>CM077812.1:6312500-6929166 GCA_039764185.1 Tamarix austromongolica | reverse complement strand
ATGCTAGCACCAAGATCACATAATACCTTCTCGAATTTTAAATCCCCAATTACACATGGGATAGTGAAACTTCCTGGATCCTTAAGCTTAGGAGGAAGTTTGTTCTGCAAGATTGCAGAGCATTCCTCATTCAAACTTACTGTTTCAAAATCATCCAGTTTCCTCTTGTGAGTGATTATGTCCTTTAGAAACTTCCCATAACTGGGCATCTGTCTCACAATGTCAAGCAACGGCAAGTTAATGTGCACTTTCTTAAGTATATCAAGAAATTTTACAAATTGAACATCTAACTTGCGTTGTACAATCCTACCTGGAAACGGAGGAGGAGGAACATATGCATTTACCTCTTGAGGTGAAGTGTGGATTGTCTCAGGTTGTGATTCAGGCACTTTCTCTTCAGGAGCTTTTTCTTTATCTTCCTTGGGTTCTTGAGGGTATGGTTCAAGTAGTGGTTTCCCACTCCTCAAGGCTATTGCATTAATTTGCTCTTTGGGGTTGATGATTGTATTACTAGGCAAAGTGTTAGGTGCTCTCGCTGAAATGGCATTAGCAAGTTGTCCAATCTGTGCCTCTAGGTTCTTGATGGATGCATCCTGATTTTGGAGGCGGGCTTCTTGTTTCTGAAGATGAGCTTGAATTTGAGCATCATGTTTTTGAAGGGTGCTCTCGGTGCGAGTGATGAACTTGGACATCATCTCTTCAAGGGAAGAAGATTGAGGTTGTTGGGGCGGTAAAGGAGCTGGAGGTGTTGGTTGTTGTTGTGTGAATCCCGGAGGCTTTGTAGGAACTTCATTTCTCCAACTAAAGTTTGGATGGTTTTTCCATCCAGGATTGTACACATTGGAGTAGGGATTGTTCGATCTCCCATAACTATTTCCCATGTAGTTCACTTGATCATAAGATTGTTGGAAGGGATTCCCAACTTGACATTCTGTGCTTAAGTGTGATCCAGCACATAACTCACACATAGGTGCATTAGCTTGTACCTGCATACAAGAAGTACTACCAATTTTGTCAAATTTTTTAGCAAGCAAATCAATCTTAGCCTCTAATGCCGTGATGGAATCTAAAGAGTGAATTCCTGGAGTCCTTTGTATCGGGGCACGTTCGGAGTGCCATTGATGGGAATTCGAAGGTAGCTCCTCAATGAACTCATAAACCTGCTCTGGAGTCTTGTTCATAATGGTACCTCCTGCAGCTGCATCTATCATAGAACGGTTAGTAGCAGAGATACCATTATAAAAAGTTTGCATTTGAAGCCACATAGGCAGGCCATGATGTGGACACTTCCTAAGCAAATCCTTAAACCTTTCCCATGCATCATAAAGCGATTCAAGGTCATTTTGCATAAAGGTAATGATGTCATTTCGTAATTTTGCAGTTTTTGATGGTGGAAAATATCTAGAAAGGAAAGACTTCATCAAATCGTCCCAAGTAGTAATAGACCCTGGGGCTAATGAGTGTAACCAACTCTTAGCCTTATCACGTAACGAAAAAGGGAACAATCTAAGCCTAATTGCATCATTAGAAACACCATTTAGCTTAAAAGTGTCACAGATTTCTACAAAGTTAGCAATATGGGAGTGGGGATCTTCAATAAGGTTACCTCCAAATTGAACTGATGTTTGTAGCATCTGGATAATGGCAGGCTTGATCTCAAAATTATTAGCTTGTACTGCCGGTCTTCGTATGCTTGAGGTTGAGCCATCAAGGCTTGGTGTAGCATAGTCCCGAAGTGACCTAGGAATGGGAGCTTGCTCTTGGATAGGAGCTTGTTCTTGGAGTAAGATGTGCTCTTGTGGTGGGATTTGTCCATCATGGGGTGGAGTATTGGTTTCCATTTCAATGTTTGTGGTGTGTGACCTGCGTAAATGTGAGATGGTCTTCTCAATCTCGAGATCAAGTGGCACTAGATCACCTCCACTAGCGCGGGTCATGCACTAATGCACCTGCACTAAATCAAGAACTCTTACACCCAAGATTAGTCAACCACAACAAAAAGAATGTAAAAAGATAAAAAAAAAAATAAATGTCTAGATCACAATAAATTCTTTGAGTCCTAATGTCACTCGCTGCCAATCCCCGGCAACGGCGCCAAAAACTTGACACGTTCCTACCCGCAAGTGCACGGGGTCAGAGTAGTAGTCAAGGTCGATCCCACAAGGATTGGTGAATGACCACTAGGACAATGATAGAACTTAATTATGTCTAAACTATGAGATGATATGAAATAATATATTGTAAGCTAAAATAACTAAATAAGCTAAAAAGAAAGGAAAATAGCACTCAAGTCACTCAAATAAATAGAAGAGCTAAGGTTCCGGTTCATCGCCCCCGATCCTCACATGTAATTGAAGATCACATCACAAAATAATTCAACAATCATAATCAATCATGCCAACAAGGATAGAAAGTGTTGTGCTTTCTCAAGCCACAACCACCCTATTACATATCTATGGCCCTAACTATCTCTAGCTTAGAGTCTAATAGAATGTAATGCATTAAAGTCTATAAAGTTTCCTCCTTTATTGTTGAAGAGGTTAAATCGATCGTCTCTCGACCTACAATTTAATCTCCCGTTGTGCTATTGGGTCTAATACTGGATTATCTCTCGATCTCACCGGTATTTCCCACACCGAAAATCAGAACCCGGCCGTGGTTCAAAAATCCGACAATTAATCAATAACACAACACATACATTATGAATTGAATAAAAAAGGATGCAATAATTCAACACATTAGGATCGGGGAAAATTCCCCTTCACCTTAGCACAAGATCTAGCCCATCAAATTCATAGCAAGAATATTAAAAACAATAAGAGATTCCATAGATAAAGAAAATATCATTAGATAATACCCTTGATGTTCACAAATTCTTGCAAAAATTAACTTCTTGAATCTCTGTCTCTAATTTACAAGAGAGATCTTGATGAATTGGGGAAGAGGATAGAGAAGAGAGAAAAGAGAGGGAGTGGAGGCTGCCTCGAGCTATTCGAATAAGAGTTTTTTACACTGCCGCCTCGTGGATCGCTAGGGTTTCCGTAACGATGGGCTTCCCGTGTCAGCTTTGACCATGATTCGTATTTTGACCCTAACGTTTTCATCTTAACTCCGATTAAGCTGATTTTGGATGCGTTGGAAAGCTATTAAAAATATCTAAAACTTTGATGTTGAAAGCTTCTCCAAATTCAGACCTTTTCTTGGTATAAATTTCACTTCTTTCAGGCCCATATACTTTAAATATGCATTCTTTCTTTTTCCACTTTAACTTTTGCTCCTCTTTGCTCCTTTTTTTCTCCTTTCTTCTCCCTTTAAGGTTATTCTTGTTCTTCATCCTTCATGATTATTTTTGTTGCTTGAGACCCTGCAATTTTCACAACACAAAGGCAGTAACAAGAACAAAAAGGGAGAATTCTGACTGAAATTAAAGGTAAAAACTCTTATAAACCTTAGGAATAAGATGTAAAAGTCACACTTATCATTGATCCTGATTAACTAAATCCTCAAGTTATACCATTAGTTTAAACTCGACCCATTGATATTCTATTTCATAATCAAGTGGACAGGTCCACCATTAGCAAAGTGTAATAACTAACTTTACTCATTTTCAACCAATCATACCATTACTTCCATTCTTAACAAATATTAGCCATTCTCTTAATCATCATTTATATTTGATAAATTACTTACTTAATAACCACATTTTGTTATCATCAAGTGATGGGCTGTGCACCACCCCACGGTCTCACATACCATGGAAGCTAATCCAAAAAGGGATAACTTCCATGCTGAAGCTAATCACCAAGTGGACATAAGTCCATGCCGAAGCCAATCACCACAATAGACATAAGTCTAGGCCGAAGCCAACCAATATGGATATAAGTCCAGGCCGAAGTTAACCACCAAGGTAACTAGACCCTTTAGTATCGATACCCCTTAATACATCATTGGTGTTTAGAGTAGGTAAGACACTATGACCTCTCAGGATCCTACTCTAAGGTAAAGCCTGAAGGGACAAAAAATGCTCGAAGGTAGACTAACCCCTATTAGCTAATCAAGGATTAGGTAACCTCGAACCATACTCAACTCGACATTCTTTAACTTTAAATGATTAATATTTTAATCATAATGATGGGTGACCATATAATGCAGGAGCATCTCATGATAATATTTCACTAATTAATTTTTCTAAGTTAGGAGATCACAAAACACTCTTAACTTGGATGGAATTAAATAGCCGAATATGAGAAATAGGTGGAAGTACCAGCCCATGTATGCATGGTGGCACATTCAGCCCAAACACAACTAATTATGGTAGCTTATCCAACCTAAGCCCAACCAACTATGATGGCACATCAAGCCCAAGGCTAACCAGCTATTTCATTGCTATTTCCAGGTATTTTGCCACCTAAGAAGTCAAATTAACCCAAGCCCAAGGCTGATTTTGAAAATTGAAATAAAAAAAAGAGAAAAGGAAAAGGAGGATAAGTGGATGGTGGAGTAGGTGAAGAAATTCAGCCAAGTCAACAAATCAGATTATTTTAATTGGTTAAGCATGAGAGATGATTGATTAGGTATGGGTGATGATTGATTATGTATGGGGGATGATTGAGTGATTTGTACTTTTATTTATTACCTACTTTTTCAGCATATAAGGGGCTCTATGCTGTGGTATCGCTGTGAAAATTCCACACATAGGTTGACCTCATTTTAGTTCTCATACAACTAGTTGTTAGCTTATATTAGATAACTAGATAGGAAAGAATGGTTGGAATATAACTAGGTAGGTAAAAGGGATGGGTATAATAGACTTTTTGTAACCATGGCCGATACTATAAATATGGGTAGCCTTAACACAAGGCAACACACTACCCCTTTGAAATGTAAATCAGATTTTCAAGCTTCCTATGTCCCCTCTCTACAAAGTTGAGTGAAAAATTCATTTTGAGTAAAAAATCTCATAAATTTTATCTCAAGTGTTGAAACCTTGAGTGGTAGTTGTGAGTGTTTGGTCTTTAGCTACCTTAGATCAAATATTATCATACTCCTCATCTCTTTTCTCCATTTTAACTTTTGGTGGTCAATTATCCCATAAGCCACCAACTTCCATTAATCATGTGCCAACTTTTTTAGCATATGCATCACCATGCAAGGCCCATACAAGCAAATGAGGTAAATCTCATACTAAATCGTATGGATCCTTTTATTTCCATTTTTTCCAACCATTTAGGTTTACCATTTATCCTTGTCCAATGAGATTCATTTCCACCATAAGGTTTAATTTAAGATGTTATATATTTCCATTACTTTTATTTCCATTTTATCATTATGACAAGTGAATTACACTTGTAGCATTTACATTACTCATAATGTATGCCATAAGTTATGATCTATTTTAATCCTGTAATTAGGCTAATAATCCATGTTAAAATTTATATTTCATTATATTAATAATCATGATATAGTCCTAAAAATAACTCCCAAACATAACCAAACCACAAAGCAACAAATCATGTAAACCAACTGAGCTAGTCAATAAGTCTGGACTAACTAGTCAATCGATTGCACCAACCAGTCAATTAGTTTTTGTCAACAAGTTGATCAGTTCAAATCAACCAAACCATGCTTCCTTCAAACCAGTTAATCATTCTGTGCAAAATTGGTGGCTTTTTATAGACAAGTTAATTAGTTTTACCAAACCAATTGATGGGTTTATGCCGAGAGCAAGACTAAAGTCACTATAGGTGAACTAGTTAATGGGTTGGGTTAACCAGTTAACTATTCAAGGAACCAGTGGATCAGTTTGACTTAACTGGTCAATTGGTTTGCCCTAACACAACATCTATTCATAAATTTCATGTACATTCTTGTGTAAGAATCATTTCTATTCACATTAGAACATGTATCAAAATCAACCTATATATTTCTAACCAAATTATCATGAATTTCTTACCATAACATTATTATAGCCTAGGTTCTCCATTTTCATGCTCTTTTCTCAATTTATATCATTTAAACATGTATATCATGTATATAACTTAGTTTCTTCATACCTACATGTATAATCTAATAAAAGCCATCCTTTTAGCTAGAACACATGCTAACACTTTAAGAGAAAAAATTACTTGATGTAGGCTAAATCCCCTTAAAAATAAAATTTCCTAGTCTTCATACCATTCAATATTTTTTGAAAATATTAAGATAGGGATTATTCCTCATAAAATTTCAAATAAGAAAACAAAAAGGGAAAATAATGTACCACTAAGCCAAAAATAGGGAAAAGCTAAACTGGACCACTCAATATTTTCCAAAAATATAACCCTACCTTGCTTACAAATTGAAACAAGATAGATCTAGAGGTAAGATCAGGGGAGTGTAAAAAAAATTGGCAAGTGTTTAAAGTGTGCAAGAAAAGAAGAGAATGTAGAACTTAGAAAATTTGGTGGCTAAAAGAAAGTGCAATGCATGGAGGATTAGAATTATTTGTACCTAACCAATCAAAGGAAAACACATGGGGTGCATAAGGTAACTCGATGCCCTACTTATGACCATTTAAATTTGATTAGAACTAGTAGATTTGCCTGGGGTTTTCTAACCTAGCCTCCCAAGCTCAATTTGGGACTCTAGGGAGCTTAGCTCAAATAGACCAGAATTAACATTTATGGAAGAAGGAATGGAAGGTTAGCTTGGAAGGAATCTTCCAATTGCTTAGAAGCACACCCGAGGTTGAAGCAATCAATCTTAGAACAGGGAAGAGGGGAGATAGGGAAGAAGACAAAGGTTGATGTCATCTTTCTCCCTCATATGTCTCAATTAACCTCTAGAACAAATTGAGACAATATTTTGGGTTAAATGCATCATGAAAATGGTTAGGAATCTCTTAGGGATAATCACTATAAGTTGGTAAGGTTCCATTTTAGTGTAATGAATTTTTCAAAAAAAAATCTAACTCAAAAAATATGAATAGCTCAATAAACCAATTGATTGATTTGGATCTACCAATTAATTATTCATCCACTAGTCAATCAGCTTCCCTTAATCAGTTGATTTATTTGATCGATGAACTCAATTTGGCTAAAACAACAAACTAGTCGATGGATTTACCTATAAAACTCAATAAACATCATTTTACAACATGATTTCAAATCAATATTTATTCCAAATCAAATTATAACAATGAATTAAATCAAAGACCCAAAATTTATCAGAATTTCTCATCCATCCATTACACAAAAATATAGGGTATTATAATGTTCATGACTATCATGAAGAAGTATTATGTGATGTATTGCATATGGATACTTGTGATATTTTACTAGGAAAACTTTGGCTGTATAATGGAAATACAATTCATGATAGTGTGACTAATGAATATATTATGTCAAAAGACAAAAAGAAATATAAATTAAAACCATCTCAATGTCATCATATGCAACTTATTGAGACTAAGAATAGTTATTCCTACATGAAAAGGATATGATTAATTACATTGAGAAGGAAGGTGCTTGGTATGATTTATTAGTAGACAAATATTGATTTCTGGAGAAAAATTATAACAATTCCAACTTTACTAGATTATTTGATGAATATAATGATATATTTCCTAATTACTTACCACTTGCTTATAGTGAGAATGAACATGATCATATTGGGAATCTAAAGAAGCTATTTGATAAGCTAAGGGAAACTAAACTATATAAAAAATTAAAAAAACGTTAATTTATACTTCCAAGTATAGTTTTTCTTGTTTATATTACTAGTGGAAAGGGTATTAAAATTGATCTAACTAAGATATAATCTATTTAAGAGTGGTATATTCCAAAGGATGTTCACCAAGTGAGAGGTTTTTATGGGTTAGCTCGTTCTATAGGACATTTATTATAGATTTCTCTACTATAGCTGCACCTATTACTCAAATCCTGAAAAATAAAATTTTAGTTGCTTAAATGAAGCTAATAAATCTTTTGAAACCCTCAAGAATAAATTGTGTAATCGTTCTATATTAACTGTTCCTAATTTTAACCTACTTTTTGAGGTAACTTGTGATGCTAGAAAGGTAGTTATGGGAGGATTTCTTTCACATGAAAAAAAACCTCTTGCAAACTTGTGTGAAAAATTAAATGGAGCTAAGTTAAAGAATTCAACATGTGAAAAGGAATTCTTTGCCAACATACATAGTTTAGAGACATGGAGTCATTATTTGAGTCCTAAAACCATTATATCACATTTTAATTATGAGAGTTTGAAATGTTTACATAGTCAAAGGAAAATTATTACAATCCTTTGTGTTCTTTATTAAACACTTAGATGGAAAATAAAATGTAGCAGTCGATGCTCTTTCCTAGAAGATCTACATTAATTGTTACACTAGATACTAAATTGCTTGGTTTTGAAATGTTAAAAGAATTGTATCCTAATGATGAATATTGTAGTGATGAATATCTACAATGTAAAGAAAATGGATATGATGGAAATTATGCATTACAAGATGGATTTTCATTTAAACTTAATAAAATTTGTGTACCAAATCAGGTATTAGAGTTTTACTTGTTAAAGAGGTACATGAAGGAGCTATAACAAGACATTTTGGTTTGTAAAAAATATTAGAAATATTATAAGAAAATTTCTATTGGCCATAGATGATTAAAGGTGTATAACTTATAGTAAATTGATATGCTAATTATAAAAAGAGTGAAAGAAATTTCATAAAGATTTATATACACCATTGCCTGTGCCTAGTCAACCATGAGAAGGAGCTAGTATGTATGTATTTAAAAATGGCTTATGTTATTCCATGTAATAAAAATGATGATGCTATGCATGTTGCTGATTTGTATTTCAAAGAAATTTTGAAACTACATGCCATAATAAAAAGCATTTTTTCATATAGAGATGTTATATATCTTAGTTACTTTTGGAACAAATTATTGTACATGTTAGGAACTAAGTTGTTTTTTAGTATTTTACGTCATCCACAAACCATTGGACAAAATGAAGTTACAAATCTTACTCTGGGCACTTTGTTAAGAGGATTGTAAGTAAAAGTACTTAAAATTGGGATATTAAGTTATCTTGAGTAAATTTTGCTTATAATCGAAGTCCTTCAAGTACTATTAGATCAAGTCCATTTGAGATTGTGTATATGATGAATCTGTACATGCTAGTTGGTATGGTACCTTTGAAAAAGGGTGAGTTAAAAATTATGAAGCTAAGGAAAGAGTTGAATTTTTTAAAAGATTGATCAACAAACTAAGGTAAGCCTTGAATGAGCCAGTGAAAAGTATCCAAAGTAATGTAATAAACATTACATTTCATTGACATTTCCTGTTATTGATTTAGTTTTGTTAAATTTACAAAAAGAAAAATTTATTAATCTAAGAAAACATAAACTAATGCCAACAGTAGATGGACCATTTAAATTCCTTAGAAGATTTTGAGAAAGTGCTTATGAACTTGAACTTCCAGAATATTAATATGGCATTTCAAAGGCACTTAATATTAATGATTTCTCTCCTTATTACAGTGTTGTCAATTTGAGGACAAATTCTTCTCAAAATGGGGAGAATAATGTGGGAGCACCTATGTATTCTCATGATTCATCTATGGATTTTCATGTTAATGAGTATCCGGCATTATTGGTAATGGAACCTATTACAATATGTGTCTTTGATGATAATATAACTTTAACTAACCTTAATAAGTATATTTTAAGTAATTCTTATAGATTTGTAACATATTTGCAAGGAGATGTTCCAAGATGTCAACACATTCAATCTTTCTTATGTTACAAGTTATTAGAAGTCAAATGAACTATTATGCATGGAAGTTAAACTTTTAAGTCAAAGAAGATATAGCTATCATATATAAATTAGGGCTTTTGTTAGTTATTTCCATGTAATAATTATCTCTATTGAATTGTAATAATTTATTGTTTCATTTTCATATTAAATAGGTCAGTAATATGTTTCTACTATAGGTTAGTATGATAGTTATCCATGTGAGCATTAACTTGGCTAACTTAGTGTGCTACTTAGCAAAATTATCACTACCCACATATGGAATTACTCTACATATTGTAAGAGGAGGATTCAAATATTATTAAATCTAATAAAAATCATACACCATGGTTATCTTTCTTTCTTAGAGTGAAATTGTTTTCCTAAGACTACATGGTAATCTTAGCTAGAGTACTTTGAATGTGTTTTTAGAGAAATGTTCAAAGATTTTTTAAAAAATTCTTGTTGAATCTTGTTTGAAGATTCATATCCTTCTTTAATTCTTGATTGAATATTTCTTGAATATTCTCATTCTTATCATTAATATTCAATCCCCTAATCCTACAAGTCCTTCTAAGCTTTGAATCTTCATTTCTCCTATAAAGATTAACACTAACCCTAACCATGCGTGCATGTTCCATGCTATTTATAACAACCCAAGGTATCAAGAAACACTAATCATGGCTTTTACATCATCATGTTATGAGATTAAAAACCCTAACAAAATAATGGAAATGTATACATAAATCATTTAACATGTTACTCTTGAGTATATATATTTTTTTTGTAAGTAACGTTTTATTACACCCAAAATTTTAGTGAGTAGGTATATCAAAAATAATAATTATCAAAACAAAAAAGCTATATTAGCTATCCACATGGATTACTAACAATTTATAAGATTTATAATGGGTCATAGTATTTATCCGAGTACCTAACTTCTTAATAATAGAACATAAAATATGGTGAGGTTCACACTTTTTTTATTTATGGAAGATTCTTTGGTTTCTCTCATGCAAAAATTTTATTTGGAGGTTGAAGTAAATGAGAATAAAAAAGAACTAATTTTACTAGTTTCAACCTCCTTATATAGCTGAGGAACCTAGTACTCTAAGAATTCAATCTAGCAATGAATTTATCCAGTAGTTCTTTATGAACCATTGCCTTTAAGGTGATATAAAAGAGGGGGAGTCATAGGTACTTTACTGGTAGTGCTCCATGTGGCATATCAGAGTGGTCAAATATGTTCTTGTTGGTTCTTTCATCCATGGAACCACAATAATAGATGGAGCTTTTACCAATATTGAGATCTAAACCTTCTATTTCAAAAAAATTGAGAAAATTCTTATATAAAATCAGTATTGAAGGGATATCACATCAACCAAATAATAGGACATCATGACCAAAAAGAAGAGATATCAATTATATCTTCTTAAACTTAGGGTGTTGATGAAAATTTAGATTACTCCATAAATTCATAATTAGTCGATTGAGATACTCAATCACTATAAAAAAAAGATAAATAAGGTGATATAGGGCCACCCTATCTTAGTTTGTACTGTGATTTAAATAGATGATGTAAAGTGCCATTCAAACTTAGGAAGTAGCTTATTGTTGAAACACAAACTATCACCAACATAACAAAGTGAATTAGAGAATTTAGGGAAATAAGAGACTTCTCTAAGAAATCTTGGATTATGGAATTATATGCCTTATTTATATTTAAAATTATCATACATCTAGGAGAAATTTTTTTGTTGTTATAACCATGGAAAAGTTTAGAAGCCTTAAGTATGTTATCTATTATTTTTCTCCCTGAAATAAATGTTGTTTGGGCTTTTCCCCTAATCTTGATACCTAAGGTTGTATTCTTTAAGCTAAAATTTTAGCAATGACCTTATAAATAGAGTTATGGAAGCTAATGGTCTTGTAGACCTGAAGATTCTCAACATTTGGAACTTTAGGGATAACATTCAAAATAGTCATATTAAGGATGTTAGGCATTTCTCTATTTACAAATAAATCTTGAATTATTAGTCTCACTTTCTCACCTAGAATACCCCATGTGGTTATAAAGAAAAATTGATTATAACCATCTGGTCTTAGGGCTTTCTCATTTCCCATAGAGAATAAGGCTTGCTTAATTTCTTTTCTAGTAACATGCCTCAAAATATCAACACCTACATATACAAACATCAATGGTCCAATTTTTACTACCTTAGAGGAAAAGAAACCTAAGGTGACATTAGGGATACCTTAGAGATTATGATAGAATTCTTAAAAAGTTTGAAAAATACATGGTTGAGTAGTATGAAGTTGGCCATTAAGATCTATAATGAAGTGAATTCTATTAGAAGGTACCTTATTTTCATTATGGAGTGAAAATACTTAGAATTACTACCTCTAACTATATCTCTAAACATAATATATTTCTTCATATTTTATGAGGAAATGTAGATCATGTATGCAATTTATTTTTTGAAGAATAACATGAACATCAAAGGGAGAGTCATCAAGTTTCATCTATGCTTTAGTAAGAATTTGTCTTATAGTTTGAAATTGTTGTGAGATACTTCTATATTTTTTTTCTTATTGAGTTATTTCAATGGAATTTTTAAATGTTTAATCTAAAATAATATTTGATGAAGTTCAGATCCTCATCCATCGGTCTTCCAACCATGTTCAACTATATTCATAAATCCAATGTCATACACCCGCATGTTAAAGAAGCAAAAAGGTTTAGGCCCTAAATGAGGTAGATTTTTAATAATGATAGTTATGTAGTCATGATAAAAGATAATAGAACTATGAAAATGAGTAGTTGAGACTCTAAAATTCTCAATCCATCAATGATTACATATAACCCTATCTAGTTTACAAACTTTGCATAGTTTGGATTTTGCTAACTTGTCCATGTGTAGTTACATACCTGTATACCTCAGGTCCACTACTTGGATTTGCTAGATGTAGCAATTGAACTCCATAACATCTTTCTCTTGCCATAACCTTTGTATATTCTCAAGCATAATAAGTAGTACATTGAAATCTCCAAGGAGGATTTGTGGTTCACTTTGAATCTAATTTACAAACATCCAGTTCTAAAGATCTTTACATTGAGAGAAAAAATTATGAGCATAGATAATATAGACAAAAAGGATTTAGATCTAGTAGTATTTACCACCTTCAAAAGTTTTCTTGCTCTAACTTAGTAATAGCCCGTACTAGCTAATTATTAGTTGACCAACCAACCCAAATACGACCATTAGGATGATAATGATTGCTATTAGTCCATGTCTAGCCTAAGATTAGTGACTTTTGTTTCTTATCTATTTTGTGATCCAGGAAGCTTGGGAGAAAGGATCGGTAATTTGGTTTTGCATGAGGGTTGATACACAACATAAAAATGAGGAGGGTGTAAAGTGTAAGAAGATGTGGAATGAAGGGGATAATCAAGAAAAATAATAGGGAGGGAAACATGGGGGAGAGGGAGGCACGGTGAAAAAGTTATAGTGGTATGGGTATGTTCATAGTGGGGGTATAGGGAATAGGGTATGGCCATAATCTAGTATAAAGTAGGGCAATGATTTAGGAAGATTAATTAGAGTAAAAACATTCTATTATTGGATAGGGTCTAAACTAGGATTAAATTTATTAACCTAATCTCTACCATATTTTAACCTAATTAATCTCATATATAATATGTTATGATAAGACATATATCAATAACATATTTAATAAAAAAAACCCTATACTAATTATACATAATAAATAGTTTATAATTAGGGTTTCAAAAAATAGAGTATTACAGATAACTTAAAGAAGGACATAAGCAGATTTATTGGTGCCTTAGGTAGCACATTTTATGTGATGATATCTTAAGTGCTATATGGTCAATTTAGTGCACCAAAAACCTACATGGGGTCCATCCTTTGAATTTCCTACAATGGAAGTAGGACTCCATCTCTAGGGATTTTGTCAATGAACTATTGAGGACTCATAATAGGTGCAATACGATTTGGGTTGTTGTCAAATGTTTGATTAAATAAAAATTATTTATACCAATTAATTCAACCTTATATAATGCTTATATGAGGTTGGTTTTAAATAGGCACGTTACACCTACTAATATAGTTTTCGATAGGGATTCAAGATTTATTTTGCACTTATGGGTGAAGATGTAAGAGGCTATTAGCACAATGTTTAGGATGAGTAAAGCCCTTTACGTAGCCAATGATGGGCATACTAAGAGGATAATTAGACACTCAAGGAAATTCTACTATCTTGTGTTATGGATTTTTTAGGAAGTTAGGAGGATTATCTACATTTGGTGGAGTCTCGTATAATAATAGTTATCAAGCCAGCATAGTGAAGAACCCCTTGGGGAATTATATGGGCATGAGCACCATAAACCTTTATATAGGAGTGTCATTAAAGAGAATAATTTACTTGGACCATATATGATAGAGGAGACAACTCAGTACATTTGGTTGAATCATGATAAGATGAAGACAACTCGGAGTCATCCAAAGAGATATATGGATCAAAGGTGTTGTAGTGATTGTTTTGAAGTAGGGAAGAGATCGTTAAGGGCCTCAACAACTAAAGGATTGACAATATTTAGTAGGAAGGATAGGATAGTCAAGTTTGCATACCACTTGGCACTTCGACCAAAGTTAGCCCGAGTCCACAATGTCTTCCACATCTTACAACTAATAAAGTACATAATATATCTTTGTCACTTGATCATACCCAATGAGATCGAGCTAAAAGATTCATTATCTTATGGGGAGGTTCCATTGAGAATTATCAACACCAAGGTATGAAGAACCTATATAATTTTTCTTCCTTTTATGAAGATTCTTTGGAGTCACCATATAGTAGAGGAGACAACCTGGAAGATAAAAAGGATATTATGAGATACATCTTGAGATCTTTATCATAGGTGTGTTAGGTTTCATGATTCATTCTCATTTATGGGGTATTTCCCTATAGTGTAGTGTCAACTCGACTAGAGATAACCACTAAGATCACCTTCATTTACATCATTTCTCTCTTTTTCTATTACCTTGACTGATTGAATTTAGAGAATAAATCTTTTTTTATAAGGGTAGTAATGTAATACCTAAGATTTTATCTTACCCTAATCTCAAATAATTGATATGCTATCCTAATTATAATCTCAATTAATCGATATTATTATCCAACTATAATTCCTTAACCCTAAATCTAATCAGAATATGAACTTTCAAAATCTTAGTTTCCTTTTTTTTTCCTTCTTCTTGCTTTCTTTTCCCTTTTATTTTCCCTTTTATTTTTCTATCTTTTCTCCTCTTCTTCCTTGACCTAGATAATCTTTTCCCTTTCCTCTTCCGGTTATGTAGGCCCTTCACCTGCATTTAACATTTTGCATTTTCTTCCTCTTCTCATTGTGTAAGACAACTGCACTACAACAAACACCTTGCTTCCTCTTACCACCTGCACCCATAGCCTACACTAGCCTATGCACCACCACTAACCCCTACACCACTAGCCTAAAACTACTACACAAGTTACATGCCAAAATCTCTCAACCTATAGCCTTTAACACTTCCATCCTTGACCGACACTTATAACTACCCCTTCTCTTCTCCTTTCATTCCCTTCCATTTTTTATTCTAAATAATCCTAGCTTGATTCCTTCTTCTTTTCTTTCCCTGCTTTGTTTCATTAATGCAAGCCCCCATGTAATTCACCACCACCGACCACCAAACATCACCATCTCCTTCAAGCAATGAACAACCTTAAATTTCTCATCAACCTACCTTATTTTTTCATAATCATCACCATCCCAAACCACACCTTTTTCCTCTACTAATTTTTTTAGGAATATAACCCTTGTCCCTTCTCGCAATGTCATGCCCTCTCTTATATAACCATGCATAGCCTCATGCACAATCATGCACTCCACTATTCCAATCCGTGCATGCTTTTCATTCAAGAGCCATGCATGCCTTTTTATCTAAGAACATACCTCTTCAATATTATCCTTATCACAACCATGCTTTCCACTCTAGCATGCCCCATGCACCATCCTAGCACGAGCGTGCACCAATCCTTACATGAGCTCTCCTACTTATTCAATCATCTCTGTTTGTATTTTTCCTTTGCCTTAGTTTTTCTTTGGTCATTTTCCTTAAGTTTTAATATTATTATATCTTTAGATTTTAGGTTTTTTTTATGCCAATATTGGAGTAAGATTCTTAGTTCATATGTGCTTAGAAACCAGAGATGCTTTAGGTCATGATTCATGTCATAGCTAGACTTTTGTTTGAAATGTATATATTTGTATGAAATATCATGATTGTTTTTATTATATGGATAATTTTGTCCTAATAATGTTGTGTGACATACTGTGTTATATGATAAAAAAGTGAGATAAATGTGAAAGTATGAGATTGTATATATATTATTTTTTAAGCTTGGTTTTATATGTTGATAGAGTTGGAATGAATTGATTATATATTTTGGGCTATAATTTTTTAGTCATATAATTATTTGTGATTAATTATTTTTATGATTATATGTGTTGGAAGTTGAAAATCATTCCTATTGAGATATTTTTTTTGTGTGAAAATATATGTATTTTGGCTATCTTAAGGGAAGCTTGGTTACCAAGAGTAAGATATGGACTAATTTCTAGTTTAACATGCTATTGGGTTAAAATATGTGAAATATATTATGTTTAATATTTTGGTAAATTATGGATAGCTTGTGTTTAAGAAAATGTTAAAAATGGCTTAAATTAGAAATAGGACATAAGAGACTGAATATGGTTTCTTGTTAAACATATTAGAGTTAGGCCTTCAATTTTTGATAGGGTATTAATATTAACATTTTAGGCTTCGGTATTAAATTTTGTGGTCATATGAATCTTGTGAGAAAAGTTATTTAGGATTTCATAAGGGATAGGTAAATAATAACTATAAGGGCATGCTATTATAGCATCCAAAAAACATTAAAGTTAGACTATGATGTTTGGGTATAATTTCAATAATGATATTTTAGGAATATATATTGAATTTAATGGGTAAATGAGAATTATAAGAGAATTCGTGCTTATTTTGTGGAATTAGAGTTTCTTATAGGAGGTATGGCCTTTTTCCTTGGTAAATGTCTCAATATTTTGGAGGTTCACATCTCATATGTTTAAAATAGATATTCTATGTTGAATCATGCGACTTACATGTCTATGTATGCATTTTCATGATGACCTTGGCATAAATAACCATAAATAAGATATTAATAATTTAAGATGGAATATCACATGAGTTAGGATAAGTTGTACATGTTTGTTCCACCAAACAAGAATAGTGGTGAGTCAATTTATACCATTATTTTGTGTACTATTGATGCTATTCCACAAGTAGAGAGGAGAGACTAGAAGCTTTATGCCCTAGTGTTGTAAATTATTGATTTAGTTCCACCAATAAAGAATAATGACTAGGAGATTTACTCTCTAGGGTTGTATAAAATTGATATCATTCCATTGGTGGATAATAGTAGCTAGGAATTTCATATCTTGGGGTTATATAGTAATGATACCATCCTACTAGTTGAGAATAGTGGACTTCCTAAAATAAACTTCAAACAAATAAATGGAAGGATCATGAGCATTGATAAGTTATTAATATTTTAAGTGAAAGAGCTTGTGACTCAAGATTAGTTGTACCTATCCATTCCACCATAATAGAATAGTAACAAGGAGTTTTATGTCCAAGGATTGTATATTATTGATACCATTCCATTGGTTGAGAATAGTGGGGGTTCTTGAACTCAATGTAAATAAGTTATATTGATATGGATTATATCATATTATCAAACATGAATTTAATTATCATCTTATATGATCTTATGTTAAGTATTACATATAATTTTTCTTCTATGTGACACTAAAATAATTTTTAATCAATTTATGACTGTATTATTACTCTACTTAGTATGTAGTGTACTCACCGTACTTTTTATGAGTGCTACTCACTCCCACGAGTAGACGACTCAAAATCTTATGCGTAGGTCTTTGAAGACCCATTAGAGGAAATTGTTTCTTATGATGGTTTGCTTGTGGAGGAGTGAAATTACAATATATGGGACTTAGGGCATAGAATCATATTATTTAGGTTTTAATTGTTTTTTGGATGCCTATTAAGACTATTAGTTCTTGTGTATCTTTTGTTAAGTACTTTGTATTTGTACCTAGATTTAACCTCCTACCTCTCATCTAATTTTATGAATCTATCTCCTTCTCTTTATTATCATGTTTTAATTTTAATTTTGTTTCCTTATATTTGATATAAAGATTGTACAGTAGGCCAGACTTATATCAGGTACTGTGGAACCACCTAATTGTGTTGTTTATGCTTCCACTTAAGTAGTACCACCCAATGGTGTTATATATGATTCCACTTAGGCTACATTTTTTAGTTGTTAAACATACCAATATATGTATTGAGTTCTCAAAATTATGCCAAATAGTTCAAAAGAGGGCATTCATCAAGATCAAGATGGAATAATAGTCAAAATAAGACTTGGATATCCAAAAAGTAGTGGTAAGAGTATATACCAACTTTTCCTAGTCTAAGTACCAATGTTTAAGCCATTTAGCACCTTGCTAGTATAATAGATGGGCATTTGTGTTCCTAATTCCATGTTCTCATGGACTAAGACTAAAGACATACTTAATGTTAATACCACCAAGTATGAAAATGGTGTCTCTATAATACCCCATTTCTTAAAAACCTAACCTATAGAGGATCTTATGTAACTAAGAATGAAATTATATTATTTTGAATATTTTATTACATCTTTTATCAACATGGAAACCCTAATTTTATTTTTGAAACATTTTATTTTATTTTTTGATCCTTTCTAACAAGTTTGTTTGTACGAGATATTTGAAGCAAATTTTGACTATCAATCTTACTCTAGATCATTTTAATTCTTTTATTTTTTGAATTCATGGATCTTTTTTTTATGTGTTGTAGGATGTTTCAAAATTTTATTTGGATATTTCTAGGAAACAAAATAATATTCATGTCTCCATTAGCTCTATTTGGAAATCCTAAAAGGACCTTTTTTGCTTTCTAATTTTTCAAAAATTTAGGGATAACTATATTTTAATTTTATTGATATTAAAATTATTAAAAAATACTCTATATTTAATTTTATAATTGTTAGCCTTTGTTAGATTTTTTTACCAATATACGTCACCATATTCTATTTTTCTTATTTGACCCTATGCTTAAGTTTATGAGATCGAATCTTAACCTTGTATGTGCCAACCTTGTCAACACAAGGACTAATATTAGCCTTGGGCTATCAAAATTCCATACACACACAACCATAAATATGAATGCTTAGAAGTTACAAATATAACCTGGATATATTTTCTTATTTACCTAATTACCCCCTAAATATATTCTGACTTGCACCCCCCAACACACAATTTTTTTCATGCACCAATCCTATCATATTCAACCTTTAAAATCTGCCACCTTGGCTTCTTGAACCACCCTAATCAACCATTACCATTTGCCACTCTAAAACCACAAAATCACCTCTAATAGTCATCATTTTCTTCCTAAACTAATTTTTCTTTTTCTTCTCTTCTTTTTTCTCCATTTTGTGGGAGTTTTCTTCTCTTTCTCCTCTCCAATTTCGTGGCTTCCCTCCTATTTTTTATTCTATGGATGATCTTTTTTTTTCTTCCAAAACTAAAGGATAAGTTTTCTCTCTTTCTTCTTTTTAATTCCATATGTTTTGATTTAGTTTATATATTTTAATTTTTGGTGATCTTGCATTTTTTTCTTCTAGGTTTTTGAGGCTTATGGAAATTTGGTTTAGTCCTTAAATCTTACTTTCTTTTCTTAAATAACTTCTTATACTTTTGATGAGGTCTCTTTAATTTATACAAGCATGTTTAATTTAGTAAATTTGGCGGAATATGCCATGATTTGTTGATTTGGATTTTCGGTATCATTTGGGACCTTTTCCTTATTTTGATGTTTTGTTAAAATAATGATAGAAAGTTATTATGCGTAATTAGTAGAATTTTTTTTGACATATCACATGTTATGATTTGATGATCCTAAGCATGTTTTAGTTTTGCTTGAAGATTTTAATGATTTAGGTGGATTTTGATTCTTTATGTTTTTTATGAAATTTATTATATCATGTTATAGGTTTTAATTTGTAGATTACTTTTCATATACAACACATGCTTTTATTAGAGCATGTTTTGGTTCTTTATTTTTTTTTAAATTCTTGAAGGTTTAGAAAATATTCTTAAGGTTTTTCATGATATTCAAGATGATCTTAGCTAAAGGAGTCTTAATTAACCCAAGTAAAGTTTTATATTTTATTAATTTTTTTTAGATAATTAAATGGAATATAACTAAAATAACCCTAAAAGATTTTTGTGGATGTTTAGAGCAAAGGTTGACCATAAACTTTGATATTTGATCCTTTTACCCTCACCACTAGTAAATACAAGTGAATAGTAATTCTTTATGAAAAATGATTCTCAATTTTTAGTAATTCACAATAATAAAATGTTTTTTATATTTTATTTTTAAGTTATTAGGTATAAAAAGACATTTTTAGAGGATAATGAATAATAAAATTTCCCTAATTGAACTTGCAACCTTGTTTTGATTTGGTTAATTTACTTTGTATCTAAAATTGTTCTTATTTTGATTCGAATGGTAAAAAGTTGTTCTTAGAATTTTTTGCCTCTTTTGGGGGTATTTTAAATTATGAATTAGGTTTCAAGACTAAAAAGTGTTTTTTGGTCCTTGAGAGACCAGCTAAATGAATAATATGATATGCTAGAATTTTTTTTACCTTAGTTTGACTTTTTTTTGGTTTTTAGGAATCTTTTTTTGGTAAGAGGTGCACCACTTTTACTTCTAGAAAAGTATTTATTAGGGCCTCTGGCCTTTGTTTTGAGATGTTTCCCTAAAGAGTTTCAAGGGATATTATGATATGTGGTGATCTTTAGGATGAATGTTTTTTATTAATTTAAATGTTCTATGAATTTCCTTTAAGGTTTAGTGTCAACCATAAATACTTATGTGTGCTAACAATTATTTCTATGATGTGAGAATTTATGATTATACTTTGAAATTTAAGTAAGTTATGTGTTATCCTTTAAAACTAATAGAGGTTATGATTATCCTTTTAAACAAGTAAAGGTTACGTGTTATCATTCAAAACTAGTAAAAGCATATTGAGTTACATAACCTATTATGATAAATAGAAGGGGCTACTAGTTTTGTAGTGGCTTAAAGCCTTCTTTACTCTATAGGCTTCCTTTGATCCCTATAAAGGGTATGCATACTTAAGGATTAGATTAACTTTTGTTCAACCATCATGGTAGAATTAGATGTTTAAGCTTCCATGGGATTCGATAACCAATGAAAGGTTGAAGGGATATCTTTTTATTAGCCTCTTCGCTTAGACTTTCAAGTGTAGTGTAGCCAAGATCTTATATGTTGAGATTCCTAGCCATGATACCCATACATGTTGAGATTTATAGCCATAAATGCCATGTGTTGATTCATTTGAGATGACTATATTGACTATTATGCTTTATTATTTATTGCCTTGACTTTATTTATTGTGGATGGGTATCCATATATGTTTGATCTTGTCCACCTTTTTGATTTTTTTGTACCCCATGGGTTATGTCCATTGGTGATAGTATAAGATGTTAAAGCTTATGCTAAAGAGTTTGGATCCATATGTCCAAAGTTTATGTGATTTTTTTAATGTACCTTTAGCTTATGTCTCCTTTTTTGACAATTGTTGAAAAAGCATGATAGAGGTACATATGGGTTTTTCCTTATTCCTTTATGATTATCAAATTATTTATGATTCCAAATTATACATTTTTTTACCCCTTAGGTTGCTAGATTGAAGTTTGCCAATATGGTTAAGTGCGAGCATGTATAACATATACTTCATTCTTAGTATGATTCAATATTAGTAGTAATGGATTTCTTAGATTTATCTTATAGTTTTGTTCTCTTTGCTTATGCATGATCAATTCCATTATCAACATTATGTTATATAATGGGATAACATGTTTTATGAAGCATCCTTATGTGAGATAATTATGTCTTACTTAGTATACTACTCGTACTAATATAATGCAATTTTAGTTTGTGTAGGTTTCTTGAGTCTTGCTTTATGGGGTTGAGAGTGTTGGGTCGCTAGTGGAATTAATAGGTGCTTCATTTTGGATCCTTGGGATCCCTTAATCTTTTTATTTATTTATTATTATTTGGTATAACTCTATTGGATCTTATTGATCTTATATTATTTTGTATGTCTTATATCAGACTCAGGTCAGATGACAGTCACGCCTTACTCTTCAAATATGAGTTTACCGTTTATCCTTTTACTTAGCATAGGATAGGTATTGATTGTATCTCTCCTATTTTTGATACGGTATTAGCACCCTCCATTCCTTATTTAGATTCCACAAAATATCTTTTGAAAAAATTATCATAAAAATGGATGTGTTATAATCTCGACCTCCACATGAGCAGTCAACATTGGCAACATTTCCAAATGTCTTTTTCTTGAAATTGAATGCCCTCTACCAGTTCTCCATCAACTGAAAAACATCCTTACACTTTAATACACAAAAAAATCTTATCATACTGTTGAGATAGGAATCTATGTATGTATGCTAACTTCCCCTTTAGGTACTAAATATTTCTTTTACAAGTTAGGGCGTGCATGTTCAAGACAAACGATACCTTTTCAAAATTTATATATATAGCTTGATTAGAAACCATGAAGCCTAGAAAATTATCCAAGTGAACTTCAGAAATGCACTTAATGCGGTTTAACTTCATTTTATACTTTCTCAAGGTATAAAGAGAGTTTGGATTTCATTTGTGTGTGTATCCCTCTTCTTACTCTTGACTATTATATTATTAATGTAATCTTCTATTCAAACCCTAGTTCTTCCCTCACATATAGCATTTACTAATATTTGGAATGCCATCCCAACATTTGTTAGCCCAAATGGCATGAAATTGTAGTAATGTAGTCATTTATCCATAATTAAAGTAGTGTAATCTTAGTCACCCTAGACAAACTTTATCTAGTAATGTGTAAAGAAAGCATCCATGAAAATTATCCTACTATACCCAATCATTGAACTTATTATTCAGTCTATCTAAAGGAGTAGAGATCTGAAATACCCCGAAATTTTCTAATTTTAAATATTATATTTAAATAAGGTTGTAATTTAAAATTTAATTTAATAAATTATTTTTTCTAAAATAAAACGAAATTTATTAGGGTAAATTAATAAGAAATTTTATAAATATGTTAAGTAAAGGAAATTTGGGTATATTATCTAATTAAAGATTTTAATTTGGGAATTTATTTACAGAAATTATTTTATTCAAATTAAGAAAGATAAAATAGTTTCAAATTAATGTTAATTTTATAAATAATTTAATTAAATAAAATTAGAGTGATTTATTAATTTAAAATGGAAATTTTGAAAAATCTTTTAAAAATCCTAATTTAGCGTAAAAAAGGATTTAAATATTATTTTATTTAAATATTATTATTTTTAAACACCCCAAATATTTTAATTAATTTATCTAACCCAACCATCCTATTTCTATTTCCCTTTTTCCTCTTTCCTTTTCTTTCTTTCTTTTTCATCCTTTTTCCTTCTTTTTCTTTCTTCCTCTTTTCTTTTTCTTTTTCTCCTCGCCGAATTGGGCCTAGCTCGCGGCCCAGTCTCCCTTCCCCTTTCTCCTTTCCTTCAGTGCGGCCCCGCCTGAGCGATCGTCCTCCTTCCCCCCCTCTCTCGCCGCTCTGCGTTTTGATTCTTTGTCCCACTCAAATGCGATGTTTTGATCATTACATTTTTACCGTTGCGTGGCAGCCCCAGAATGCCGTTCTTTATCCCTTTTTACACCCAAAACTCATCATGTTATTTAATGTACATAACCCTCACGCCGAACCGCCCGGTTTCCTTCCTTTTTCTTTCTTTTGTTTCCCCCAAACCGCTCGGTTCAACCTCCCCCATCTTGTTCTTCCTTCTCCAGCCTGACGCCGTAACTGCAACCTTCCACCTTCCCCCGAAAATGGGGCTGCAGGCCACACGTGTCGCGACCGGCCTTTCTCCCACCCATTCTCTTCCCCTCGATGCACCCTAGAAATTTAATTGCCCTACTCTCCTTTCCTTCCCCATGTTTACCCCAAATTCCCTCGCGAAGGCCGGGCAAAATTTGAAAATTTTGTTGCCCGATCAACACCATAACCGTCCCATTTCTCATCGCTTCGACTTCCTGGTAACTTCCACAACTCAAGCCTACCCTCCACCACTATAAATACCCCTTGCATGGCTTGAAATCGAGCTTTCTTTCCTCGAAACCCTAAGCACCAGTCTGTGCTCCACCGCCACTTTAGACGCCTCGCTCTCCACCATTAGCCAACCTCGTTGCCTCTTCTTCCTCCGAAACTCTTCCTTGCAACGGCCGTTTAGCTAACTAAATCGTCTACATCCTTCGATTATCCTTTCATGGGCTTCGATTACCCCAAAAACTTAAACCACCGTCCACCACCACATCCGCCACTTCTGCTACCCTCTAAACCACTCAAAATCTCCTACTAATTCTCCTCCACTGAACCATAAACTTATTTCATTTTTCTCCTTCCCCTTACCTCTTTTTCTTCATTTTTACCCCTCTTAGATCACTTTTTCGGCCACCTCCGGGCACCACCGCCGGTGCCACCCATCCCCTCCAACTCAAGGTGGACCCAATCAAATCCCTCAAGTGGAATAGCAACGTGCACCAAGACTAGTGAAAAATTAGGTAAGGGTTTACTAAGGCCATTTGTGTGTTCGTATGCATTATGTGTTTCATATGCCATGTATACTATGTTTATTATTATTAATTATTTCGTATGTGGTATGATGATAAAGTTGAAATATATTGGTATGAATAAATCATGGCATGAAGATTATGTGTATGTTTATGTTATTATTACTGTATGATGTGGCCTTAAGACATGCATATTAGGGTTATAAAATAATGATGGGGAGTGTAACAATGTGGTGTTAGGGTTTTGCATGAAATGGCATGGTGTTAGGGTTTGCATGGAATGGCATGACGTTAGGGTTTTGCATGAAATGGTATGGTGTCAGGGTTTGCATGAAATGACATAATGCTAGGGTTTTGCATGAAATGGCATGATGTTAGGGTTTGCATGGAAGCATGTCTACGTGGAGTTAGGGTTTCTTATGTATTAGGGTTTGCATGGATGTGTGGTATACGTGGAGCTAGGGTTTGCATATGAATTGGGGTTGCATGGAAGTGTGTTCTAGGTGAAGCTAGGGTTTGCATGTGGATTAGGGTTTGCATGGAAGTATGTCTACATGGAGTTAGGGTTTGCATGGGAGCTAGGGTTTGCATGGAAGTGTGGTTTATGATGAGTTAGGGTTTGCATGGGAGCTAGGGTTGCATGGATTTAGTTATGCATGCCTGGGCAAATGTTTGTGAATGACAAATGTTTTTGAATAAAATCCTTAAGACACTAATCTCTTAAAGTGGAGGATTATTGAGCCGGGTCCAGACTGATCCACCGGTCAGGAATAGTGGTTAGGGTTTTACCCTATGTGCGACCGATCCACCGGTTATAATAGTGGTTAGGACATGAGGTCCTATGTGTGACCGGCCCACCGACAATAATAGTGGGGTGACTCGAGCTCAATAAACACAAACCATAATTGTTAAGGTTCTTAAAAGATATTAATTACTTATAGTGGAACACTATACGAGCAAGAACCAGACCGATCCACCGGTCAGAAATAGTGGTTAGGGTTTTACCCTATGTGTGACCGATTCACTAGTAATAATAATGGTTAGGGCATGATGCTCTATGTGTAACCGACCCACTGGTTATAATAGTGGGGTGTTCCTGTACTCGTATGGATTTGATAAAAGGCATGGTGTGTATCGACTCCTAATAAAAGTAAGATTAACACTACCACGGAAAGGGGTTTTAATAACGGTTATTTTATAGTTTTAATAACGGTTTTCAACCGTTATTGAATCGCCCGTTATTAAATCTTTAATAACGGTTCATAACCGTTATGAAAAATACACAAAAACCCGCGAATATGTGCGTAAACTTCATATTTAATAACGGTTTTTACTTAAAAACCGTTGTTAAAAAGGAGCTTTTAATAACGGTTCTAATGAAAACCGTTATTAAAACTGGAGTTTTAATAACGGTTCTTATTAAAACCGTTATTAAAAACTGGAATTTTAATAACGGTTCTTATGAAAACCGTTATTAAAACCTACGTTTTAATAACGGTTTTAATCAGAACCGTTATTAAAACAAGGTTTTAATAACGGTTTTCATAAGAACCGTTATTAAAACTCCAATTTTTTTTTAGTTTTTGCAGTTTTGTTCCTGCCCACATACACATTTGTATGTTCAAATAATTACCAAATCTGCATTGTAAAACAACATCAATTGATAACAAATCTGCAATCACACCATAATTTCAATCAATCCCTTGTTAATACACCAGACATATATACTCAAGAATCAAAATTAGTAGGCATACCACAACTTGGTAGCTCTACACCAAAGCAAAATGTCATAAATCTAGCTTAGAAGACTTAAAGACATAGACAAAATACAAACATGAACATGCTTGGCCCATTGCATAATAATCATTCTGAATCATCGGAATGTAGCTCGTCTTCTTCACTTGAACCCTTAAAAACTTCAATTTCATCATCATCATCATCTTCTTCACTTGAAAATCTGGTTCCAGTAGCTCTTTGGAGGTACCTAAAGCTCTTGTCTCATCCATAATTACATGGAATTGGCATAATTACATTAAGAAAAGGCCCTAAAAATATGAGGCCAAAATGGCATAATTACACGGAATTGGCATAATAACAAAAAAAACCTCAATTTAGAGGCCAAAATGGCATTTTCTGGGCTCCGATATTGCCCAAACCGGCTCCGCCTATTTGCCACGTCGTAGATCTCAAAAAAATACCCAAAATAGCCTCCTAGATCACCTAAATCCGAGGTCGCATGAAAAAGTTATGACCCTCCAAAGTTTACAGTTGAATCTAGCTCTAAATAACCTCAATAATGTCTTCTCTTTTGTTTATTATGGTTGTAGCTCTAAATAATGTTCTCCATACAAAAAATACAACATTCAACAACAAACAACAAAATTTTCAGCAAACACATTCAACAACATATTTTCGAACGAAACCCTAGCGACATGCATTTATATAAGTAGATAAAAAGTTACGAGAGGAAGAACAAACACATACATAAAGTGTCAGCTAGCTTCGGAACAATGGCAGAGGCGCGGTGGAGAGTTGGCGGTGCGAGGGTTTCCTTTACTTGAGAGGAACTGGTGTGGTGGTGCGAGGGTTTGCAAGGAGAAGGAGAGCAAGTGAACGAAGGTGCAGAGAATCTGAAAATTTTAGCACGAAATAGAACTGAACTGAATGAAATATAAGTTTGATTTTTGGGTTTTAATAACGGTTCCTGAAAGAACCGTTATTAAAACATCTTTTAATAACGGTTCTCTTAGGAACCGTTATTAAAACTTTCAGACTTTTGATAACGGTTCCTTTCAAGAACCGTTATCAAAACCTCTTTTAATAACGGTTCTTTCAAGAACCGTTATTAAAACATCCGTGTAAATTTTAACATTGCCCTTTTAATAACGGTTTTTACTATAACCGTTATCAAAACTATCCCGCCCATAAATTTTCACGCATTTGACAACGGTTTTTGAACTACCGTTATTAATATCCCGTTATTATTTCCCGTTTTCGTAGTAGTGTAAATAATTAAACCATATTTTCTTGGGCCTTATGTGTGGACTTGTTGATTTTGGACTATGGTTTTCACCTTATGCTTTTTATGTACCATATGTATGAGTTGTAATTATATGTGATCCTTATCCTACATAATTTAATGTGTTATATGCTGGCCTTAGTATTCGGTTACCTTACTCAGTACATAGCACACTGATCACCCGTTTCATGGGTGTTGCTCATTCCCACGAGCAGAAGGCCCATCTAACCTATTGCAGGTAGGAGACACCTACTTTGATTCTATCGATGTTTACGGGACATCAGGAGGGGTAGAGTGATAGCTGGGCTGGATCGATTTCTAGAGGGACGTGGCCATTTCCCTTTTCAATTTATGACTCATGTTATTTTTATTAGGTTTAAGTTGTAGAAACAATTTTATTAATGTTGTTTAGTTATTATTTGAAAAAAAATAGTTGGTATTTCGAATTATGTAAGACTTGCGCATACTCTGATTCTTGTTTTTATAAATTTGAATTTGTATGGTATTACTGATAATGTTTTGTTAGCCTTAGCACTTAGTACCGGAACGGTAGGAGTGAATCGGTCTGGTACTAAGTGTGGTGGTAACATCCCCAGGATTCACGGGTTTTAAATTAAGTATTTTAATTTCTTCCACTTAAAAAAGATTAGTGAATTTTGGGGTGTTACAATATCCATCTTTGGGATTGAATTTTTTCAAATATGTAAAATAAATGCTCACTCTTTACTTTCTTATAGAACTCCACATACTTCACGCCCTTAGTTAACTCTAAGTTTAACAACTTATGTAATTCTTCTTGGATCACTATATGCTTTTCCACATTTATGGACCTTTTCTTTTGCTTAATAGGCTTGCTCCTTTCCATTATGTATAGATGATTCATAATAACATCTAGAGTGATGCCCTCCAAGTGTGCCATAATTAATTAGATGATATCATTTTTATATGTGAAGAATTATAGCGATAATCAATTTTTTTTTCTTCACTCAGTCCCTTTTCTATCATCATGGTGTTATCTCATAATTTATCTAATCGTGTCTATTAGATTTCTTTAGCTTTTTCGATTCCTTCCCTTAATGTGTTCAAGTCCTCTAAGACTAATATTTCCTTTCTCTTCATAATTTAGGATCATTTAGGAGCTCTTCCTACCTCAATATAATAACACTTCCTAGAAACCATCTAATTACCCTTGACCTTCCTACAGTTATTATTTATTGGGAATATAAGGAGCAGCTTATCCATGAAGATGCTAGCCTAAATCTTGTTAAACGATGGCTAACCTAGGATCATAGTGTATGTCGAGTGGTAGGTAACAACAACATAGTTTACTTTTCTGGTCTTTTGCGCTCTCGATTGTCCATTGGTTAAATTATGGTTAATTAAATATTTGGCCCTTTTGGTATTTCTTATGAACTTCACTAAGGGGAAGATATATTTGTAAAAAAGTCTTTGTGAAACTCTAATTGTTTGAAATTTTCTATAAAGATATTGTCAAGTGAACTTCTTGTTTCCACTAAAATTTAGTTCATCAAGCAATTAACAATCTAAATTATATGATAAGAGGGAGGTTCCACTATGTTTAAGCCTGCATCTTTTTCTATTAAACTAAATTCCCACTTATTTTTTCATGCTCTTTTACTTGTTTCATGGATGTTAGTTCTACTAATATAGGCCTTAAAAGGTGAATTGCTAGCCTCCACTAAGGTTTCTCCTCTATTAATTATATGGATGAACTTTGGTTTTTCCTCAGTCTAAGTGTGGTGTAAGAGTTTTTTAAGCCATACCTATCTCATTCATTGTTGGTGCCAATTATTTATATCATTGTATATGACCTTTATGTATCATTTCTTCCATAATGTCCCTAAAAAGTGAATATTCTTCTATAGTGTGGCCTAACTCTTTGTGTTGCAAGACCTATTTATTAGGGTTTCAATATTATGAGTTGGTTTGCATAGCAAGGGTCTTTTGGAATGTTAGTTGATCATTTTTTCACATTGCATATGTGAGAAATGATAGCCATAATAAGGTGTATCTATCATATATACCAATATGGCCCCTTTTGGTTTCTAAACCTATGGCTAAAATGGATCCCTCTTTCTTTACTTCCTATGTATATGTCTCCCTATCACTCGTTCACCTCAAGACTCACTATATTTCTAACTTAAATCCTATAGGGCATATGGCCTTGCTCCTTTCCTTTGCATTAACTTGCTATTGAATGTATTTCTTAAGAGATGTAGGGTTTCTATTTTACCATGAATAGACACTAAACTAAGTTCTTGTCAATTAATCCCTATAATAGGGACAACCTAGAGATTCCATTATCCAACTCATTAAACTATTTGAATCCCTTACCAATCTATCAAAGAAAAATTGGTTTTATTTTGATGACTCTTATGAAATCCTCATCAATAAGGAAGAATCATTCATGAGTCATAAAAAAGAGTCAAATTTCTCAATAAATGTCATATTAAGATTATAAAAGGATTCAAATGAGTCGGCCTTTAACTTGCTGAATTGTCTCAAAGGCGAGCCCTTAAGAGTGCTAAAAACAAACGATGTTCATAGTGTTTTGTCCTATGCCTTAGCAATTAACATTGAATTCATAAAGATGTTGTAGTGTTTTTTTAGGAACAAACAAGCCATCAAATGCTTCAATGGTTAGCATCAATACCTTATACAGTAGTGCCCCAAATATTGATTTTGTTAAGGGATTTGACTAATTGAACTTGGAGTCTTATTTGTACTCCTTTATATCCTTGAGGGTATTAGAGGCTCTTCTATTTATAAGCTTTTCAAGGGAATCTTGTTATCCCTTTTACCCCCTTTTATCTTCTTGGCCTTAGTCCTTACACTTAATAATCTCAACCTGGTCTTAAAACCAGGGTTCCATCATCTTTTGTTCTTATCTAGCCTTAGGGGGTTTAGAAGATTCTTGTTTCTTATAAGCCCTTGGCTTCTTACCTATGCTTCTTCTTCTAAGTCCATAGCCTTATTTTATATTAAGGCATTATAGAAACTATTTATTCTTTCTCTCTCTCTCTCTTTAGGGCGTCAAGGGCCTCATATAGAGTTTGCTTGAAGATTAGGTTATTCCTAGTGTTAGGGTGGAATGCCTTAGTCTAAGACTTGAGGTAATTGGTCTTATGTAAAAGTGATAGGGGAAAGTATCTCACATCATATCTTGGATGGATTATTGGAACTCAAAATTCACATCTTGGAGTTGCGTAATGGTAACTAAGTGGTTCTCCCTCAAAGGGTCACCTGTGCCAAGGTCTAAATGGTGAGGGAGTTGAGGTGGAGACAAGACCTTTTGTAATTATCCCCATATATTGTTCTTGTCATTGTGTAAATAATGTAAATTAGGGTGTTTTAGGGGTGGGGGTTTGAAGTATGCATAGACAAAATTGAGGGGAATGGAGTGGGAAGAGTGGAGAGAGAGTGAAATGTCAAAATGGCTAAAAGAATGTTATTTTCAGCATCTTTAATATATTTCAAATATATTTACTTATTTAAAAATTATATAATTTTCCATTAAGTTTAAAATATAAGTTTAAGTGTTTATTGAAATTTTTATATTTTATTTACTAATTTTTTCTAATAAATACATATTTAATTAGTTTCCTATCTCTGTAAAGTTATTAAAAATTATTTTTAGCAAACCATTGATTTGAGTATAAATAGATCTTCACCATCTTGGCTGAAGTAATTTGAAATTCGTTATTCTTAGACAATCAACCATAGAATACTCGGTAGTGCATTTCCTTAAACTATCTACCTATTTTCTTTACACCATTGTAGGCTTTCCAATCACCATTTTCAATCAAGCATATTCTCCCGTCTTTTACATTAGATTTTCCATACCCATGAGGGAGGGAAATATGAATGGTTTTTCTTATATTGATGTTCCTACCTTTTATTTTATTACATTCCTTCATTCTAACAATTTTGTAAGTGTTCAAGTTACCTTTTCTCTCTTTTTTTCTTACCATGCATGAGCCCCTTTACTCTTATTTTATCTAGTTTCTTTCCTTAATTATCTTCTACAATAATTTAGATTAACTCTTACTTAATTTTCCTAAGTAATAAAGGGTTCAATTTCGAGAAAAATGAAAAGAAATCTTCTTTATCCTTGATTCAAGTTCATCCATACAAAGTGAAGGGCTATTTTCACTCTCTTATAATTTTTAACTAATTTCATCTTACATTTCTTCAATTAAAATAATATTATTAAGTGTATATATTATATGATGATTTAAGGGTTCTGAAGATCCCTTAGGTGGAGAAGTGGAACTTAGAGAGTTTTGTTTTCATACATTTGGACTATTGTGAAAATGTAATATAGCCAAACATTTAGGATCATGATTTACGTGCTAACTATTATGCTTTTATTTTAGTTTTCATGAGCTTGAGATATAACTATTTAAGGGTCTTATAATGTATAGGGGGAATAAAAACACCTAAAGAAGATCAATTGCAAGCAATCTATAAGGAACCAAAATAGAAGAAGAACAATGATAAAAAATAAATTAGGTTTAGGGTTTTAAAGTTTTTTTTTAAAATATTTTTGTGTTAGAAGATTATAGTGAATATGGGGTTAAAATTTATATTTATTAGAGTGATTAGGGCCTTAATTAGGGATTGAAAAATATTTATTAGAAGATAGACATAGCTTTTATTCTATGCATCATCTTGTGGATGGCTGCATATGAATGTTTTGTTTACAGATGAATGACTTCAATGCAAGATAGAATTCTATATTATCTCACAAAGGGAAAACATAGAAGGTTTTTAAATTTTTCACCCACATAAATTTGACAAAAGTAGAGAGCAACTCAAATAGGTTTCGATTTGAGGATTGAACTTTTTCAATTCTCATTGAACCATATGAAACCAATATGATTATATTAGGTTTAAATACCATACCACAAAAAAACCTTCAACACATAAGATATGATAAGATAAAAACAAAAAGGAAAATCCACACAGTATCTATGAAAATTTGCACCATACACTCATAGAAATTAAATATAAATCACATTGAAGAAGATAAAAACTATATCTAGTAAACCCTAATCATCTAACAACCTTCTTAAAGATTAAGTAAAAAACTAAATAATAACTGATTAGCAATCACAATAACTGGCCCTAAGGATTATTATCATCTCCCTTAACATGTGCCAAGCATATGGCCTCATTAAACTTCTCATAATCCTTTTAGTGTCCTCTAATGATAAAACTAGGCCCGCACGCATTTCTTTGGAACAATACTTCAACCAAGCCCCTTGTAATGGTTTTTATGACTTCATTATCTTTCCTATCAGGTGTAGGGAAATGTGTATGACTTTAAAAACATGCCCCTACATCATTATATCCTTTTCTTGTAAATTTTTCCCTTAAAATCCCTTGGTTGTACATAAATCTCTTAGAAACCATGTTTAATGTCATCTTTTATGAGTAGCCTTGTTGGAAGGCCATTCTAAATTCTTTCACATCCTCACCAATCTTATTTCTTGTGTTAGTTAAATCCCTCCATTGAAACATCTTGGCAATTAAAGTGTATGATCCTTCTTCCTTGGATTAAAATTGAGATAAATGGCTCCAACATTTACATCTTTTGATCCTTGCAAAGAACATTCTCATTTAGGACATGATCGTGAGTTCCATGGCTATCAAATTGCCATAGCATTCCAGGTAATATATGGAATGCATAAATTAGTGACAAATCACAAGGAACTTTATCAACATAATTAATACTATTGAAAAAAAAACTAGCATTTTCTTCTTCACCTTCATTCCTTTATCCTTTGAAATCTATTAAAAGTCTATATGGCATAAGATGATTTGTAGTGGATAACTAAAACTTGTTGACCATGTCTTCACTAGGTATATTATAACACCCCTAAATTTAGTACTTAAAATTTTGTTTAGCTAAAGCTATTATCTAAAATATTGGGATTCATTCCACAACCAACATAGGGGGTAGTATGACTAATACGTATTGTATGCTAATTGTAAGGCTGAAACTACTTTAACACAAAGGTTAAGTGCAGTCAATGCTTAATCCAAGGCCATGAATAAAAAGCCATCACGACCAAACAAAGGCAGAATATAGAGACTTGAATTACCATAAAGGAGTTTACAACACTTGATGGCCCAAAAGGGGTAATAAGAATAATACAAATACACTAGAAAGAGACACTGGATTAACCCCCAAATTCTCTAACAAGAACCTAAGCTACTAATGAAATCTTTAATAACCTAAAAGTGATAGTATCTATACAATATCCTCATACTTAGTCATAATGCCTTCGAAAAGGTCACATGCTCATATAATACATATTAATTCAATAATTGGAAACATACATAAATCATAAAAACACATGTAATGACATGATACGATAAATATACTATAACATGTACATTATCAATGCCACAAGCTCATCATGCCAACACACTATATCATTGAAAAAATATCTTAAAAATCCATAATAAGTAAGGTATTTTACTAAGGCTCTACTGACTAACATTAACATTAAATTTCCAAAAACCATCAAAAAATATTAAAACATTATTATTTAGTTTAATCGATGAGAGATAATATCAACACAAGTACATTGAAATACTCATGATCATATTATTGCATAGGGGTTAGCACAATATCCTTATACCTTACAACTTAGTGACACTAACTTACACTTAGTCATACTAGTGCACACATGCAACATAGTACCCTTATTCTTCCTAGTTCGCTAAATACTTAAGTATGAAAACCCCTTAAAGAGTCCTAAGGACTACATAGAGAAGGTTAAAGCCTTATAAGGGCAATTTAGAGCAGTATCTAAAAAAGCTAATCTAAATAAGGTTTAACCTCATCCTTACGGTAGATACCCCTAAGAAGTCAAAATTCCCAAAATTGGGTCTTCCAGTTCAAGTATTAGTATTTGATTTAATAATCACAAATATCACATAACACACACCAACTATAATTCCATACTTAATCATTTATCTTTATTTTTAATTATTTAAGCCAAGCTTAAGGTCAAAATCTAAGTTAAATTCAAGAGTTAGCGGTAAGGTCATCCTAGCCATCTATTGAGGCAAAACTAGCAAATTTATTCATTGTGAGGCACATTTTTTTCATAATGAACAAAATGCCCTCTAAAATCTTAGTTATCACCTTTTATCCAATTTATCACCAGACTTATTCTTGAATGATATTTGTCAAACGACTAAATTACACTAATTATGAATACTCTATCTTGTAAATATTTTTCAACATAAATTACTAACATTTTATAATTTTCATTTTGTCTAGGCGCAATGAATATAGAGCACATATAGGCATTTGCGATGGAGAAAACATTATAGGATATGCAAAATATATTTTTTAACACCCTTCTTCTTAACAATTTTATTTTTATAAAATATCAATGTTGATTTATGAGTTTCAACCTTTAATTTTATTTAGGTTGAATTATTTTCTTTAAACCTTGATTCTTGATATATTTTTTAAAGTTTGGTTCATTATATGATGTTATTGACGATTTTTGATTTATATAGAACTTTATTTAATCTTTCTTCATGATGGATAATTCAAGATAAGTTTGTTCATGATTGAAATTTAGTTAAATTCACATGAATTAATTTCCATGTAAAATATATTTTTATTTCTATAACATGTTTTCTGTAACATTTTAAACTCATTCTTAATTATCACTTCATTGGGTGATTATGACTCTATTTTAGGGTTGTATATTCCGAATGAAAATAATTTTTTTTTAAATTATAAAATCATTATGAAGTAGAAAATCTTTTTAAGGATTTTATTTTCAAGAAATATTTATGTTTTGAATTTAATTTTTTTATAAGGTTGATAAGATATATAGAAAATTTTATATTTAAGGTTCCCGCACCATATTTATCATTTTCTTTTTTGGTATACATTTTATTCCAGTTTTTTCATTTTGGTTTATTGATAAATATTTAAATATATTATATTAATTAAAGTTGCATAAATTTTTCAAACAAATGTTTCTCTAAAGTGTTTTAAATATTACTTTGGAATCATGTTGTTTTTTTTTTCAATTAGTCTTATGAATTTTTTTAAATAAAAAATTTTATTAGTTGAATTTTATTTTCATAAAGAAAAATCAATTTATAGATTTTTAAGAGTATTTATGCTAATATTTACTAGAATTCAAAAGTTTTTTAATACCTTGAATTTTTGTAATCTTAATACTTTGGAAATTGGTCTTCTTATCCCCTTTCTAACCCTTTAAACCTTAAGTGGATAATTTATCCATGCTTCTCAAACCCTCATTTTTCCATCCTAGCCTTCAAAACACAAATTTTTATTTTAGTTAATTGGCGATTAACATGGCTTTACCATTGATCTATCAACTAGCAATACTCTAAAACTTATAATCTAGGGCCTTAGACTGTCAACTACAAGCCTCTTCTGATTTATTAGAGTTGGGCAATTTTTACTAATTTGGTTTTTATTAATTTGTTTTAACCTCAAATAAATTCCCATGTCTAGTAGTATTTATATATTTGGATTCATAAATTTATTCATCACATTTCCATAATTAATCAAGATTTTTGGAAATTATTTTGTTAATTTTTCCATTTTACACCATTTATTGGCATTTCTACCTTACATAAACCAATTTTAATCATATTTAACTTTCGGTCATAAGGGCTTAAAAAACCTAACCCTCTTATACAATATGATTAGATCATATATGGTACTTGCTTATTCAACAAAAAGTGTAACCATAATCACCACCATCACCATCCACTAACTCTTTGTGTAATACCCCTTTTTTCAAAACCATAATTATAAATTAATAATCATAAGATTAGCTATAATTATTATTTTAGGAGGTTTAATTTTAAAAATTTTATTATTTTTTGTATTATTTTGATGGTTTAATTATAAATTTAATCAGGTTAAATTTTTAATAGAAATTAGATTATTTAATTTAATTCTAGTTATACTCGTAAATCTTATTTTAAATTATGTTATTAATAATCTTTTGATCCGTAACCTAAAAATAATTTCCTAAAAATTATTCTCGATTATTTTACTCTTTCCGACTATTTTTAAACTTACCCAAATTCCAATAATTTTTCCTGAACTAATTTTAGTCTATCTAAATTAAATCTAAATTTAAATAGATGAATTCCTACCCTATACTATTAATCTATCGCCCTCTACGGTTACCCCAAATATCTTTCTTAAATATTTTTCAGTCCCCTTTGTACATTTTATACACACATATACACTCTACCATTGCCTCCCCATTCCGTCTATCATTTATACACACTAACACATGCCATACTTACACACTCTGCACACTTATACACATGTACACACGCCACACACGACGCACACTCTACCCAACCCAAACATCCCCAATTCCTATTCCTTCTAGCCCTTTGCATGCTTCCCTTCTTGCCTTGTAAAGCAAACCCTAGCCCCAATAAACCCAAACAAGTGCATATACATACGCACGATAGCCACCAACCAAACGAGCCCTTCTCCCTTTCTTCCTGCCTTCCTCGTCTAGCAACCATGTCGCAGCCCTTTGCCTAACTTCCTCCATCCCAGCACCACCACACCCTTCCCTCTCCTCCTACACCTTTCGACACCTAGCCTTCCCTAGCACCACTCCCTCTCTGCAGCCCTCCACCTTCTTCCTGCCTCCCCATCGCAGCCCCTATTTTTCTCCCGAGCAGTACCAACGCGACTAGGGGTGTGTAAAACCGGATATCTGTATCCATTCGGATATTTTTTTTATATCCGCTCCGCATTTTTTTTGATCGGATATCCGGGATGCGGATATCAGAAAAATATAGACCAGATTCGGATATATCCAATATCCGCATGAAAATACTATTTTATCAATTTTAATAACTTTTGCTATAATATTTTTAAAAATAAGGATTGTATATCAATTAATATTCATATCTATATTCATATAAATATCTTATTTTATCTAAAAGAATTATTAAAATATTATTATAAATATTTAAAATATAAAAATAAATAAAATTTTAAAACTTAAAACTATAAAAACACAACAATATGGTGTATTATTGAAATAATCAACAAAATATTGGATATTTTTTCGGATCGGATAATCCAAAAAAAAGGGTATATCCGAAGGTCGGATATCCTTTTAGAATAAAATCGGTTCGGATATCCGAAATGTTGGATCGGATTTTTAAATATCGGATCGGATTTTCGGATCCCGAATTTTTTGCACAGCCCTAAACGCGACGCCCCAGCCACCAACCATCGCCAAATAGCCCCCTGCATACACCTTCTCCCAGCCACTCCTCCACCGCCGCATCCCTTGTTTTTCTCCCAACCTAACGCAATGCACGACACTTGACCCAACCCACTAGTTCCTCCCAGCCCCCTCCTATTTTCTCTCGGTACCCATCCCGTCACCATCCTACCAGTTCCCTTCTCCCCTGCGTCCATTTCCCAGCCCGTCCAACCATCCCTAGTAGTCCCTACATCAACATCCACCTTCCCAACCTCCTAGCTTTCCACCCTCGACCAGCAAACCTTGCCTTCCCCGCAACCCTATTTTTCTCTCACCCGGAAGCCATAGCATCCCACCAACCACCATTCTCCCTCTCGACCCAGCCTCTCTTGTGCACCAATCTGCTCGACCAAACGCAACGCCTAAGCCCTTCCATCTCCTCCCAACCTTCTACCACTGAGCCCCTCTCTTCATGCTCATCGCATTGCATCCCCTACCACTTCCTTTCTCTGCCCCTTCCGTTCGCAGCCCCTACTCCCCTCCATTTTCCCCCACCGCCAGCCATTGGGTAACCTAGTGAGCCAACACCGGTCACCACCACCTCCACTTCCTCGAGCCACCTCTATCGGCCAACCCCCCACTGCCCTTCGTTTTCACGCGTGCATGGCTCATGCTGTGCATGCAGCATGAGTTATGTGTATTTTAATATATATATATATATATATATTGGTACCTATTTTAAGTGTAAGGGTATTTTAGTAATTTTTGAATAACAAATATTTTTATATTATAATTATTATTTTATCTGATAGATATTAATTCGATAATTTTGGTATTATTTTTAGGTACGGAATATTGATTAGCGGGATCTGATAAATTTAGTAGGATACTGCTATTTTTATGTTTTTGCTAGAATTCAGATAACCGCTATACCTTACTAAAATTATAAATATTGCGTGATAGTACATTAGGATTTTTAGTTGATGAAATATGTTAAGCATGATTTATTTCAATATAATTATGTGTTAATTAATATTATTATGATTATAAAAATCGATAAATACGTATGTTATCTGATATGAATTATGTCAGGTATGAAAGTATGATTAAAATAACTCTATTGATTGAAAAATAACTTGTATGATAATTATGTGTAAAATAATATGTTGAACATGCTTAGAAATAATTATAGAATAACTATTATGGATGTGTGCCCTAGGGGCAATTTAGTAATTTTTATGTATTATGATATTTATCATGAAATTCATGTCTAATATGTATTAGTTGTGTTGAATATGTGAGTATGTGTTTTGGATGGATGAAAGGTGTGGAAAAGGATTTTATGTGTAAACTTATGTATAAGGGCAAAATGGTCATTTGACATATCTGATAATTTAAATTGTCTAATGAATAATTTAATTATGGTGTTTTAGCCTTTTCATGGCAAATAAATAAATAAAATGGAATTAGTATTTAAATAGATGATAATTTATGAATTTTTAATCTCAAGAGTATTTTGGTCTTTTTGACCTAAAGTATCCAGATGTGAATAATTGAGCCTAGGATGGCCTTAGTATATTTTAATGTTGGCTTCGAACTTGACCTTGATTATTGTTGTCTCAAATGATTGGAAATAAGTAAGAATAGTTAAGTATGAGAATTGAATTTATCTTTATTCTATGCAATTTCGTGGTCACATTAATGAAATACTAATATTTAAAGTGAAAGACCTCGATATCGGAAATGGTGGCTCCTAGGGGTTGCTGCCCTAAGGACGTGGTTTAGCTCACGGTTGATATGGATTTTTACTAGTGTGCCTTAGTGCCCCAGTCAGGCCCTACATCTTACTCTATTTTGTTCTGTAGACTAATAGGGGGTATGCATACTTATGGATTAGGTGTTCTTGTTGGTAGGGTACTGTGTTACCTTCGTGTATCAGTGCGACTAGGGTACCTTTGTGTCCTTGGGTTGATAGTAGTCAGTAGGATACTGTGTTGCCTTGTTGGGCCAGTATGACTGGACTACCTTTGTGTCTTCAGGTTGATTGATCTCCCCTCGAGAAAGTAAATAAAATGGAAATGATATGATTTGATGGAAATAATGATTATCGTATTATTGGATTATTTGGTAGCAGCCTTCGTGCCTACTTGTGATTTCGGTAGTAGCCTTCATGCCTACTTGTGGTTCGGTAGTAGCCTTTGTGCCTAACTAAGGTTTTCTGTGGTTTCGGTAGTAGCCTTCATGCCTACCTGAGGTCTTCTATGGTTTCGGTAGCAGCCTTTATGCCTATCTGTAGATTTGGTAGCGACCTTCGTGCCTACCTGTGTTGGTTTTATGTCTGTGAGCATACCTGTGATATTATGGATCTTATTATGCTGTATCTATAAGTTTACCTGTGATGTTATGGATTTATTATGCTGTACCTGTTTCAAATGAATGAAAATGAGTAGTACGTGACCTTGATGGAAATTGATCATGTAAGTGATTATTGTATCTCAATCATCGTATTTATATGCATATATCTTATACTATGTTACTTGTATGCCTTGCATGTGTTCCATGCTGATTTATCGTATTAGTTTGGTATAAAGGGTTGCTCAGTACTGTAGTACTGAAGGGTTCATTTTCGTGGGCCCCGGCCTAATCAATGGGCAGTGGACTTTGCAGGTCAGCCTTTGAGCTCAGTCAAATTCTGATAGTTCGGATTTGGGAGCGTAGGACTATCCGGTGTTTCTTTTGTTGTCGTATTTCCTATTGTATTTGGACCCTCGTGTCCTCCTATAATTTCTCTCTCGATTTTCGTAAACTGCTAATGTCATTTTTAATTAGCAGTATTTATCTAACGTTCTCTCATCCTGATTTCTGTAATTATGATATTAATTTAAGCGGATTAATGATTTTAGCCTTAGCACTTGGTATGAGAATGGTAGAGAAAATCATACTTGTACCAAATGTGGTGGTAACACCCTTTGTTTTTATTGTTTTAGCTTCCGCACTTAACTCTGTAAACGAAAATTTTTAGTTGTAAATTTTGAGGTATTACACTTTGATACTCTCTTCCACATATGTCAATAATTCCCATCACTCCTCTTTCCTACACGTAGATTTTTTTTTCTGATGCCCATTTTCAACATCCTATAAAGGGGTGTGCCCTGGGTTTCACATTTTCACACTTAGCCATTTTTTTTTAATCCAAATTCACTCTCTTATTTCTTCTCTCCCCTTGGCTTAGTAGAATTGGTTATTGGCTACCATCCTTTGTATCAAGCCCTTCCTCCATTTTCTTTCCTTTTTTCTCTTTATCTTCATACTTATTAAATCTTAAGTTTAACTCTCTATTTCTTACCTTTAAGTACAATAGTGTTATAGTTATATATTGGTAAAGGATTTCCAAGCTCCCATTTTTCAATATTAAGAGTTATTGTGAACACTTTTAATGTTTTCTATTCTCATCAAACCTATCCCTTTCCCTAATCTAGATTCTATTTTTATTATTTTAGGTGATTCAAGGGTAGAAGAAAGAGTTGAGGAGTATTTTGTGCTTATATATTAGAGTAGCTTTGGTAAGGAAACTATGTATCTAATAAAGATATTTTATATTTATATGTTGATATGTGCACTTTTTACATTTCTTGCTAGAAATCATGCTAAGCCTAATTTGAAGTTTTCATACATGTAATATTTAGTAAAATGTATTATTAAATACCTAAATTTTGAATAAAAAAATTTTAATTTCAAGATAATGGAAAAGCATTATCAAGATAAAAGTGGGGATTGTTACAGCTACATCAACTATAAGAGAGGTGTGATCATCACCTAACCCATGCTTAATGTAAGGGAAAACAAAACAACGAATAAAAGAATGCATGTTATACTGATAATACACCAATGATAATGATAACAATGATGAGAACAATAATGTAAATAAAAGAGAATGATTACAAAATCTAAATATAAGAACCAAAGGCAAGAGTTTAAATAGCTAATAAGAGCTAAAAACATTTTATATAGTCGGTAAAATACACATGAATGGTTAGCCTAACTCTTAATTAATTAGAAATTTAACTCTCAAACCCTAAGTAATGTCTAGCTACTAACCTTAGACATCAATCTCAATGTATTCTAGCTAAGAATCATAACTATGTAAATCATCATTTGCATACTAGACTAGAAGCCAAATTATCATAGCTACTACACAAATGTAGTATCAATATGGTAAAGTGATGGTAAAAAACCTACCTAAAATATGGTAAGGGCTCATGCTACACATTAAAGTCATATAGTGGCACGGTGATACGCGTACTAGCATAGTATAACATTCAGCTTCATGATAGCAATATGATAATGTGTGAGCCTTTTTAAGATAATTTGGCCTTCTAGTTCTCTAGAATCATTCAAAATTGATCTTATTTCAAACCTTTGTAGTTTTTGAGTTTCCTTTTTGTTTTCAAAACTGGAGAGTGGAGGTTTTGATAAAAAATGCCAGTTTCAACTTAATTAGATTCTATCTCATCTTAAGCTTCAAAATGATAGTTTTTTATTATCTAAAATTTATGAAACTTTTAATATTAGTGTATTTTGATATTTTTAATTAAAAGAATAATTACAAATAATTTACCTTTATTTTATTATATTTATATATATTACCATTTTTTTTAGGTGAAATAGCCATTGAAACTTAACCTCTATGCTTGAATGTTATCCCTATCTTCTAGAATTTAATCTTTACCTTGCATATCTCTAAAGGTTCATCCTAACTATTCATTAAAACTAACATCACCACAACAACACATATAAACCCTCAATATGGCATATGCCATATGCATTTTGATAAGTAAGATTCTACTTATCATTAGGTACATCTTACCTTGCCTCATATTCATCTACCATTCTTCCATTTAGCTTTGAATGCATCCCCCTTGACCCAAAAATTTATGATCTTCTTTAATTGCCTCCTAATAGCAACTTATGACCTCCACATATCCACTTCATAATTGCAAATAATCATGACAAGTTGGAGGTCCATTTCCCCACCTTCTTTTAACCTCTAAGATTTCCATTCTGATTTTCAAACCTACTTTCTCCTAAGCCATGCATGCCACTATAGCCTTTCTTCTTCCATTCAATTTCCATTCCATATCCCACCATTAAATCACTTTGAAGCTTTCCTTCAATCATCAACGCTCACACTTGGTTAGTCCTCTCATCTTCTTTGTTTTGTCTTCCATTTTATTATGATCTTATAAAATTAATCTCATGCTTAATTTTAAATTTTTGTAAGCTGAGAAATAGATTAAGAATACTATTAATTTTTTAATCTTTGTTGTATGGTATATTTAATGTGAAAGTCTAGTTTGGTGTGGTTTTGGCATTTTAGTTTTGCTACACTTGTGACCTAAGTTATTTGATATTGTTTATGGTTGAAAAGATATGTACACAATATTCATAAGATTAAAATATTATTAAAATTATTTTAATTTGTTTCTTGAAAGATTTGAAACATAAATAAGCAAGGATTTTAAGATCTATGAATCTAGGCTCACTTTCGCCCTTAAGTTATTTTAATTAGATAAACGTTTCAAGTTCTATTTAGTGCCATATTAAATATTTGGATTATTATTTTCTGATGCAACTTTGGGATGTTAAAAATATTAAGTGTTGAAGATGTTATGATATATTTCCATAAAGTGCGTAAAAGTACCCAATGTTCAACATTAGAGCATAACCTCAAGTTTGGGTTTTGATTTTTGTGTTATAGTTAATTTTTACTCATTATAAGAATTTTAATTTGTTCTTTTTTGAACTTTTAGGATACATTTGGCATATAAAATGTTACTAATTAGACTAACATAACCTAAGTTATGGTTGAGTAAAGTTAGACAAAGTTTGGTAAAATTAAGTGTGATTGCTCTTAATGTTCATCATGAATATTTGAAGTTTCCTTTATTAATTACCTTTCAATCACCAAAGGAAAGGTTATTAAATAATTAATAATTTATCATGATTAGACCCAAAATAGCCATTTTAGTCTTAAAATGGTAAAACGTTGAATATATGAATATTAGAAGTCAATATTGGAATATTAACTATTAAATTTTGAGTTTGATTACTAACCATAAATAGTAAAATTTTATATATATATAGCACAAGAGTCCATTTTCAATTTTGAATTCAAATATATCTAATATTTCTAGGAAATTAGAACCTAAGTGATCTTTTGATATTAAAAATAATATATTGAGATTTTAATCTTAAGTCTTGCAGGGTTAGTTATGTGAGGCCTCGAGTGGTCAAGTTGGTTTAGGACTTGAATTGTTATCATTTATGGATCTTAGTACGCTTTGTTGAATAATAATATGACTTTGAATAAAGTACTAACCATTAAATGGTAGATCTTAGGGCTAGCTACCATAGGGATGAGGTAAGCCCTTGATTTAGTTTGGTGTCCATTGGTTTCGCTTGTAGTGCTAGCAAGACCCTAATATGCTCTTTTTAGTACACTAAACTTCACAGGGAATACACATACTATGTTTGAGGTTACTATGTCACATTATGCTCTAGTTTGACTGGAGATTATTAAAGTCTTGAGTTTACATGGGAACAGTGTCCCATTTGTGCACAAGTATGACAAAAAATTATTAAATTTCTTTAGGTTACATGGTTAGGAGGGTGATACATCACGTTGGGTTCTAGTATGAATGGAGATCATTAGGGCCTTTTGGTTACATGGTTGAGAGGGTATTATATTGCATTATGAGGCAATATGACTTGAGATTGTTAGAATATTTGAGTTCCATATTTGGGAGGGTACAATTTTCCTTATTTGCCAATATCACTAGATTTCATTGTGTCTTTAGGTTCATCATTTTATCTTGTCAATGGATATAATGAAAACTAATGGGTATATGATTTTGTGGTAGTTGTTACAATTTGTGCATTATTTAGTTTATATAACTATTTTGATGTAATAGTTACCTTGTCACCACATTTAGCCATTAAACTTGATTGGTTTACTATACTTGATGGAAGGGTAATTACATTATCGCATTATAGCAAGCCTTATTCTCACTTGTAACATGAGTTAGGCATAAATTGTTAAAACTACATGATCATATGCCTTTAGGCACAATCTTTTGCTTTTGTGTGATATATGTTATATGAGTATGATACCTCTTTTCTGAAAATTATGATTTACTCAATATGAGAAATTCATATTAATACTACACCATTTCAAGGGTATTTCTAGTTGTGTTGGAAAAGGGGAAATCTCTAAGTTTGAGTCAAAGTGTAGAGATTCAAGTTTGGGATTTCTAGTTTGGTATTTAGCAATTTGTTTTAAGTTATGCAATATTTTAAACTATAGAGAGTTTTACATTGAGCTATAAATTCTCTTATAGTTTGTTTAATTTTTTCCTCATCCTCATATCTATCATAATTTAGGTGAACAAGTATTCTAGCTCTCTTAATAGATGTAGTAGTAACATTCTCCAATTATTGTTTTAGCTCCTAATTTTGTTTAAATTTTTTTTTTGGTACACATAGGGGTGTTACAAGACACCTCTACATCTTTTTTCTAGTAATCATGATTTTGGTGTAAAAGTTATGTTTCATTTGCATATTATCTATTATATGAACTTATCAATCCTTGTGCTTTATGTTGATGTATGAATAATATGTATTTTGGGTATTTAAAATTCCATGTGTTTGGTTTTGATGTTGCTTAGTGTTGGCCATGTATTTTTTAAGGATAAGGTTTTTAAGGATATTTTAATCCCATTACATCAAATCTATATTGCTCAAAAAATAAATTTTATTTAAGTGTGAACATATTTTAAGTATAAAATTCAAAAAATCAAAATAAAATGAAGTGTATTATTTAATTTCATGTAATTCTTTGAAAATAAGAATCAATATTCAAATGTATGAAGGTATGCTTGGCATTTTTTAGAAAAAAATATGAAAATTTTCAAAAAACTAAAATCTATATTAAAAATGGTTTTTTAGGGATTTAGGCCTTAGTTTAAATTTCACTTATTAATATCAATGTTTAGTATAAAAAATGGTATAAAATGGTTTTATTTTACCTATGGATATTTTAGGTTCTCTACATGCTCGAAAATATTTCAAAATCTTAATTTTATCAAACAAATTTTAAATGAAGTGATTAAGTGTTTTCATGAATATGATAAGTTATTAGTTAAAATGTATGTTTTATGACATAAATATGGATTATGGTTTCAAAAGGGTAAATTAACACTTTTTGACAATATATTTCATAGTGTCCAACAATTGAACTTAGGTGACCTTGATCTTGATGTTGACTCTTGTAGCTTTGAGAATTAAATTTTTTCAGTTGAATGTTCTTAAGTGTTGTGTGATTCATCTAAAAAATAAGTGGGCCTTTTGTGGCAAGTGAATAATAGTTTTTCCTTTTATCCCTTGAAGTTCAACATTGTTTTCCTATAATGAGGCATGAGTACTTACTACATCCAAAGCTTCTTCCTCTCTTACGGGTGCATAAAAAAGCTCATGGTGTCGCAGTATGATTTAGTGAGAAGTCCCCATAAGTGTTGATGAATGTTGTGATAGGATTTGTGATGAAGAAATACATTTGTGATCAGAGAGGAAAGTTGGGAATTGAGAGATAATTAGTGAGGCTATGAAATGATACTTTTGCTATAAATAGGATCTTGGAGTCCTTATTTATCCTAATTTTCTTAAGGTTTTTATAGTATAATGACAATATGAGACATAAGTATTATGGGCCCTAATAATCATTATGCCGGTATGTGTATCCATTTACAATAAAATTATGATGTAGGAGTATTCGATATATAAATTCCTATTTCAACCATTTATTTTCCTATGTATGAAGGACCATAAACCCTTTTAATTTGCGAACATTCAACTAACTAAATTAAGTAAGAAAAGGCTACAAGATGGGTCATGGAAAAGCAAGCAAAACATGTCCCCACACCTTTATATTAACTTCTTTTAGCTTGTTGAGATGGCTCATCACCAACAAAAAAAATAATGAAACTCAACTAGAATAAACCTTCACACCTCTTGACCCATGCAGCTCGTTGATGGATAAGCTTAACAATTGGATTAACTAATCAAGGAAGGTTGGTGGGGAGGGAACTGGCCACTAGAAAGAAAATGAAGATTTGAATAAGAGGGGAAGGTTAGAGTAAATATTTGATCTTCAAGCAGCCCATTAAGATTAAGTACTCATATTCACCACCTTAGGTAACAACACTAAGGATAAAGAGTATGAGATTGGGAAGAACTAAGATAAAACTCTTCACTTGATTTTTGAATAAGAGAAATTATAACTCTTTTGGTTTTTCAAATGGCAAGCAATTTTATCTAATCCAAGGAGAGCTAACAAATATATGAGGATATCTTAAGCTCTTTGAAATATATAATGACCATATTACTCCCCATGGCTAACTAGATTACTACCTCCTAATTCATATTTGCAAAAGGAACTAGCCAGGTAGTTGAATTTGAAATCAACTCCTTCTCCTAGTTGATTTCAAAACTAATAAATAAAAAATATAAACACACGATTTCAAAAGTACTTAGCTGGTTATGGGGAGTTAAAAGGGGATTTAAACATTACATCAATTGGCTAATGATAACAAACTACAAGTACGAAAAGTAGACATCCTAAATTTTTTTAACTTCCTTAAGGATCTAGCTCCTTATTATCCCAAAGATAACGATATTTATGCTATCACATTAAAGTTACTCAATCAAGTATACATATGAGATTGTCAAATCCCTTTTTCATATGGCCTAAAGTGTTGAAATGGTTACTTCTTAGCTAGTTATTCAAAACCATCATTTTTTATTTCCTTTATTTTTTTAGTTTTGAGGCTAGAATTTTGATTGCTTTGTGTGAAGATCTTGATGGCTGGATTGGTTTTTGTTAGCTAGGTTATGATCCATGTTGGATTACCATGAGCCACAATAAAAGGAGAGGAGCTTGATTGGATTCATCAATGGCTTGCATGGCCTGAGCCTCTAGCTAATTTTCTTAGTTTAATTTAGGAGTGTTTTGGCACTTTCTAACTAAAAGAAATTAATTAGTGGGCTTATATCACTCGTGGGGAATTCTCTTGCATCATCCTTCCAATTTTGAAATGATTTACATTATTTTTATATGTCTTGTCATGTAAATAAGACAGTAAATCTCCCATATTAAAATTTTTTAATATACCCTCTCATTTTGAATTGTAATTCAAGCTAATAAGCATTGATTCTATCCTCTCATGGACCTTAAAAGGCTCATCTCTTTATGTTATAAGCTTGTTATTTTCCTAGTTAGACACCTATCCTTTTGAAGGTGCAACCATATACAGTGCCTTGGCTTAAAATTTTTCTCTTTTTGATGTTTATTTACCTTATTTTTATTCATCTCATTGTTGTGCTCAATTCAAGACCTCACTTGTTCATGAAGCTATTTAAATGCCTTGGAAAAATCATTATCCTCAAATTGGTGTGTGCTTCAATCAGAAATGATAGGAGCTGAATGGGAATGTTAAGGTTTACCCCATAAATGACTTCAAATAGGGATTTCCCCATGAAATAAGTGGAGGTTCAATTATATGAGAATTATGCATGATTTAGCTTGAGATTCCAATCTCATAGGGATTTTTAAACTTAGATACTTAGTATTATTGTGAATGTCCTGTTGGTAAATTCAATTTGGCCATCTGTTTGGGGGTAAAAGGCGGTACTAAATAGAAGTTTAGCATCAACTAACCTCTACAAAGTCTTCCAAAAAATGTTAAGAAACTTTATATCCTTGTAAAAGATAATTGATTTTTGGGTACCATGTAACCTAAGTATATCTTTACAAAAAAGATTGATTCGTCAAATACATCATCTATCTTATGATAAAAGACAAAATGAGCCACCTCAGGGAATTCATTGATCACCACCATAATAGAATCATATTTCCTTATGGTTTTAGGTAATGCTACTATTAAGTCCATCCTCACGTGGTTCCGTGGCTTACGTGGGACAACTAAAGGAGTGCAAGGCCCATGGTAGAAGTAGCTCTTGGAATTTTGGTAAGTAGAGAACCTTACTACCACTCCATGTACATCCTCCACCATCTTGGGAAAAAAAATCACTCCTTTAGTACATCACAATTTTTGTTGATGCAAAAGTGCCTGACTAGTCCTCCTCCATTAACTTGTGATGTACTAAAGGAGTGTAAGGCCCAGGGTAGAAGTAGCTCTTGGAATTTTGGTAAGTAGAGAACCTTACCACCACTCCATGTACATCCTCCACCATCTTAGGAAAAAAAATATCATTCCTTTAGTACATCACAAGTTTTATTGATGCAAAAGTGCCTAACTAGTCCTCCTCCATTAACTTATGATGTACTAAAGGAGTGTAAGTCTCAGGGTAGAAGTAGCTCTTGGAATTTTGATGAGTAGAGAATCTTACCACCACTCCGTGACACATTTTAACAACTTATCCTATACATAATAAGGGAGCATATTTACCAATGATTGTGCATTACTATGGAAAATACTCTCGCTTTGTGAATCTTCAACAACTTAACATGTACCACCTGCTTTACCATTAGGGTTTCCCCTACATCTGGTATTCTTCTTCATGATGTCCTTCTTCTTTTGCCTAATCAACTTCTTCTTTATCTTATTATAGATTCAAATCCTCTAAGTCTAAAAGAGTTACAACACTTTTTTTTAGACATTCATTTTGATAATTCCTAACACTTTAACATTTATAACAACACACATTCCTTCCCTTACTCAGTTCTCCTCCTTGTTATCTCCATTTTCCTTTAATGTTAAATTCTTTAGGGGTTAAGGGTGGCCCCAAGGGAAAGAGTGATTCATTAGAAGAGATCATGCATGGTTATAGGGTATGGTTTTCTCTTTTTCTTCTTATGCCTCTCTACTTTTATGGATAAATGAAATAAATCATCCAAAGTGTAGCATCATCCCAACCTTCTTTGTTTCCTCTTTTCTTAGTCTTCCAATGAACTGAGACATGATGTGTTCATCCACTGCCTTTATGCCAAGTGTCATCATCAATCTCTTTTTCTTTAATATAAATCTTGACACTTAAGGATCCTTGTTTTTTGGAAGACATCTTGTTGTAGAGATCTTAAGTGAACAATGGTTGTAATAACTGTTCCCTCATTAATCTCTTCATTTTGTGCCTACTCTTAACCTTATATTTTTCCTTAACTCTTTATTAATGACTTAGGTTTTCATACCACATAGAAGTGTGCCTCTTCAACTTGAGCACATCCATCTTGAAAGCCTTCTCATCAGCATATGCTTTGGCTTCAAACATTATTAAGCACCATAACTCCCACTTAGGGATAGTAATGGGTCAGCTCTATGTCAAGTCCATTCGGTCTCTGACCTAAAACTATTTACATTACCAGCATCCAGACCCCAACCAGACCGGTTGGGTCTCAAAATTTTAGACCAAGACCTAGATCCACAAGGTCTAGCATGTAAACAAGTCTCAAATATGTCCGGCTATTTATAGAAAAAATAATTAATAGTCTATGTAAATACAAATACATTTATATTTTATATAATTTAATATGTATTTTTTGTTAAAAAAAACCTTTAGAGTGGAAAAATAAATATTTTTAAAATAGTTACATTAACTTTTCAAATGGTATTTTACTTCTTTTAAAATAATATATTATATATATTGCTTATAAAGTAAATACACAAAAATATCATTAAAAAAATAAATTTGGAGCTCAAATAAGATTACGACAATGATGATAAATAAAATATTAGTATGTATGTATACACACACACATATATATGCAAACACACACACACTCTCACTCACTCTAAATGGGTTGGGTTTGGGTCTAATAGAAGTATGATCCAGACACAAACCCATTTATGTAAACATGGACCCAGACCCACCCAAACCCATCAAGTCTAAAAACCATGGATCCAAGCCCACTAAAAATGATGTGGGTTTAATAGGTTTAGGTCGGGTTTAGGACCTATTACCATTCCTTATCCCATTTAAGAAAATCCCCTAAGTTGTGAGATCCATCAAACCCGACGACTTCTTTCTTGATATCATGGAAACAATCCTTCTAGTGGATACTCCTCCTTCTTTGAACCCTATAAGAATCACTTGAGGATGAACTATACATTTCTTCATCCTCCTCTATACTCAGCTTCTCTTCATATTCTCATAGGGGTGGAGTTCTTTGAAGGTGCTATAGGTTCATGTTTGGTACTAGGGTTTCCAAGATACCTATTAGACACCTCATATCATCTTTAAGCCACTCGATAGATTAGTTCTCTCTTTGGTTGTGTTTATCACCAATGGTCAAGCCCCTAGATGGTTGGCCTCCCATAGTGCTTGTGGTTGGTGACACAAATGATAAGAGGGCAGGTAATACAAGTGAGAAAGATTAGGGTGGTTAGGATTTTTTTTGGTGTTTGGATTAAGGTAAAAGATGAGGGTTGATGAAAATGAAAATTATAAACTTATGGAAGTAAAAATATTGACCTTAAGATGAGAAAATTGAAAGTTAAATTTCTTAAAGTATGAACCTTGAGCATTGATGCTAATTTGATGCATAAGATAAATAATTGGTTCAACTAATCAAGGAACATTAGTAGGGAGGGAATCGACCACCAAGAAAGAAAATGGAGAGTTGAGGAAGAGAATAAGGTAGAAGTAAATATTTGATCTTTAAGTAACCTTTAAGATAAAATACTCATATTCACCATCCTAAGCAGCAATAATAAGGATAAAGAGTGTATGATTTGGAAGGCTTAGGATGAACTTCTTCACCTATGTTTTGAATGAGATAAAGTGTATAACTCTTCTAGTTTTCAAATGATAAGCAAGCTCATCTAGTTCAAGGAGAGTTAAAACATATATGATGATGTGTTAGTCTCTTTGAAACAAAAAATGACCATATTACTCCCTATGGCTAACTAGATTACTACCCTCTAATACTTAGTTACATACAGGAGTTAACTACCTAGTTCAATTCAAAATCACCTGCTTCTCATAGTTAACTTTGAAGCTACTAAACTATAAAATAAGCACACTATCATACAAGTACTTTTTAGATTACGGGGAGTTATAAGGGGACTTAAACATCACATCAATTGACTAATGATAACTTACTACAAGTATAAAATTTTAAAAAAGGCTAAACATGGCTAACTTACTCTAATAGCCATTAGGAACTTAATCTCCCTATTATTCTGAATATAATGATGTTTATGCTCCCACTTTGAATTTACTCAATCAGTTCTACATATGATCTTATCGAATTCCTCTTTTATGTGGCCCAAAGTGCTAAAATTGTTGCTTCTTGGCTAATAATGTAACATCTTGATTTTTAAATTCTTTTCTTAGTTTTGTGGCTATAATTTATATCATATGTTTGTTAATCTTGATGGCTAAAATGTTTTTTTTTCTTGGTCATGAGCCATGTTGATTTCCCTTGAGCCATAAGAAAAGGAGGGTATCTTGATCAGCTTCATACATGACTTACTTGGCTTGAGCCTCTATATAATTATCTTAGTCATAATTAAGAGTGTTTTTGCACTTTCTAAGTTAGAGCAATTAATTAATATACTTGCATCACTCTTGGGGAATTCTTGTAAATCACTAGTGGAGATAACTGATGGAAGGCTTCATTTAGTTTAGAAGTCAAGGGAAGTCTAGGCATACTAGTTCCTAATGATAGGAATGTTTTAGTAGAACTTTTATGGAATATCTCACACTTTTTTATACTTATTAACAACCCATGTAAAAGGATAAGCATCCTACATTTACTTTGTTAGATTAATGATGTTTTTTTAGCTTTTTAGTAGCATATTTCTTACACTAAAACTTAAGTAAGAATTAGGAAATATAGGGGGTGATTAATGTAGGATGGGTTGGTTTAGGGTCTTGGGTAAACTTCTAAGCTCATTAGAGTCAAACTAACTAAGTTAGACTATGTTAGATAACTCGTTATTTTGAAATCCTAACTGATCTCAACCTTAATTATGTTAGCTATGTTAAGTTGTTAACAAAATTTTTGTAACACACTCTATAAGTGTTAGATATTTCAAAAATAAGAAACTTAACTATTGGCTGCCGTATTTTCTCTCTTCTTTGAGAATACCCACTTTCAATACTATTCATGATTTAATTAATTTTTACTAACATCTTATTCATTTTATCTCATGTGTTGTAAGACTTGAGTGGTAGTTATAAGTGTATGCTTCTAAGAGATACATAGATCATACTTCTATCGTCTCTGACCTCTGTATCTCACTTTTAATTTTTGGTGGTTATCAACCAAACCTGCATTAATTTATGATTGACTTAATTTATATCTCATAGGCATCAAATTTGTATCAAAGCTTAGGTTACATAAAATGTTGTCTTTTTTCCTTTCCTCTCACCTTTTTTCAACCATTCTAAACCTAAATAAGCATTAACAAAAATCATAGCCAACCTATTTGCCATCTCCATCTCCATTTTTTAAGTTTTTTCCATTTTTCATTAAATTCAAACAACAAGGTCAACCAACCAAAACTAAGGAGTTTGAAGCTTAATAAAACACATAATTAAAGGAGGCATTATTCCATAGAGTTGAAATGAAGAGACACTTAAAGAATAAACTAAATATTGGTGGCATAATAACTTAATGTGCAAAGGGCATATAATGATTTGATGTGAAACATCTATTTTATTCCTTAATTAGCTTTTCCATAAAACCTAAAGAATGATGGCATGTTATGTTATATTAATATGTTATTGAATGATTAAAATTAATTATGTTTCAATATTTTAATTGATGTAGTATGTCATGGTTGCAAGATTTAGGAGTTTAGGTTATGATGGTCTCGGCCTTAAAGTTTTTTTATTTCTTTTGGAAAATTTTAATTAAAGTATATTACATATTTGAGTTGATAATAATATAGAAGTTATTGAATGTAAATTTGGTAAATTTGAGGATCTTGTATAATTTTGTGAGATAATTAGTATTTTTAGCCTTGAGGGTAACGTGTTCCTTTTATGAGGTTTTGTGAAAATGACCATTTCCATGTATTCCTTGAGGTTTTACATTAAACTTGATATAATATATGTTTGGGTTTGGATGACCACGACCTATGTTATGAAAATAATAAATATTGAGATCTCTGGGTGATCAAAGTGTATTTTGGTACTGTGACCTTAAAATATGATGTTATAAAGATTCAGACGCACGTAGAACGCGCCTCACGCGCTCGTCTCCCACTCCTCACTATGTGATTGTTCACTAGCTATGGCTTGAAAGAAATTGATGAAGAAATCTCTATGTAGCGATCTGAATGGCTCTTCCCCTGTTGATTCTCCTCCGATTGAGATGTCTGCCAAAGGTAAATTACAGGGTGGCGAATGTAGTGATGGAAAGATTAAATTCCCTAACAGTCCGATTCGATCAAGTAAAATCAATGATTTTGTGCCGATTGATTCAAACCCTAATGAGATGATTTCTCCATCTTCTCCTATCGAATCTATCTGCTTGGCGCTGGATGCTAATGTTGACACTACTGTTGATGCTCAAGAAATTTCAAATTCCTTGTCTCCTGCTGGTAGGGATATCCCTCTCTCTGGACATAAACCTGAAACTATGCCACAGATGAATTGGAAAGATGTCCTTGCTTCAAATCGTGGACTGGACATGGGAATTGCCCTTAAATTTATTCCACCTACCATTGTTGATGGAATATCACATGCTAAATTGCAGGCGAATGAAATTGAGGGGGAAAAAGATCGATGGAGACATACCCTCATAACTTATATTGCTGGACACAGATTGCCTTATAAACAAATGATGAATTTCATTCAATCCAAATGGACATTCCTGTCACCATTGCCTGAAGTATTATCTCATGACTTTGGTTATTACCTTTTGCGTTTTAATACAGAATAGGATTTGCATGCTGTTCTGGAAAAACCATACTGGAATATAGGTATTAGACCTATGATCTTAAGGAGTTGGCATCCAGGACTACAAATGACCCCTTCTGATTGGAATATTATGCCATTGTGGGTTATTTTCCCAGGCCTTCCCCTGCATTTATGGTCAATGGATTCACTTAGTCATATTGGCAATTTACTTGGAATTCCTATCTGTGCTGATGGTTTTACAGCAACCAGGGGGATAATTTCTTTCCCTAGATTGTTGATTGAGACTGATATAAGCAGGGCCTTGCCCAGAGAGGTACCCATTTATCTCCCAGATGGATGTATATTGAAGCAGAAGGTTGCATTTGAATGGAAGCTTCCATTCTGTACTCACTGCAATACTACATGGCATACTAAAACTTTTTGTAGGCATGCTAAACATGCAAGAACCAAGATGGATACTCAACAAAAGATGTGGGTGAGGAAACAGGACCTAAATAAGGATGTGGAAATAATCCCAGTTGATAATCACCTGTCCGAGGAGGCCAAGAAGGAAACTGTTTCAAGAGGTAAAGAGTTGGAACAAATGCCCATAGGAAATGCTTTACCTGTATCTGAGCCTGCAAACTCTACAATTCAGATCCAAAAACAACAGGGGAGCTTACTGACTGAGAACACTGACTCTCTAGTGTTCCCATTGACTTCTCATCGTTCACCACAATTTGACCATACATTACTGCATCAATTAATTGCTGGGACAGTGGATAGAGGTGGAGGCTCTTCCTCCTCTATTATTCAATGAATTTGCTATCATGGAACATTAGAGGGTTAAACAAAACCCTCAAGCACAAGGAGATTAGATCTCTTGTGCGTAATCATGATGTGGGTATTATTGGTTTGCTGGAAACAAGATTTAAGGTGCAAAATGTTGACAGAATATGTAAACATTTAAATTTGAACTGGAATATTATGCATAATTACCAGTGGCATGGTAATGGTAGGGTATGGGTGCTCTAGAACTCTGATTTATATAGCATTGATCACTCGGACTCCTGTGCACAGGGTATTCATTGTAAAGTTACTTGCAAAAAACTGAATATATGTTTCTATTTGACTATGGTCTATGCTCTTAACTCTGGAACCCAAAGAAGAGAACTATAGGCCTGGCTGAATCTTATTAGCACAAACCTTTTTAGGACTTGGCTCATTATGGGGGATTTTAATGTGGTTCTAAATGTAGAGGAAAAGTTAGGGGGCAACATAGACCAACAAGATGTGGATGAGTTTTGCAGATGTCTCCATGATTGTGGTTTATCTGATATACCTTTTACTGGAGACATGTATACTTGGTCCAACTTGCAGTCAGCTGCAACCAGAATTTGGTGCAAATTGGATAAAGGTTTATGCAATGGTTATTGGTTTGATCAAATACCTAGCAGTTATATTTGTGTTCTCCAAAGTCCTGTTTCTGACCACTCTCCCCTCCTGTTGCATTTACAAACTGCAGCTTCTAAGAAGAACTCCTCCTTTAAATTTATGAATTTTTGGACTGATAGAGAGGACTTCCTACCTCTGGTAAAGGAAATTTGGTGCACAAATATTGATGGTAGCCCATGCTACAGGATTGTCCATAAGCTTAAGCTTCTTAAGTATAAGCTGTGTGCTCTAAATGTCTCAAAGGGTCATGTCTCTAGTCAAGCTAATCAAGCATGGAAGGAATGGGAGTCTGCTAGAAATCTTTTATCTACAGATCACACTAATTAGGATTATATCAGCCAGGAAAGACAATCAGCTTTGATATGGTCCAGACGAGCTAGGGATGAGGAGAGCTTCTATCAATAGAAAGAAAAAATTACTCACATCAAGTTGGGAGATCAGAACACAAAATATTTCTATTCCCTTACCAAGGCTAGGAATCGACATAATCATATTCATAAAATCATAACTGATATTGATTCTGTCCTTCTTGGTGAGGATGATATAACTCACTCCATCACTGCTTTCTATAAAGATCTGCTTGGTAAATCCACTTCTACCATCCAGAATATAAAACCTAGCATATGCTAGGATGGTCCTCTTCTCTCCCAGGCAAGTGCCAGAGGTTTATTGGAAATTCCCATAGTGTAGGAGATTAAGAAAGCAATTTTTGAGATGGGGGACTTAAAAGCCCCAGGTCCAGATGGATTCAATGCTTTCTTCTTCAAGCAAACCTGGGCCATCATTGGAGATGAAATCTATGCTGCTGTTCAACTTTTCTAGAAAACAAAATTTTTCCTGAAACAGATCAATCACACCTCTCTCACTCTCATTCCCAAAATCCCAGGTGCCTGTAGAATCAAAGATTTTCGTCCCATTGCATGTTGCAATGTTTTATATAGGATCTTTTCCAAGGTCCTTGCTAATAAGTTGCAAAAAGTGGTCCATGAAATTGTGGATAGGTCACAAGCTGCTTTTATCAAGGATAGGGGCTTATATGATAATGTCCTAATGGCCTCTGAACTCCTCAAGAATTATAACAAGAAACATATGAGTCCTAGGTTGATGTTGAAGATTGACTTACAAAAGGCATATGGCACTCTAGAATGGGGATTCCTCAAACAAGTCCTTCTGTCTTTTCATTTCCCTGGCAATTTGTTGATTTGATAATATAGTGCATTTCTACTATCAGGCTCTCCATTAACATAAATGGTTCTCTGTCTCCTTCTTTCTTGGGCAGAAGAGGGCTGCGTCAAGGTGATCCTATCTCTCCCTATCTTTTTGTGCTTGCTATGGAATATTTACATAGATCTTTAAAGCAGCTATGGAATAAAGTGGATTTCAAACGACATCCTGGATGTAATGTTGTGAAGATTATTGATCTCACTTTTGCTGATGACCTCCTCATTTTCTATCGAGGAGATATGATTTTTGCAACTTATCTACATGAGGCCCTGCTTGAGTTCTCCTCTTGTTTTGGTTTGCAAATTAATCCTTGTAAAACATCTCTCTATTACTATGGAGTTTCTGCTAAGACAAAAAATGCAATACAGGGGTTATTTGCTTGTGCAGAAGGTATTTTTCCTTTTAGATACCTGGGGATCCCTCTGGATAATACTTATCTTGGCATCCATCATCATCAAGGGCTTCTGGATAAACTCCTCTCCCAGGTGAAGCAATGGTTTAGCAAGTTACTTAGCTATGCTGGGAGAGTTCAGCTAATAAATTCTGTGCTCATGGGTACCATAAGATTTTGCTCCCAAATCCTGCTATTCCCTGCAGGAGTTGTCAAATATATTGAGAGAACTTGCAGGAAGTTTCTATGGTCAGGTAATATGGAAAAAAATACTACTTTGGTGTCTTGGAGGGAGGTCTCTCTCCCCAAACAAGAAGGTGGTCTAGGCATTCATGACATTTGCAGATGGAATATTGCAGCGATGGGGAAATGGTTGTGGCACATCGTTCATCACAAAGAAGGATTGTGGATAAAATAGGTTCATGGATACTACATTAAAAACAGACAAATCCAGGATGTTGAAGTTAAGATGCATCAATCTTGGATTTTTAGATGTGTCCTGAAGCTCAGGACTCGTTTGTTTTCTGCAATTAACAGTGGTCAGTGTGGTATTGATAAGTATCATATACACAGAGCCTATGATCTTATTCGTGCCAGAAATGATATACAGCCTTGGTTTCCTTTTGTTTGGAATCATGATGGTGTCCCTAGCCATAAATTTATTGTTTGGCTAGCTGTCCATAATGCACTACTTACTAGAGCCAGATTATCCCAATGGATGCCTAATATTCAGAATTCTTGTGGTATTTGTGGAACACATGAAGAGTCCTTATATCATTTATTTGTCCACTGCTGTTATGCCAGGTTATGTTGGCAACAGGTATTCTGCTCGTTAGATCTACACTTCTATCCGCATGACTGGAAAAACTTCATTGATCGAATGACTGAGTATCATGACCATCATTCAACTTATGTCAGGCTTGTCAGAGGCACTATTGCTGCTGGAATTTACTACATTTGGAGAACCCGTAATCTTGTTGTTTTCAGGTTACAGGTTACCTGGCCTAGATTAGTAGTTACCGAGATCATTGGTAGGATTCATACGAGATTATCCTTGTGTAGTAGAAATAAGTTGTATAGGCATATCCTGCCCTATTTTGATCGCTGGGCTTAATTGTAAGTACAACCTTGCCTTTTTATCTTCTCTTTCCATTTTTGGTATATATATATCTCATTCATTTACCAAAAAAAGAGTGTATTTTGGTCCTTTTTAGTTAAATATAGAATGTTAGTGTTGTATTATTGTACTATGGAAAAAATATGAGATTTTTGATATGTGATGTGTTTTGATAAATTATGAAGAGCAAAAGGTATGATTTATAGAAAATGGCTTTAGTAAGGGATGGTAGCCAAAAGGATAGGATTGGTATTTTTATTCGTGAATTGATGGATTTAGGTTATGTGTAATGCCCTAAAGGAATAGTAGCTAAACGGATAGGATTGATATTTTTATTCGTGAGTTGATTGATTTAGGTTATGTGTAATACTCCAAAATTAGTGGTGGATTGTTGAAGCTTAAAATTATTTATAATACCACATCTATCAACTAGTTTTACCTCCTTTTGGGAAAATTTATAGTTAAAGAACTTCATAATTAAGCGTGCTTAATTTGGAGTAATTTAGGGATGGGTAAGCTCCTAAAAAGTACTATAGGATGCATGTGAGTGAAGAAAAAAACAAACTTGAAGGCACATGTGTTGGTCATTAATTCTAAAAGAACCCGAAAGTAACTACCTATGACCACAGTGTGGGGTGAGTGTGTTATAAATGGTATGAGAGAAAAACCATAATTATATGTTAAGCTTGGATGAGATAGTCATTTGCTTCTTATGAATTAGATGATCCTTTAGATTGAAATATGTTGTACATCTAAATTAGGATTTTATATGGGCATTATGATATTTTTCCTCATGAAATGCTCCTTTTTATGGTTAACATCAGCTCTTATGTCCTAACCTTACTTCATGTGATCAGAACATGTTCAATGTGTTATGATCATGATATATTTCAATATTATTAATTGTTGGAATAAATTTGGTAACATTGATTATATTATATGACAAAAATATGTAATAATGAATATGGTGTGACACTATTGTATAAGGTGGAAGTTGAGTCAAGACTAAATTATACTAGTATGTTCCCTAAGATGAGAATAGTGGCTAGGCTTGTTATACCCTGGAATTGGTATTCATCCATCTCACAAGATGAGGATAGTGTCTAAGAATGTTTCTTCTTAGAAGTTATAAAATTTCATTCTACTAGATGAGAATAATAGGGTCCTTGAAACTTAACATGGCTAAGTAATTGAAATGTATTATTATCTATTAAGGAGTCTATAATTCGGTCTCTTTCTTTAATCATCTCATATCATGAATGATGTGCATATCTAGTTTGTATCTAATTGTACAATCTCATGTCCTATGCTTTCCCTTAATATGGATGTGTAATAATATCTTACTAAATGCATAATATATTAACTATTATTTTTATGGGTGATGCTCATTCTTATGAGAAAATACCACCTTATTTATGGGTATATATTAATCTCATACTTTTGTTATGCTTACTTATGATGATTATTTTATGGGTTGGTTTAGGCATTTGGTTATCCAAATATACATATGTATCTTGACTTTTAATCTATTTCTTATCATATGTGTTCTCTCCTCTGATTTTTATTATCTTGTATTATCATTGGATCAAGTAATTCCTACACCTAATCTTTAAGTACAAGTTACTTTTTAGCCTTATATTTAGTATATATTAGGTATAGGGAGTAACTAGTTAATGTTGGATATGACATAACACCAATATTTATTTTTAATACTTATGAAAAAATAAAAAAAAATCAATTGTTAAATTTGGGGTGTTACATTTATGGTGAGAAAAAATATTACGTTATAAGGAGTTTATGGTGGATGATACCGAAAGAGAGTGCACCTTTTAGACCAAGTGCATGATTTTTATAAAATTATATTCCTTCATCATTATGGTGGGACTTGTGCTAATGTGGCATTGTCTACCATTGTTTAAAAATATAATCTCCCCAATAAAACACATGCCAAGCCATACAAGCTCCAATAATGAATAACAAGAGCATCGTTGAAGTCACCAAATAAGTCATGTTCCATTTTCTATTAGGAAGACCTATTAAGATTTAGTGTTGTGGGATGTGGTTCCTATAGATGCTTATCATCTCCTGTTGGGGAATTTGTGGAAATATGATAGGCATATGGCTCCTGATGGAAAAAATAAAACCTATCGCATGAAGTTTACCAAAATAAATATCATTTTGACTCCCTCGAAAACAATATCAATTCCAAGTGAAGATCAAAAAAATTGTCACAAGTCCTTTTTAATAGATGAAAAAATGTATATATAATGTTGTTATGTGAAGGAAAATGGGAAAATTTTTGTTGTTATTTAAAGAGAATGTACGGAGTTAACTTGTAGATCCTCAAGCTAGGGCTTTGTTAGAAGAATATAATAATGTATTCCCTAAGAATCAACCTCATATACTACCTTCACTAAATTTATAGAGCTCCAAATAGATTTTCTCACTCAACACTATCCTCCTAAAAAGATTTCCTATGGATGTAACCTAAAGAATCCACGTAACATAAAAAACAAATGGAAGAATTGTTGTTTAAGGGCTTAATTTGCACATCCCTTAGTCCTTGTGTGATTTTGGCCTTACTTGTGCAAAAAAGGAAGGAGCCATCAGAATATGTGTTGATATTATAGTTATCAACAACACTACCATCAAGAATAGGCTCCCAATACCTACACTTTATGCTTACTTGATTGTTTATGTGGAGCCTTCCTCTTGTTGAAAATTAATCTTAGGAGTTGATACTACAAAAAAAAAAAAGATTTCCATTTCATTTATCAAATTTTAAAATGGGAAGAATGTAGGAATGATATGAATGGAAAACAACTTTTAAAACTAGATGGGATTATATAAATGGATGGTTATGCCATTTCATTTATCAAATTCTCTTAGTACTTTCATGAGACTTGTAAATGTACTGCTTTAGCCATTCATTAGCTAATTTTTAGTATTCTACTTCAAAGATGTATGGTTGTATAGCAAGAATTAGAAATATCATATAAAGTATCTCAATTTTGTATTTCTATCTCTTAAGAGTAACAAGTTATATGCTAAAATTGAAAAATATGAATTATTTGCACCTAGGGTTACCTTCTTTGGATTTATTGTGTATAAGGATGACATATTAATGGATGATTCAAAAGTGAACTATATCAAGACTTGGCCATCTCCAACAAACCTAACAAAAATATATCTTTTCACAAACTTAGCTTCTTTGATAGAAGGTTAATCAAGGGGTTTAGCACCCTCTTACCTCTTATCACCGAGTTCATGAAGAAAGGGGAATTAAATTGGACAAAAACTACTTAAAAGGCCTTTGAAGTGATGAAGACCAAGCTTAGTAAAGCCTTCATTTAATCTCTACTTAACATCTAACATATATTTGAGGTGGAATATGATACAAGAGGAGTGGGTATAGGAGCTTTTTTTGCTACAACAAGCAAAGCTAATTGCCTTATCTAGTGAAAAGCTCAATAGGTATAGGATAAATTATAACACAAATGATAAGGAGTTTTATTTACTAGTTAGGGATTTAGATCATTAGTCTAATTATCTAAGGTTCAAAAAATTTGCATAGCATATAGATCATGAGTCAATTGAATATATCAATGTATAGGCTAAGCTTAATTCTAGACATGTTTGATGGATAGAGCTCTTGCAATCCTTTTATTTTATAGCTCAACACAAGAGTGGAAAAACAAATGTTCTACGAAATGCCCTCTCCGGGATATATTTCATGCTTTCTTGTAAGAAGAAAGGACCACAAGTTTTAGTTGTATCAAAGAGACCTAGGATGGAGATAAAGACCGCTTTGATTACTTCAATGCCTAATACAAAAGCAAAGGCTCCTTTGTGCTTCAAGATATTTTCCTTTCAAAGAAAAATAAGCTTTCCATTCCTAAGAGTTCCTTTTGGGATTTTCTTATAAGGGATTTACATGGAGATGAATTTGTAAGAGATTTTAGCATCAACAACACCATGGGTGTGCTTTAAGAATACTTCTTATGGTTAAATATGATAGGCGATATACAAGGTGTAATGGTGAGATGTACCACTTGCTAAAATTCTAAGAGCCATTTTCATAAATGATTCTACACCTCTTTACTTATCCCTCACAAACCATGGGTTCATGCTAGCATGTACTTTATAGTAGCCTTGCAAAGAATGCGAAGTCAACATGATACCAAGAATATATGATGCTTCTTATATGGTTGCTATATTCTTTAAGAAAAAAGTAAGGTTACATGGTATTCTTAAATTCATTGTGTTGTATAAGATTACCAAGTTCCTTAGTTATTTTTGGAAGAATTTGTGGAGGCTTGTTATTATAAACTTCTCCTTAGTATCAAATATCATCCCAAAACCAAAGGGAAAACGTATGTAACAAATAGAGCCCTCAAAATTCCCTTTTAAATTTGGGTTGACAAATCCTTAAAGAATTAGGACATCAAACATTGCTCCATGGATACTTCCTAAAATATATCACCAAGGTATGACACATGTCACTAGACCTTCAAAGTAGTGTACAAAATGAATCACACAATTCTTGTAAACCTTCTTCCTCTTCTAGTCAAAGCACAAACCTATGCTAAAGAAAAAAAAAGAGCAAAGACCATGAAGAAGCTACTTGAAGAAGTAAGAGAAAATGTTGAAAGCGTGAAAGAGTTGAATAGGACTAGGGCAAATAAACATTGTACAAAAAGTTATATAAATCAAGGGTCTGAGTTTTCATTCACTTAGGAATTGAAAGATTCCCTACAAGGAGGAAAGACAAACCAGTGCTTAGGAGTGATGTTCCATATAAGGTGATTGAGAAGATTATAGAAAACACTTATAAGCTTAAGTTACAAATAGAAATAGGGGATATTTCAAACACACTTAATGTCAAATATTTACTTATTTATAATATGAGCCTTTTTAAAATATGAGGGATTTTCCCCAAGAGAAATGGAATGATGCATGATCATCCCATATATAAACTCCTAATTTAGCTATTTATTCTCATAATTATGAATGTAATACCCTCAAAATTTTGGATTTAAACATTACCTTTTTAAAGAGTTAATTATGGAAGCCAAAATACAACATTTAGGGGTGTTATTCCACATCCAACATAGAAGAGGAACTACCTATACCTAGTCTAAGACTTGTGTATGGTAAAAATAACCTTATGTCCACGAATCATGTGTGCGAAGTCCTTGATTTCACCACAGCACAATATGAGATATAGAGATATGGGAACAAGTAGTGAAAATAAAAGGAAAAGAGTCCATAAAGAAATAGATATATCTAAATAACCATACCCTATACTAATTTAATTTAGTGCTCACTGAAGGTATACACATTAAAATAAGTAATTGATAATCACTCACAAAACAAGGCAGCATTTACTTGTGTGAAGTTGAAAAACCCATGATAAAGATGATCACTATGCTATATACTAAGTAAAGTAAAAAACAATCATAATAAATTTGGTGAAGGTCACAATGTCATATAGAAGAATAAGTATACCAACAAATTAACATAAGATGGTGCAAGATGAGAATTTATTTCAGGTCTCATAAAATGATTTAATTAAGATCTATAATATTATTCACAATGAGTTTAGGGACCCAACTATCCTCTATTGATGGAATGGTATGAATAATATACAACCCTAAGGTATAATTCTCATAGCCACTATTATCAACTGATCAATCAGTATTAATAAAATACAACACTATGACATAAAGCTCATAGACACTATTCTCAATAGGTAGAGCATTACCAATGATATGAAACCCCCATGCATAAAGCTCCTAGTAACTATTTAAAACTAGGGAAATGATATCAATGTTATACAAATATAAGGCAAAAATATCATGGCCACTATTCTTTTCTAATGGAATGCACAAATACAATTGGTCCTAACTCACATTTTATTTCACTTAAATCATTAATATATTATCAATGATCACCTTCCAATTAAGTATTCAAGTTGAGTTTAGGTGCCTCACTATTCTCAAACATTAAAACAATATCAATAATATACTATTATAGGGTACAAATCTCTTGGCCATTATTCTCAATAAGTGGATTTGTATCAATATTATACACCCCAAGGGCATAAATCTCCCCGCTACTATTCTCATCTAGTAGAACAAACAAGTAAATTGACCCTCACTTGTATGATCTTCTACTTGAAATAAATAGTATCTTATTCATGGTTTTTTATCTCAAGGTTATCAATAAAACCTATATGTAGATATTTAAGGCACATAATACAATATAGCATAGTTTGTCAAAACACATTAAACACGAACCTTGAGAATATCGAAATACTTCTTAAGGAAAAAGACTATACCTTATTTGAGAAACCCTAGTTCCCCTAAATACTTTTATTTTTATAACCATTTGCCATAAAATTAAATATTTATTCCTAAAAAATCATTAGTAACATCATACCAAAATATCATAGTCTACATCTAATGCCCTCCACAAGTGATAATAGATTGTCCTTATAATTAGCATTTACTAATCCCTACAAAACCCAAATTACAAAAGTTAAGCCTAAATTTTACCACAAGAATCATTTAACCACAACATTAATACCCTTTACTAAGATATTGGTATTAATAAAATACCCAAAATTTATGGCCTAACTCCAACGTCTTACACATGTGATAATATATTGCCTCTAGGGTTACTATTCTCATTTAAAATAATTTTCTAATTTACTTAGAAATAGATAATCCATAATTTCTTGAAATATTCCACATAATAAATTTTACATATTTTGACCAATTAAAACAATAAAATACCAAAGATTCCATATTTAACCAAATTGACAAATTATACTTTAAATGCCCATATTTTTACAAAAATCCTACTAGTCCTAATATGAATGGTTTTCAACTTTAAACATGTATTATCATTAAAAGATTCATTAAAAAATATATTTATATGAGTTTAAATCCATATCCTAATTTAGAAAAATATTATTCTAATGTACACAAGTGCTTGCTTTGACATTTTTCTCACTTTTTCATCATACAACACAACATATCATATAACAACATTATAATAATAATATTATCCATATAATAATACGTAAATTGATATTTCATACAAATATGCATATCGTAGACAAAAATCCTAGTTAGGACATGTATACTTACCGAAAGTGTCTTGTGTGTCTAAGCATGTATTATCTGATAATCCACATCCGAGACCATTGAAAAATACTTAAAAGACAAATATATAACTATCTTAGACCATAAGGAAAATAGTTAAAGAAAAACCAAGCCAAGGGAGGGTAGAAAATGAGATAACCAAAACAAGTGGAGGAGCTTATGTTACATGCTATTATGATAAAAGGCACGATGTAAAAGGGGTGGTGCATGATGTTATTAGAGTGGTGCATGATAATGGATGAGGGAGAGTGTGATTAAAAAAGAGTATAATTGTGTAAGGAATGGTGCATGGTTGTGTAAGGGGTGTGCATTATTAAGCATTGGCACATGGTTGTGTGAGTGGTGTGTGTGGCTATGCGTAGGTTTGTGGGCCCATGGTTGTGTAATGATTTTAGTTTGAACACCTGGTTATGTGAGGGAGGTTCATAGTTTTTCTCTTCAAAATGAGAACATGGTGTTTGGGGAAAAAGCATGGGCTGGGAAGGAGAAGAGGGAGGGTAGAAGTCTTGGTTGAGGGTGGTGGATGTCGGTGATGGTGCTAGTTGTGGCAAGGGTTGGGAATAGTGGAGTTGCCGGTAGTAAGAATTGGTGTTGGAGGATGATGAAATTGAATGGAGTAGGGAGAAGTGAGAAGAAGGGGATGGTTGAGGTGAGATTTTTGAATGAAAAAGGAAGAGAAGGAGGGAGAATAGAAGAAAGGAATTACATAGATAGATAGATAGATAGATACATATATATATATACATATGTGTGCATAGGTGAGGTGTGTCGATTGGTGTATGGATTAGCATGGCTTATTTTGGCTTAGGTGGTGGGAGTTTACAAGGAGTAGTAGAGTGGAGGCAGAGATGTAGTGAGTTAGTAGAGTACCGGAATGGCAGGTTCATGGCTTTGAAAGGAAAAATAGAGGGAAACAGAGGCCATGCAAGGAAGTGTTTACATGGCCAAAAGGGGAGAGGTTAGGGGTTATTGAGATTGAGAGAGGTAAAGAGAAGAAGAAAATGGGAAAGCAAAGGAAAAATGATAAAAAAAAGGGAAAAAGAAAATAATTTTTGGGGTTAGCATTAAAACAATATTTCAATTTAGCATTAGAAAATTAGAGAAAAATTAATTTATCAATCATCTGATGTTAAAGTTGGGCTAAAATATTAATGACATAAAAATAGGATTAATATTAAGACAAAGTTTATTTTTTATAAATTAAGGTAAAAATAAAATTAAAAATATTAGTTACCCATGATTAGGATTAGGTGAAGATCTTAATTAATGTAAAAGGAGACTTTTTCCTTGAAGTCAACAACTCAAGGTTGGGAAAGAAAAGAAAAACATCATAAGGAAAGGTGATCTTGGTGGTTAACACTATGAGAGTTAATACTACACTACAAGGTACTACCCCCTTAAAAGAGAGAGAGAGACAGAGAGAGAGAGAACCTCGAAACCTAACATACGTGTGTTAAAAAGTTCAAGATGCATCTGGTGCATTTTCTTTATTTGTCTCCTTGGTTATCTTCTGTAATCTGTTGTGGCTCTATAGAATCTTCACGAGTGGAAATCAACTCATACAGGTCTATTGTTCTATCATGCTGAGATTCTACAATGGCACCTCTTTATAGGATAATAACTTATCCAGCTCAATCTTAGCTGGTCTAATCACATGGAAAGATTGACATCACAATCCTTCAAAAAAGATAAGGAGTTAGAGGATTCAAGGATTACAAAGATAAAAAATGTGACCCATAATGAAAAGGTTAGAGAGGATAAAGATAAAGTGAGTAGAACTAAAGGTGATCTCTAATGTTACATGGTAAACACTATAACAAAACAAGGCAGATAAGTCAAGGTACTATCCCATTAAAATAGGTCTATAATGGGGTAAAAGCTTCACAAAATTACAACAATGACGTTAATGGAGAAAAAATTTGATAGGGAAAATATTTAGAATAGAACAAAAAAAAAACACAACAAAAAATTGAACAATAAACCCAATACGGAGTGCCTCTAATCTAAAACTCAAAACGGGGTAAGTGACAAGTCCACATGCAATACAAACATAAAAGAAATAAGGGATAGTTGAAGTATCCTAAATTGATGTGTCATAATATAAAGACCAACAAAAAACCAACTTTTTTCTCCTTAATGATCTTATCCTTGTGGAGTAAAAAACTTGTATGATTATACTTTGTGACTCACTCCTAGAGATCCTGGTCAAACAAAAAATATTACATGTGCATCAAAGGTGGGGACACCTTGATGCAAACATCTTGGTCAATTATTTGTGACATTGAAGGATAAACACCTCTCTATGAGGATGCATATTTAAACAACCTATTAAAATGACATCGTTGCATCAGTGGTGCTCCTAAAGCAGAAGCATAAAAAGGCTATTCTACAATCACCATCATTTATCTTCATGAAAACAAACTCATGGTCTTAGTAGGCTTATTATATCTAGGAGGAGGAGTGGTACATCCTCAACATTATCCCTATAGCCTCACTATGATTCACAATGACTAATACAAAAAAATGCGTCTTCTTGAGTTGCAATACCAAAACCATGTGGGGAGAACCTCAGATTTCTAAAGACACAAAATACACCATCACAACTAATAATCTCTTAAACTACCAATTTAACATTTCTTCAAAAGGTTAAGCCATATTTTAAAATAGAGTGGAAAATTTTAAAACATTTAAGATAGTGAAAACCAAGTCTCTAACAAAAATACTATTCTCAACAACCAAAATATTTGATGCCATCTATAACACCCAAAAATTTTAGGACATAAAAATTACATTTTAGAGAGTTAAATGCAAAAGCCAAAACACTAAGTAGAGTAGTGTGATATTGTACCCAACATTAGAAAAGGCAATCCATGCTCCTAGCCTATGTTTAATAAAAGGAAAACGTAAAGCAATTGATTCCATCATGATACAAGATACAAAATTGAGAGAAGGGAATATGTAGTGAAGAAAGAGGACAAAGAATATATAGAGAGATAGGGATATCCAGATAACGATACCCTATACTAATTCCATTTAGCACACACCAAAGGAAAGCATAATAAAATTAGTAATAAACAATCACACATAAAAACAAGATGGTATCTTATTATAGAATGACCAGCACCTATAAAATTGATTATTAATATGCTATGTACTCAGTAGGGTAACAATATTGTCATAACAAGGTTGCAAAATACCATAATGTCATATATAAGAACAAGAAACCTAAATTTTAATGTAAGGTGGTGTAAGTTGAGAGTTTATTTTAGATCTCATAAGATGATATAATCAAGATCCATAATCTTATTTACATTAAGTTTAGGCACCCCCAGTATTAGAAACCAGTGGAATGGTATCAACAATATACTATCGTAAGACATAAAGCTTTTGGTCACAACTCTCAACCAATGGAATGATATCAATGATATATAACACTAAGATATATATCTCCTGGCCACTATTAGTAACAAGTGGAATGACATCAATGTTATACAACCCCACCTAGGAACTTTTCTCATCTAGTGGAATGGAAAAATATAACTGCTCCTAAATCATGTTGCATTTCATTACAAATATTAATATCTTATCAATGATCATGGTTCTTAGAATTATTTATTCAAGTATAGTTCACAAACCCTACTATTGTCAACAAGTAGAATGATATCAATGATATAAATTCCTAGGGAATAAAGCTTTTGGTCATTATTCTCAATATCTGGAACAATATCAATAATATAAAACCTAAGCCCATAAAGATCTTGGCTACTATTCTCGTATGATGGAACAAACAATTACAACTCATCTTGACCTTATTGTTTGTAACTCATCTTGACCTGTATGATCCTCCATTTAAAATGATTAATATGTTATTTATGGCTATTATCTCAATTTAATCATGGAAAAAAATATAAACATGTAAGGAACATTATCTAACCACATATAGCTATTCAAAACACATAAAACATGAACCCATAGAATATCGAGACATTTCATAAGGAAAAGCTCATACCACCCTTGAGAAACTCTTATTTCTCTAATTAAACATAACTTCTCTCATAATATTCATTTACCCATCAAGTTCAATATGTATTTCTAGAATATCATGAGTGAAATCAAATGCAAAATCATGGTTTAACTCCAACTTCTTATATATACAACAATAGCTTGCCCCTATAATTACTATTTACCAATCCCTACAAAACCCTAATTTTACAACTTAGGCATCCCATAACGTTCGTATTACCTCCAAACTAATAGCCATTACTAAAATATCAATATTAATAATATATTCAAAATTCAAGGCCTAATAATAACTTTTTACTCATGCGATAATATCCTATATCTAGGGTTACTATTTCTAATTTAAGTCATTTTCTCATTTTCTTAGACATAAGCCTTCCATAATTTCTCTAAATATTCCACATAATATATTTTTCATATTTTGACCCAATAAGATGTTAAAATATCAAGGATTCCATGTTTAGCCCATATTGACACACTTACTCTTATGATGACTATATTTGTTAAAAATAACATGAGCTTCAATATGAATGGTTTTCAACATCTATCAAGTATTATCATGAATACTCATCTAAAATATATGTATAAAAATTATAATCCATAGATAAATTTAGTCAATTATTCATACTAACCCTCATAACATCTTGAAATCAAGCTTAACCAACAACGTACACAATCTCATAATTTAAAATTTTTCTCTACAAAATAATATATCATATAAAAAAAATTATCACAATAACATTATCCATATAACAATACCAAAAATATAATTTCATGCAAATATACACATTGCACACAAAATTTATAGATATAACACGTATCCTTATACAAAAAAAACATATCTCGTCACTAAGCATATATAACTTAACACTCCCCATCGAATACCACCAAAAACCCCCCTAAAATCAATGATATAATAGTATTAGAACTTAGGGGAAATAGTTATTAAAAAATAAGGAAAAGGAGGATGGAAATAGAGACAACCAAACTATGTAGAGGAGCTTCTTTTTATAAGATTATGGAAGAATGCCTAGTGCATGACTGGTAGTGCATGAGAGTTCTAGAATAGTGCACGGTAATGGATGGGGGAAGGTGTACATGATGGACAACATGGTTGTTAAAGGAATAGTGCATGGTTGTGTAGGGGGCATTTATGGCTCTGTGTATGAACATAGCTATGTGTGTGTGGGTACACAAAGTTGTGTGGAAAGGTGTGTGTGTGTAAGGCTATGTATTTTTATATATGTATGCACTTGTCTGTGTGAGGGAGGTGTATAATTATACTCTATAAATAGGGCTAGGGAATTCATGGGAATGAGGAAAAATCATGGGTTGGAAGGTAAAAGAATGAGGAAAATGCTGGGTTAAGGGTGGTGGTTGCTGAAGATAGTACAGACTATAGTGGGGGCTAGGAATAGTGGAGTTAGTGGTGTTAAGTGGGGGTATTTGAGGATAATGAAACCAAATTAAGTAGGGAAAAGAGAGAAGAAGGGAATGGTTAAGCTTAGATTTTTTGATCATATAGGAAGGGAAAGAGATGATAAGAGAAGATTGGGAATATATATATTATGAGATTTAACTAGGTATTTGATGCATAGTATAACATGGTGTTGGTTTGTGTAGGTGTTAGAGAAGTTTAATGGATGATTGTGAGTTCATGATTGACATGGAGATCCCCTATTTATTAATAGAGGGGCCCATGATTATTCAAAAATATGTTGATTTGAGTTTTGGGAAAAAAAAGTTGAGAGTGACAAAATAAACACAGGGGGTGTATTTTCCAAACATGGACTATATTTGTCCTTTTTTTCGAAAACACATTATTATGATCTATATGATATTTCATGTATAAAAGAGATATGAGGAAATCCTAGTCCTTAATTTATATGAATCAACTTCTTCTTCTCCATATAATTCTCCATTGTTAGAGAATTTCAGATTTGTGTAATTAAGTGATTAGTTAGTTTAATCATTTTGTAATTACATAAAAGAAAAAACTAAGGATATCTATTTTTTCCTATTAATTGGTCTATTTCTTTGATTATTCGCTCAATTATTCATCATATTGTTAATTTTGATTTATGTTTGGAACCATTCAATCCATGTTATAATGCAACAATTTGGTATTAGAGCTATGGTTGTGGAAGAGATCTCCTAATCGGGATGAGTATAATATTTGATATTGAGAAGTTGAATTGGTCAATTGATTTTAGATTATGGAAATTGAAGATACAGGTAATTCAAATTCTAAACAAATTGGAAAAGGCATTACTCAGTCATTCAAATAAGCTAGATTTGATGATAGATGAGATACCTAAAAAAGGAGATCTAAAGGTCCTCTTTACCGTACAAATGTGCTTGTTGAATGCAATATTAGAGGAAGTAGCAATAGAATCAACAACAACTGCCTTGTAGTTGAAGCTTGAATCATTATTTATGACAAAATCAATAGTAAATTAAAAATTGTTGAAGAGTTAGCTTAGTGAACTAATATAAGGTAAGGGTTAAACTTTAAAAGTTCATCTAGAAAATATTGATTCTATTATGATAGATTTGCATAACATTGAAGTAAGATTAGATGATGAAGATTTAGCCATTATGATATTGTGTTTTTAGCCTGCTAGTTTTAAGTATTTTTGTGAGTCTATGTTCTATGGGAAGGATAAGTTAGTCCTAAGAATATGAAATCCTCCCTACTAAAATAGGAGTTGATTAATAGTCAATTCACTAGCAGTGGTACTTCCAATGACTCATGTAATGAGGGACTTGTAGAAAGGGGGAGGACACATGAGCAAGGTTTGGGGACTATAAGAAGTCAAGATCTCAATCAAAGAATTGGTAGAATATCATGAAATTATATGGGTGTCACAATGAGGGACACATTAGGAAGTAATGTCCTAATAGGAAGCCTAATGATAAGTGTGATTACTCATCTAGAATAAAGGATAATACTACTATAACCCTTGATGACAATGATAGAAATGTGTTGGCAAATACTATTAGACAGAAAAAGATCAATAAATAATAGATGGATCTTATATTTTTGGTGTTCTTACCATATATTTTCCAATCTAAGTTAGTTTTAGACATTTTAGGTGTCTTAGGGTGGATTTGTCTTGATGGGCAATAGTGATGCTTGCAAAGTTGTTGGGATTGAGGCAGTGAAGGTGAGGATGCCTAATGGTGTGGTAAGGACACTGCCTAATGTGAGACATGTATCTGAGATGACCAATAACCTCATCTCTTTAAGTTTCTTAGATTGTAATGGGTACCAGTGTGTCATTGAGGACAATACTATACCACCCCAAAAATTCAATACTCAAAAATTTCATTTTATTAAAATTTGATTGAAAACAAATACAGTAAATCTAGGGCATGCTATTGCCACACTTAGTACTAGACAGGTTTGCATCCATTGTTTCCATACCAAGTACTAAGGCTTAAATAAAAGAACCAACTTACACGAATCTAAATTTCAAAACTAATCAGATTATCACATTAATTGTATTATAATAATAATATCTACTATAAGTGGTTATAGAATAAAGATCATAGAAACATTGATTTAGTTGAACTCTCGACTCTGTTGAACGCCCCTTACATGCACGACCCAATCCCATCACTTACGATGGGAAAGACTTAACATAAAAGAACAAAATATGCCAGAGATGGTTCATATGGAATGATTTTTGCAGCCATTGGCTAATGCATCGATGATATATAACAGAATACTAAGGATCAGAGTAGTATTTTTTAGAATCACATAATGGAAATGCTTGTAGCATCCCCTGTGGTTCCTTTGAATGGGAAGGAGTAGAACATTGAAAACCTAATTAGCAACTCTTTTGTTCCATTGATGAAGGAGGCTAAGATTGCAAAGATTACCAATCTAACTTTGATTGTCTTTAACCCTTGCATTGATGATTTGGAACACATTGTTGGTGACCAATCTTTAACTACTCCTGCAAAAAGTTGGAAGGATATATTGCTTAAGAATTGTAGAGAGGATGGCGTTTTAAGTTTGAAGTAATGGCGAAGCATAAGCTCAACTAGTGCCAGATGAAATTAAGGTTAAGGAAAAATGATAAGCTTACACTATAGTGGGTATGGTTGCTAGATTTCAGCCAACTTATCCCTAAATGGTGAAGTATGTTAAATAAAATTGTACTAAAATATCAATTGTTCCTCATTATTTTTTCTACATGATTAGGGATACTTCCTCTTTACATTTGAAAATGAATCTGACTTTCTTTCAATCTTAAGAACACCATACTGGTATTTTGGGTTTAGCCCTTTGCTTATTTAGAATGGAATCCTAATGAACCATTTGATAATGCTGAATGGAGGAAGATGCCTCTATGGGTTACTTTGCTTGGACTGACTATGACACATTGGTCTGCTGTTTTATTAAGTATAATAGGAAGTTGTATTGGAATACTTATATGTGTAGATATGGTTATAGCTGCTAGATCTCGTGTATCCTTCCCTTGATTAATTGTGGAGGTGGATGTTAGTCTCCCATCATTGATTAGATTCATATTACCTTACCAAATGGAGTTGTGAGAAAGTAATATGTACACTATGATCGGAGACCAAGATACTATCCTAAATGTGACAGAGCAGGACATGATTTAAATACTTATTTACTTAAACCTATGCTAGGGAAAGAGAAGCCCATTCAAAGAATCTTATAAGTTAAAAAGAAAGATCTAGAGCAAGTGCAGAACTTAGTAATAGGTAAGGGGATGAAATCAAATCAATCTTAGAATACAACAACATCAATGCAGCCGAAGGAGGTAAACCTAAAGAAAATTTCATTTAGAAATAAGGATGAGCTTCTAGTTATGTGTAATCCTGTTAATGCTAAAGAATATTTGGACCTAACAAAAAGGGGAAAGGTAAGTGGTATATATTGAGCTTGGAGGGGGTATTATATAGGGTAGTAGTATACCACTTTTTATAATACAATTAACTTTATTGTCCGAAATGTCAAGGGTATTAATAAACTCCTAGAACAAAATTAGTTAGTAGATATATTCAATATACTAATTTTTATATTATTTGCCTTTTAAAGACTCGTATGAAAGGAGCTAAGATGAAGGGTGTTTTAAAGAGGATTGGTAACTAGTATTGTTTGCCTCACAATAATTCTGCTCATTATAATGGTAGGATTTTGATTCTTTGGAGAGGTACTAGTATTAAACTCCACATCATTGGTATTTTTTAATAGGTTATTCACTACTCCGCTGAATTGGCTGATGGCAATCAGTTTTATGTTTCAATTGTGTATGCTCATAATGATAGTGTTCCTTGAAGACCTTTGTGGATGCAATTAGTGGATTTCCATTCTTCATAAAAATGAAGCTTAGTCATTGGAGACTTAATTGTGGTTTTTTTAGCTAGTGAGAAGTTTGGGGGTAACCTACATGCAGTAAATATGGAAGAGTTTGTAGATTGCCTTTGTACTTGTAGGTTGGGGGAGCCTCGGTCAACTAACCCTCTTTTTTTTTTAAATGGAAAAATACCTTCTTCTTTTTTTGTAGAAAGAATGATATTATATCATTATGAAAAGTTACAACCAAGTCTATAAAAATGATCTATAAAACCAACGTAGCCCCAAACTTAGAACTTCTACTAGGATGATTACAAATAGAGGACAAATAAAAAGGAAATTTGGAAAATAATCCTTTTCATATTCCACCTAATACTCGAGAAAAGAAGAGCATTCCTATATTTCTAAATCTCATATAGGCTATAGCATAAAAAGAACACATGAATTGAGACTTAATGACCCCTCTACCTCGAGAGCAAGATAAAGCTCTTAACATAGCAGGCCGAGAAGAAGGAAACCTTTTTTCACTAAAAATATCCCCATTTGAAAGCCAAATCTGCTTCATGATAGGACATTACACCAATAAATGAATGATGTTTTCCTCTTACTGATAGAAATGGCATTGCAAGTCAATGGAGGAAGAAAATTTAGCCATAAGGTCCTTTGTGGGGAGCCTAGATTGTGCTGCAAGCCAAAAAATAAATTTATGTTTTGGTGTAGCAGGGTTACACCATAGTGTCCTCCACCAAGTCACTTTAGGTGATTTAAACCTTATAGAATAATATATCTCATAATCTTATAAGTTGAGACAGTTTGCATCAGCTGAAACCCTTATAGCAGTAGTGACCTTAATGCAAAAATGCTTTGCATAATCCAGCAGGCAGTGCTTGGAAGATTACAAGAAGAAACCTCCTACTGCTTGATATGATAAGAACGGATCCATTTATTCCATAAGGAATCCTTTTTCCTACAGACATTCCAGAGATGTTTCCCCACTGTAACTAAGTTCCATGAATGCATATCAATAATACTAAGACCCCTTTACTTCTTAGGTAGACAAAAAAATTTCCATGTAAGAAGAGCTTTTTTGCTGGGTGAAGCCTTCATTGTCTAAAGGAAGGATTGACACAGAGCTATAATCTGCACCAAAATATTTTTGGGAGGGAGGAACATCTAACTCCAAAGCATTATTATGCCAAGAATGATAAACTTCAGCAATTGCAACCTCCCTGCATAAGATAGTAATCTATTGGACCAATGATGCAATCTTCCTATAACCTTTAGAATTAGAGAAAGCATATCAATAGTTTTAAGTTTAGAAGAGTCCAAAGGAACCCCTAGACATTTGAGAGGGAACCTTCCCTCCTGGAATTGCATATGTGATAAGATTAAATCTTTCAAATCCTATGAAATGCCTCTAAAGAAAATAGACCTCTTCTTTGGACTTATATGAAGGCTTGATACTGCAATAAAATCCTAGAAAGTTTCCTCGATAGCTAGAATAGAAGCCAAATCAGCCTTGCAAAATACTAGCAGGTCATCTGCAAATGCCAAATTGATAATTCTCAACCTTTTACACTTAGGATGACCATAAAACTCTGCTTTTAGCCATAGGGACTACGAAATCCTACTCAAATATTCCATAACTATAACAAAAATGTAGGGAGATAAAGGATCTCCTCATCTTAAGCCTCTCTTTCCTTGAAATGGATCTAACATACCATTGTTGAGAGATAAGAAGTAAGAAATAGTTGAAACATAAGCCATAAGTAGCTTGACCACATGCAAAGGAAAATGCATCCGAAGCAGCACATTCTCCAAAAAACACTAACTGACAGAATCATAAGCCTTCGTAATGTTCACCTTAAGCATGCATCTTGGAGAAATATTCTTCCATTTATACAAGTGAATCAGCTCATGAGACATCAAAATATTATCTCTAATATGCCTTCCTTTAACAAACCCAGCTTGGAAAGCATGGATCAATGACGGAAAAATATATTGTAATCGACTAGCTAGGATCTTGGCCAAAACATTAAATAAAACATTGCAACAAGCAATGGATCTAAAGTCTGTCACACATTGGGCTCCTATAGATTTTAGAATAAAAGTAAGCTTAATTTGACCAATGAGAGAAGGAACCACTACTGTTTGGAAGATATTCTTCATCAATTTCCGTATATCATCTCCCAGCAATGACCATGCAACTTTAAAAAACCCAACAGTAAACCCATCTGGTCCAGGAGCTTTATAATGACCAATAGACAATAGAGCATCCTTGAACTCTTGCTTTGAAATAGGCCTCAATAACATCTGCTGATATTCCATGTACATAGTTGGTCCCAGCTGTAAATAATCCTCTAAAGTGGTGCCAGTAGCAGGGCTAACAGTCCCCAAGAACTCTTTATTATAGGATAAAAGGGTTTGATCAATCCCTTCCGCATTAGAAATCCAATGACCTTCATTGTCTTTAATCCTATGCACTATACTCTTTATCTGTCTAGCCTTCATTACTAAGAAGAAAAAATGAGAATTTAAATCTCCCAGGTTAAGCCACTTAATTCTTGACTTCTGCTTGAAAAAACTCTCTTCACATAATGCATAATGTTCATACTGTTTTAAGCATTTCCTTTCCTCCTCCTATAATTTAGAATTTTAAGGTTGCAAATCAAGTTGTGACTGAATCATGCTTAGTCTTCTTCTCATCTCCTACACCCTATTGGAAATACCACAAAACTTAGACCAGTTAAAATGCTTCAGTCTGAATTTCAACTCTTTGAGTCAGCTCTTAAATTAGCCAGCAATAGATCTAGCAACAGGTTTTCTCCATATGGAAGCAACCAGAGGAATAAACTCTAGATCAAGAGTCTACATATCAAAAAATTTGAATTATCTCTTAAACTATAAATTCCTTGTAGAGATATTCACCAATGCTGGGCTATGATCAGAAAATAAATGATCTAGAAACTTAAATCTTGAGGATGGAAAATAAGAGGACCAATACAAATTCACCAAAACCCTATCTAATTTGGCCATGAATCTGTTCTCACCCAAAATCCTATTGGACCAAGTAAATTTCAGCCCTGAGAACCCTAAATCATGAACTAGTAGAGAATTAAAGCATTCTCTAGCATCATTAACATCATTCAAGTTCACTACATTGCCTTGAAACTTCTCATCGGCCTACAAGACAACATATTTAGTCTCCCAAAATAATCCAAGCCTCTCTCTCAACCTTATTCTCACACAACCAACTCCACAGCCTTTTCCTATTATCCACAGCATTAAAAGCATAGATGAAAGTAGCATAAAACTAAATATTAGAATTCACCCTAGTCACTGATACATGTAAAGCCTATTCACAGCTTACAAGAAGATGTATATCCCATGTAGACTTATCCCAAATACACCATATCCTTCCATTAGGATGATGATCATAATTTCTTAGCTTCATCCATTTATGCCCTAACCTACCACAAGCCTTATCAGCCTTATTACTTTTGATCCTAGTTTCAACCAGCCCCATAAGGGACATTTTATGCACTAATAAGTAGTGCTTCAATTCCTTTTGTTTATAAGGCTTATTCAAGCCTCGTACATTCCAAATCCCTATCATGAATATGATCCATTAGGGACTTTAGTATGATAGAGTCATCATTTAGATTATTACCTTTTTCCTTTTATAGGTTAGGACCAGGCTCATCCCCATTCCCACCTTCTCGCAGGCATTCAAATCTGCTACTTGATTGTACCATGCACTTCTTCCCTGTAGTAGAATATGAAGGATTAAAATTTGAGCTATTACTTATAGGATTCTCCTTCTATAACAAAGCCTAAGATGAATCCCTTTAAACCTTTCTCCACTTCTGTGTCACCCCATAAGCCACAAGGTTATCCTCATTCTATTTAAGAATCGAAGGTTGTTGTTTCAGAAACTCTTTAGCCTTTATATAGTTCTCTATTGAATGTCTAGATTCATGACATCTAGCATACCATGTAGGCCTCCATTCATAAACTATCTTTTAGCTCAATACCTTTCCATGAGGGTCCATGATCTCAGTAGATTCTAGTAGTCTCTTGGACACATCCACCTTTACCAGCATACGAGCATAGGATATCCTGTCACCTACAGAAGTGATTCCATCCAAATACAATGGCCTCCCTATAGTACTACCAAACCTGATTAAAGAATCAACATCCCAATAATCTAGGGGCAGGTTAATTAGTTTACTCCATAAGGGTAAGAACTAAAATCTGTCTTTCGAATATTGGAATTTTCTATGACATGCTTTTAAGATGAAATGTCTATTCATGAATGATTAATAGGGTTTTGAAAGCACCCAGTCCCTATCCTCCTGAGAATCAAATTTGAAAACAACATAACCTTAATCATGCATCAAAACCTTAGGCTCCTTCACACCATGCCAATTTCTCTTGACAAAACCAACCATTTGACCCAAGGTTGGCCGATACCTAATGATAAAATGCACAATTTCCCAATGCCAATCAACACTATTATGTTCCACCTTTTCCCTACGAAGAGTCACACAAATTTTGTCCCCTGCAATCGAAGGTGGCACATAGTGAAGTTGTGATCCTATAGAGGCCAGAAAGTTACCAACAACTTTGTCTTTCTAGGAAGGAGAAGCACCTAGTGGATGATCAACTGATATGGTACGTATTAGTTCTTAATCATATCTTTCAACACTTTTTGCAACAGGATTAACAATGCCCAACTTGACCCCAGTTAAAGAAGAAAACTTGGAGCCCTCTCTTGCTTCGGCAGGTAAATTGATGTCCAACCCTGCATGCTCCTTGCATGCACCATCAGGTACCAAATCCTTTGAAACAGAAACTTCCACATCCTCACCCACTACTTCTCTAGCCTAAGGATCTAACCTAGATGAAGAATCATCATTAGAAGGCCCTAAGCAACCCTTAACCACTTTCTTCTTTGACAAAGATGATGTCTCCTCATGCATGCCATGGAGGAGGAGAGTAGAGAGAGAGACTAGGTTTTTTTAAGTCTTTAAAAAACTACCTTCTTAATTAGCCCTCTTTTTACTTGTACTAAGAATCAATTATGTTATTGTAGGGTCTGTTGCAAACTAGATAGGGCACTTGGAGACCAGTAGTGTTTTGCTCATTTTAATCATGTGTGGGTTGAGGTTATTAAACACCATCTCTCTAATCATTGTTGGTTGCATCTAATGTGGTAGCACCACGATAGAAATGGGATCAAACCTTTTAAGTTCTTTAATTTTTGAACTACTTCTCCTAAATTTATGCACTGTGTTGCTCATGTTTGGCAACAACTAGTTCAGGGTTCTAAATAGTATAGTCTGGTTGCCAAACTTAAATGCTTAAAACAAGCTCTAAATTTTTTTTAACTCAGTGCATTTTGGAAATTTGAGTAGAAGAGTTAATCAAGATAAGGGTGATTAGCTAAAGTGTAAGTAAGCCCTCCATGCTAACCCTGGAAATAAGGCTATAGAGGTAAAAGAGGGTATTCAAAGAAAGACTTGGTGGTTGCAAGTTCATTTAGAAGAACATTTCCTCTAACAAACTGCTAGAATTTAATATATCAAATTAGGGGATGGAAATATTAGTTTTTTCCATGAAAAACTTAATGAGAGGAGAAGATACAGTGTTATCTATGCTATGTATGATAGAATTGGTAGAAAGCTCAGTTCTCAGTTGGATATTAGCAATGAATATCAAAAGTTCTATTTTCATTTGCTTGGTTCTTTTATAAACTTGTTGGAGATGGTGCATCCTGAGATTGTTAATCAAGGCCCTATTCTTCATAGTGAACATAGGGCCTATTTGAATAGCCCTGTCACTAAAGTTAAGATAAAGGAGGTTGTGTTTAGTAAGGGAGCCACCAAGGCTCTTGGGCTTGATGGGTTTAATTCACATTTTTATAAGTCAGCTTGGTCTATTATGGGGCAAGATGTTATTGATGCAATTAAGCGTTTTTGGAAAATAGATTTTCTCCTTCAATCCTTGAACAATACATCTCTTCATTAATTCCAAAGAATTCTTCTACTTGAACTATGGCTAAACGTAGACCTATTTCTTGCTGCAATGTTGCATACAAAATTATTTCCATGGTTCTCACAAAACGATTGTAGAAAATTTTTCTAGCTATAGTGCATGGTTCACATAATGCTTTTGTGGAAGGAGATAGATAGGTGAAAGTGCCTTATTGGCTCAAGAATTGCTAAAGAAGTATGGTAGGAAGGACATCAGTCCTTATATGATGCTTAAAGTTTATTTAAAGAAAGCTTACGATACAGTGGAATAGAGCTTCATCAAACATCTCCCAGAAGGTATTGGTTTTCTTGGTCATTTTATTCAGATGTTCACATTTTGTATTTCAAAAACACAGTTCTCCATTTTTTTAAATGGTACTCTGTGCAAGCCTTTTATAAGTGGTAGAGGATTAAGAGAAGGTGTTCCTTTGTCTCCTTATCTTTGTGTGTTGATTATTTGCATCTTTTAATGAAGACATTGTGGGATGATAATCAATTCAGAGGGCAACTTGATTGCAAGATAAAAAAAGGTTATTAATATACGCTTTGTCAATGATTTACTTACCTTTTGTAAAGGCCATCTGAAAGTAGCCGAGCTGATTATGGATAAATTAAATACTTTTCATATCACTTCAGGTCTCCAAGTAAGCCCTAAAAACAACAGCATGTTTTTTGGTGGAGTTACGAAAGACACCTAACTGTTAAATTTATAGAAGTTGAACATCAAAGAGGGAGCCTTCCCATTTAGGTACCTTAGTGTTCCTCTAAATCCTAGCTCACTCAAAGTAGGTCAATATCAATCTCTCATTGATACAATTGTGTAAAAAATGAAATCCTGGACTATAAGATACCTTAGTTTTGCAAAGAAGATGCAACTACTCTAATATGTCATATATGGCATTGAAAAACTATGGATGTAAATCATTGTTCTATCTAAAGTTGTCATTCATCACTTGGAGATTCTCTACCGGAGTTTCCTCTAGATTAATATGGATCCACAAAAGAAGAGAGCACATGTTGCTTGCTCAAAAGTCTGTATGCATAACAAAGAGGGTGGGTTAGGTTTTAGACAATTGATTCACTAGAATTCAGCTTGTATTACTAAGTACTTATGGAAACTTATTGATTTTGAAGAAAGTTTGTGGATAAAATTAATTCATGAAAGGTATCTAAAAGGAAAAGATATTTGGCAATTTGAAGAGAAACCTAATTTTTCATGGATGTCCAAACATCTACTAAGGGTTCAAAATCATATTCGAACATGTTATGGCCAATTTTACATTTCTAGAAAATTGATTTCCAATCTAGTTTATCAGGCCCTCAGAGTATCAAGGCAAAAGGTTGAATGGAGTTCTTTTGTTTGGAAGTTGATATGTGTGGGAGGGTGTAATCTTCAATCATGTGAAACTAATAGTTCAAATGGAGTTTGGATGAGATGATAACGGTTTGGTGATGGTGGTTTAAAAGAATAAAGCTTCAAAAGTGATGGAAATAAGATGAAGGTGATTCGAATTATGGTAGAAAAGTGATGATAGTGATTCGATTTTAAGGGTTTAACAATGATGATGGTGTGAATGTAATACAGTAATTAATTTATGCATTCAATGATGGATTGATGGTGATGCTTAGTGTTGAAAGTTAGGGTTTGGATGTAGGTTGGAATTGTGGTTTAGGGTTCCATTCAAAAAGAGAGAATAAGGTGGTGTTTGGTTGGTATGGATGGTTTAGGGCTTTAGTTTTGGTATATTGATTTAGGACTTGGCTTAACCACGTATTAGAGTAGGATTTGATGGTAATTAAGGTAGGAAAATATGGATTAAGAATAGTAGAAAAGTTATGGGTTAATCTCTAATTCACACAGACGAAGGGATTAAACCTTTCAAGCCAAACCATTCACACAAATTCAATTTTCTTGAGCTTCAACTCACACAGAATTTCTTCAATGTTGATCTTCAATTCTTCATAATACCTCCAATGTGGTCAACGTTAATGAATAATATAACCATTCTACCACTAGCTAAAATATATTCCAAAAGATTCCAAGCTAAAAAGATATTATGCTACCTTTATGCTAACTTTATTATACTTTATGCTAAATTTATTCTCCTACTTTATCGCTTAATTAATAAGTTAGCTAAATCACTTAATCATGCTTGAAAAATCCTGCCAACATACTCTTCATGCACGTGGTCACTCTCTCCTTACATGCGATGCATGCCATGTACATGCACGTAGACATTTAATTACTTGTCTGTTAGGTTTCGAGCAATGTAACCAACCATTAGTCTTTCAATTTGAGTGAAGCACTTTCCAAATGAAGAATAATTAGTTCCATAATTATGAAATCCAATTATTGAGTGTTTGCTCCTGCATCATTTAAATTTGATGTGTAGCAGAACGAGTGGTTTCAAAATTCTCTACTTTTATATAGTTCTGTAATGATAAACTAAGGATGAATTTTAAATTGATGATATGGATGAAGGATCGCACAAAGTAATTCTTCAAACTAACTTTGAAAGCCTCACATAGATAACTCTCAAAGGATCTCTAATGAAGAAACACAAAGCAAACTTCACTAGACAACTCTATACAAACCCACACAGGAAAGGTATAAAGAGTTTCTAAATTATTACTCACACAGATAAGATAATTTAGAGATAAATCTATTTTATGATTCATATAGATAATGTAAACATAGAATAAAGAAACTCACATAGGGTTTAGATGAGAGAAAACTCAATTTAATAACTCAATTCAATTATCATCCTCAAATAATGAGTTTACATGCTATATTTATAGAGTAATATCCACCTCCTTATATAACCTCCTTGATAATAATATAAACTAAATCTAAATATCATAAACACTAATTAAATCACTATTTATATGAATAGTAATCTCCTATGATAATAATAATTAAATCCTAACAAAATCTTGAAAAGATAATATACATAATAAGATAGAAGATAAAAACTATCAAATTTCTTAATGATTAAGGAAATAAATTAACTAAATAATATCCTAACATAATTATCAAATAATTCAATAACAACCTAGCTAATAAATATGAAAAGATAATGGTTTCCATAATGACAATTACAACACTTTATCCATTAGTATGTAAAAATTCAGCTTGACACACATATGGTAAAACAATCTTACCTTTGTGTAGAAAACTTAGATTTGAGATCCAAAAGATGTGTTGGACTCATGATTTAATAATATTCTGATGATATCCATATTGTAGGGTAAATAATTATCTTCAAATTATACCCTTGCTTCCTTCTATCGTGATGCATAAGATAACCTTCAAAATCTTAAAATTCTTTTTACATTAGAAGCATAAAAAATTGGATAAACATAAATTCTTAGTATGGACGATCTGCCATAATGCACTATCTATTAAATCAAAATTGCATCAGTAGGGGATCATTATGGATAGCTTATGTGATGTATGCAGAAATGAAGAAGAAGATTTCGACCATCTTTTTACTCATTGTCTAGATGCAAGTATTCTTTGAAATTATACTCTCAAATGGTTGAAATGCTAGGGAACTTCACCAATTGGTAGAGTTGCTTTGATTGGTTGGTCAGGAAGACTAAAGGGAAATGAAAGAAGATGGTTTGGAGGGTTGTTTTGAATGTGCTTCTCTACCATATATAGATTGGTAGAAATATGGTTATTTTCCAATTGCTATAGAGGAATCCAAGAACTACTATAAGAGAGCTTATTATTGAGGTTTTTTTTTCATTTTAGTGATACATCAAATGTGCATATCAAGAACTACATAGGGAGGCTTGATGGATTGATAGTATAATTTGGCTAGGGGTATACCCCTTATGATTTTATAGTTTTGATACATTGTTCTTTAGCTCTCTATTTTGGTAATAAAAATTTTATTAATTACAAAAAAATAAAAATAAAAATCATAAAGAAAGGGAATTTAAAAGTTTAAAGGAATACCCTAAAAGCTTTCTTGATAGTCCTACGCTCTTAACCCGAAAGAAAGCTTGAATAGCACTTACTGGTTAACTTGTAAAGGACACTACCCATTGCATAGGTAAGGGCTCACAAAAGATACTCTTCAGTATTACTATACTAAGTAACCCTTTATGCAGAACTAAAAGTTAGGGCTCACATGTAACACATAAATCCAATAATAAGAATTGTCGATGGCACATATACATAGAAAGAAGTAGAATAAACATTTAGATGGACTTGTAATTAAAGAATCATATGTCACAAGGTTCACTTAGCACTAACCATACTTACCAAGAGATCATCAAAGTGAAGCTCTTTGTATTATAATTTAGGTGTCCAACAACACACTCCATTAACACATACCACCACTCAATCCAAGGTAGGAACCAAAGCCACATTCTCGCCATAATAATAGGTCATGCATTTAATCATCATTATGTGGACTTAACCCATTAATTAAATATTATTCATATTCATCTCTCAAATTATATCCATGTAGGTTTGGCGACCCCATTATTATAACCGATGGAATGCGCACATGATATTCAAATCTAGGGAAAACAACAATTGGCCATGATTATAATCTCTGGAATGGCAAACACATATAATCTTTAGGGTAACAAGCACCTGACAATTATTATAATCGGTGGAACGGTATGCATATACAATTTCCAAGACAATATGCACCTGCTAATATTATAATCAATGGACCAGTATAAATGACATAATCCATATGGTTCTGACCTACATGGTGTTACATCATAAGTAATTAGTGTATTTTTATTTAATTAGTACACCCATTTCATTTAATTAACTTAAGGGGGAGATTAAGAACCTGAAGACACAAAGGTACATTGATCTTATAGGTGTATACAAGCAACACAGTACCCTTCCAGGCATGTGAATATACCCTGGTTGCATCGGTACATGAAGACACACAATACCCTATAAACAAAGACAGCAAATCTAAAAGTATGAATACCCCCTAAGTAGGTCTATAAAACTTAATAGAGTACAATGTAGAGCCTCATTGGGGCACTAAGGTACACCAGCAAAATTCAAAATAATTGTGGGCTAAACAACATATTTAAGGTACTGACCCTTAAAGAGCTACCATTCCCTCTCTTGAGGTCTTCCACTTTATTTATTAATGTCTTAATTAAGGTGACCACGAGACATACATCAATTACATACTTATTCATTTTCATTTGTTTCTATTATTATTAAGTAATCTTTATTATCAATATTATCTATGTTAACATAAACAACCCATTAAGGCCATCCTAGGTTTCAGTTCTTATACTTACGCACCTTAAGTCAAGTGACTAAAATGCCGCTAAGGCTAAGCCTTCCTCTTATCATCCACTTTCATCACATAATTCATTTTTATTTATCCACATGCCATAATATGTTATCTTATCATAATTATACTACTAGTAACGGAATAAAGTACTCTACACACCAAGTGTTCATTGAATGCATAAACCCTTACATGTACCTCTAGCACATCCAACACACCTTTTCCATGCATAATTCACAATTAAGGAACATCTTGCATGATTATGAAATTATGATCATAACACACTCTTAATTACCCTTTCAACCCTATACCATGCATTTTTCTTATGATACCCTCTAATTTACTAAAATACCCCTATCCTTATAATATAAATTATTATACTTAAACAGGTTATACTAAGGCTATAAACCCTTATTCTATTATTTAACATTACTTATGGCTTATTATGAAGGTTTATTAGGTCAATTGCTATGTTACAAGCAAAATTACCAATTTGTCCCTTACAAAATTACTAAAGCACCCTTCTTGTTTGCATATTTACTAAAATAACCTTTTACATATCAGATTACCAAAATACCCTTCTTAGTTGAAAATTTACCAACTTACCCTTCTTGTTTATAAAATTACCACAATACCCTTCTTAGTTGAAGAATTACCAACTTACCGTTCTTGCTTACAAAATTACCATAATACTCCTGTTAGTTGATGAATTATCAACTTACTTTTCTTATTCACAAACTTACCATAATACCCCCCCTTAGTTAAAGAATTACTAATTTACCCCTCATATTTGTAAAATTACCAAAATACCTTTCTTAGTAATCCCAAATTACCCCTCTTACTTGAAAATGTACAAAAATACCCTCCTTAGTTATAAAATTTCCACATTACCCTCCTTACTTGTAAAATAACTAATTTACCATTCTTACAAAGAAAGATACCAAGCTACCCTTCTTACTTATAAAATTACCAAATTACCTTTCTTAGTTGTAAAATTATTCAATTACCCTTCTTAGTTGTAAAATTACCAAATTACCCTTCTTAGTTCTAATATTACCAAAATACCATTTTTAGCTGTTAATTTACCAAATTACCCCTCCTATTTATTAAATTACCAAATTACCCTTTTTGGTTGTAAAATTATGAAATTACCCTTTTTTACTTATAAAATTATACAATTATCCTTATTACTTGTAAATTTACCGAATTACCCTTTCTACTTTCCAAATTACGAAAATACCCCTTTTATAAAGTTATCAAGTTATCCTTCCTACTTATAAACTTACCAAAATACCCATTTTTCTCATAAAATTATCAAATTACCCCTTTCTCATGTAAAAGTTACTAGAATACCCATATGAAATAAAAAATTAATACCCATGGCCTATATGCATCATTTAACATAACAAAACCCTTATTAATATTCTTAACGCCCATTATCACTACCATGCACATTTATTTAGCTCACTCCCTATATAGAAATATGTTGAGTTTGTGCCTTAAATCGTACAGTTATGGAAGTCTTTAATGTGAAGTTGAAGTAACCGAATAGTTTACTACCAAATTAATTAATAGTATTTACTACCATAAATGAAGAATTTAAAACCTACGGTTATGGAGGACCTAAATATGAAGCTAAAGTAACCGAAGACTTTACTACTAAATTAATTGGTAGTATTAACTACCATCAATGGAGAGTTACAGTTTTTAATCTCCATCAGTTAGAAGTTTTTTTAGGGTTTTCTTTTGAAGACTATATATATGTAGTCTTTGTCCCTTTCATAAAACATGACTCATAATATCCATCATAGTTTCAGAAATATTTTATTTACTATTCCTTTTGAGAGTTAGAATAATTGAAACTGATAAATATCTACAATCCTTTATTTAATTGAGGATTTCTTGTATTCTTTTTCTATATAGTAAAATTATCCTTGCTCGTCATTGTCCGTGGATGTATCCCACATTAGATGAATCATGTAAAATTGTGTGTTCTTTTATTTATTTTTACATTATTTGTGTTTATGGTATAAATTAAATTGATCCTGCACTTCTCTCCTTGAATAGATTGTGAATTCACTTCCGCACATTGCCTCTATTTTTCCCCTTATAAGTGGTATCAAAGCTTTAGGTTCATGATGTCTACCAAATTTTAGATTGATAAGTTTGATGGCAAGATCAGTTTTAGTATATGGAGGGTCCAGATGAGAGTAGTGTTGACCAAGAATGGATTGAAGTAGGCTCTAGATGGTAAATCTAAGAAGCCCGAGACTATGATGGATGAGCAATAGGATGAATTGGATGAGAATGTGCTATCAACAATCCAATTGTCCCTATCTAACGAGGTTCTTCATGAGGTTGTTCATTAGACTATTGCATTTGCCTTATGGCTCAAGCTTGAATTGCTTTATATGACAAAGAGTCTAGCAAACAAACTTCGTCTCAAAGAACGTTTATGTACTCTACCTTATGGTTGAAGGTATTCCTATTTAATACCATCTAGATGAATTTAATTCAATTATTATTGATCTTAAGAATGTAGATGCGAAAATTCATGATGAGGATAAAGCTGTTTTATTGGTCGTCTCTTTACCATCTACCTTTAAACACTTCAGGGAAATTATGTCATATGGTAATTCTGATACACTTACCTTTGAGGGCGTTAAATCTGATATTCTCTCAAAAGAAAAGTTTGATCTTGAAGTTTGTTTTGATGATAAAGCTGAAGGCTTATCTATTAGAGGTAGATCTAATGACCGTGGTAATAAAAATAAGAAAAATATTATGGTCTAAATCTAGGAATGAGATTTTTGACTGCATAAATTTAAAAATAAGAAAGATAATGAGGATAAAGGAAAACCATTGAAAAATTCTAGTAATGCTGAAGCCAATATAATTATTGAAAATGATTCTGAGGGTGATGTACTGTTGGTTACATTTGATGATAAACAGAGCCGGTCTGAATAGGTTCTAGATTATGGTGTTACCTATCATATGTGTCCCAATAAGGATTGGTTCACCACTTATGAGCAGGTTGATCACTGTATTGTCTTGGTGGGCAATGATGCCCAGTGCAAGGTTATTGGCATAGGTAGTGTGCAAATCAAGGCCCATGATGGATGTATTAGGACATTGACCAATGTTAGGCATATTCCTAATTTAAAGCATAACGTTATCTCCTTGGACACCCTTGAGTCTCTGGTTGTAGGTATTCAACTGAAGTTGGAGTTCTAAAGGTCTCCAAAGGTGCTCTTATCCTAATGAAAGGAAACATACATGGCAGTCTCTATATCTTGCAAGGTATTACAGTTACAGGTTTAGTTGTTGTATCCACATCTATGTCTGATAAATGCCTCACTCAATTATGGCATATGTGTCTTGGCCATATGAATGAGAAAGGTATGAATCTTTTGAGCAAGCATGGTCATCTTGGTAATGGTATGGGAAAGTTAGAGTTTGGTGAGCATTGTGTTTTAATAAAAAAGAAAAAGGTTAGATTCTCTACTATAACACATCGTACTAACAATATTCTAAATTATATCCATTCTGATTTATGGGGACCATCCAAGGTTCCTTCCCTTAGAGGTAGGTGCTATATGATGACTCTAATTGATAACTTCTCCCAGAAGGTTTGGGTTTATTTTCTATGCCACAAGAACAAAGCCTTTCCTACTTTCAAGAAGTGGAAAGCTATTGTTGAAAACTAAACAAGGAAGAAGGTGAAGAAGCTCTAGACAAATAATGGGTTAGAGTTTGAGACATATTTTAATGAGTTATGTTTATCAGGGTAAGGTGTATGCTCTCTAATGTTAGATTGTAAAACAAACATGAGTTTTGGGCTAAAGATATTTCTACAAATTGTTACATCATCAATAGATCTCCACATACATCTATTAATTTTAGGATATCAGAGGAAGTTTGGTCAGGTAATCCTATTGATTACTCTATTCTTAGAGTTTTTGAATGTCTTGCATATATTCATGTTAATCATGGTAAATTAGCTCCTAGAGTTGTTAAATGCATTTTCTTAGGCTATTATTTTGAGTCCAAGGGGTATAGGTTTTGATGTCCCAACTCGAAAAAAATTATTCTGAGTAGGGATGTAACTTTTAATGAAAATGCATTACTATCTTCTGGAAAAGAATCTACCATTTCTTCACATGGTAAAAGTGATCAGTATGGTACTAGAAAGAAGGTTAAGTTAAAAGTGATGCCCACTAATTTAGATCGTAGTGCTCACTCTTCCTCATCCATACAGTCCAGTAGTGATGTCAATGGTATTGACCATCTAGCTCATACCACTAGTCCCATCCAGCAGCAGTAGGTGGATGGTTATTCTATTACTCATGATAGAATAAGGAAAAATATTATGGAGATAATCATGGCTTGATTACTTATGCCCTAGCGGTTACTAAAGAGATTACCGAAGGTGTTGAACCTTCTTCTTATTCTGAGGCCATATCCATCCCGGATTCTTCTAAGTGGCTAGTTGCCATGAATGAAGAAATTGAGAGTTTGCACAAGAATGGAGCTTGGGAGTTAGTTGAGTTACCTAAGGGTTGAAGAGCATTAAGCTGCAAATGGATATTTAAACGAAATGAAGGCATACATGTGGTTGAAGATAATAGATGGAAGACACGCTTCATTGTTAAAGGTTTCAGTCAGAAGGAAGGTATTGACTCTAATGAGGTATTCTCACCAGTTTTTTGTCATACCTCCATTCAAGTTCTATTTGCTTTTGTTGCTCTATTTGATATTGAGTTAGAGTAGTTAGATGTCAAGACAACTTTCCTTCATGGAGAGTTGGAGGAGGAGATTTATATGCATTAACCTAAAGGTCTTGTTGCTCCTAATAAGGAGAATTATCTCTGTCAGTTGACAGGGTATTTGTATGGTTTAAAGCAAGATCCTAGACAGTGGTATATGAGGTTTGACTCTTTCATGATTGGGTAAGGCTACACAAGAAGAAAGTTTGATAGTTGTGTTTATTTTAAAGAGTTTGAAGATGGCTCCTTTTTTATTTATCACTTTATGTTCATGATATGTTTATTGCTTCCAAGGATAAGTCCTTAATCAACAGGTTGAAATGACAACTTAATAAGTAGTTTGAGATGAAAGATCTTGGTGCGGATAGGAAGATTCTCGGCATGGAGATTATTAGAGATCGAAAGGTTGGGATGTTATTTCTATCAGAGTAAAAGTATATTAAGAAGGTGTTAGATTGGTTGCATATGGTTAATTATAAACCTATATCTACACCTCTAGCTGCTCACTTATAACTGTCATCAAAGCTTTGTCTAAAATCTGAGGAAGAGAAGGAGCTAATGTCTAGCACTCCTTATTCTAGTGCAGTTGATAATTTGATGTACGTTATGGTCTGCACTAGAGTTGATCTAGCTTATGCTATGAGTATAGTAAGCCGGTTTATAAACAACCCTAGTAAGGGTCATTGGAATGCAATCAAGTGGATTTTGCATTATTTGAAGGGTTCCTTTGATATTGGTTTAGTGATCGATAGGAGTAGAGCACAAACCACTGATATTGTTGGTTTCGTTGATTATGATTATGCTACTGACTTTGATAAATGTAGTTCTATTTCTTACTATATCTTCACACTATCTTTTGGTGCTATTAGTTGGAAAGCATCGGTACAATATAGTATTACCTTGGCACTACAAAAGCAGAATATGTTGTAGCTACTGAAGGTGTGAAGGAAGCCATTTGGTTGCGAGGTCTCATTCTCAAGCTTGGTGTTACACAAGGTACTATTGTTGTGTTTTCAGAAAGTCAGAGTGCTATTTGTTTGACCAAGAATGATGCTTATCATTCGATGACCACACAGATTCATGTCAGGTTCCATTTTATTAGAGACATTACTATTGTAGGAGATGTTGTGGTGAAGAAAGTTCACGCATCAAATAATTTTGCATACATGCTTATAAAGCCACTACCTACTGCTAAGTTTGAGCATTGCTTAGACATAGTTGATTCTTGCAGCATATGATTACCTTTTGACGTTTAAGACAATGATGAGTATTGTAGATTTGAGCCAAGGTGGAGATTGTTGAGTTTGTGCCTCAAACCTTACGGTTATGGAAGTATTTAATGTGAAGTTGAAGTAACCGAAGAGTTTACTACCAAATTAATTAATACTATTTGCTACTATCAATAAAGAGTTTAAAACCTATGGTTATGGAAGACTTAAATATGAAGCTAAAGTATCCAAAGACTTTACTACTAAATTAATTGGTAGTATTAACTACCAACAATGGAGAGTTATAATTTTTAATCTCCATAAATTAGGAGTTTTTTTAGGGTTTTCTTTTGAAGACTAGATATATGTAATACCCCGTATTTTTAAAATCCAGATTTATTAAGTTTAATGATTTTATTAGTGTAATTTGATGTAAACAATTAATTATTTTAATTTCGATTCGTTTTATGGATTTATCAACAATTTTGAATTCATAATTGAATGTAATCAATCATTTTCGGGAAGTCATATTTTATCGATGTTTTAATTAATTGAATGTAATATTTTCAGGAAGTTTAAATTAAAAATAGTTTCGGAACTTATTTAAGAATTTCTTTTTGAAATTAATTTTCTTCCGTTCTACGCTTTTAGTTTGCGGAAAACTGATTTCGGAAATTATTAAAATTAGTCTTGATTTATTAGAATTCGACTTAAACATTTTATTATATACTTTTAAATAATTTTTTGAGGTCTTATAATATATTGCCGTAATTAATATAAATTTTTATGTTCGTTGTTAATTCCTTTTGAAAATGTTTTCAAAATTCTTTATATAGCCTTTTTACTAATTTTAAGCCTTCGGATCCGTTCGAAATAAATTTTTGATTAAATAAATTTTAGATAAAATCTTCCAATAATATTTTGATGTTTTTAGTATTTTATCTAATGTGTATTTGTAAAAAAAAAAAAACCCGCACCCCAGCCCCGACCGGCGCCCCCTCCCTTCTTTTTCTTTCTCTCTTCCCTTTTCCCGACCCCTTGTCTCGCAACCCTAACCCTAACCCTAGCCGACCTCCCTCACCCTTCTCCATCTCCCCAGCTCCTCCTCCCTACTCCTCCTTCGTCGACCATCGACAGCTACAGCCGACCGCCACCAACCGCGAGCAGCCGCGCACAGTAGCCACAGCAGCAGCGGGCGGCAGCAGCGGGCAACAGCAGTACCAGCATCGAATTGCAACGAGGCAGCGATGAGCCGTGCAGCTCACGCCGCAGTCCGGCCACGGGGAGCTCGGGTGATGACCGGCAAGCCATCCTCAACCTTCGGCACATCTTTCCCGGCCTTCACCTACCTTGATTTGTCGGTTTTTTTTGTTTGGTATAATTTCTAAAAAACCCTAACCCTTGCTTTGATTAATTGGGTATGAATTAGCTTATAAAAAAGCTAAATTGATTGTTTGATTATGTATATATGTGCTGTAAGATTGATTTGGATAGGTTAATTGTGTGGTTGTGTTGGAATGTTGGAAAAATTGGATTTTTAGCCGGGTTATGCCCAAATTTTTTGCATCCGCCCGTTTTTTGCGATTTCGGACAAATTTATTATACAATATGTTTTAAAATATATCCAATTTCATTTTGGAACCGTCAATTTGAGAAATTTATGCAGGTTTTATCGGAATTTGATTCCTAGGTCAAATTTTGGGTGTAATGAAATTGGGTCGTATAATTGAGCCGTTCCGCTCAATTGATTTTATAGTATCATTTAAAATGTATTTAATTTTATATTTGAAGTGTTGATTTGGAAAAATTGTGCGTAATTGACCGGAATTGGATTTTTAGGTCAAAACTCCAGCGGGTTTAAATTGGTTTGGGTAATCGGGTTATTTTATTCAATTGACTATATAAATTATATTATAATATGTTTAATTACATTTTCAAACCGACAATTGATAAGTTTTGGCAAGGATTGATCGGATTTGCGTTTCGGGCTCAAAAACCCTAATTTTACTAAATTGCGTATTTCTTTTATTGGTCTTGAGCAATTGATTATTCGATATGTTATAAAATGTGTTTAATTGCATTTCTAAACATTCAATTTGATTAAATTTATAGAATTTTAACGAATTGTATTTTCGGGCCTAAAACCCTAAATATCAAGTGAAATTATGAAATCGATTACTTGTATTGTTGTTTTTCTAAAATTGAATGTATAGAAATAGTTGAAATGGTATTAATTTCTTTCTAATTCCTTTAATTTGAATTGATTAAATTGAATTACTTGAGTTTGTGTCGTGGGCTTTAAAACCCTACTTCCGGGGATGATTTTATAAAATTGATTTTGCTATGTGTATTTTATCTAATCGAATCTGTCTTTGGGTTTTAAATCATTTAAATTCTGTTTTAACCTAATTGGTTTGGATTTGGTTCTATGTAAATGGTTAGATTACCTATTTAGTTGTAAAACCTAATAAATAAGTTATTTTCGATAAATTAACTTATGATCGATTATTCTTTCTTGAGCTTTCCAAATTAAGTTGAAATGTCCTAAGTGTATTTTTATTACTCTGTTTTGATTTATATTTAATTTTAAATCTTAATAGACCTATGCTTTTAAGCCCTATGTTTTGGACACGTTTTCCAAGAAAAATAGTTTATGTCTCTTTGTATCAATTAAATTATAATAGTTGAAATTATTGATCGATAGGATAGTTTCTAACTTAATTTTCGATGTCTATCGGCGATCTAGGAAAGCTTTATTGTGGATCCTCGAACTAGTGATCTCTCTCTCCCTCTTATCTCTCTTTGCTAGCTTCGGATCCAGGTAAGTTTCTACTTACCTCTACTTATGGGTATTTCGTAAGGATGTGGCTAAGGTCCCTATGTGTTATGTGACTTGCATGCCTTGGATGCCTCGTATGATTATATGTCGTGTTTTACCTGTTATTACCTTACCTGTTTTTATGTGTAGCACAACTTGGATTCAAGGTATACCTTTGTGATCACTTTTATTATGTATTAATATGGATGTGCTACAAGCTGTGACATGAATATGGCATGTATATGTGACAATTGTGGTGTGATACGGTATGGCCTTTAAGACACGTATGTCTAGGGCGGAATTTGTTGAATAAGATACGATAAAATACTAATCATGTAAAGTGAAAGAGTACTAAGCCGGGGCCAGCCGATCCACCGGTAAGTAATAGTGGTGTGGACTATTGTCCCACAAGTGACCGATCCACCGGCAAATAATAGTGGTGTGGACTTTGTCCCGCAAGTGACCGATCCACCGACGAATAATAGTGGTGTGGACTTCGTCCCGCAAGTGACCGGCCCACCGGCAATAATAGTGGGGGATCTCGGGCTCAGTAAATCCAAACCCTAATTTGATAATACACGTAAAAGATACTAAGTACTTACAGTGGAACACCATGAGAGTCGGGGTCAGACCGATCCACCGACATACAATAGTGGTTAGGTGCGTTTTGCCCTATAAGTGACCGATCCACCTGCTAAAATAGTGGTTAGGTGCGTTCTGCCCTATAAGTGACTGATCCACCGGCTATAATAGTGGGGTTCCCGCACTCTCATGGATTCATAACGATTATTATGTGAATCGACTATATTTCCAAAGATCTAAATAATGAGTCTACCCGGACCATAGCTGGCTTTTATTATCTGTATTACCTCATGCTGCTTATGTGCATAATGAGTTACTTTACATTTTGGTCATAACACCCTTATATTTTTCAACACGATGTTACACATGTTTCATATGTTACTATATGGGTATGGTAGGACTTATGATGTGGGTTTTGAGTATCCGTAATAATGTATCAACGTATTGTATCATGATTTAATACGCACTTAATGTATAGTTACGTCTCTCCTATAAAATAGGGTAGTGGAACTTACTTAGTATTGGACCCGTACTGATACTACCTTGGTTGAATGGGTCCTGTGATGATCCACCAATGGTGGGGAGCAGACCTCTTGTGTAGGTTGATACTGTGTTGGGGTGGAAGGCCTCACTTGAGTGAGTAGGCAATCCGGATATTGACCCTTTGGGATTTGTTTTTGTTTAGCTGTATTTTGTATTACATTCCTATTTTGAGAAACATGTTCTAAGGTTGTAATCCTAAATCGTATTCTAACTTATGTTTGACTTACCACTTATTAAGGATGTATTTTAAATGTTGTCTTGCATTTTCGATACTTTGTACTAAAGGTTGATCGGATTTAGCCTTAGCGCTTAGTACTGGAACGGTAGGAGTGAACCGGTCTGGTACTAGGTGTGGCGGTAATACCCCCAAGTTTACGGTTTAAATTCTTTCGCTTCCGCTAAACCTTTTGATTTAAACGAAATTTTTCAGTAGTAAATTTGGGGGTGTTGCAATATATATGTAGTCTCTAGCCCTTTTTCAAAACATGACCCACAATATCCATCATAGTTTCACACACATTTTATTTACTATTCCTTTTGAGAGTTAGAATAATTGAGAGTGATAGATATCTACAATCCTTTATTCAATTGAGGATTTCTTGTATTCTTTATCTACATAGTAAAATTATCCTTGCTTTTCATCATCCGTGGATGTAGCCCACATTGGGTGAACCATGTAAAATTGTGTGTTCTTTTATTTTTGGCATTATTTGTGTTGATGATATAAATTAAATTGATCCTACACTTCTCTCCTTGAATAGATCGTGAATTTGCTTCCTCATATCACCTCTATTTTTCCCCTTACAAAATAAAATTTACCAAAATGCCCCTGGGGCCCATATTAGCATTGTTTCTACCACATGTGTCTATTTTTACTTATCATAGTAAGTATATGCACATAACATCATTATTAACATCAATCCCATCTCTTAACCACTATTTCCAAAAATGTCCCATTTCATACAATATAGCATGCTTTTTATTCTATCTTCTAACATAACATTAAAAATCATAAGATGCTTATCAACTTATAATATATGTACAAAACACATTTCGAAACCCTAATGTCCTAGCATATGTAAATCTATACATTTTAGTATAGTATAATGGTTACCTTGTTTCAGACAATAACTAAACTTTATCGGTACCCTAATTAAAAGTTTAAGCTTTTATTAGTAAAAATTATACCTAAAAATAATATCATAATTAGCATATTAGTAGTACATGATTAAATATTGAAATTTTATCAAAGAAAAGCTTAGTAAATACATATTACCACTAACTATATTATACTTAAAAATTTCTTTAATATCCTTAAAGTGGTGCATCAACACTCACACTACATGGGCAGCATGGGTTCTGTGCAAGAAAAGGGGAAAACATGGGGGAGTAAGGGATGTTTGGACAAGGAGAGGAATAAAGTTTTTGGTAAGGGATTTAAGGGAGTGGTGAAGGGGAGTTGGGCTAGTGGTTAGGTGCAAGTCTTGTGATAGTGTATCTAAGGTGGTGGTATATGATAGTGTTTTAGGCCAAGTCGAGAAGGAGTTTGATGCCAAAAACCCTTATGATAGACTCATTTTTGTTAAGTAGGTGGAGCAAAAGGGAAATGCTCTAAGTAGAGCACGTAGAATTAGTAACCCTTCGGTCAATGATGGTTTTAAAGAATTGGCTGGCTATTCCTTATCTAGTGCAATGATTGTTGTTGATGTGCATAAGCCAGTATCATTATTAAAGGTTATTAAGAGTTCTAATTTAGACTAGTGTGCTGCTATAGAGAAGATGGTGTCCTTATTGAAGAGTCATATATAGGGACTTATAAAGGCACCTAGGAAGAAGAAGATTGTTAATTTCAAGTGGGTGTACAAGTTTAAATATGTATATCAAATGGTTGAGAAGCCAAGGTTCAAGGCTTATTTAGTTGCACGTGGGTTTTTTTTAGATTCCAAGTGTGGGCTATAATAAGGTATTTTTTCTTGTGGCTAGAAATAGTTCTATCTGTACTTTGCTTACACTTATGGCTATGCATGATCTACAGTTGGAGTAGTTGGATGTTAAAATTGCATTTTTACATGGTGAACTTAAGGAGGATATTTACATGTGACAACCTGATGGGTTTATTTTGAGAGAATGCATGATCAGGTGTGCCTATTAAAGAGGTCATATGGTTTAAAATAGTCTCCTACATAGTGGTATAGATGGTTTGATCAGTTTATACTTGATTATGGTTTCTTCAGGAATGAGTATGATGAATGTATGTACTTGAAGGAGATGGAGGGAGGCTTACTTGTGTATCTTTTTCTATATGTCATTGACATGATTTTGTATAGCAAAATGTATGTCACATATTGATATGGTGAAGGTAAAGTTGAAGAGTGAGATTAAGATGAAGGATCTTCACCATAGAGATCATAAGAGATTGTAAGTGGAATCTTTTGTACTTATCACAAGAGTACTATGTGAACAAGGTGTTGGAGAGCTTTCATATGTTGGATATCAATATGGTGAGCACTATATTAGCTAATAAGTTTAGATTATTAGCTTGGGATTTTCCCAAATCTAAATAGAAATAGAATTTCATGGCTACTATTCTATATTTGAATGTAGTTGGTTATATCATGTATGCTATGGTGTGTACTCAACCTAATATTGCTTAAGTTGTTAGTTAGTGTTGTGGGTTAATATATGGAAAATCTAGGGAAGACTCATCGATACGTAGTGAAGTAGACTCTAAGGTACTTAAAGGGTACTACACCACCGTATATAGAGTATGAAAGATCAACTGATTTGATGGTTCAGTTTTTGGAATCTGATTTTGGTTGAGACCTTGATAAAAAGAGATCCACTAATAAATATATTTCTTTATCTTAGTCTCAACTATTAGATAGTTATATTCTTTAAAGGAGGTGAGGGCCTTACGCACTATTGAGGTAAAGCATATATGGCTATAAAAGAGACATTTTAGGAATCTATATGGATTGGTTGTTCAGTATGTAAGGGTTTTGTCATGGTGCTCTAATCATTTGAGGTGATAGCCAAAGTACTATATTTTTAGTAAAGAATAAGAATTCTTTTCATCATTAAAAAAATCATATTGACATCAAGTATAACATTATTTGAGATATTTTTACTATATTTTACTAATTATAATTACCCTTAGATAATCTAAAATCACCCTAAACTAACCCCCAATCCTTTCTCTGTTTCTTTTCTTTTCCTTTTTCCTTTTCTTTTCTTTTCTCCTTCTCCTTCTCTGCGAACCTCATTCTCCAACTCTTGCACCATCCACTTGCACCCCACTTGCACCATCCACTTACACCACCCATCACCTTTCTACACTTTTATCCATCACCCATCACCTTTCTCTTCCATCTTCTCCTTCTCCCATCTTTGCAAACTTGCACTCCATCACACACCCTTCTCCCCCTACCATTCTTCTTCTTCTTCTTATGCATCACTTCCATCAACCATCACCGCCCTCACCCTGTAGTAGCATAATCCCCATCATCCTTATCGCACATCTACACCCCCTCCCTATTCTTTTTCTTCATCCTGAATCATACCACACAAGCACACATGAACATATATATATATGCCTCACACACTCCCTATTTCTCTTTAGTTTGCCTCACTCTACTAATATTTGTGCCAAAGAGCCATTACCAAGCTCCCTCACCCTTTTCCTTCCCTTCTTCTCCCTTTCTTCTTCCTATTCCCTTTCCTTTCCCTATTTTGGTTTTTGCACCACCATCTTCCCCCACCGTGCACCACCTCGGCCATTACTCACAACCCTTTGGCTAGTGGACCAACCACCAAGGTTACCCCAACCTTCCCCCTCACCAACATTGGACATCGCTGCCGACCACTATCTATTTTCCCTCCTTCTTTCTCTTGTGTTTAGTAGCATTGCAGAGTGTATGGTCGATGCACTGCCTACTGCATAGTCATGCAACGCTTAAATCCCTTACCACATAGCCATGCAATCCTTGCACAGTCTGACCATGCAAAAATTTTCTTCGTGGCCTGATTCTTCATGGCCTTGCAAATTTTACACCGCTTAGCCGTACATCTTGTTTTCTCTCGGCCAGAAGCTACACCACCTATTGTATAGCCATGCAACCCCATTCCTTTTGCCATGAATGCAATGCCCAGAAATTTCTGATTTTAAAAATTATAGTTAAATAAGATTTTACTAGAAAAATTAATTAAATTAATTATTTTTATTAAAATAAAAAGGAATTAATTAGAGTAAATCAAGAAGAAATTTATAAGTATTTTAATTAGAAGAAATTTGGTTATTTTAGCTAATTAAGGATTTTATTTTTGAAATTAATTTAATAAATTATTTTATTTAAAATAAGTAGGAGAAAATAGTTTCAAATTAATAGTAATTTTATAAATAATTTCATTAAAGAAAATTAGAGCGATTTGCTAATTAAAATGGAACTTATGGAAAATCTTTTAAAAATCCTAATTTAGCATAAAAAGGGATTTAAATATTATTTTATTTAAATATTATTATTTTCAAATATCCCAAATATTTTAATTAATTTAAATATCCAACCTAATTATTTTTCTCTTTTCCTTTTTCCTTTTTCCCTTTTCTTTCTTCTTCTGTTCTTCCTTACCTTCTCACTAATTGGGCCTGCTTCCCGCAGCCCAATCCTTCCTTTTCTTTTTTCCTTCAGCTATCCCAGCCCCCATGACCGCCTCCTTCCTTCTCCCTCGCCACACAGCATTATGCATCTTTTTTTCCATGGACGTTGCATTTTATTCCCCCGTTTTAATCTCTACCCCGACTGCCTGGTCTCCCTCTTCATTTCTTTCTTTCTTCGCTGCCCTGAACTGCCCGGTCCGACCCCCTTCTTTCTCCTTCTTCTTTCTTCTTCCTCGACGCTGTTGAGCACGTGCAATCGCCGCCCCACCCTAGTTTTTCATTAACGATCTCTCCCTTTTGACCGGCCGTTCTCCTTCCTCTCTCTTCCCTCTGACTCACTGCCATTTTGAACCAATCCACCTCCCCTTTTCTCACACGCAATCTCCTCTCTCTCCCTACGCAACTATCTCCGCCACATTCAAATTTTTGTCTGCTTTGTCACCACCGGTGACCCTAACCCTACCTACCTTACCCTGTAGCCAACCCGCAGAACCTTACCCTCTCTTCTTTTCTCTATAAATACCCCCTTACACTGCCTTGTATTGAGCTTTTGTTTCTTACCTAGAATTTTCTAACCTTGCCACCACTGCCCCATTAAACGCCATTTCCACTACCTCTGGCCAACACTGCTACCTGTTCTGGCCACCTGAATACTCCTTGCACCAGCCTCTAACTACCTAAACCTCCTTCATCCCTCGATTCTTCCTGCACAAGCCACCTCGGTCGTGCAAAGTTAACTCCTCGAGCAGCCTTATTTTCAGTCTCCGTTGCCCTTTGAACCGCCCTTAGCCACCTCTTTCGCCTCTTCTTTGACCTCCTAAATTATTCTTCAAACCACCCTCTACCTTCCCTTACCTCTCTTTTCCTCTTTCTCCCTCTCCTCCTCTCTTTCTCTCCTTCTTCCCCATTCGGCCAACACCACCGCCACTGTGCACTGCCACCTCCATTATGTTCCTCTCCTCCTAGGCAACCCTAAACACCCTAACCCTCACCTTTATTCTCCCTATTTTGTTCCTTGCCTTCAACTTTTACCATTTTCCTCCCTTTTTCTAGCCAACGCTGGCGCGGCCTATCACCACCAGCCTATGGTTGAACCCTAGACCCTCTCAACCCTTTTCCCTATTTTTACAAGCCTTACTTTATTTTATTCCATTTATTTGAATATAAATATTATTATTATTATTATTTTAATTTTTTAATATGTATTTGTAACTCCCCCAAATTTACTACTGAAAAATTTCGTTAAATTTAAAAGAAGTTTAGCGGAAGCAAGCAAATAAACTTGTAAATCCGGGGGTATTACCGCCACACTTAGTACCAGATCGATTCATACCTACCGACCCGATACTAAGTGCTATGGCTAGAAAGAATAGAACCAGAACAAATCATTCATAAAGCATAAGTTTTACGGAATCAGAGTACGAAAGTCAAAAGTTACATTCCGAAATACAATTTAAAAAGTCCATATATCAGAGTACTTAAAATAACGGAATCACAAAGTACGATAAAAACCTTGAAAATTTAAATACAACACTTGTAACCTCCAAAGACAAGTACGATTAAACAACACAATTTCCGAAGGGTGATTATCCGGACCGCTTACTCACTCAGGTCAAGCCTTCCCCCCCAATTTAGTAGCCGATCAACCAGCATCAAAGGTCTGCTCCCCACCATTGGTGGATCATCACAGGACCCATTCAACCAGTGTAGTATCAGTACGGGTCCAGTACTGAGTAAGGGCGTAGGTGCTAAGGCCAAGCATACAATCATACCACGTAGTCTACATAACACAATCATATAAGTAACATGCAATGACACACAAGATAAGGCCTGAGTACTTTCCGATGACTTATTCTTTATTCTCGTTAATAATAATATGTCCATTTCATACACAGTATTTATTAACCCATACGAGTGCGGGAGCCCCACTATTATAGCCGGTGGAACGGTCGTGAGGGCTATGCCATGCCACTATTATAGCCGGTGGAACGGTCGCGAGGGTAATATACCCTGCCACTATTATTTGCCGGTGGACCGGTTTGGCCCCGACTCACAAGGTATTCCACTGTAAAAATTAGTATCTTTCCATGACTTATCACTTTTACGTTTGATTTGTTGAGCACGAAATCCCCCACTATTATAGCTGGTGGAACGGTCGCGAGGGTAAGATACCCTGCCACTATTATAGCCGGTGGACCGGTCTGGGTTCGGCTCAACATTTTTCTCTGTAAGTCGTTAGTGTCTTAATGTATCTTATTCGAGGGCATATCTTTTGTCATGCATGGCCAGAGATCTCAACACATCACATCAAACTGAAGGTATATGCGTACTATCACATACAAATAAGGGCACAAGCACACGTCCTAATTCCAAGCCACGTTACACATGGAACAGATAAGATAATGACGTTTCAAAACACAACACGTAAATCATATAGAACATCCACAACATATAGGATACATGTCACACATTCAGCCTTAGCTATATCCTTACTCGGTTCAGGTTACCGAGCTATCTCCCGCACTCATCTTAGGCCACTAAATACCCTTTGCGATTTATCAGACTTAACATATTTCTCGCATTGGAAACCAGATCATGACCCTTAGACTCAACTCTCCCTCATACCTCACTCCTCCTCATTTATTCTTACCATTTTCCTTTTTTTCTTTTTCCACTCTCTCAAATTAGGGTTTCTTTCCCAAACCCTAGGTACCCTTATATGACCCTACGTACTATTTTCACCTCGAGCCTCTAGTCTCCCAAACAGACCTTTCATTAGTCTCCCCACGTCCCAAAGTAACCTTTCATTAGAACAGATAACATACACATAATACAACATATAAACCATACGAGGCATCCAAGGCAAATGAAACATGTAATACACACAGGCGGCCTTAGTTACGTCCTTACCTAAATCGGCGCCGGGCTTGGAGCACGCTCCTACACCTCCTAGGGTTTGACCCGATTCACCTATAAGAGGGAAATACTTAGGGTTAATCTCCCTCTACCGGAATTATCAAAATTCCTATCTTACCCCTATCATGGCCTAATACTAAGGCTAAGATTAATAATAGGGGTTTATAAATAAGGGATAGGGTTATCACTATTCTTACGATAACTTAAACGGATTATCACTAATTAAAGTAGGTTTTAGCAAATCTAGAGTTTTAAGGTGAGTGTTTCAATATTACTAATAATAATTACCAATAATACTGACAATGATAAGAATACTACTAATAGTACTCATAATAAGAATAATAATGGCTATAATGATAATAATGATGATAATAATAATTGAAATCATAGTAGCATTAGTGATAGTAATATTACCGATAATAATAAAATACTAACACAACCATAATCATTCAGATGACAATATCAATGATAATGATAATAATAATAATAATAATAATAATAATAATAATAGTAGTAGTAGAAGGAGTAGTAGTAATGAAAATAATAATAGCAATAATAATAATGATAGGAATAACGACAATAATAATACTAATAATAATAATAATAACAATAATAATTTTAATAATAACAACAATAATAATAATATTAATAATAACAACAATAATAATAGTAACAATAATAATAATAATATTAATATTAAAAACAATAATAATAATAATAGTAATAATATAAATGATAGTAAGAGTACTAGAAATAATACTAATAGGAATAATAGCAATAACAATAATAGTTAGAAAGATAACATAATGACACTAGTATTAACCATAGTAATAATAATAGTAATGATGGCGATAATGATAGTAAAATAACAATACCCATAATAATAATTACAATAATAATAATAACAATACAATAGTTGTGGCAATACTAGGCATAACAAAAATACTAAGGTAATAATATTAAAGTATAACGTTAAGGATAATAACGATGGTAATAATCGATAAAATAATAAATGCGTTAACAATAACAACAACAAAATAATAACAAGGATAATAATAATAATATAATAATAATAAGGATAATAATAATAATAATAATAATGATAGTAATAATAATAATAATAACAACCATAATAGTAATGTTGATAATAAAAATAGTAAAGATAATAATAATAATAATAATAATAATAATAATAATAATAATAATGACAATAATAGTACTAATGATAGTAATACTGATAATAATAATATTAATAACAATAATAACACTAATAGCAAAATAATAACAATGAGAATAATAATAGTAATAATAGTGATAATAATAATACTAATAGTAACAATAATAATGATAATAGTACTAATAATAATAATAATAATAACAATAATAATAGTAACGATAATAATAAAGATAATAATAGTAAAGATAATAATAATAATAATAATAATAATAATAATAATAATACTATCAACATTAATAATAATAATAACCTTTATTAGGGTCTTGTATTGCTTTACACCATTAATTAGAATTTCCTAAGAACAATAATAGGGGTAGTAATAATAGGGATTAGGGTAGTAGTATTAATAATGTTGATTACCATATCATTAATAATATTGGTTAATGGTATTAAAATTTATTACACTTTTATTATCTAGGGTCTAGGGTTCAGCTGTCCAAGAATTTTGGGTCAACCTGGCTGAGGTGGCGGCGGAAGCAGCGGCGGCGGCGGAGGGAGGGAGAAAAGGAGGAAGTGGAGATGGAGGCTAGGGAAGAGGGAAGTAGGGGAAAGTGGAGGTGTAGGGTGGTAGATCAGGAACCGCTGGTTGATTTGGGGGGTAGTGGCGGAGCTGCAGGTGGCGGTGGAGGCGGCGCCGGCGGCACGAAGGTGGCGCCAGGGGTCGAAAGGTTGTTTCGAAAGGGCAACTTCGCGTGGCCAAGGTGACTCGTGCGAGGCAAGGTAGGGGGAGCTAGTAGTTTGGTTGTGCAGAGGGAGGTGCAGGGAGAATGTTGGTGGCGCGGGCAGGCGGCAACGGTGGTCGAAGGCGGAGGAAAGGGCGGCTAAAGGTGGGGCGGTGTGTGGCTCTGGTTTTCTGGGTTCCAAATTTCGAACCCGATCAAGGCGGTCTTCGGGGCTATTTATAGGCAAAAAAAGGGGCAGGAAAACAACAAGGATGCGAGGGAGGGTCAGAGGTTAGGTGGATGCGTGTCCGGCGAGGCTGACCGGTGCAGGTCTGTAGTTGCAGACCGAGACTCGTCGGGGAGAGAGAGAGAGAGGTTTCGTGCGGGGAAAGACCGGATCGATTAGTCCAATCTACAGGGGAGACAACGAGGATGAGAAGGACGAAAAGACGGGAGCTAATGGCGTGGCGTTGAAGCTTCCTTCTCCGGCGAAAATCTCGGGTTGCAGGCGGCTGAAGGTTGAAGACGAAGTACGGGTGGGGCGGACCAGCGGTTCAGCGGGGAAAGAAGAAAAGAAAGAAAGAAATGGGGCGGCCGAACCGGCCGGGAGAAAAGGAAGAGGGGCGTGCGCTGGGGAGCTGGGCCGCGCAAGGGTGCTGGGCCAGCAGACCGGCCCAGGCCGGGAAAAATAAGGAAGAGGAGGGGAAGAAAGAAAAAGGAAAAAGGAGGGAGAAAAAGGAAAAAGGGAAAAGGAAAAAGAGGGAAAATTAGTGGTTGGCTTAATTAGTATAATTGGATAATTTGGGGAATTTAATAAAATATAATTATCAAAACAATGGTTAAATTCTATTTTTAGGTTAATTTTGGGATTTTTGGAAGAATTTTCTTAAATTCCATTTTAATTAACAAAACACTTTAATTTTCTCTAATTAAATTATTTATAAATTTTATATTAATTTGAAACTATTTTTTCCTTCCTATTTTAAATAAATTAATGTATTTAATAAATTTCTAAAATAAAAACCTTAATTAACTTAAAATACCACAATTCCTCCTATTTACACACTTATAAATTCCTTCTTGATTTATCCTACTTAATTCCCCTTTTATCTCACTAAAAGTAGTTTATTTTAATTAATTTCCTAATAATTCCCTATTCGGCCATGATTTCCTAAATTAGGGTTTTTGGGGTATTTCAGTATTATTATTATTATTCGCATTAATGTTTTGATTATTATTTTTGTTGAGGGCTGAAGCCCTATTGTATTTTTTATTTCAATTTTATTATTATTATTCTTATTGTTTATCTTATTACTATTATTATTATTATTATGTGTTCATTATTATAATTATTATTTTTATTATTACTATTTTGAATTACTATTATTATTATTTTATTATTAATATTACAACTACTTTACTATTAGTTTTGCAATTATTATTGCTACTATTATTTTTATGCAATTAGTATCATCATCATCTTCATCATTATTATTTTATTATTATTATTTTCATTGTTGGCATTATTATTCTATATAGGGGTGAAACCCTATTGTGCCTATTTTGAATTATAGTAGTAGTATTATAAATATCAAGTCTTAATAATAATAATAATAATAATAATATTTTTATCATTATCATTTATTATTATTATTAGTGTTATTATTATTATTATTATTATTATTATTTAATAAGTTTATTATTATTCAATGTAGGATAGAAACCCTACTTCTTTTTATCTTCGAATATTATCCTTACTATTATTACCATTATGGTTATTATTATTTTTTAATATTATTATGGTTTTTATCATCATCATCATCATTATTATTATTTCATCATTATTATTGTTACTAAATCTAGTTATTTATTTTACTAATATTATTATTAGTATTATTTTGGTAAATAGGCCAAAGCCTTATTTCACTATATATTTGAGGAATTCCCTTTTTATTATTATTGTTACTATTTTTATTATTTTTGTTAATATTTATATTGATAGTATTTTTGGTATTTTTGCTATTATTATTTTAGTATTTTATCAAAAGCCTAGTCTTAGAATAAGTTAGTAATTAATAGTATTTTTGGTAGGAGGGAATCTAATTCTAGTTTTTCCCTCATAATAGGTGAGACCAGTCAAAGCCCTAAGAAGGCATAGGAGCGTGCTCCAAGAATGGTGTTGTTTTAGGTAAGAGTGTTACTAAGGCCTATTATGTGTTGATGTGCATTATATGTTTTGTATACTTTATATCCTATGTTTATCATTATTAATTATGTCATATGTGGTATGATGTGGAGTTGAAGTATGGTTTTGTGTATTTGCATGGTATCTGTATTATGTATATGTGATGAATGGTTTGTGACACTTTAGACATGCATGTGAGGGTGTTGATGAGGTTTATCTAGGAGAAAGGATGAAAACGGAGGATGTGGAAAGAATTTGACCAAGGGATGTGAGTTGACCTCAGTATTTTAATGATCTATGTATGGAAGAGTAAAATATAATTTATGGATTCGTGTGGAAGTATATAAATTATAGTATTATATAGGAGAAGCTAATTTATGATTTAATATGGGAGAATCTGACCTATGTTTTGTATGGGAGAATCTAATCTATGTTTTATATGGGAAAATCTAATGTATGGTTTTGCATGGGAGAATATAATTTATAATTTTGTATGGGAGGATCTAATGTAGGGTTTTGTATGGATGAATCTTTGGTTTTATATGGTTTGAATTTAGGGTTTGGTAAGGATGAATCTTTGGTTTTGTATGGATTGAATTTAGGATTTGGTAAGGATAAATCCTTAGTTTTATATGGTTTGAACTTATTGTTGGGAAAGGATGAATATTTGGTTTGGTATGGATTGAATTTAGGGTTTGGTATGGATGAATCTTTAGGTTTTATATGGTTTGAATTTAGGGTTTTGTATGAAGGAATCTTGGGTTTTGCATGAAAGAATTTAGGGTTTTGTATGGTTGATTCTAAGGTTTTTACATGGGATGTGTAACGTTTCCATGGGCATGAAGTTTACGTATGGAAAGTTGATTTGGGATGTGAGGAAGGTAGTGTGAGTGTTATTTGGGTGTTTGAACACTTTGAATGAAAAATAGTACATGCAGCAATATAAGGGTATATAAGAGATCAAGCTAGGGTTTGTGTGGACAATTAGGGTTTAGTGTGGCTGCTTAGGATGTTTGTGGTATCATGTGTACTTCGTGACTAAAGTGTAATTATGAGGATGGTATTTATGAGTTGTGGTGTGTGGAGTGTTAAAATGATTTGGGTTGTGTGAGGAGGAGTAAGATGGGCCGCTGAGGCCTAAATTAGAGTTTCAGGATAAAACCCTAGAGTGAGATGTGGAGTAGACTTGGAGGATAAGTGTAAAGGGAGTGATTCATGAATGTACAGGGTTAAATTTTTTTAAATAAGATACTTAAGACATTAATCACTTAAAGCAAAAGATTGTTGAGCCGGGCTTAGACTAGTCCACCGGTAAATAATAGTGGTTAGGGCATGATGTCCTATGTGTTACCGGTCCACCGGCTATAGTAGTGGTCAGGCTTTGTACGTGTGCATTTCTAGTCCACCGGCTATAATAGTGGGGGATTCCATGCTCAACAAAACCAAATATATTTGTGCTAAGACATGGGAAAGACACTAGTTACTTACAGTATAACATCGTGCGAGAAGGGGCCAGACCAGTGCACCAGCGAATAATAGTTGTCAAGAGCTTTATGCCCTGTTTGCTTCTGGTCCACCAACTATAATAGTGGGGTTCCCGTACTCATATGAATTTACAAAAATCATGGTGTGAAATGAGTTCTAATTAGAGATTAATTAAATAATTAATCTGGACTATGAATGGTCCTTTATGTATCTACCCAAATGATTATTCAATATTATGTTATCATGATGGTCTTTACGTTCTTTTATTCTTATGCATAGTTTATGTGATTTTATGTGTTGGCATTAGTGCTCGGTTACCTTACTCAGGATGTAGCATACTGATCATCCTTTTTATGGGTGCTGCTCATTCCCACGAGGATGTAGATAATAGTGGTGATCTTGTTTACCACTTGATATGGCCCATAATACTTGGGAGCGACCTTGTGTAACAATTGATGAGCTAGAAAAACTTGTCTATATGGCTGCAATTTTTCTCAGACCTAATCCCATAACTCAAAAGCTCTCCCAGTTTGGTGTGCATTAGCTTACTTCTTCATCCTAGACTACGAACTATAGAGGTGAAACTTGAGAATACTTGAGGTGTTAAGGTTTGATCCAACGCATCCACAAGTGAATCCCTAGGAAAATAAGGTAAATATAAGTGATAGGGTTAGCCGTATAATGTTTCATATGAAGTGGTGCATGTGGTTGAATAATATGTCTTATTATAGAAGCATTGAGCTAAAGGAAGCCACCTATACCACTCAGTAGGTGCATCTCCAATCATACAACGAAGGTATGATTCTAAATAATGATTAAGGTATTTCCATTGTCCGCTATTATATGGTTGATAAGTTGTGTTTCATGGATTATTCCTACAATAATCTGCTCACAAATACATGATTACAATCACTCAAGATGGTTGGGGGCATCCTAAGAAGTTTATAAAATTTTTTAATGAGCATATTTGTAATATTTAAATTAGTGTAGGGATGGTTGAGTACTAAAATTTGAGCATACTTACTTAGCCTATCCACTAATACCATCATCACATCCATTCCTTTAGAATTAAGTAACCTTTCAATGAAATCAATGTTGATGCTTATCAAACATGATTAAGAAAAAGGAAAGGGTTGTAGATTACCTAGATATGTAGCCATATCCTACTTATACCATTGAAAAGTATCACACCTTCATACATACTCTTCAACTCCCTTCCTAAGGCCCTTCCAATAAAATAGCCCAACAAGACATTTAGTACTATCATACACCCCTGAATGTCCTAATGGTGAAGCATGATAAACATCCAGTAGTTGTTGTAAATATTTATCCTTTCCCACTACTAACTTCCTACCTCGATTGAGTAAATTCTTGGATTACTTTTACTTAATGTTGTGTATTAGGTCTTTTTGTAGATGATTTATCAACTTCCTAAGATTGGGGTCAGATACCGAACTCTATTAGATCCTTATAAGAATATTAGTTATTATCATGGGTAATGAAACAAAAAATAGTTTTCTCCCTTGAATTATAAAGATTAAATGCACAAATACATTATCTTTTACCTTCTTAATCACAATCTCATAGTTCTAGGACATCCTCTTGGCAAGCCACATATGCTAAAAGTTGGTGACTCCTCTGGTCAAGGAGCTATTTGAGTGGTTGATGATTAGTCTTGATTTTAAAATACCTCCCTATAAGTAATTCTTCCACTTATCCACCACAAATAAAATTGATAGCATATCTTTATCATAAATACATAGCCTCACATTATTGGGTGAAAAAACCTTGCTAATATATGCTATAAGTCTTTCTTACAATAATGTCACCCATAAAAGTAGTAGAAGCATCTTACTCAATGATTTGTTAAAATCTAGTAGTGCTAGGAGAGGGGTAATGGTGAACTTGGACCATATAAAAGATCCATTCCCTAGCATTTTAGTTAAAGGTTTACTAAGCATGCCATAAAATTAGACAAATCATCTATAATAACCCACCAAGCTGAGGAGCCCTTAGAGTTAGGTAAGGTTGGAAGGTAGAGGCCATGCTTGGTCTACCTTGATCTACTTTGGTTTTGTGCACACACCTCAAAGTGAGATAACATGCCTTAAGTATTCAATATGGGTAGCACCAAATAGTTGGTTCTAATTGAGTTAGAGTAAAATGGACATGTAGCAATTGAGATGGCCAATCAGTATTTTATATAAATATATGATTAGAAACAACTAATAGAAACTTTCTTAGATACGGCCAAAATATCTTGGTCATCAAGGATTGGAAAGTAGAGGTGTGTTATTTAAGCCAAAGGGCATATTTAAGTACACATAATTCCCCTTGTGAGTCTTGAAAGATCTTTGGGGAAAATCCCTAGGTTTTATACATAATTGATGATATCCGGATGATAGATCAATTTTATAATATATCTTAGACCATTTTAGTTCCTCTAAAAACTCCTCAATCACTAGAATAGGAAACTTATCTTTAATATTCTACTTATGAAGTTCCTTATAGTCCACACAGAGCCTAAGTGTAGAAGTTCCTAAATGTTTCATTCAATGATATTCTTTTTGGTAATGAATATATGTAAGGTTTCAAGTTGATATGCCCTTCCTTAGGTTAGAGGGTTACTTAGTGATTGTGCAACCTTGTTGGGAATATTCCTTATGGTACCTAAAATACCCTTGAGTCTTTCTAAATTAGAGCTTTTAATTCCTTATATGATGCCTATTCTTCTTTGACCATAAATAGCTTTAGATTAGTCCCCCATTTATCTCCCTCACAAAGGTGTAATGGATATAAAAGAGGTTTGTTACACCATGGAGACTTATAAAGTGCTTTTTTATCACCATAACCTTATTTTTCTTGTTCTTGACTCCCTTGCCACCTCTTAGGACTATATTCATGTCTTTAATCAAATATTCTACACTCAAGTTATTGTAATCCACAGTAGTCCTTCCCAAGATGCTAAGCCACTGGACCCCGATAACCATGTAACAACTTCCCAAGGGTATCATCATAACATCCCTCTGAATACCAAGTTCTAAAATCCCCTATGGTAACCCTTTACACATATAAAAACTCTAAGGAGACCTTCCATCTACTACTACTGTTGTTAGAGGATGAGTGTGTAAAAGGTAGCACTCAACCAATTTGGTTGTTTTCATAGTAAGGAATCTGTGAGCACTTCTATTGTCAATTACCCCATTAATAACTTTCCATTTCATATACCCTATTAATCATATGGTTTTCTATGTATGCATCCCACTCAAAGGATGCATAGAAATATGAAGGGTGTCTAACATGGTTGTCTCCCCTATAGCTTACTCTTTGGTCAATGAACCTTCTTCCCCATCATTCTCTTCATCAATCGATCAAACCTTGAAGATTTTCTTACATTCACAATGATGGCCGAAATAAAATTTTCCCATAAAACAAAAATGTTCCCCTCTTACTCTCTTAGCATCTTATGCGTCCTAAGATAGAGAACTCATATGTTGGTTAGCTAAATTTTTAGGATAACTAAGGGTCACTCTTAGTGGTGAAATGGTATTACAGTTAGAGGTTTTTAATTCATGATGAGGGATGGGTAGTAGGCACCCATGACTATAATTTTTCTAGCTCTATATGGTTTGTAGCTTATCTAATGCGTATGCTATCTACAAGGTTTGGGGCTTAAACATTTGAATGTTATATTACACGATAGGTTGCAACCTTATTAAGAAGTAACTCACCACATATTCTTCAGGAAAATTAAAATGAGTAAGCAAAGCATCAAAACGTTTTTAGCACTCATTTAGGTTTGACCCTTACGTAACATTGGTCAATTCTACCATGGGGTCGTCAAAGGGCGAAGAACAAAAATGACTTATAATTGCTTCAACATATTCACACAGAGTAAGATATATGGGGTGTGGTCTTATCTTCAAATATCCCTAATGTCATTGGAGAGATATGCACTAAAAATGAATTACAACTACATAAAACTTTTTTCTCTCTACTATCTCATCAATGGAGAATAACTACTCATCTTGGTAGACTTGTCCTTCGACACCATTCCCATCAAATTTAGAAAGCCCAACTCGGGTGATCCTCTAAGCAATTCAATGGTTATTTATAGATTGTGGTTGGGTTTCAAGGGATATGAATTATGGGGGTATGCCATGTTCCAACAGTAGCACTAGTATAGAAAAGTGGAATAAACATTGGTAGGCTTGGTAGATTCAGGTGAATGGGATAGGGAGGATTATGACTCTATAACTACCTGTCATAAAATATCTAAATCTAGGAGAAGGTCATCTGGAGCATTAAAAAAGTCTATCATTGTGACTCACACATTTATTTCTATGAGGACATATTTAGTTCATGCATGGAGTTTCTTAGATGTATATTTCTATATAAAGTTTAGATACTTGAGCATTTTCTATCATAGTAGGTTCATACAGGTTTCATACTAATATTACACCACCCTAGGAAATCTAAAGAGGAGGAATGGATTTCGAAGGTCAATTAGCATATGAAGAGGATAAGACACAGTTCAGAGATGTTAAGAGGAAGAAGACATCTTCCCTCATTATGTATTCCATCCATACACCCCTAAGGTAAGAGAATCTCACTCTTTTTCTATTAGATTTTAAGAGTTATCATACTTAGAGACGGTACCAATTATTATTAAAAACCCTAATGTTGTTAATGTTTTCTTAATTAATTCATACAAGAATTTTATATGTTTGCAATAAGAAAAATTCATCAAAGATATCTAGGTCATAAGAGAAGGAGAAGAAAATAGTTAAAATGTTGCATAGAAGATGAATGTACAGGACACAAAGATTGGTTAGATGATTATTTCATGGCTAGGGTTTTGTTTAGTATTGAGATTTTATGTATATTTTTTAGTGTCTTATAACTTTTAATTGTAAATGATTGTATGCATGTAATAAAGATAGAGTATTTTAGTTTAATTATTTTACTAACTAGTTAATCATGCTAGCTTAATCTGTTTAGGTTAATGATTAGTTAGTGAAGGATAAACTAACTATGCTTGTCTTTATATATACCCCTCAGTGAGCTTATACGTAAATAACATCAAGTTGAATAATTTCCTCATAATTTCTCAAAATTATCCCTTTTTCTATAAGTGAGTTGATCTTGATGGATGACGTTCTTCTAGAGAGAAAAATTTGTGATTTCTCCTTATAAGTGAAGTGGTCTTTTTGAAGATACAATCCTGAAGTTGAAGAGCATCAAAACCTACCATTTGAACTAAACATTCCTTCTATGCCATGTGTGAAGTTAATTGAATATCCTACTTGAATGTATGATTGAATCCTATTAGAGAATCGACATAAATTTTAGTATCAAATCCACGTCTTGAATCACTATTATTTGGAGAAGATTCCTCCCACAATGTTGAAAACAACAAACACACCCTAACCTACCACTAAGAATGGTAATTCTTGAAACCTTACATGCATGATTGAGTCCAAATTTGGATATGTGATAGAGTGGTTAGTTAGGAGTGATAATATTTAAATAAATCTAGAGTATTTGCATGGAAAAGATCAGCCAAAGATAAGTGGACATATGATAGTCTGGATGGAGATGATTGAGTAAACTAAGAAGGCATAATCACATGTGTTGATCATTCGTGTTCTTTATTTTTATGAGACTTATTTAGTGTGTTCTTACACATTATTAGGCCTAAAAACTAAATGAATATTACTTATGCATTGTAACCAAGCAAAGAGAGTTAATACCGATCATACATTTCCTAATAATCGTGATGTGATTTTTATTTGAAACATGACAAACTTATGTCATTTTTTTTACCTCAACTTGTTACACCGTAACCCATTTTTATTTACAACACATTGATAGATTATTCTTGGATTTTCCTTCATTCCTTTCATTTATATTTATGTGACAATCTTGTATTTGATATATCACACAATAGGATATGATACATGCATGACCATTCTAGTCCAATTGAGTAACATAGGGTAGTTTTTGTTGAATTCTATATCATGAACATAACAAGAAACATGTTGGGTGCGAAAATAAATGTGTGTTTGTGATATATTTGATTATTGAAATTGTGTTTAACCAACTTGAGTAAAAAATCCTATAAGAACTAATTAAATTCTACTCAATGATTTTAGATTTGGGTTTAGAACCAAAACCGTAAAGGCACTAACCATTTGTTGAATGTGTGTTTGTAAGTTGATCCCAAAAGAGGAGGGCCACAATTTTGAAGCTATTTATAGAGAAATCAAAAATTTATCAACCAGTATAGATGCAACCATTTCTCAACTAAAATAACTTCCTACCATGTAAACTTAATTGCAAAGGATGGAGTTATGATTTTCCAAGCAAGATTTGGTCCACACTATACAAGATCAAAGAGAGTTCTATAGAGACTAAATGGGAAGTAAAACAAGGTAAAACACTCTAGGAAGAAGAATGCATCTAAACTCATATTTAGACATTGATTAAGAATCACAAAGAAGTGGGAGAAATTTATAATTCTACGACCATTAGCCAAGGCATCATAATAGAGAAGACAAAGTTATAAAACTTGATATTCCTAATATTGATGTTAAAGTTTGTGTTGGATTATTGTTGAGTATTTACATGATGTAGAGGCTATATTTGAATTTAAGTATTACCAGGATGATAAAAAGTGCAAACTAGTTACTCTTAAGTTTAACAAGTTTGCTAGTATATGGTATGATAAATTGAAAAATACTAGAGAAAGAGAAGGAAAATATACAATCAAGTCTTAGGATAAGTTAAGAAACACTTCAGAAAGAAATTTGTACCTATAGTGTATGAGCAATATAATTATATCAAATTAACTATTATTAGGCGAGGACATCTAAGTGTTGTGGAATATGTTATAGATCTTGATAGATTAGCACTCATATATAATATTCATGAGGAAAAAGAATAAAAATGTGCTCTAGTTCTAGGCGACCTTAATATGATGATTTGAGATAAACTTAAAACCTATTTACATGTCTCTCTTGATGATATGATTAAGCTATATTTGAGATTTGAAAAACAAATCAAGTCCACTAAGCCTTATATCAAGTAAAGTACTTATTCTAGAATGATCTACTCTAATGCACGATCTAAAAATTATGATTCGGGCACCTCAAGTGCTAAAAATGTTGATAAGAAGCACGGTCCTACAAGAAAGGAGATATCTAAATCCAAGTTCAATGAGGTCTCTACAATGTAATGCTTTAAATGCTAAGGATATGGACACTTTTCTATAGAATGTCCCAACCAAAGAGTGTTATACACATAATAAATTAAAGCTATGAAAACTTGTGATGAAGACCTTTATACCTAGCCAAGTGAAGTAACTTTAAGTGAATCCGAGGGTAAGGGAAATGCTTGATATATTCTACAAGGAGTTCTTCAAATTCATGACAATGATCCACCTAATAAACAAGATAAGATATAAGAGAACAAAGGAAGAGTGGGAGACATGTTTTGTCAATTTATCAATGATAGATGATCATGCATGAATGTGTCTAATGAGAAGATGGGATTCAAGTAACCAAACAAACCCTAATCTCATTTCAAATTGTTAATTATCATGATGATATGCTATGTGATTTTTTCCAACAAATTATTGTGGAATCTTATTAGGTAGAAAATTGAAATATGATAGATGTGGTATTCATAATGGTATTGCTAATGAGTATCGCATTGAGAAACATAAGGAAAAACACAATCCTTCTATGTGTGATAATTCTAGTATAGTAAAAAATAAAAAGAGTTTGTTTTTCCTTGGAAAACCTATAAAAGAATTTTTTTTTAAAGAAGAAGGTATTTATTATGCTTTTGTTATAAGAGAATCCCTATACGGGAAGAAAAAAGATATTAATCTTCAATTTAATGAGCCTATTCATGAGTATAATGATGACCACTTAAAAGAGGAATAGAACATGCTATATACTTAATGCCTTGTGTGTCTTTACCTAATCTATTGGCATATTAATGGAATAAAAAACAAGGTAAGGAATTATATAATCAAAATAAGAGCTCATAGGAAAAGGATATAATAGAGAGAGTATGAGCCTATGTTTGATACATTCATTACTTGTAAAAAATAACAAAAGGTGGTATGTGGGGCATGTATATTAACTCTAGAGCTATAAATAATATAGCTACCAAATATAGATTTCTTATGCTTAGATTAGATGAAATGTTGGTTTAATTGTTTGCAACACAAATATCCTCTAAAATTGATCTATGGAGTGGATATCAATAAATGAGGATAAGGGAAGGAGATAAACGGAAAATAACCTTTAAAATAAAATATGGTGTTTATGAATGGATTGTGATGCCTTTTAGTTAGTATAATGCACTTAGTTCATCTATAAGACTAATGAATGAATTTCTTTGTCATTTTATTAGAAAATTCATTTTAGTGTACTTAGAAGATATACTTTTGCATAGTAAAAATGATCATCATCATCTTATTCATTTGAGCACATTATTTGATAAACTAAGAGAAGCTAAATTTTATGGAAAAATGTGACTTTATTCTTTCGAGTGTTGTTCTTCTTGGTTATATTGTAAGTATACAAGGTATAAAAGTGGATTTTGTAAATATTCAAGCTATTCAAGACTGGCCTATACATAAAGATATTTATAATGTGAGGAGATTTCATAGGTTAGCAAGTTATATAGAAAATTCATTAACAAATTCTAAACTATTTGTATGTTAATTACACATCTTGTTAAGAAAGGTGAATTGAAATGAGGAGATGATGTGACTAAGACCTTTGTGATCTTGAAATACAAGCTATGTAATGCACCATTATTATCTTACCTAACTTTGATAAATTATTTGAAGTTACACATGAAGCTAGTGTAGTAGGGAATAAGAGGTGTAATATCACAAAAAAAAGGGCCAGTGCATTGTTAAGTGAAAATTAAATGAGGCCAAACTAAATTAATAAATGTATAATAAATAATTCAATGCCATCATAAGAAGCCTAGAAACATGTAGCCATTATTTTTGACGTATAGCATTTATTATGCACTCGAATCATGAAAGTTTGAAATATTTGCATGGATGAAGAAAAATTAGTCTGATGCATGCAAAATGGGTTAGTTTCTAATAATTCTTTTTTTTTCTATTAAATATTTTTATTGTAAAGAAAAATTGGTAGCAGATGCATTATTGAAAAGATATTTGATACTTGTTATGTTAGATGCTAAGTTATTAGGTTCTGAAATGTTAAAAGAAATATATGTAAAATTTAAAGGTTTATTTGAGATTTATGATGCTATTAAAATAAATCATATTCACTGTAATTATGTGCTTCAAGATTACTTTTTTTTCAAGCTTAATAAATTGTGTATACTTCGATCTAGTGAGTGTGATTTATTTGTTAAAAAATTGCATTAGGGGATATAGAAGGTCATTTTGCTGTGCACAAGCCTATGGAAATATTATAAGAACATTTCTATTAACCACAAATGATAAAATTGGTCGAAGCTATTATTAAGAGATGTGTGACTTGTTAAAATAAGAAGAGTTTCTTCCATAGGGGTTTGTATACTCCTTTTATTTTGTTATAGTCAATTATGGGAGGGGATTAGTATGGACTTTATCCTAAGGTTACCAATTCCACAAATGGGAACTTATTCTATTATGTTAGTGATTGATAGGTTTTCTAAAATGACACATTTTATTCCTTGCAATAAGACTAATGATGCAACTAATGTTGTGGATTTATATTTCAAAGAGATGGTAAGTTTATATGGTATTCCAAAAACAATAGTTTCAGATAGAGATATTAAATTTTTTGGCTACTTTTAGATGACACTTTTGCATATGCTAAGCACTAAGTTTTCGTTTAGTACATCATATCACTTTAATTAGATGGTGAAATTGAAGTGACTAATAGAACCTTGGGAACTTTATATGAAGGATAGTCAATAAGAGTACAAAATTTTGGGAAATAAAATTTGCATATGCTAAATTTGTATAAAATATGAGTCCTTCTAGTTCAACTTAATTGATTCCATTTGATGTTTTCTATTGAGTTAGTCATTACTTGCCTATTGATATGTTTTCATTAAATAAAGTTTATATTCAGAGCTATAATTCTAAAGAAAGAATTAAATTCTTTCAAAATGTTTCATGAGAAAATTAAGAACAACATTGAGAAATCCAATCCTAAATACCTAACTCAAGAAAATAAATGAATCCAATAACAACGTTCTCTAGGATATTTAGTTTTGTTACACATAAGAAAATAAAGATTTCCAAACATGATGAGGAAGATCATAAACTAAAAATATTCAACATTCCATGAACGTTTTTAATGGTCCTCAAGCATTACAAATATTCAAAAGTTTCCTTTGAACTCAAAATTGATGACTATGATTTTAATGTTTCGGTGGGACGGTGGCTGAGATCTAACCTAAGATCTCAAACCTTCTAATGATAAAACTTATATTTGTCAATAGAATTCACTCTATAAATCTCAAAGAACCTCAATTGAATAAGAAGAGAAGAAGAAGAATAAGAAGATGAAGACACACTTTTGTGTTAATTCTCTCTATTAAAATGTTTTCATTCCATGTTTTAACAAGGATCAAGTGTGTATAACAGGTATTTAGATATATATATATATATATATATATATACATGTACACAAGCAAGCCCTTTCACAGTTAAGCTCATATTACTTGGTCATATTAATAAAAATAATCTATTTTCATAGCATAAGCATAAACATATTAATTAAAATGACATTTTACAAGCATTATAAATTATATAACAAAATAACAAGGCTACACAAACTCTGAATGTGTAATACATATATTTACTATATGTAATCCAAAGTTATATCTTTTAGCCTTTTCTTTCATTCAAATTTGTAATTCTTGTAATGATATTATCTTATACATCAAAGATCTTCAATATATTGAACTTCTTGCCAACATATTCAGTACCCGCACCAGTTGCTTAACAAACCATTAGAAGCATAAGAATATTCAAGCACGGTGGGTTACATCTCCAAGTATGATAATTCTTCTTGTTCTTTGTCCCTTGAAGAATAAGATTAAGATTGAGCTTTTGATTCTTCTACATCATTATCTCCTTGTGAAGAAGAATTTTTCCTGAAATTAGCATCACTATAGTAAGGAGATAAATCACCAATGTTCAAACTTCTAGATAGTCCTCCATAGTGTTTAGGTAGTTCTAGTTCATATGTATTATTTCCAAATTTTCTTAAGATTTTAAATGACCCATAAGCTTTTGGCATAAGTTTTTTTTCTTAATTTTGGAAATCTTTCTTTTCTTAAATGTAAACATACCGAATCTCCTAGTTTAAACACCTATTGAATTCGATTTTTATTTTCTTGATTTTTGTATTTGGCATTATATTTTTCTATGTTGTCTTTAATTTGTTGATGAAGTTTTTTAAAGAATTAAATTATTTCCTTGGAATCATAATTTTTAATATCTATTCTTTTTAATGACAACATATCAATGGGTAGATAAGGGTTAACCTCATAGACAACCTCAATGGACTCAAATGAGTTGTACTAGAACAATTATATCCAAATTTAGCATGTGAACGCTTTATATCCCAATCCTTAGTAATCTTATTGACTAATACTTATAGCAAATTTCTTAGACTTCTATTAGTCACTATGATATGACCATCCATTTTTGGATGATGAGAAGTACTAAACAATAACTTAATACCTAACATATGCCAAAGTGTCTTTTAAAACTAGCTCAATAATTTTATTTCTCTATCTGACACTATACAATTAGGAATTCCATGTAAACTTATTATTTCTTGGAAATATAAATTTACTACATTTGTTGCATTATCAATTTTTTTACAAGGTATGAAATGTGACCTTTTAGAAAATTGATCTACTACCACTAGAATAGAATCTTTACACCTTTGTGTCATTAGTAAGGCTAAGATAAAATCCATGCAAATAGTTTTCCAAGGTTGATTAGGAATTTCTAAGGGAGTATACAAGATTTTGTATAAGAAAATTTTACTCTTTTGACAAATTACACATATTTTGAAAATATCTTGTACTAATTTTATCATTCGTTGCCCGTAGAAGTTTTCTTGTAATATTTCCATGGTTTTATGAACTGGAAAATGACTAGCTATAACCCCTATGTACGTCCTTAACTAGTAAATCACATACGCTAGAACATGGTCTACACAACTTATTAGGTTTGAAAAGAAAGTTATATTCTAGTACATAATTACTAAAACTATTATCATTTTTACATGCATTATAGATGTGAACAAAATCTTCATCTTTAGCATATAATTCCTTTAACATCTAAAAACCTAATAAATTAACATCCGAAATAACAAATATCAGGGATCCTCTAGACAAAGCATATGCCATGACATTTTATTTACTATTTAAATGTTTGATAGAAAATATGAATGATTGTAAGAAACTAACCAATTTGGCATATCTAGGACTGATATTCTTTTGCCCATTCATTTTTTTAACCTTTCATGGTCCGAATGCAAAAAAAATGGCTTAGGTCTTAAGTAATGACTCCATTTCTCTAGACTTCTTATGACGACATAGAATTTTTTATCATTTGTTTAATATTTTTGTTTTGCCCAACTTCATTTCTCACTAAAAAAAATGCAACATTTCTTTTCCTTATGTGATTACACCTCCTATCTCTACCCAACTTGCATCACATATAACATCAACTAATTTATCAAAGTTGGGTAAAGCTTGTGCTGGTGCATTACATATCTTATTTTTAAAATTTTGAAGGCGTTAGTTATATCCTTACTCCAATTAAATTCATCCTTCTTCATGAGTTGAGTTATTGGTGTGGAAATAGTAGAAAAATCCATAATGAATTTCCTATAAAAACTTGCCAAACCATGAAAAGTTATCACCTCATAAACATCCTTAGGTATCAGCCAATCTTTAATAGCCTTAATCTTTATGGGATCAACTTTAATACCATCACTAATCATAATATATCAAAGTAAAATAATACTTGAAAGCATAAAATCACATTTCTCCATTTTTCTATAGATTTTATATTCCCTCAACTTATCAAATAACTTCCTTAAATGAATAATATGATCATGCTTAATTATAATGCTCATTTTTTTATAAAAAGCTTGTGATTTAGTTTTTGATGCAGCAAATAGAGGAAAATAATTTTTAATTGTTGGGACAAAAAATAAAGCAGGTGATAGATGTCATTATGTTAATAAAAAATGTCTTGGGGGTATGTTAACCAATTGGTCCACTACTAAAATGAGACTTCATAAGTTTAGAGAATTGGGAATGGAAGAAAAGACGGGTGAAGCCATGTTGAAAAAATAATTATCTCACTTGCAAACATATTTGGGTGGGATTAAATATATGACAGTGTTACCTAATATTGTAATCATCGTGGATCAGTAAGAAGAATATACAGCCCTTTGAGAATTTATTACTCTGGGAATTCCAACAATTTGTTTAATCGATACAAAGTGTGTCCCTGATCTCACAGATATTTTGATTCTGGCAAACGATGACGCTATTGCTTCAATCCAATTAATTCTCACAAAATTAGTATTTGAAATTTTTGTAGGGACGTTCTAGCTATATAAGAAATCTTGTATTCATACTAAAATCAAAAATTATTTCGTGAACTCTATAATTCTTAAAATTACTATTTACTTTACTAGAATAATATTACACATGTATATCATCTAAGTATACCACAATAAAAATTAAGGTCAAATAAGTTCATTAATTAGCCTCATAAATTAAATTGGTACATTACATAAACCAAAAGGCATTATAGTCCATTCATAAATACCATACTTTGTTTTGAATGTAGTTTACCATTCATCCCCTTCTCTTATTATCATATGACGATATCCACTTCTTAGATCAATTTTAGAGAATACTTGTGTTCCATATAACTCATCTAACATGTCATCAAAACTTGGCATAGGAAATATATATTTGATAGTTATATTGTTCACAGCTCTTGAGTCAATACATATGTGCTAAGTACCATCTTTTTATGGTTAACTAATGCAGACAAACAATATGGACCCATGATTTCCCTCACATACCCTTTTTATATGAGTTCCTTTATTTTTTCTAATTCCTTAGCCTCCTCTAGATAACATCAATATACAATTGATTAGGTAAAGACATAATAGGAATTAAGTCTATGGCACATTCTATTCCTCTCTTAGGTGGCAATCCAAATGGTAAGCCATCAAGAAGAACATCATGATGCTCATTAAGAAGTTTTTACTAATTGAGGATTATTATTATTTTTCTCCCCTTGTAGGGATTCCTTCATTATCGTAGCATAGAAAATTCCTTCTTTAGAAATACATTTGACCATAGCCTTTTCATGTAAGGATAAAATCTTTTTATTCTTAACTATGCTCTCATTATCACATTTAAAAGGTTTAAGTTTATGCTTCTTTTTATCCTTCTCAACTATATATTCCTTAGTAATCAATAGTATTTCTATCATACTTGTATAGTCTACCTAATAAGATTCCATATGTATCCATAGGTAAAACATCACATAGCACATAATTATGATATTTACCAATTCTAAATGAGATTAGGGTTTATTTAGTTATCTTAACTCCTTTTTCATTGTTTAACCATTAAATAGAATAACGTTTTTTATGCAGAGCATCCAATGAACCTAATGATTGTTATTTTTATACTAATCCTCAAGGTAAGGAAGATTTACCTTTCTTATTGTTGGATCCTATCATGTTAAACATTCTTGATAATTCTTATATGCTTGACATTGAAAAACATTCAAGTTATTCTTGTAGGTATGTCACATGTTTGTAAGAAGAATATTTTCATACACTTTAATGTTTACAAGTACTCAAAGAATGCAAGACTATGACATACATGGGATGATACTTTACAACAAGAATATATAGTGATGATATTCATTATTTGAATTAACTTGTTGTAAACCCTAACGCTAAGTGTATTTTATGTAAGTTAGGGTATTGATATAATTTCATGTATGTATCTTAGTCAATTGTATAGCTTTATAATTTTAATCCTTAGTATCATTTAACCAATGCTATTATATGGGCTTAATTCAACCATGATAAATAGGCCAGATTAAGAGGGAATAATCACTTGGTTTAGGCTAGCTAACCACCGATTATCTCCTTCCCTATATAAAGCCTTTGTGCGCATGAAATGTATGCAGAATGAATAATAATTTTTTATCAAACTTTGAGAAACGTTAGCTAAATTCTATCCTCCCTTTTAATTCAACATTGAGCAATGAAAACCTAGGATTCAACCTTCCTCAATCAATCTTCAAACTCGACACATTTGAAGGCTATCCAAATCTGTCGAACCTCTCCTATTTGATTAACCAATTTCTTCAGCTATACTCCAGCAAATTACTTCGTTTCTTTTGTATTAATTCCTAGATGATAGCTTCTCACAAAATATTCAATCCAACCTTCAATTTATGTTGAAAAAACCACATTTTTGGTATCAATACTTCGATTTTTCAAAGTTATTGCAGGAAACCACCTACAGACCTAAAGAATCGTGTGTGTGTTCTTGCACAAAGAACTCCATGAATACTCAACCATTTCTTTGAATTCTTGATTCTTGATGAAATTCTTTGATTTTTATTGAAGTTCTTGCTCTATTTTCTTGCAATATTGCAACAATCTTGTTGCATTTTGCCCAACATTCCACATCAAATACCGACCAGCACTTCATTCCCAGTAGTGCACCAGTTTGTGTCATCTATTGTTCACGAGCTTTTGTGCCTCTCCAACACCTCATTCCTACTGTATTCTACTCTCCATTGGTGCATCATAAAGTGTGAATCAATCCATTTCAAGTTTCCTTCGTGCATCAAGTAGAGAAAGCAGCAAAGTGTATCAAATTCTTGGATAACTACTCAGTTGCCCGAATAGACCTGGAACTTGTAGGCCCTCTATTTGACTCATTTCTTATTATTTTATCTCAAGAAATAACTCCATCATATAGCTATGGATCTCATATACATTTTTGATGCAGACATCCACATGAATCTCCCACTATAAGACAAGAATTTGTTGAAGACATAGAATAATGTTCTGTGATTTTATGTGAATGAATTTCACGTCTTTTATAGAATATTCTCTCATTTTTTGTGTGTACCTACGTGAAGTGGCTATTATTGGGGCTAAAAGATCTCCTTAGTGCCTAAAAATGGAATGTAGGTAGTGTTTAACATTTGTTTAAGAATTAGCAATTGGTTTGTGGTTTGTTTGGTTGTAGGAAAAACAAATCTAGCACCTTCACTTTGTGGAACATATTGTGTGCAACAAATAGGGTTTTGTGTCAACCTTCATCATGTCTAGTGAAGAGGTGTGTGCCCTAGTAGAGTCCATAAAGAGCCTCATCACACATGGATGCACAATTACAAACTTAAAACACAATCCAACATCAACTCCAATGTGTGGAAGTTAAGTTGGTAGACCAATAGAAGTGTAAACCATGGCAAGTTCGCATGGAAACCACACATGATAGTGTGGAAGGGAGAATGAATCCTATGTACCATGCCAAGAGTGGATGTGGACATTTCAATATGTCTCATCATGAAGATGGAGAAGACAAGATAAATTCTTTTGGCTCAAGCAACCAAAGAAGAGCACCTACATTCCATGTAAGAAATGCACACAATGAAGATGAAGGTATTAAACTTGACCTTCCTGAATTTTATGGTAATTTGAATGTGAAATCATTTTCTGAATGGTTGCAAGAGATTGAGGGTATTTTTGAGTTTAGAGAATATGATGATGATATAAAGTGTAAATTAGCTACTCTAAAGCTCAAAATGTTTGCTCGAATTTGGTATGATAATTCAAAACGAACAAGAGAAAGATAGGAGAAGTCTAAAATAAAATCTTGGGAAAAATTTAAAAAGAACTTAAGAAAGAAATTTGTTCCTAGAGAGTATGAGTAAGATATTTATGTTAAAATGACTACTCTAAGGTAAGGTTTATTTAGTGTAGAAGAATACACTAGAGAATTTGAAAGACTAGCCCTTATTTGTGATGTTCATGAAAGAAAGGAACAAAAATGTGCTAGATACTTAGGTGGCTTGAATAATTTAATAAGAGACAAGGTGGATGTGTACTCTTATGATTCTCTTGATGACTTCATAAAATTGGCTATGAAAATTGAAAGACAAACCAAATCAACTAAAGCCTATGTGAAGTCTAATGCTTCGATTTCAACTAAACCCTATTCTAATACCTTTACACCTAAATCAACATTTTCATATGATAAAAAGAATTAAAAAGATGATAAAGGTAAAAATATGGTAGTTGTAATGGAAAATAAATAATGTTTTAAATGTAAAGGATATGGACATTTTGCTAGAGATTATCCTAACCAAAGAGCCTTAACCTTACATGAAATAAAAAAATATGGAACCATGTAGTGATGATGATGAATTAGAAGTTGAATCTCCTAATGAAATATTAACTATGGAAGAAGAAGAATGAGACCCATGCTTTTTAATTCAAAGAGTTTTAAAAATACAACCTAGTATTATACCTACTCAAAGAGAGAAAATTTTTAAAACTAAGTGTAAAATAGGTGATATGATTTGTAGACTCATAATTGATAGTGGTTCATGTATTAATGTTGCTATGAGGCAATGGTTAAGAAACTTGGTTTGGAAACTAATAATAATCCTAAAACCTATTCTTTGCAATGTTTAAATAAGGATAAAGGAGCTAAAGTAAACAAAAGAGCTTTAGTCACATTTTCTATTAGAGACTATCATGATGAAGTTCTATGTGATGTTTTACTTATGGATGCTTGTGGATTACTTTTAGGTAGACCATGGCAATTTGATAGGAAAGAAAATCATGATGGGGTAACTAATGAATATGTGGTGAAAAAAAGAAAAACAATTATATAGGCTCACACCTTCTTTATATGATCATATGCCCTTGAGTGATGATAAAAAGAGATTATTTTTACATGAAAAGGCTATGGAAAAATGTATAAAAGAAGAAGGAATTTGTTATGTTTTAGTTTCTAAAGATTCTAAACCTAAAAAACAACAAATTGAAAATCCTAATCTAATTAAGTAGCTTGATGAGTATAATGATGTATTTCCTAATGACTTACCTCCTTGATTACCACCTAAAAGAATTATAGAACATGCTATTGATCTTGTTCCTGGTATGCCTATTCCTAATAAACTAGCTTATAGAAGTAACCAAGAAGAAGCTAAGGAATTACAAAAACAAATACAAGAACTTATGGATAAAGGATTTGTAAGAGAAAGTATGAGTCCTTATAGTGTTCCTGCTTTACTAGTGCCTAAAAAGGATGATACTTGGCGTTTGTGTATAGACTCTAGGGCAGTGAATAATATTACTATTAAATATAGATTTTCTATGCCTAGATTATATGATATGCTTGATGAACTTTATGGAGCACAAGTATTATCCAAAATTGATTTGATAAGTGGATATCATCAATTAAGGATTAGAGATGGAGATGACTGGAAAACTACTTTTAAAACAAAATATTGTCTCTTTGAGTGGATGGTTATGCCTTTTGGGTTATGTAATGCACCTAGCTCATTTATGAGACTTATGAATAAATTTCTCCCACCTTTCCTTGGTGATTTCATTGTTGTATATTTGGATAATATTCTTGTGTATAGCAAAACTAGTTATGATCATCTAGTGTATTTGAAGAAATTATTTGATGAGTTAAGGAAAGCTAAACTATATGGAAAACTTCAGAAATGTGATTATATGCTTCCAAGTGTAGCTTTCCTAAGCTATATTATTAGTGGAGAAGGTATTAAAGTAGATCCTAATAAGATTAGGGCTATAAAAGAATGGCCTATCCCTAAGAATGTTCATGATGTGAGAAGTTTTCATGTATTAGCTAGTTTTTATAGAAGATTCATTAAGGATTTTTCTACTACAGCTACACCTATTAACCAACTCATTAAAAAGGTTGAATTTTATTGGGGAAAAGAAGCTACTCGAGCCTTTGAAACCCTAAAAGATAAACTTTGGCATGCCCCTATTTTATCCTTACCCAACTTTAACCTTATTTTTGAAGTGACGTGTGATGCTAGTGGAGTTGGAATAGGAGGAGTACTTTCCCAAGAAAAGAAACTTATAGCATTTTTCTCTGAAAAGGTAAAATGAGCCAAACTTAACTATTCAACTTATGATAAGGAATTCTTTGCCATTTTACAGACGCTAAAGACATGGAGTCATTATCTAAGACCAAAACTATTTGTATTACATTCGGATCATGAAAGTTTAAAATACTTACATAGTCAAAAGAGAGTTAATCCGAGACATTCAAAATGGGTAAATTTCTTACAATCCTTCACATTCTCTGTTAAACATTTAGATGGTAAAGAAAATGTAGTCACTGATGCTCTTTCTCGTAGATCTACTTGTTATGATGGATGCAAAAATCGTAGGTTTTGAAATGATTAAAGACTTATATCCTAATGATGAAGATTTTATGTTTAGTGCATGTAGAGAAATTGGATACCATGGAAATTATGTAGTATAAGATGGATTTTTGTTTAGACTAAATAAACTTTGTGATCCTAGATCTAGTATTAGAGACTTGCTTATCAAGGAAATACATGAAGGTAGCATGGCGGGAAATTTTGGTATACATAAAACTATGGAATTATTACAAGAAAATTTCTATTTCCCACCAATGGTTAAACATGTATAAGCCATGATAAGTAGATGTTCTACATGTCAAAAAAGTAAAAGTTACTTTCATAAAGGCTTATACACACCTTTACCCGTTCCAGATAAACTATGGGAAGAAGTTAGTACAGACTTTATCCTAGGGTTACCAAGAACGCAATGTGGTAAAGATTCTATTCTTGTGGTAGTAGATCGTTTTTCCAAAATGCCTCATTTAATTCCATGTAATAAAACCAATGATGCCACACATGTTGCTGACTTGTATTTTAGAGAGATTGTTAAACTTCATGGAATGCCTAAAAGCATAGTTTCTGATCGAGATGTCAAGTTTATGAGTTATTTTTGGAAAACTTTATGGCATATGCTTGGTACTAAATTGTTATTTAGCACTTCACATCATTCCCAAACTGACGGTCAAACTGAGGTAACAAATAGAACTCTTGGTAAATTATTAAGAGGTTTAGTTAATAAAAGTACTAAATATTGGGATATTAAGTTAGCTTATGTAGAGTTTGCTTATAATCGTAGTCCATCTAGTACTACTTAAACTATTCCATTTGAGGTGGCGTATGGTGTGAATCCTCACATGCCTATTAGCATGATTCTGTTGAAAAAAGGTGAAATACAAAATTATGAAGCTAAAGATAGAATACATTTTTTTCAACAACTTCATGAGAAAATAAAAAATAATAGTGAAAAAGCCAATGCCAAGTATAAAGTTCAAGCAAATAAGCATAGAAAATCTTATGTGATTTCTCTTGATGACTTAGTTTGGTTACATTTGCTTAAAGAAAGATTTCCTAACTTACATAAAAAAAAACTAACGCCAAGAGCCAATGGTCCATTTAAAATACTAAGAAAGTTTGGAGATAATGCTTATAAACTTGAAATTCCAGATTCTTATGGTGGAATTTCAAGAAATTTTAATGTTGGTGATTTGTCTCCTTATTATTCTGATGAAAATTGGAGGGAAAATTCTTCTCAACTTAGGAAGAATGTTGCAGGAGTATCTAATTAACCTAATGATTGTCATGTTCATATTAATCCTCAAGGTAAGGAAGATTTATCTTTCTTAATGTTGGAGCCTATCATGTTAAATATTCTTGATAATTCTTATAGGTATATCACATATTTGTAAGAAGAAGATGTTCATACACTTTAATGTGTACAAGTATTCAAAGCATGCAAGACTATGACATACATGGGATGATACTTTACAACAAGAAGATATAGTGATGATATTTATTATTTGTATTAACTTATTGTAAACCCTAACGCTAAGTGTATTTTATGTAAGTTAGGGTATTGATATAGTTTCATGTATGTATCTTAGTCAGTTGTATAGCTTTTTCATATTAATCCTTAGTATCATTTAACCAATGATATTATGCTTTAGATTAAGGTTAATATGGTCTTAATTCAACAATGATATTATGCTTTGGATTAAGAGGGAATAATCGGCTAGTTTAGGCTAGCTAACCACTGACTATCTCCTTCCCTATATAAAGCCTTTGTGTGCATAAATTGTATGCAGAATGAATAATAATTTTTATCAAACTTTGAGCAAAGTTAGCTAAAGTCTATCCTCCCTTTCGGGTTGACATTGAGTAAGGAAAATATGGGATTCAACCTTCTGCAATCAATCTTCAAACTCGACACATTTGAAGGCTATCCAAATCTATCGAACCTCTCCTATTTGATTAACCAATTTCTTCACCTATACTCTAGCAAATTACTTCGTTTCTTTTGCATTAATTCGTGGGTGATATTTTTTCACCCAATCTTCGATCCAACATTTCGTTTACTTTGATACAACCACATTAGTTTTGGATGTGTTATAGTCTTCAACCCCTAATCCTTCACCATCCTCTCATTGGCTACATTATTACAAGATCCAATATCAATGATAATATGACAAACTATATCTCCTAATCTTCCTTTTGTTTTAAATATCTTTTCTTCTTGAGTAGATTTCTCAATAGCTTTGACTTGAAGCACTCTTTCCAAGACATAACAAGAATTTTCTTCCTCCTTTGATTCAATAGAAATTTTCTCAATAGGCTTGAATTTACATGTCTCTAGGACTTCAATTTCTTGTATGGATAATACCCTTTGATTGGGACATTCATGAGCAAAGTGTCTAAATCCTCAGCATTTGATAATTTTCTTAGTAGAGAATTCGTTTACTTTATTCTTACCTTTATCCTCCCTAATAATCCCTTGCTTGTTATCAACATTTGTAAAAGTTGAAGTACTCGCTCCAAACTTTATATCTTGAGTACTTGATTGGTACTTTATAGATGGAGTACATTGTTTGGCATGAGGCTTAGTGGACATATTATTTTTCAAATCTTAAGGATAGATTAATCATGTCATCTAAAAAAATGTATAGATAAGTCTCAACATGGTCTTAACTCATCATTGCAAGGTTACTTAAAAATATAGCACATGTTTATTCCTTCCTTTAATGGGTATCACATACAAGTGCCAAGATTGCAAACTATCTAACATATTATTCAACACTTAGAAGTTCTTTTCTAAGAGTATTAAATCTAATATAATTATCTTACTCATAATCTTTAGGGATAAATTTCTTTCTTATATGCTTTTCATGTTTTTCCCCAGATTTGATCTTTAATTTACCTTTTTATTCCCTAGTCCTCTTTAGATTATCATACCATATCCTATCAAATTTAAACTTAAGAGTAGTTAGTTTACATTTTTTCTCATCATGATAATCTTTCAACTTAAAGATAGCTTCAACTTTATGTAGCCAATCAAGAAATAAGTCTACATCATATTTCCCATCAAAATCAAGAAGATTAAGCTTAATATCTTTATCATATTTTTTAAGATACTTTAGTTGATAGTTATAAAACTTTTAGTTTCTTCCACTCCCTGTAGACTCTTCATCATGGTCTATTATTAAAGTTATATTCCTTCCCTTAGATTAGTTGATTTTATGGAACTTCTTATTTGGTCTCCATATAACTCCCTTTGTTCTTGGACATTTTAAACCGATTCTTATTTGGCAAACCTAGATCTTAACTTTTGTAATTTATTTTTTATTGCATGAATTTTCAAACGTTGAGTATTAGTGGTATCTAAATTGTTTGAGATTTTTTAAATAGCTTCGAACATGGTTTGAAAGTTTTGTCCCCCCTCCATGGTTTGACTACTACAAACCTAAAACACTTGGCTTCCACTAGGTTTTTGTTTATTTGATTACCACCGAGACAACCCCACACCACAATATTGATCTTATTTGATTATTGCATAATTATTTGAGTCCAATGAATGAAAAAGAGAATAATCAAGTAAGTATACTAATTACACAAAAAAATAGATAGAATTAAACACTTATCTTCTAAATTCTTGACATATAATTCAACAAGTTTTAAAAACTCACATTGAAAAACCCAAAAATTCTATGCATGTCTTTAACCATTTCGAGCATAAGTTCATGCAAGGAAAAGAAGCATTTAAATATTCACTAGCTATACTTGATAACAAAAAACAATATTCAAACACTCAAATATCAAACACACACGATCGAAACAAATAAAACACACACACACACACACACACACACACTACTCGATTAAACACTTCAACCAAGTAAGATTTTTACAAGTCATGCATGCTAGCTAATTCCAATACAAAATTATGGTCAACACACATGATCAAACACCATCAAAGACAAATTAAACATCCATGCTTTCATGCAAAAACTAAAAATTAAAAACATTTAAAAGTTACACCTACCATGCACAAAATTTACACACACTACACATAATTTTTTTCTTCTAAACTTATGTCGGTATTCTCAGGCAAGATCATTCATGATAATTCCAAGAATCCTAGAAAATTATGCTACCACATGCAAAGACCATGCATAACATTCATCTTTTCTAATTATTTGAAAAGAATTTATGAAGATTCAAAGAATTCAATTAAGAGAATCAAGAATATTATCAGAACTTTCAATGATGATTATGTTGGAGTCGAAACTTTGGTTGAATTTTGCACTTGAATTTTCAACACCAATAAGAAGGCTTTTATACTAAAGTTGATGTGGAAGATCATCAAATAATAATCTTCAACATTCTAGAAACTTTTCTTATAGTCCTTGAGTATTACAAATCTTCAAAAGTTTCCTTTCAACTCAAAATTATTGATGTTGATTTCTTTATTTAGGTGGGATGTTGGGTAGGATCTAACCTAATATCTCTAACCTTCTAAAGAGAAACCTTCTATTTATCAATATAATTTACCTTAGAACTCTCCAAGAGCCTCACTTAAAGAAGAAGAAGTTAATAATAATAATAAGAAGAAGAAGAACACATGCTTTTGTGTTAATTCTCTCCATTTGAATGTTTTTATTCCATGTATTACTGAAGATCAAGTGTGTACAAAGGGGGTGAGTGTGTGTGTGTGTCTGTGTGTGTGTGCATGTGCACATGTAGGCCCTTTCATTAATAAGCCCTGAATACTTGGTCTTATTAATAAAAATAACCCATTTTCACGGCACAAGTATATACTTCTTAATTATAATGATATTTTACAAGCATTACAAAGTATATAATAAAATAACAAAGCTACACAAACTCTAAATATATAATACATAGTTTTAACATATGTAATCTAAATTTGTGTGTTGTAGCCTTGTCTTCCATCCAACTTTATAATTATTTTAATGCCATTGTCTTGTACATCAAAGATCTTCAATAGCTTGAACTTCTTGTAAGCATATATAATACCTGCAAGAGTTACGTAGCAAAATATTAGAAGTATATGAATTTTTAAGCACAATAGGTTCCATCTCTAAGTATACTAATTATTTTTGTTCGTCATCCCTTGAAGAATAAGATTAAGATTGAGATTTAGCTTGAGATGCTCCTGGGTAGGAAAAATAAAACTAAAAGAAATATTTTCAAACTTAGGAAAAAACAAACAAATGGTAAAAGTTGATGGACCATTTGAAATCTTAAGAAAAATTGGGAATAACACCTATAAATTGGAATTACTTGAATCCTATGGGGAAGTTTTAAGAAATTTCATTATTAGTGATATATCACCTTATTATAGTGATGCTACATTGAGGGTAAATTCTATTTTTGAAGGAGAAAATGATGCAGGAGCATCTCAATCTTCTTTTATTGGGTGTCAAGAGTTAGCATACTTAGAGATCGTATAAATTATTCATAAAAGCCCTAATACTACTAATATTTTCTTAAGTAATTCTTGTAGGTATTTTATATTTATGGTATATATATACCCTTCGTCGAGTCTGTAGATGAAGACCATCAAGTTGAATAAAGTCTTAAATTTTTTTTCGATCGTAAAACTTAAGGTTGTTGAAGAGAGAAAACTTTGTTATTTCTCCTTAGAAGTTAAGTGATCTTGTTGAAGATCTAATCCTAAAGTTGAAGAGCATCGAAACCTACCATTCTAACCAAACATTCTTTCAGTGACATGTTTGAAGACAATGCAAGATCTTTCTTGAGTGCATGATCAAATCCTCTTTGAGCATCCACATCACCACCTTTGAATCAGATCTTCTGAGAACCTAAACAAAATTTAGAAGAAATACAAGAAATTCTAGGCTATGACAATGACTAAGACTTATGGTATGCAGACTTCAACCAAAACACTGAGTTAAATACGAAAACGCAAAGCTTGGCTAATCATTTGGTTAGAAAGGGGCCCTTCACTTCTTCATTTATCTCAAGATGCAGCAAACCATTCTTTGTTTTGGAGAGATGGAGTATATACATGCTTTTTCAAATTATATATTTAGCATAATTGTTGTATGTAGTAATCTAGTTTATATTAGATGATGTATTAAGTAAGGCTAAATTAAAGAATTAATATATTAGTTTTGCTATTTAAAATAAAGTATGACTATACAAAAATTAAATCTAGAATCATCTTTGAGGGAGGGAGGGAGCATTAGAGCATTGATCCAAAGGATTTATTTGTAGTAACATATATTATCAAAGATTGATGTGCCATGACCCTAAGGAAACAAATTATGTTGACAAGTACCATACAACTTGATTAATAAATAGTTACAGTTGGTTTTAATCCTTAAACAATGGTCAACAATAGGAAAGTCCGTAAGCAAAGACCGTTTAGCTTAAGCATTGTCTGTTGGAGAAAGGAAAATGACAATAAGCAATAATTTAAATAAAAAGAGCGCAAAGAAACTGTTAAAGGATGGCCTATTTCAGCAAACGTATTGAAAGTCAAGGCCAACCACAACTGAAGTATAATATTATTATTATTACCCTTTCCATCCCTTTCCTCCATGCGTCGAGTCGACCGGCGATGAAAAAAATAATCGTTACTCATTCCCAATTTTTTTTTTGGAGAATGTTACATGACCAAGTACAAAAGCATCTTCCAAAAATCATTAATCATTTCTGTCAATTGATCGTATTCCTTGCTTCATTTTTTTTTTTTTGGTTTTTTTTTTATTATTATTACATGTTCGAAGCTTTGGTACGTAGCGGGCAGAGATCAAAGCATTTTTCATCCATTCGCGCATGATTTATAAGACCGCTGGACGTCAACAAATAGTTGTCCTTATTGGGGCCCGTATTCAGACTGGTCACGTCCGCTCGTAGCTTAGTCTCATAGATGGTCATTTTCTATCGTTGCTCTTGTCTGTCTGGAAGCCTACATCTCACAGTCACCCAATATATCAAGGCTCTATTTGATGGTTGTCTTTGTTTTAAAAATAGTTTCAATTTTTTTTTTGGTATTCATATTTTTCCAAACATGTGAAAATATATATTACAATTTATTTTATTTTTTTTGTTGTTTTTCCATCCTCATTTTTCTGTTTCTATTTTCCGTGCAACAATGCTTTAGTTATTAAAAAATAAAATCAATGGTAGCATTTTAGGAATTAAACGTTAGTAAATTATCCAATAGGGAAGAAATTATTGGGTTGGACAGTTGTAATTAAATTGGGCACGGCTACAATTTTATATTTAATGCAATTATATTAATTTCTGTAGATTAGAAAATTTATTTTAATATATGTCTAAGTAAATATAGAAATTACTAAATATAATATGAAATTTTCACTTGTTCAATTTATTAAAAAAATGACATGGAAATTAACCATAAATAATAAAACAAAAAAGGTAAATATACCAATAACAGTAAGGTTTGGGTTTTTTAAAATAACAATATTTTTTGTTTACAAAAACATGGCAATAGCTAGGATAACTCAAATTTTAATACCGATGGATTATATTGTACTCATATACAATAGATATTTTTCTTATCCATCAAAGATTCGTAAAGATAATTACATAATATTATGTACGTTATAATACCATACAAAATATTACAATAACGAAGGAGGAGAAAAATATATTCAAAATCGAGACCTTTCATATATATAAATTTATTTTTAGTACAATGCATAATTAATTACTCTATCCGTACTAAAAAAATAAGTTATTTTCAGCAATTGAGATACCTTTTTAAGAACTAATAAATATAGTAATAAAATTCTACTTACACCATTCATTAAAGTATAATAAAATATTTAATTCTTAGATAATAAAAGAAAAAAAAATGAGAGAGTAGAGGAAAAAAAAAAGGTTTTAACTTATTTAAAGTAACTTTTTTCATATAAAATTTTGACAATACAATGATTTATTTTTTAATTCAGAAATAGTGTATTATACTACTATTTACAAATAATTATAAAGTTAAAATAAAATGGTACAAATTTAGAAGTATAACTCTACCCAATTGGATACAACCGATGTATGCAACAATATCAATGAATTTAATTTAAGATTTATATATATATATATATATATATATATATATATATATATATACATAAAAAAAATTACAAGTTCAAAGTAGCTGAAATATGCCGTGAATACAAAAACAAACAAAAGAAAAACATATATGTACGTATATGTATTTCATAATATGACTCGACGATAACCATTACCATGACCGTCGTTCCTGTTTTCTCTACGTATACAAAAACAAACAACTCCGGACCCGTGATATAATATTAGTGGAGCATGATTCCAGGGTCAAAGTATTCTTCAGCCAAAGTATATATTTTTTTTTTTTTTTTTGGAGCAAAAGATGAAGACCAATAATATTGCGGTCACTCAATAATTTCAAGTCCTCGACAAGAAGATTATTCTTAGCTGAAAGTGATACATTTGAGCGAACGTCTGTGTTGACTAGAAAGAACTGGCAAAAAGATCTTTAGAATTGCTCTAAGCTTAGCTGAAAAATATCCTTTTGTGGAGTGGCCGCTAAGCCTACCAGGCGATTCAATCGTCCACCGAATATTGCTGCTACTGCGGTGGATATTCCGTATTCGAGAACCTTGGAAGATGATATTAAATGCTACCGCTGCATTCTAGAGGAACTAGAAACCAACGAATGTCGAATGTTGGCCGGGTGAGCTAGACCCCATCATTGGCATATGCTTGGCCGGGTAGGATTTGGATCACTATCAAGTCTGGTCCTGGCCTATTAAAATATTTTTGAGATGACTCTAGATTAAGTCCGGGCCATAATTGGGTTATAGGACGGGTTAAGTCGGCTTAGCTAAGGGACCTTAAAAAAAAATTACGCATACATTTACTAACATATGAATTCATTATTTTTAATACCTTTTACAAGTAAGAACAATAATATAATATTAGAATAACTATATATACTAATTTTAATACTATATTAGTTAATGATCATTAAAAAAATCTGTGTTGTATCTTATTTTATCAAATTCTCACTTTTACATAGTACGGTGGAATGAACTACTTTTTATGGAGTGTATTATATTTATCAAGTCATTATTTTTATTTAATAGTATTTTCTTTTCGTGCAAGAATATTTTTGACTTAAGGAGAATTTGATGTTTTATTTTTTCAACATCTCTATTCTATTTCAAGGGAAAAATGAGGAAATTCAAATGTAAAATTTATTTTATTTTACTTTGTACTACTATCCATTTTAACTTTATCATTATTAATATTATATTTAAAAACTAGTATAAAAAATATATTATTTTAAAAATAATTTTGAGGGTTACTTTAATTTTATTAATTGATAAACTAATAATAAATTTAAGAATGACAACACTAGTAAAATTCCGTTAGTGCAAAGTTTTTTAGGGTTAGCCTATATTTAACTCGACCTAAAGTAGGAGTAGCAGCAATACTACTACTACTGCTCCTACTACTACTAATAATAATAAGGTTCACTCATACTTGTAAGCTTTATAAGTTGTGGTCACCTTAGGATTATAATTGAATCGAATTGGATTGGCTAGCACATACCACTCTACTGTTACTTAGGTTTAGGTGAGATTTTTTGTGTGGTGTTTATAGGAGAGGGGAAATGTGTTGGCTTTTCAAAGATATGAAAATGCTCCATACACTAAACGTTCTTGGTAAATCTTAGATCTTCTAATTATATATTCGAGTTCTTTTTGTTTCATCAGTTAGTTTCTAGTTAATTAACAATACCTTCAACCATATTTTCCTCTTCATCTTATGCTAGAAGATTTGCTGCAAGACGCTAATTGATTATCATATTTAAGTTTTTGATCTATCAATGATAACAATGTGTAACACCATTATTTTTCACTACCAAAAAATTCGGTTTAAAAAAATGAGGTATTATCGTCATTCCTAATGCAGGATATACATCTGCCGCCTAGTCCATATTAAAAGCAAGGCTAAAATCAACCAACTAGTTTAAAATAGAACACACAAACTTATATTACATAAACGTTAAAAAGATTATTTACATCATGGACCCCAACGGTCCTCGACTAAGTAAAATGCTGGGAAAAGATATGTTAAGACTATGGGACTACATTAGTTAAAAAAAATAAGACTAGATTTTCACTCTAAAACCATGGTCCATCACTGACCAAGCAAAATCCATCGGATGTCCACTCTTTGAAGCTCTGAGTCCAAGCTGAGGTACATCATTACACTATATGCTGGGTAAGCCAAGGTGCTTCCTCAATGGAAACACAAGTATGCAATGCAAAATCTATCATAACATGGATATCATATTTAACATGCATCATGCTAATACCATACATGTAAAGTAGTAATGCCCTAGAATATACTATCATACATAACTCAGGCAACATAGAATATAACATGCTTATTTTCATATTATAGTTACATAGGTAATTGCACATGCACTAGATAGATTAATTAAGACAACCACTAAGGTTTATTTTCCAAGTACTCAATCAATTAAATTACACCATTTCCTTATCCATATATTGATATGGGTAAACATTGATTCAGACATTTCAATTAATATTGAGTTGGTTATCTAAGCTATCTTAAAAGTGTACATGCCAGCTCTTATTATTTGTATCATTTGAACTACTATTACCATCATTGTGCACTTTTTTATCATTCCACTTATTCATTAACCTAATTTTATCTTCCATTTACTTATCATCCATATTTAATCATTGAACAATGAACTGTGCACCACCCCATGGTGTCACATACTATAGAAGCCTATCTTAACTATGGGACATTAAGTCCAAGCTGAAGCCAATCACCAAAGCAGACATAAGTCTAGGTCAAAACCAATCACCATAATAGATATAAGTCCAAGCCAAAGCCAAGAAATATAGACATAAGTATGAAGCACCACCTAGGTAAAAAGACCCTTTAGTATTGATACCTACTAGTACATTATCAACGCCTAGGGAAGGTAAGACACTGGGATCTCTAGGATCCTGCCCGAAGAAACCAATAAATGTTTGAAGGTAGACTAATCTTTAGTAGCCAATCAAGGATTTGGTAACCAAGACCCATACACAACTCAGTTGTCTTGTTCTTCACATGATTAGTACATTATTCATAAGGTTAAGTGATCACACGAGGCCCATATAAAGAGTAAGCACAACATTAACATACTTCTTCTATATTAATCCTTCCCATTTCCCAAGCCTGTAGTGTTTTCATTTATCCTTATCCAATATTTTTCATGACCATCATATTAATTTACCTAGGCACAAGATGTGCTTCATTGCTCTTTTCTCAAAGACCACTACATTTTATATGTGGTACAATCGTTAAGCCTTTACAATACTCATAGAGTATGTCATACATTATGATCCATTTAATACATTCTTTAGCCCATTAATCCATGGTAAAATTTATATTCTATCCCATTAATAATCATACGACAATCCCATGCATAACGTCAAAGCATAACCAAATAAAAAAGAAACAAATCATGCAAACCAATTGAATAAGTCGATCTGTCTAGCCCAATAATTTAATATGTTGTACCAACTAGCCGATCAATTTAGGTTGACCAGTCAGTCGATTTGACTTGACAAAGCCCTACCTTTTCTTAAGCCGATAAATCGATTTTCCCTAACCAATTAATGGGTTTAAGTAAAAGAGCAATACTAAGGTCTCTAGAGGTTTACTAGGCGACGGGTTGGGCCAACCAACTAACTGTTCTAGGAAAGAGTGGATTGGTTTGACCTAATCAATCAATGGCTTTAAATAGAGAGAAAGACCAAGGTCTCTATAAAATTACTAGTCAATCGATTGGGCAACCAATCGACTATTCTAGGAACTAATCAATCGGTTTGACTTGATAAGTTGATTGATTTACCCTATAAAACTAAATAATAATTTTTTTATTGATTATGCTTATAAATCATTACTAAACCACATTGAAACATGCTTCAACATTTTATAACACGTTTTTAGCTAAATTAACTTGGATATCTCAATATTTAATCATTACCTATAACACCCCCAAATTTACTACTGAAAAATTTCGTTTAAGACAAAGGTTTAAGCGGAAGCGAAAGAATTAAAACCATAAACTTTGGGGTATTACCGCCACACTTAGTACCAGACCGGTTCACTCCTACCGTTCCGATACTAAGTGCTAAGGCTAAACTAAATAATCATTAAGTAAGAGTCATCAAAAACATAGGTCCATAGTTAACATAGACCATTCACGAAAACCACGAGTCAACAACAGTTAAAATATCGTTTAGGAATACAACTTAAAGTGCGGTTTCAAAGCAAGGAGCGTAGTACAAAATATAACCAATAAAACAGATCCCAAGGGACCAATATTCGGATCGCCTACTCACTTAAGCCAAGCCTTCCACCCCACGATTTGTAACCGATCAAACCTGCATAGGAGTTCTGCTCCCTACCATTGGTGGATCATCACAGGACCCATTCAATCAGTGTAGTATCAGTACGGGTCCAATACTGAGTAAGGGCGCAGGTGCGCTAAGGCCAAGCATACAGTCATACCACATAGCACGTATAACACAATCATGTAGACAACATGCGAAGATAAGGTCTGAACACTTTTTTGGTGACTTAATCTGTATTCTCATTGATGATAATAAGTCCATTTCCACACATTTCTTCAATAACCCATGTGAGCGCGGGAGCCCCACTATTATAGCCGGTGGACCGGAAGATATACGCACAGGGCAGAACGCCTTTGATCCACTATTATAGCCGATGGACAGGATCACAGCCCCGACTCACATGGTGTTTCACTGTAAGTACTTAGTATATTCCCATGGATTACTTCATTCATTTTCATTCAAAGCATTCTTCATTAATCCATGTGAGCGCGGGAGCCCCACTATTATAGCCGGTGGACCGGAAGATATCGCACAGGGCAGAACGCCTCTGATCCACTATTATAGCCGGTGGACCGGAAAAATAAACGCACAGGGCAAAACGCCTCTGATCCACTATTATAGCCGGTGGACCGGATCACAGCCCCGACTCACATGGTGTTTCGCTTTAAGTACTTAGTATCTTTCCCATGGATTAACTTATACGTTTGGTTTGTCGAGCACGAGATCCCCCACTATTATAGCCGGTGGACCGGAAGATATCGCACAGGGCAGAACGCCTCTGATCCACTATTATAGCCGGTGGACCGGAAATAAATGCACAGGGCAAAACGCCTCTGCTCCACTATTATAGCCGGTGGACCGGATCACAGGCTTGACTCGACATCTTTCGCTTTACGTGATTAATGTCTTATCGGTGTCTTATTAAATCACACATCACCCTTAACATGCATAAATCATTCTCTTTATACTGTACTCATCACAACTAATAAAATCCCACATACATAACTACCCTTCAATCAATAGATACACATGATAACACCGAACAACTCTAAGAAGCCATAACCAACCCTAGTTGTCCACACCAACCATGGTTAGCCACTCTTATCCCTATTTTACCATAACCACCATACTTAGCCATCCCAAACCTTAATTGTCCTCAATAATCACGATCAGTTACTCCAACCCTACTTAATCACAACACCCCAGAGTTAATCACTCCAAACCCTAATCCCGTACAATCGTTAACTCCCATGCAAAACCCTAACTCCACCACGCAACCCTAAGGCCACCATACCAACATTAATACCACCATGCAAATCATAACACCACCAAGCAAACCCTAATACCACCATAAGCCATTGATACCACTATGCAATCATTAATACCACCATACAAACCATTACACCACCATGCAAACCCTAATACCACCATAAGCCATTAATACCACCATACGAACATTTATACCACCATATAAACCCTAATACCACCATAAGCCATTAATACCACTATGCAATCATCAATACCCCCATACGAACATTAATACCACCATGCAAACCCTAATACCACCATACAACATTAATACCCTCATAAAAATCACAAATACCACCATACAACATTAATACCTCCATAAAATCACAAATACCACCATACAACATTAATACCTCCATAAAATCACAATTACCACCATACAAACCCTAATACCACCATAAGCCATTAATACCACTATGCAATCATTAATACCACCATACGAACATTAATACCACCATAAAATCACTACTACCACCATACAAACATTAATACCTCCATAAAATTATAAATACCACCATACAAACATTAATACCTCCATAAAATCATAAATACCACCATACAACATTAATGCCCTCATAAAAATCACAAATATCACCATACGACATTAATGCCTCCGTAAAATCACAATACCACCATACGAACCCGAATACCACCATAAGCCATTAATACCACTATGAAATCATTAGTACCACCATAGAACATTTATGCCACCATACAACATTAATACCTCCATGAAATCATAAATACCACCATACAAACTCTAATACCACTATACAACATTAATACCTCCATAAAATCATAAATACCACCATACAAACATTAATACCACCATACAACATTAATACATCCATGAAATCATAAATACCACCATACAAACCCTAATACCACCATACAAACTTCAAGACTCCCATGATGGTTCCCAACTCATATTACCATTTATCTTAACATGCATGTCCTAGTGGGCCATAACATATTACATCATAAACATCATACATATAAAGGTCATGCTCATGTCACGGAAGCACATACAACATACCTCAATCTCCAAGCTGCGCTAAACATAAGACAAGTTATACACAAATCATATAATACATGGCATAGCATGACATACATAACATTCAACACATCCATGTCACACATAGCACAAGGCCATTAGCTTCGTCCTTACCTAAGGCGACGCCGGGCTTGGAGCACGCTCCTATAACTCCTTAGGGCTTTGGTCGGGGTTACCTATAAAAGGGGAAAAATGCTAAGTATTAGTTTCCCTTATAATCAATCCTCATTCTAGTTTAAGGTTAGGGTTTTTATTACTAAAAAGGGTTTTATACAAAAACTGGGGTTTTTACCTTAGAATTAGTATACTAAATATTAGTAGTCAAAATATGTTTATTTTTAATACCTATTGTTACACTTATATTATTAGACCCGTTAGCCCTATTCTTATAATAATAATGTTCATGCTAACTATAGAAAAAATAGTGATAATAATAATAATAATAAACTAATACTAGTGACACTAATGTTTATAGTGAGAGAAACCCTAGCATTTTTAAGGCTAAGTCTACTAATGGTGTCATATTCGAAATAATATTATTATAAGGTCACAATATTACAAGTAACTATTCCTAAGGGTGATAATGATAATAGTTGTATATTCTTGAATAATAAAAGGGTTCAAATGCTTTTGATTACAACAATAAGGTAGTGATAGTAGTAATAATAGTAATAGTTAATACTAGTGTCATAGTAATGAGGTTAGGGTTAATGTTAAATGGTATAGTAATAAGGTTCAAGTACTCTTCTTAGTTAACAACCAAATGATATTTACTAGCTTGAGTTAAGTAACATGGGTAAGACAAGGTAGTATTATTATTAACAATGGTGACAAATGTGTTAAGTATACTAATAATAACAATAACAATAACAATAATAATAATAGTAATAATAATAATACTAATAATAGTAAAAATAATAATAAAAATAATAATAATAATAATAATAATAATAATAATAATAATAATAATAATAGTACAACCAAGTAAGGTTAAGCAATAATAATAATAACCATAGTAAGGATAATAGAAATAATAATAATAAAAATGTTAATACTAATAATTATAAAAATAAGACCAAAGTTAAGTATAATATAGGTTAGGGTTTAAAAGGGATGTTAGTATTAGTAAGAAAATAAGAACATTAATAATAAAGACAATAATAATGGTAATAATGATAATAATAATAATAATAATAATAATAATAATAATAGTAATAATAATAATAAAAGTAATAATAATAATGATAATAATAATAATAATAATAATAAGTATATTAGTGTTAATATTAGTAGAAAATAGTAGCAGCTATATAAAAAGTGGGTTAGGGTTTGGATGGGTGGAGAACCACCTAGGGTTGGTGGTGGTCCGGCGGCGGCGCGTGGCGGCGACGGCGGCGGCGGTGGAGGAGGAAGGGAAGGGAGAAGATCAAGGTGGGGTTGGATGGCAGGAGGAAAAGAGAAGTTTGAGGTGGGGGGGAAGCAGCAGGTGAAGGGGAGTGGAGTGAGGGTGGTGGCGTGAGAAATGAGGTGGCACGCGGTGGTGGACGCGGCGGCCGAAGGTGGAAGAAGGTGGTGGGAGATGGTGGAGGCTGGTGGAGAAGGAGGTAGGGGGTAAGGATGGTATGGGCAGGTAGGGGAGGACCTGCCGGTTATTTTGGGAGGTGGCAGGGTGGCTGGTAGAGGCGGAGGAGGCGGCAGAAGGTGGCGCAAGGCGGCGACAGGCTGGAAGGGGCTGCTCGGGGTGGCGATTTTGCACGGCCTGGGGTGGCTCGTGCAAGGCGAATCGAGGGCTGAGGAGGGCTTGGTTAGGTGGAGGGTTGTGCAAGGTGGGGTTCTGGGCGGCTCTTGATCGGGGGCGTTGGGGGGGGCGGCGGTCGACGTGTCTGATGGGGCGGCGGCGAGAGGGAGCAAACCCATGGTTTCGGGGTTCCAAATCCCGAATCTAGGTGATCAATGGGGGTATTTATAGGCAGGGTGGTCGGGCAAGGCCAAGGGGAAGAAGACAAGGGGGTGCGGGCGCCAGGCTGGCCGGCAGGTGGCAGGCGGTTGCAGGAGAGAAAAAAAGGAAGGGTTGCAGGCTGCTCAGGAGGGAGCACAATGCTGGTTGGGGCCAAAACGGGGAAAGAAAATGACAGGAGAGAGAGAGAGAGAGAGGCAGGTTCGCCGGTGTCGGGGCAGCGCCAGCAGTGGAGGCATGCGTCGCTGCTGCCGTCTGCACGGGGAAGAAGAAGGGGGAAGGAAAGGGGGTGGACCGGCGGTCCAGGGGAAAGAGAAAAAGAAGGGGGAAACCGGCCGGTTCGGCGACGTTTATAAGGTTTTAAACCAAAACGCGGCGTTTTAACAGTATGGGGGACAGAGCGCTGCGTCGAGTTGCCCGTTTGGCAACGGCTATCTTCAGTAATCGGAATGCAGCGTCTCAGAGGAAGGATGGCCGAAACGCTGCATTTGGATGCACGGGTAGACGTCGAACGGCGCTGGGCCGCGGGAAGGGAAAGAAGGAAGGGACGGGGGTTTGGGTGGCCCGTGTGCGAGACGGGGGAGAGGAGAAGGGTTTGGGCCGATGGGCTGGCCCAGCCGGGGTGGGAGAAGAAAGAAAAAAAAGGAGAGGAGGGAGAAAAAAGAAGAAAGGGAAAAATAGGAAATAAATAGGATAGGGAAAATAAATAAAATAACTTATGGGGAAATTGGGGTATTTTTGGTTTATTTATAATATTAATATATATAAAATATTAAATAAATTCCTTTTTGCTTATTTTATACCATTTTAGATAAATTTCCTTAACCTCCATGCTAATTAGGAAAAATACCCAAATTTTCTTCCAATTAAATTCTTTATTATTTTCCTCTTAATATACCTTAATTAACTCTCTACATCTTAATAAATGAGTTTATATAATTAATTTTCCTAATAATTCCTTATTTGGCCATAATTTCGGAAATTAGGATTTTGGGATACTACATCACCACTCAATTTTCTACAAGTTCCATGCTCTTTACTCAAAATGTACAATCTACCGATTCAAATCAGTTCTACAAGCTATATACATTCATGCCAACATATAATATCAACTAAAAGAGTCTCATATCATGTAGGAATACTCATCATCCATTTTAGAAGAACTATTATTTACTTGATGTAGAAAAAACTTTCCTGAAACCATAAATCTCAACCTATGAAAATCTTAACTTTTAAAACCTTAAAAACAACAATATTTAACAAAAAAACTTGTGCATAACCTTAGTAAATTCAAATTTGAAATAGAAAGAAAAACAGCCTACACACCAAAGGAGAAATAGGAAATACTCAACTGAACCACTCAATATTTTTTCCCAAATCTAACTATTTCCTGCTTAATTATTAAAACAAGAGGGAGCTAGAGAAAGGATCGGGAAAGTGAAAGGAATTTTACTACAAGGCTCAAAATGTAGAAATGGAGAAAGGTGAATATAAAGAGTTGGGTATTTTTGGTGGCTGAAAGAAAGGTGAACAAATGGGATGATTGGGGCTATTTATAGCCAACCAATCAATATAAATAACAGAGTGGTTAGGAATAATTTGAAAATCCTAATTCTTACCATTTGAATGGCGGATTTTGTCTAAGATATCCTGACCTATTCTTTGAAGCTCAAATGGTTTTCTATAGAATGCAAATCAATTAGTCCAGAAATGAAATTTAGAAGAGGGATAGTGGAAGGTCAGCATGGATGGAATCTTTCAAGTGATCAGAATCATGCCTGAGATAGAAACATTGATCTGAGAAATGTGTATAGGAAAGAGGGAAGAAGATAAGGTTGTGGTCATCTCCCTCCCTCAGTTGTCTACATCAATCCTTCCAATCGATTTGAGATAATATTTAAAGCTAAACGCATCATAAAAAAGGCTAAGAATATATTAGAAACAATTATACCTGGGTTAACAAGGCTCCATTTCAGTATAAGATTTTTCCAAAAAATTAAGTTTTAAAAAATATGCCTAGCTCAACAAACAAATTGATTGATTTGGCCTACTTATTGATTATTTTACAAACCAGTTGATCGGCTCCCTAACTAGTCCTTTAGTTTAATCAAGTAAACAAAATTTTGGTGAAATGATGAACCAATTAATTAGTTCATGGGACTAGTAAATCGATTCACCTAAAAAACTAAATAAATTTCATTTTCTAACATTCTTCCCTAATCAAAATCAAACACCCAACATTTCCTAAAAAGGTAGGGGTATTATAGCACTACCTTCTTAAAGAGTTTGCATCATTAAAGCCTATAAACATTCTAATCACAAAAATACACACATCAAATTTACATTCAAGAAAAAGGGTTAATACCCATTTAAAGAAAAGGATTACATTATGGGAAATAGTTAAGAAAATAACTCTACGTACTTAGCTCAAATTTCCTCCTCTACCTCCCAAGTAGCCTCCTACGTACAATGCTATAACCAATGAACCTTTATAAATGGGATGGTATTTGTACGTGTCTCTCTCATCTTTATATCTAGAATGCCCACCAATCGCTTTTCCTAAATTAAGGATATATTAAGCTCTAGCGACTCTTGTCGGATAATGTGCGAAGGATCCACTATATACTTTCTTAGCTAAGATATGTGAAAGACATTATGCACCAGAGAAAAGTTTATTAGTAGGGATAAGTGATATGAGACTTCACCAACATGGTCTAAAATCTCATACGGGCTAACATACCTTGGATTGAGCTTTCCCTTCCTAACAAACCTCATGACTCCCTTGTGGGTGAGGCCCTCAAAAGGACTATGTCGCCTACCTCATAACCATTGTTTTTTTTAGATCTACATAGCTCTTCTGTCGGTCATTGGCTAATCTCATTCTATCCTGAATCAAATGGATGTGCCTAATTGTCTCCTCAATCATTTTAGGTCCCAAATCAAGCATCTCGATGATGTCATTCCAACACAAAGGACTACTTCGTTTTCTCCTATACAAGTCTTTAAAAGGTTCCATCTTGATACTAGTATGGTAACTGTTGTGGTAGGTGAACTTGATTAAGTCCAGATGATCTTTTGAACTTCCCCTAAAGTCTAGCACACATGCTCGGAACATGTCTTCTAGAGTTTGAATGGTCATCTCTATTTGACCATTTATAGCTAGGTGGAAAGCAAGATTCATTTTTAATTAAGTACCCAAAGTTGCTATCAACTTTTTTCAAACATATGATAAGAACTTGGAGGCTCAATCGAAGTCTCACCTCGTGCTTTCTATAGGCGTTGGTTAGCTGCTCCATATTTCATATTGCCTTCATTTGTATGAATAGGGTCAACATAGTTTGATGGTCCATAGCAACTCAAATAGAATCAAATCCAATATGGATCCTTGGAAAATAAACTACGAAGTCCATAGATATACTATCTCAATTCCATGCTAAAACTTTAAGTGGTTGCACTAACCCTACTAACCTCGTGTGCTCGATCTTAATCTTCTAACATATCAAACATTGAGCAACAAAATTCACTCACTTCCATCTTCATGCGAGGCCACTAATATACCTTCTTCAGATCCTTATACAACTTGTCCCCTATAGGGTAGATAGAATAAGAGTACAATGTCCTTCCTCAAGGATCTTTATCTTAAGCTCGGCACATCCCAGTGTTACACACCACCTACCATGGTATCTGATGATACATTCCTCTTGGATTTGGAATCCTTTAGCACTTCCTTGTATAATATTAGCCTAGATTCTCTCAATCTTAACATGACTAAGTTTATTAGTTTGGATCTCCTCGAATATTAAAGGTATAATGGTGAATGGACTCCTTCCATCCTCTAGACTACCAATAGTGGTTAGTACAATCTCTAACTTCCTAATTTCTTAGCATAGATGATCTTACAACACAATCATACCTAAGGATTATGACGTGTTTTGGCTAATTGTATGTTCCACCACATTGGCCTTACCATTATGGTAATTCAACTCTAAATCATAATCCTTGACCAAATCCAACAATCACTGTTGTCTTAAATGCCTCTTTTATTTATCAAACGATTCACTACACTTCTCATCCTATAGGAAGCATGTAGCCTTATATAGTGGATGAGTCTATGGCTACTCTATCTTGGAGAAATCTACCACAAACCGATGGTAATAATTGTCTAATTCGAGAAAGCTACACACTTCCTTGAGAGAAGTGGGTGCTGGACTCTCGGATCCACTGCCACTCCATTCTTAGAGATTACATATCCAAGGAAAGCCACTTGGTGTAACTAGAACTTGCACTTTGAGGGTTTAGCAAACAGCTACTGTCATCTTAACATTACCAAATTCTGCCTTTAATGTTGATTATGCATCTCTCAGTCACTAGAGTAGATGAGGATGCAATCGATGAACATTAAGATGAACTGGTCCAATAATGTATGAAATATCTAGCTCATAATGGACATAAGAGCTGCTAGCATATTAGTGAGTTCGAAAGGCATAACTATGAACTCATAATGGTCATACCTTATCTAAGAAGCATTATTAGGGATGTCTTGTTCTATTATCCTCAATTGATGGTTGCCTAACCTAAGATTAATCTTGGAGAACACTTTGGCTCCCTTAAGTTGACTAAAAAATTCATTGATCCTTGGCAATAGGTAACGGTTCTTTACTATTACCTGGTTCAAACCCCTGTAGTTGATGCACAACCTCAATCTCTGATCCTTTTTCCATAAACAAATTTCCACTACCCATGGTGATATGCTTAGTCAAATGTAACTATTCTCTAAAATCTCCTCCAACTGTGATGTGAGTTCTTCGTATGTATCATACAATACAAAGCCTTAGATATTAGTGCTATCTCTAGCAACATATCCATGGTGAACTCGACTTCTTAAATGGTTGGTATTTTTGGGATCTCCTTAGGAAATCTTTCCTATCACTGGGATGTTGGAAATCATTAAACTTCCTCTTACTCCCCAACTGAGCACTTTGGGCTTGGATGACTCAGGATGCCTCCAAATCCAACTTGTACATCCCTACCATATCTTGGAGAGTAACTGCCACCAAGATCTTCTAGTATCTGATTCCCAAACCAATCTTAAAATGATTAACTTATATCATTTCATTAGCCTCTACTTCTAGTGTAAGCTGGACTAAGTCGATGGACATACCCTCTTATTAAAGAGCTACAAGCTTGTTGTACTTATTTATGACAAGGTGAGTTAGGTAAAAATGGGTACGTAGTTGATGCACTATTGTATGCACAACAAATTTAATAAAATAATCCTAATTTCCAAATACGTAGTATATGGCAAGAAGGAGTCGAACCCACAAGGAATGGTATATAATCAATAATTCTGTAATTGATGTTAAAACCCCGGTTATGCAATAACATATAATTATATCATCAATATCTAAACTATAGATAAATAATAAAACACTGTACTCACTAATTAATGAATAAGGATAAGAAGGTATTGATTATGGAATTAGGATATCAAATAATCATGGAGAAAAGAATGCTTCTAAATGATTTAATGTTGACCTGTAGAAACTCATATTAATTCATCTCTTTGCTTTCTCTCAATTCTAATAAATTGAATAAGCTCTCAATTTATCATCTAACCAATTAATAACCTAGGTTAAGAACACTAGATTCAATTAATGGCAGCATTACGAATGGAAAGCAGTCAACTACGACCACAATCACATAAGCTCGGATCATGCAATCGTACGAATTAATGGACAAGATTAACAATTAATCTTTTGCTACTCTAGAAACGTTAATTAACAATTACGTATTAATTCTGTTATCCTAGCGTAGATTAAGATCTAAACTAGATAGGAGATCAGTCTTGTAACACCCCCAAAATTCACTACTGAAAAATTTCGTTTTATTAAAAGATAATTGCGGAAGCAGATAAACAAAACGTAAACTTTTGGGAGTATTACCGCCACACTTAGTACCAGACCGGTTCACTCATACCGTTCCAGTACCAAGTGCTAAGGCTAAGAAAATGAAATACAATTCGAAAGACATTCAACATGCATAAATCAGAGTAAATTGCAAGAACTTCAACATATTTAAATCAGAGTAGCGCATCAAATCGTTTTCAGGAATAAAATCCACCAATGGTGGCTACTTTAACAACGTTAACATTTAAAACCAAGAATTTAAATGAGAAAGAGAAAAAGCCATGATACCGGAAAATTCCTTACTCTCCTTCCCGTAACCCACTTGAGTAGCACCTGAAAATACCTACAAGGGCACTGCCCAATGAATAGGCAGGGGCCCCATAAAGGGAATCCCTTCAGTACTACGGTACTGAGTAACCCTTTAATACCACACTTAAAGATAGACCCGCATACGGCACATAATGCAAGCTACACATATAAATAATGAGAGATGCGTACATAACGATAACAAACATAATACTTTATAAGTCACAATCGATACTTTGGGCCTTAAGCCATGTCATAGTGTAAGATCAATACATTCGGGCCTTAAGCCATTATTCCATCATCATTCAATCAATATCATATTTTATATCCATGTGAGTGCGAGAACCCCACTATTATAGCCGGTGGACCGGAAAGTATACACTCAGGGCAGAACGCCTCTGACCACTATTATTGCCGGTGGACCGGAAGATAAACACACAGGGCAGAACGCACCTGACCACTATTATTTGCCGGTGGACCGGTCTGGCCCCGACTCACATGGTGTTCCACTATAAGTGATTAGTATTTTTTTCATAATCTTATTCACATACATAACCTATTTTATTGAGCTCGGGACCCCCACTATTATTGCCGGTGGACCGAAATACAGATAACTCATCATCCAGGGCACAACGCTCCTGGCCACTATTATAACCGGTGGACCGGGATACATATAACTCATCATCCAGGGCACAACGCTCCTGGCCACTATTATAACCGGTGGACCGGTACTCAATATCATAATCATCTGGGCCCGGCTCATTAATATTTCACTTTCAATAATAGTATCTTTCCTTTCTTTAATCAGCACATCAATCATATTTATTTGCCTCGATTGGGCGATCGATAACCCGGGACACAAAGGTACACCGGTCGTACCGGTGCATATCAGCGACTCAGTACCCTTCAACCATGAACCCAAGGACGCAAAGGTACCCTAGTCGTACTGGTGCATAAAGCTAACTCAGTACCCTACCGACAAGGAAACCTAATCCATAAGTATGCATTCCCCCTAACTAGGTCCGTAGAGCTAGAAAGATTAAGATATAGGGCCTGGCTGGGGCACAAAGGCACACCAGCAAATACCAGAATAATCGTGGACTAAACCACGTCCTTAGGGTAGCGACCCCTAAGGAGTCACCATTCCCGATCTCGAGGTCTTTCACTTTAAGTAATAGTGTCTTAATTAAGGTGATCACGAAAAGCACGATAATACGATACTTATTCACTTTCAATCGTTCTGATATCATTAATCGTTTCTTATTCAGATGATTATCCAGAATATCACAGAGAAACCATGAAGGCCATCCTAATTATCAAATACTCTTACATGGCTAATCAGCCTTGTTTAATCATATAATAAAGGTCCACAATTCCAAAGACATTTTAGGTACAAATTACTCATTTGCCCTTTACTTATATAATTGTTTAGTATCCATTCCTTACTTGATAAATTACCACATTACCCTTAAGGTTGCATAATTACCAAATTACCCCTTGTCCACTTTAGATTACCAAATTGTCTCCTACACTTTTTAGATCACCATTCACCCCTCATAATTACTACACTTATCATATTTCCCTTTTGGTTGGTTATATTACCAAATCGCCCTTCTCCTTTGTTATAATTACTAAATTGCCCTTGAGTTGGATAAATTACTAAATTACCCTCCTTCATTATCATGATTACTATTTTTCCCCTTCAGTTGGTTAAATAATTATCACTTTATTCCATAATTGGCTAAATTACCAAATTGCCCCTTTAGTTGGATAAATTACCAAATTACCCTTCTCATTTATTATAATTACCATTTTACCCCTCTCAATTATTTTAATTGCCATTTACCCTTTTTAATCATTATAAATCCCAAATTACCCTTCTTCATAATTACAAATATTAATTTACCCTTTTTCATAATCAAAATTACTATATTACCCTTTAATTGGTTAATTTACCAAATTACCCTTCTATAGCATCATACTTATCCAATTGCCCTTCTACAATCATAATTTAATTTCTAAATTACATTTGGTCGTTATCATAATTACCACGTTACCCCTTACTCCCAAGTTTACCATAATATCCCTTTATTTAAAAAATTACCATTTTACCCCTTACATCCAATTTTACCAATATATCCTTTTATTTATGAAAACTACCACCATACATCTTTTACTTTACAAATTACTATTTTACCCTTTCACATCCAAGATTACCATCTTTATCTTTCCATACATAATTACCATTTTGCCCTTCTTTCCCAAATTACCATATTACCCCTTTACTTATAAATTACCACTTCACCATTCACATATAAAATTTACCATATTACCCTTTACTTATGAAATTACGATTTTGCCCCTTTACCTCCAAAATTACCATGTTAACCCTTTTACTTACAAAATTATCATAATGCCCTTTAATTGGTTAATTTACCAAATTACCCTTCTATAGTATCATACTTATCCAATTGCCCTTCTACAATCATAATTTAATTGCTAAATTATCTTTTGTCGTTATCATAATTACCAAGTTACCCCTTACTCCCAAGTTTACCATAATATCCTTTCATTTACAAAGTTACCACAATACCCTTTTATTTATAAAATTACCATAACACTCCTTTTACTTTACAAATTACTAAAATACCCTTTTGTTTACCAAATTACCAAAATGCCCTTTTTCACTTGTGAAATTTCCACTCAACCCCTTTATTTAACATTTTATGAATTTACTAACACTACATAAAATAACAATATTAATACTTCATTTTTATCATCTAAGTCCACCAACTTGTCGTTTCTCAACATAATACTCATTAGCAACTACATACATTGATTCACATACCTCATAAGCATAATTACTAAAATACCCTTAAACCATAACATCATTCACGCATTAGCAACATGATACATCATAAACAAGTATTTAACATTTTCATCCATAATCAAACTCCTTCCTTAATTAACATACCTACATATGGCACAAAAGTTATCATGCTTTTTCTTTTTAACAAACAATATAAGAAACCATAAACATATCATGCTAAGCATACAAAACATGCATAAAATCATACTAAACCCTAAATGTGCTAGCATGCGTTTTTCCATATATTTAAGGGAGGATTAACGGTTACCTTAATCCCGCAAAATATCAAATCTTACCAAGCATAATTAGCAACTCAACACCTAAAAATAATATCCATCATATTTATGTTAGATATAAGAATCCAAGTATAAAACTTTATAAATTTTAATTAATAAAACACTTAACATAAAATACCATTATACCTTAAAAATTAGCCAAATAATTTTTAAAATTAAGGGGAGCTCACGCTGCATGGGCAGCGTGAGTTTCATGCAAAAACCATGGGGGAAAAAGGCTCAAAGAGGGTGAAGGGAGCAAAATACATTATTTTCGGGTTAGGGTATTTAGGCTAGAAAAAAGGTGTTTGGGGGAGGTTCTAAGGCAAGTGAATGGTGCAGAAGTGAAGAGGGGGTGTAGGTGGAGGCTAAGGGTGGTTTAAGGGCGGCATAAGGCGGCGGAGATGGCGGCGGCAAGGCAGCGAAGGTGGCTGCCGAAGTGGGTCGAGGTGGAAGGGTTGAGAAGGAAGGAAAAGTGGAGGGGTTCAAGGGTTGGTTTCGGCCAACTAAGACATGGCGGTTGTAGAGGGGGTTGCAGGGTGTCGAAAGGTGGGTTAGGTGGCGGCAGAGGTGGTCGGACGGCGGCGGAAGCGGCGGTTGCAGGTGGCTCGGCGGTAAGGGGAAAAGTTGGGAAGAAAAAGGAAGAGGAGGAGAAGGGAGGAAGTGTAGGGCTCGAAGGGGCTGTGTGGTGGTGCAGGGTGGTAGTAGGCGGTGGCAGAAGGCGGCGCAGGGCTGGGCTTGGTGTTTCGAGCGGCGGCGGGCGGCAGTGTAGAGAGAAAACAGAAAAAAATGGGGAAGAAGGAAGGAGAGAAGGGAGAGCTCGGGGGAAAGAGTAGGACTCGAAAAATATGGGGAATGAAGGGTTGGAGAGATGGAGAAAAAGAAGAGGGAGAAGAGAGGGGCAGAGATGGCTGGCGATCGGCGCTGCAGGTGGCAGGTGGTGGTCGGGTGGCAGGGGAAAATTGGGACGAAGATGGAAAGGGAGAGAGGCACGAGAGTTGTGGTCCAGGGGCCGGTTTGGCTTAAAAAAAGAAAGAAAATGACGGGGGAGGAGAGAGAGGGAGAGGGACGTAGGTGGCGGACGGGTTGCAGGTGGCGACATGCTCGACCATGGCAGAAGAAATGGTCGGGCGTGGGAGGAGGAAGAAAGGAGAAGAAGAAAGGGACGGGGCGGCTGGACCGACACAGAAAAAGAAGGGAGCCGGCCGGTCCAGGGAGAAGAAAATAAAGAGGCGTTTGGGCTGGAGGTCGGGCGTGCGCAAAGGAGAAGAGGGAGGAGGCGGGAGAGACGAGCCGAAGGCCCAATGCGCAGGGAGAAGGGAGAGCAGGCTGGGCGGGCGGACGGCCCAAGGGGGAGAAAAAGGAAAAGAGAAGAAAGAAGAAGAGGAGAAAAGGAGAAGGAAAAGAAAAGGAAAAATGGGAAAATAGGGGAAATAAGTTAAATTAATTTATAAAATCATAAAAACGTAATATTCTTGATAAATTATTTAATTTAATAATTTAATTCATTATAATCTAAAGTATTAATTTAAAAAGGATGAAGTGGGTAAAATGTTAGTTTGGAAAATTATTTAAATAAAATAATATGATAAATAGCAAAATATTTATTTTTAATTTATTAAATACTTTTATCCAAATTTACATACTCTAAAACCTATAAAATAATTAAAATAAAAATCTTAAAGCAATTTTATTCCAAATAAAAGTAATTTATTAAAATATAGGTTTTCGAAAATTTTGGGGTATTACAAGTCTAATTAGTTTAAATTCTTAATCTATGATGCAAGATCATTCAATTCTGTCCATCAATTCAATTAAATTTCATTTAGAGTCATGAATTCAAATTACGTCATCATATCCAAAACCCTAATTCCGTCATCAAATCCTCCTACCTTATACTATCTACATAATTGCAATAACACACAATTAAATGCAAAAATCTATAATTAACAACAATGCTTACAAATAAATTAACAATGAAACACCAAACATAAGAAAAATAATAATGCAACAACGAGAATTTATTTGCGTTCAATCAAAAATCAAAACTTGCAATTAAAAGAGGAATGGAGAAGAACTTATCGAACTGAATTGTAGAGTGTTGATTGTTCAATTGAATACAATGGAGAGAAAGAGAATTGGAATTATAAATTACATGTGGTATCTAGAGAGTGTAGAGAGAAAGAGAGAATCCCATTCTCGGACTCCCCCCAAACCACCCCTTCGAATATTCAAACTTTAGAAATATATCGGGGAAACTTTTCGTGAACGGTTACGGAATTTGAGAAAAACACGGTCCGTGTTAGAAAACACAAGACCCCCGTGTTTTTCCTTGAACTCTTGGCCAAATGCTGAATTTTAAATGCTGAAAGTTTGTGCGCTGATAGAAAAACATGGGCCGTGTTTAGGAAACACGGGGGGGCCGTGTTTCTTGTTTCTTCATTATTTCTTCATGAAATTTCAACACAATCTTCCCTTTGATATATATTCTTCATATCTAGCCTTTTATTCCATTGATTCCATATCTCTTGATGTGTTCTTTGCTGCCTTTTCTCTTTCCATTGATTTCTCCTTTGAGTTTTTTCATTTTTATCTTTTCCTGCAAAATCTATCCAAAAGAGAAAAACTCGAGAAAAGATTAAATGTTATAAAAATAATGAGCAATTAATGACATTTTTACTTAGCAAAATAACATATAAATCTCATATATCAGTAGTTTCTCTAAAAAAGATTCCCATCATATAAGGTTTCCTTCCCTATGTTAGATGCTCCTCCACCAAGCATTTTCCCTTCCTCTCAAATCATATACCATCACGCCAACCCTCTTATCCATAGGGTAACAACAGGCAGTGAATGTAATACCCCCAAATATACTACTTAAAATTTTTTGTTTTATAGAAGCTTTAATTACAAAAATAATATGTGTTACTGCCATACTTAGTATAAGTCTGGCATTAGTATAAGACTTTCATTCTCTGCCATCCTTATATTAAGAGCTAAAGCTAAAATATCACTTTACTTAAACAACATTTATAACATCAAAACAAAATAGAGATTATAAATATATTTTAACCTAATAAATATAAAAAGATTAGGTAAAACAATTATAGTATAACAAAAAGAGAAATAGCAAGGTAGAGAAAAGTCCTTGAAATATCTAGATCAAAAGATGCCAGAGCAAATACCAGATAATCGTAACTCTCAACCCTATATTGGAAGATTTTAAGTTGAACCCTCAAAGTACTCCTGCAAGGTCATCACTCTCATTGAATAGGCAACAGACTGAGAAATAAAACCCATCAGCATTATGATATTGAGAAAACCATTACACTAACACCAACATGTAAGGCCACGTGAGGCACAAAAAGAATATAACATAGGTATATTAGTGAAGCATATGCTCAAAAAATGTACACAATTGATATAGTTAAAATAAACCAAAATACTAAGGTTGGGCGCTAAGGCAACTACCAACACAACCATCCATATAAATTCCAAATACCAAAGTAGGGTGCAAAGGTAACCACTAAACCTCATATCACAATATATAGTGTACAATGGTAGCTCTCAAAAACATTAAATCTAGAAAAACCTGTTAAAATCTTCATATAATGATTATTTAAAATTTTAGTTACTTGATGGGAATATAATAATAACCTAGAGATATAAATGTACACCAGTTATACCAGTGCATAAGGCAACATGGTACCCTCCAACCATCCAACCTAGAAGCATAATAAAACTCTAGTCATACTAGTGTATAAGGCAACATAGTAGCATGCACGCCTAGGTCACCTAATCCTTTACCTATAAGGACTGTAGGTCACCTATAGAGTAGACTAAGTCCTTACTAGGGCAGCCTGACACCTAGAAAACAAAATAAATTGAGGAATCCTACCTCATCTCTAAAGTAGCTACCCTGGGAGAGAAAACATTCCCAAACTTGGGGTCTTCCATGTTAATTATTAGTATTTTATGGGGTAACCACATATATCACACATCGCACAGAAATTTCCTTTTTATACTTAGCCATGTAGCTTTATTTCTAATTATTAAAGGTAAATCCCAAAGACGTACACATATCCAGTTATTTACCATAGGTGTATTATGTCAAAATGACCAAAATACCGATAAACCCCTAATTTTACAATTTTATCCAATTTCGTATAAAGCAATATTATTACGAGCCAGTTGTCATGAAAATGTTAAAGGATAATTATTTATGATATGGTAGAATGTGAATAATCTTTACATCTTAGTGATTGACTATATTATCCACTTTTCATGCATTTAGTAAATTATGTCTATAACCTAGGTCATACCTTTCTAGGGTGACGTATATTCCATATAACACATACATATAAATCTATAGCATATTATGTTACTCAACAGGGTAATTAACCTCAAGGTGCCTAAAGGGAAATACCCCAACTCTAGAATATGCAATTAACATTTATTACATACTAACCCTAATCATGCATGCATGCTTTATAATATTTAATTCAACCCTAGTTATTATGTAAATATAATCATAGTACACTTATCATGGTAAATTATATTATAAGGTTATAGTATTTCAAACTCTAACAAACCTAGGCATGCATGTGTAATTTATTCAACAAAACACGTGTATATATTATCAATCAATTAATATGTCAGAAGTATGCTCAATATTTAGTATTATGCCATTTACATTCATACCTAATCATAACAATTGCAATTTCATTTGAAAAATTCTAAAGCAAAATATATACATATATTTGTCTAAAAATGAGGCATAAATTATATCCTAAGCATAACAAAACATTATGTGTTACCATATGATCTCACATCTTAGTAGAAGGGTATGGCTTACCTCTTATTGAAGCAATAAGAGTAATAAAGATTCATGCAATTAGTCTCCACTTAATTTCTTCAAACTCCTTACATTAACACAATGAATACACATATTATCATATAACATAACACAAAAAATAATTGAAAATTATCTAAAAATAAATGGAAGAGTCGTTAGAGAATTAACCTGAGTAATTAACATGTTTGGATTGTGTAAAGTGTGGAGGAATGTATGGTGGAGTTATGGTGAAAGTTTAGTGGAGTTTGGAGAAGGTTTTGGGGTGAAAATAGGGGTGCATGGCTAAAAATGAGAAGTTACATGGTTATGCTGTAGGCGGGTAGCCCTTGGTCAAGAGAAAAAGTAACGCACAACCAAGAGGTGCAAAAGTTACACGGATGTGCTATAGTGGCGTACAACAGATTGAGAGAGAAAATGACACACGACGAGGTGGTGCAAAGGTTGGATAACTATACAACAAGAGATTTTAAGTATTAAATGGCTGTGTAGTAGGTGGTGCATAAACCGTATACTCTAGAAAAGTGTGACAGACGAGAGGAATAAGAAGGGAAAAGAGGATGTGGTCGATAGTGATGGCCAACAACAATGAATGGGAAGGTTGGGGTGACCTTTGTGGTTGATCCACCGGCTAAAGGGCAGCGAGTGGTGGCTGAGGTGGTACACAGTGGTGGAATGGGTGGTGCAAAGGGCATGAATAGGGAAAGAAGGAGGAAGAAGAATAAAAAAAGAGAAGGAAGAAAAGAAAAGGAAGAGGGAGCTCATGCAATGGCTCTTTGACACAAAGATGGGCTGAATGAGGCAAACCAAAAAGGAAGGAAGGAGAGTATGCAATGTATGTATATGTGTGTGTGTGTGTGTGTGTGTGTGTGTGTGTGTGCATGTGAGAATCATTTCTAAGGAAGATAGAGGAGGGAAAGGCATGTAAAGGTGGTGCAGGGTCATGGTGTAGATCACTAGGATGATCGTGGAAGTGATGGTTGTGTGTTGTGATAAAAACAATATAGGTGATGGCAATGATTATGAATATGGGTTACATAAGGATAAGAGAACCAAGAAGAAGAGTGCAGGGGAGGTGATGGTGGTGTAGATCGATAGAGATGGAATGAGAAGAAGGGTGATGGATGATTGATGTCTACAGAGGAAATGATAGGAGTTTGTGTAAGTGGAGGGGGATGCAATTTACAAGACAAGTTGTAACAAAATAAACCTTGTAGCTAAGGTTGTTGGGAGATAAAGAAGAAAGAAAGAAAATAAAGGGAAAAAGAAAAGGAAAAAGAGAAGGGTTGGGGGAAATAGTTTAGGGGTTTTTTATATTAACCATAAGTAATTAGGATTAGTGGAAATTTTAGTGGGTTTAGAAATACTTAAACATGTTGGAAAAATGAAAGGAGAAAATATTTCAAATCAAGGCCAATAGCACCCTATGGTGTTACCTTAAAAATCATTGAAAACGGTACATTTTTAAGAAAATGCTTTGTTAAAACTCTAAGTATCACCTAAATTATTATCAAAATTGGTGAGTTTTTTAAGAGGCAACTCTGATACCAACTCGTAACACCCCCATTTTTAACTACCAAAATTTTTTTGTTTAAAACAATACATAAGTAAAAAAAAATACACTTGGAAAATATGGGGTGTTACACCATACCTAATACAGAACAAACATGTGCTACCTACTTCATATATGATACAAGTCTTAATACCAACCGACTAATTTAAAATAGAGTGCACAAACTTATATTACATAAACATTTATAAGATTGTTTACATCCAGGACCCTAATGGTCCCCAACCAAGTAAAATATAGAGAAATGATATATTAAGACTACAAGGCTATATTAATTAGAAAACAAGAGTGAGGGGTGACCCCAAAACCATGGTATGTCATAGACCATGAAAAATCCTATAAATGTCTACACTCTTAATCCCCGAACACACATCAAGGTAGGCCCACTACTAGCAGTCCCTGAAAACCTATACATGGCACATAAGTATACTAAGTATTGAGCAAAATTAATCAAAGAATGGATATCATATTTAATATGCATCATGCTAATGTTGTACATGTAAAGGTAGTAAGGACTAAGAATATAGTATCATATATAATTCAAGCAACATAGAATATATCATGCTTATCTTCATATTATAATTACATAGGTAATTGCCATGTACTAGATAGATAAATTTAGATAACCACCCGGGTTTATTTTCCAATTAATTAATCAATTAGATTATAACATTTCCTTATCCATATATTCATATTGTTCAACATTGAGTCAAAAACTTCAATTAATATTAAGTTGGTCATTTAAGCCATCATAGAAGTGTACACACTAGCTTTACCCTTTTTATCATCCAAACCATTATTACCATCATTATCCACTTTTTACCATTCCACTAATTCATTAACTATATTTTATCTTCCATTTACTCATCATCCAAATGTTATCATTGAGCGATAGAGTATGCACCACCTTGTGGTCTTACATAACATGGAGCCCTATCTAAAGCAAGGGATATAATGTTCAAGCCAAAGCCAATATCCAAAGTGAACATAAATCCAAGCTAAAGCCAGTTACTAAAATGGACATAATTCTAGGCTGAAGCCTATGGACATAAGTCTCGGCTGAAGCCAACAACCTAGGTAACTAGACCATTTAATATTTATACCCCCTGATACATCATGAGCATCTAGAATAGGTAAGGCATCAGGATCTTTAGGATCTAGCTTGAAGGCACCAATAAATACATAAAGGGAGACTAAGCTCTGATTGCTAATCGATGATTAGATAACCCAAACCCATGTATAACTCGATTGTCTTTTGCTTTATGTGATTAGTAAATTATTCATGAGGTTAATCAATCACAAAAGGCTTATAAAAACAGCATGTATGACATTAACATATTTCTTCTATAGTGTTCCTTCCTATTTCCCAAAAATATTGGATTTCCATTTATCCTTATCTAATATTATTCATCACCATCATATTAATTTACCTAGGCACAAGATGTGCTTCATTACCGTTTCCTCAAAGACCACCATATTTTATATATGGTACACCCATTAATCCATTATAATATTCATAGAGTAAGTCATATATGATGATTAATTTAATCCATTCATTAGGCAATTAATTCATGATAAAAATCTATATTTTATCCCATTAATAATCATTGGATTATCTCATGCATAGCTTCAAAGTATAACCAAATCAAAAGGAAATAAATCACACAAACTAGTTACATGAGTCAATTGGTCTAGCCTAACCACTCGATCGGCTTGGGTAGACCATTCATTTACTTTGGCTCCACTAAACCCTAACATTTTTCAATTTGGTTGATTGGTTTTGGCAAACTTATCAACTATTCTTAGATTAGTTGATTAGTTTTGTCTAACTAGTTAATGGGTTTTAGTGGAGGGTAAAACTAAGATCTTTGTAGGCTTACCAATCAATGGGTTGAGTTAATCAATTGATTGTTCTTGGAAACTATCAATTAATTTGACTTAACACAATGATGAATTGAATTAGAGAGTAAGACTAATGTCTCTATAGGTTGTTCAGCCAATGGGTTGGGTTAATTGCTCGACTATTCTAGGAACCAGTCGATCTATTTGAACTAATAAGTCAATCAGTTTACCCTACAATAGCATTGAACAATCATTTTCATGCAGATCATACTTACAAATTATAAATAAAACACATTGGAAAATAATTCAACATTATATAACAAATTTTTAGCTGAATTAACTTGCATATCCCAACATTTAATCATCACCACTCATTTTTCTCAAGTATCATTCTCTTTACTCAAAATGTGCAATCTACCCATCCAAATCAATTCTAAAAAATATATACATTCATGCTAAATTATAATATCAACTCAAAGAGACTCATATAATGAAAGAATACTCATAATCTATTTTGGAAGCAAGAATCACCTAATTGATGTAGGCTAAACTTTCATTAAACTAGAGATGTCAGCCTATCAAAATCTCAAATTTTAAAACCTTAAAAATAACAATCATTACCTCTAAAATTGTACATAACCTTAATAAATTTGAATTTGAAATAGAAAGAAAGGATGAACACACCACACCCCAAAGGAAAAATAGGGAATACTCAACTCAACCGCTCTACCTTTTTTATAAATATAACTCTTTCTTGCTTAATGATTAAAATAAGAGGGATTAGAGAAAGGATAAGAAGAATGAAAGGAATTCGACTACAAGGGTCAAAGTGTAGAAATGGAGAAAGGTGACCATAGAGAGTTAGGTACTTTTGGTAGTTGAAAGAAATATGAATAAAAGGAGTGATTGGGCCTATTTATAGCCAAACAATCAACACAAATCATAGAGTCAAAAAAACCTAATTCTTATCATTTCAATTTTAGTTAAAGGAACAGATTTCATCCAAGATATGTTAAACTATTCTCTAGATCTCAAATGTTATTTTTAGAGAATGTAGGTCAATTAGTTTAGAAATGAAATTCAAAAGACAGGAAAAGGAAAGTCAGTGTGGTAGGAATCTTCTAGCTAATCAAAATCGTGCTTGAGATTGAAGCATTGATCTTAAATAAGTGCCAAGGAGAGAGATAGAAGAGGACAAGCCTGAGGTCACCCCACCATTAATTGATCCTTTAGATCAATATGAAAACACCTTTTGGGCAAAATGTATCATAAAAAACCAAGAATATCTTAGAAATAATTCAGTATGGGTTAACAAGGTACCATTTTAGTATAATATTTTTCTAAAAAATTAAGTTTCAAAAATTTATCTCGCTAGACAACCATTTGATCAATTTGTCCTACCAATCAATTATTCTAAAAACTAGTCGATCAATTCCCTAAATAGTTGATTGGTTTAGTCGAGTAAACATCATTTTTTCTAAAATAACAAACTAGTTGATTGTTTGATGGAACCATTTGATCAGCTCTCTTAAAAAATTCAATAGATTTTATTTTCCAATCTTATTTCAAATAAAAATTTTCCTAAAACCAAATCATAATGTCAAATTAAATCAAACTCCTAAAATTGGCATAATTCTCATTCTAACATTTTCCAAAAATTTGGGGAATTACACAATCCTTGTGTACAAAGATAAAAATTAATGGTAAAGGACTTTTAACAAATTTTAGTGTAATAAGAGAAGATCGAGGAAATAATGCACAATATTATGAGCGCATAGAAAAATTAAATTTTACCTCATGTAGTTAAGTGGTTCTTTATGTGATGCAAGTCCATAATTGCATTACACCACCTTTAGAGCCTTCAATGTGTGTTAACCTATGAATTTTGTTATGATATAACTATGTTTAAATATGGTTTAGAGGCATGTTTAATGTTTGGTGTTAAAAATCTTGGATTTTTTAAACTAGGTGAACCAATAAACTAATTTGGTGTGTTAGTTGATTCGTTAAACTTAAATAGTTTTCGATGGGTGATATTTTTTTTAATCTCCTTCAAATAGTTTTAAAACTTTGTGATTTTTTTTTTGGGTTGTTTATATATGAATATTATAAATCATTTGAGATTTCTTAATATTTTTTCACTACTTTGCAACATATTTGGGGAGAGAAGAGGGTAGGTTTAAAATATTCATATTAATGACTTTAGTAGAGGAACTAATAAATCACTATTGATTTTCTCCTCCTCCTCCTCCTCCTCCTTTTTATCCACTTGCATTCTTGTGTTTCTAAAAATCTTTTGTTGAACACCTTGAAAATTCCCAACTATCACCAAGGAAAAACCTTAGTCATAAACCTCTAAAACCTATACGTAGAGATAGATTATGAGTAATATTTTTGGTTTCAAATTAAAAACCCATTTTACCCTTCATCTCCCACTAGAATCTTTTAGCATCTACAAGACAAAGCCTCCCCTTTCTTTCTTTTCCCCAAACTATCAAGTCTTCATGCATTCTCCATATTTTTTACCCACATTATTTATCTCTACTCTCCATCACTGACCTTTCTTCTCTCTTATTACCTCTTATTGTTTTTCTCTTGAAGTAGATAAGGTATGATTTGGAAAAAGTGTGAGTGAGAGATTATCTTTTTTCTTTCTTGGTTTCTGTATTTCTCTTGAGGAGGTTGATTCTTTATTATTTTTCTCTTTAATATATAGTTTTATTTTAGTATTTATGAGATTTTAAGGTATTTATTATGCTTTAATCTTATCTACTAAGGTGCTGAAGAGTTGGGGGTTTGGATTTTCAAGTTGAGGAAGACTTTTGTTGTATTTGGTGGTTTTTGCTAAGTTTTCTCAAGGTAAATAATTTTATTCTTTATTTCATGGAAATTTTTTTGAGTGAGTGAAATTTATGTTTTTCATTTTTGTGAAAGCATGAGTCTTAAATATGAAAATTTATTTGAGAATATTAGGGTTTAACAATTGAAAGAATCTGTAGAAAAGCCTAACTTGAAATCTTGTATGCATTAACCTCGTAGGTAAAATATGGATTCATATCTACCTTTGGAATTTCTATAATTTTAGCACAATTAGCGTTTATAATATGATATATAGATTGTTTTGCATAAAGTTATAGCATGAAAGAACATGATATATGACTCTTTAGTTCTTTTAATGATTTTGTGAAGGTGTAAGAATATTATATATTAAGAGTCATATAAGTTATATGATTTATGATTGTAACTAGAATTAATTTATTGTAAGTGAATTTACATGATAGGAATTGTTTTCATTTTGATGGGTTGAGAAGTCCATATGACAAATTAGCTTCCCAATAGTCTAATTGATTAGTCACCATGACCCATTGACTGGTTCTTGAGACACATTGATTGTAACACCCCGAGTCGATATGACCACGCGGGGGCTACCTTAGAGTGCTTTCGGATTGATCGGCTAGTCCCACAGATCAACACGAGTCCTTTCAGCACGCTTTGTCCTCACTCACGCACTTCCCGAGAAATTTTCAGAAAATTTCTAAAACTTCCTAGGAGGTCACCCATCCTAAAATTGCTCCACCGCCAACACGCTTAACTGTGGAGTTTTAAGGATGGAATCACCAATAGGATGGTATATCATGTTGATATAAGTAGCCAGATCAATCCTTATAATACTCTCCTAAATTTGGGGTATCACATTCACCCCCACTCAAAGAATGCAACGTCCTCGTTGCACTTCAACCAATGACTGTCTCAATACAGTTTATCCCAAGAATCGTCCCGCTAGGTGACTGACTGGCTCATCCAAGTTTAGCTCACGACCGCGGTTTCGCTCTGATACCACTTTGTAACACCCCAAAATTCACTAATTTTTTTTTCTTAAAAGCGGAAGCAATTAAATTAGAAATACTTAAAACCCGTGAATTCTGGAAATGTTACCGCCACACTTAGTACTAGACCAGTTCTCTCCGACCGCTCCAGTACCAAGTGCTAAGGCTAAGGAAAAGATTTACATTAAATTCAAATCAACAGTTCATAAAAGAACTCGAAAGATCATACCTTAAAATCAGAGTACGCATAAACGTTATAAACGTAATAAAATAGAAATCAGAGTGTGAAATCAAAGCAAATAAATACTCCAATACAAAGAAATAATAGTAGGAAATAAAATTACATAAAGACTGAAATACGGCCACAACTCTCTCGAACTTGAGCCAAACATGCTCAACACTCAGCCCCAACTGATGTCTCGCCCACCTGCACAAACCAGAAGGGCATACTATTCGTGGGAATGAGCATCACCCATAAAAAGGGTGATCAGTACGCTACGTACTGAGTAAGGTAACCGAGCACTAAGGCCAACACATAAGCACATAAAATCATGCATAATAATAAAAGGACATAAATACCATCATCATGTCATAATATCGACCAATCATTCGGGTACATACATAAAGGCCCAATCATAGTCCAGATTAATTACTTAATTAATCTTTTATCGGAATTCGATACACATCATGTCTTTTTATCAAATCCATGCGAAAATGGAAGCCCCCACTATTATAGCTGGTGGATCGGATACACATAGGACTACGCGTCCTAACCACTATTCCTAACCGGTGGATCGGTTGGCTCCGGCACGCATGGTGTTCCACTGTAACTAATTAGTATCTTTTAGTCATTTTAGCAAAATTCTTGTTTGCGGTTGTTGAGCTCGGGAACCCCCACTATTATAACCAGTGGATCGGTTACGCATAGGACATCATGCCCTAACCACTATTATAGCCGGTGGATCGGTCACACATAGGGTAAGAACCCTAACCACTATTCCGAACCGGTGGATCGGTTGGTCCCGTCTCAACGATCTTCCACTTTAAATAATTAGTTTCTTAAGTATCTTATTCAACGGCTTTCACCCTAGACATGCATGAATCACTCCTTTAACACTTCACACATTGTAACTCATAAATTCCATCCTCATGACTCCACTTTAATCACCAAAAACACCTGATACCGCAAAAACCCTAAGCAGTTGCACCAAACCCTAATTATCCACACGAACCCTAGCTCGGTTTCCTACATACCCATATAATGCTTCACGCACTATTTTCCCTTCAAATGTTCAATCACCCAAATAACACTTACATTACTTTCCTCAAATCCCAAATCAGCGTTCCATACGTAAACTTCACTCTCATACAAACTTTACACATCCCATGCAATTATTAACTTCCATGCAAACCCTAATACCACCATACAACCATTAACCATTATGCAAAACCCAAAATCTCATCATACAAAACCCTAAATTCATTCCACATAACCCAAAGATTCATTCATACCAAACCCTAGATTCAAACCATATAAAACCCAAAGATTCATCCATACCAAACTAAATATCCATCCTTACCAAACCCTAAGTTCAAACCATATACAACCCAAAGATTCATCCATACCAAACCCTAGATTTGAACCATATCAAATAAGAGATTCATCCATATAAAACCTTACATTAGATCCTTCCACGCAAAACCGTAAGATTCTCCCAATCAAAACCATAAATTAAATTCTTCCATACAAACCATATATTAAATTCTCTCACATAAAATCATACCAAACCATAAATTAAACTTCCCCATATAAAACCATAAATTGGATTTCACCAGAAAAATCATAAATTAGATTCTCCCAATTAAAATCATAAATTAGATTCTCCCAAACAAACAATAATTCGATTCTCCCATATGACATCATAGATTACATTCTTCCAAATAAAACCATGCAATAGATTATTCCTTATAAATTCATAAAATTAGGTCAACTCACTTCCCTTAGTCAACTTCTTTTCCCATCCTCCTTTTTCATCCTTTCTCCCACATAAAATCATATCAACATCCTCACATGCATGTCTTACAGGGTCATACACAAATAATACACATGCCATACGAAAACATACTTCAACTCCACGTCATATCATATACGGCATAATTAATAATCATAAACATAGAATGCATAGCATACGAGGCACACAATGCACATTAGCACATAAAAGGCCTTAGCACCCCTTACGTGAATCGACATCGGTCTTGGAGCACGTTTCTACGCCTCCTTAGGGCTTTGACCAATTAATAACATACTAATAAAATAACCTTAACAAAATTTTAACTTTGCTAAAGACATAAAAATAATAGAGATATTATAACCCTTGATAATATAGGGTTAAATATTTTACCCTAATGATAATAATGATACTAATATAATAATATCAAAATTAATAAAACTAATACCAATGAGAACATAAATAATAATAATAATAATAATAATAATAATAATAATAATAATAGTAATAACCATAATAACAATAACATATAAGTTTTAAAATAACTAATGACTTACCATTTATTTAATATTAATAATAAAATTACTAACATATATAATAACATTGAAATAATAAAGATAATAATAATATTATTATCAAAAGTTATAAGAACAATAGAAATAATAATACTGAAATAAATAAGTGCGAATGTTAATACAAAATTAGGGCCTAAGATTTTCCAGAATAATTAATAAAATGATAATAATAATTATTCTAATAATAATAATAATAATAATAATAATAATAATAATAATAATGATAATAATCCTATAATAGTTCAATTAATAACTTAAAATTCGAAACTAACAATAAAATTATTTTATTATCACTCTCCACCCTGCAAGTACAATTCAGCATAAAATTTCTCATCAAATAATAATAAAACATATTAAGAATATAAATATTAAGAATAATAATAATGGTAATTATATGCAAATAATTGAAATAAATTAAATCAAGGCTTATAATAATATGGAAAATGGTTGAGAGGGTCTAGGGTTCAACCTTAAGCTGGTGGGGATAGGTGGCACCGGCGGTGGTTCACGGCGGCGGCGGCGGTGGCCGGAAAAATAGAAGAACATAGAAAAAGATGGATGTTGGGAAAAAGATAGGGAGAATTGAGGTGATATAAGAGGTGTTTATTGTTGCCTAGGAGGAGAGGGACAAAATGATGGTGGTGGTGCAGCCAAAGGTGGCGGTGCACGGCGGTGGAAGGCGGTTTAAGGCTTCGGGGTCAAAATTCTGGCGAAACGAGCATCTAACTTTGCATGATTATTTAGGCTCGTACAAGAAGAATCGAGAGATGAAAATAGTTTAGTTAATTAGAGTAAATTTCAGGGAAGAGAATGAAATGTTTCGGTGGCACTGAGGTTGGCTGACGGTGGCGGAAGAGGCGTCTGAAGTTGGGGTGGCGGCAGCTCGGGCCGAGGGTTTCGGGGAAGAAAAAATCTTCAAAACTCCTACAACTAGGCTATTTATAGATTTTGGAATGGATAATGAGGAGCTGGAGGTCGACATGGAAGTTTTAAATGCAAGAATTCGGGCAGCCGGCGGCGGAAAACGGTCGGGTATCGTTTGGGTTGGTTCGACGGTTCGCGACGTTGGGGAGAAGAAACGGGCAAGATTTAACGCACGAAAATTATGTCAATTTATTCTTGGAGTTAAGAGGAAGGCAATGAGACAAGAAACGGCCGGTATTATTCACCGTAGCAGGAGAAGCCATTGACAGGGGAGGGAGTTACAGCGGCGTCGACGGAGGAGAAAGGAGGAAGAAGCAAGAAGGAAGGGAGGCGGTCGGGTCGGCCGGGGAAAGAAAAGAGAAGGGGAGAATCGGGCGGTTCGGGCACGCGTCGAGGGTGCGTTTAATGGAACGACGAGGTTCGAGCGTAAAACGAGCGAAACGCAGCGTGGAGGGCGGAGGCAGGACGACGGCGCGGGCTGGGCCGTGCCGAAGAAGAAGAAGAAAAGAAAAAGGGGAACTGGGCCGCGAGCTGGCCCAGTTCGCCGAGAAAAAGAGGAAAAAGAAAAAAAGAAAAAGAAAGAAAAAGAAAAGGAAGAAAGAAAAAGAAAAAGGGAAAAAGGAAAGGAGAAAAATAATTAGATGAGGGACAATTAAATTAATCTGAATATTTAGGACATTTAAAAATAATAATATTTAAATAAAATAATATTTAAATCCCTTTTTAGGCTAAATTAGGATTTTTAAAAGATTTTCCATAAATTCCATTTTAATTAGCAAAATACCCAAATTTTCTTCCATTAAATTGTTTATAAAACTAATATTAATTTGTAACCAGTTTCTCCTCCTTATTTAAAAAAAATAATTTATTTAAATAAATTCCCAAATTAAAATCCTTAATTAGCTCAAATACCCAAATTCCTCCTAATTAAAATACTTATAAATTTATTCTTGATTTTCCCTAATAAATTTTCTTTTATTTTAATTAAAATAATTTATTTAATTAATCTTTATGACAAAACCTCATTTAAATATAATATTTAGAATTAGAAATTTTCGGGGCATTTCAGTTTCTATTAATCAAGATTGTCTACCAAATACCATAGCATAAAAATGGATAGTTGTCAAATGCTGTCATAAAATACTGTATAGACCAAATTATCACCCATCCCCTTACTAAGTATGACATGAACTCAGCAAATTATCTTCCATTCCTTATAGAGTATGACATCAACTCAGCAAAATGGCTATATTCCATAAACTCTGATTAATTTATTGCTCAGGCCAAAAAAATCCATACATGCAAACAGTATGACCATAAACTCTGATTAAGTAAGACAAAACAAAAATTATTCCTCAGGCCAAAAAAATCCATACATGGATATTGTAGGCCAAAAAAATTATGACAGCAACAACTCACAGATATAATCCAAATTAGAAGATATAATTAAGTTCTACAAAATAGAGTGCAGAAACACCAATTCATGGATATTCATAGATATTCATAGATATACATAGATATGCACAGATATACACAGATATCACGTTTCACACAACAAGCTAATAGTGTAAAATACCAATATATAGATATATACACAAATATATACGTAGATATATACGCAGATATATACGCAGATATATACACATAGAATATCTGAACAACTCACCTTATTTGCGCATAATATTAAGAAATAGAGTCAGACTCCTAACATCCTAACATCTAACATCCTAACAACCTGAACAAACAGAGGCATTAAACAACCTAAAGGCAATGGTGATAGACACTATGGGTTTTCTCACTGAAATATCTGAACAATGTGAAAATAATTATAGATAAAATCTTTATATGTTCTGTTATATTCTATTCTATTCTATTCTCCCTACAACATCTTTATATAAGTAAATCAACCAAAACACAGACATTTAATGAAGAATTTAAAAACAAACAATATGTCCCAAACAGACAACCAACAAGAACAATAAAAATAGAAACAGAAACAAAAACAAAAACATCAACAAAAACATCAACAATAACAAATAATAGAACAACTTCATGAAAAACAAAGGGATATTGAAGGTTGGTGCTTCTCTACCCCATAAATGAAACGCATATACAGCAACGACAGGTACTTCTTACTCATATCTGAACAAGGTGAAAAGAATTAGAGATAAAATCTTATGAATTGAAGATTGATTCATTGAGTTGAAGTGTTACCCACCATTGTGAATTAATTAGGGCTTAGAGGTAGGAGATGCTATCTGTGTATATAGTGATGGCAGCAATCGACGAAGGTAGCATACAAACAGAGATCTTGCGGGAATGTTGGGTCTGGTTTGTGCGTGCTTTCTTCCTTGGTGATGGTAGGGCAGGGCAGCCTGATATGTAGAGCATGAAGGGAGGGAGAAGGGAGGGAGGGAGATATGTAGAAAATTTTAACACCCGCGCCTAATACATATGGCAGCAAAATATATGGCAGATCTGCTATTATTTTTTCGCAACGACCAAATACAATCATTGCAAATAATTCGTTAGATATTACAACAAAAAATTATCATTACAAAAATTAAGTTGTATATATTGTAACGAAATTTGTCGTTGCAAAAAATTTTCATCAATTTATACATACGCAACACACACACACACACACACACATATATATATAGGTTAATGATTTTATGCAACAATTTTTAGCAACACCAACAAATTGTCATTGCCAAAAATCATTTTGTGCAACGAGAATATATTATCGTTGTAAAAAAAATATTGCTTAAAATTTTTTATATTAATTTTTTTCTTTTATTTTTACTTATTGCAACAACAAGTCATTGCAGTAGAATACGCTATAAATTTGTAACAAAAATATCGTTGCCATAACTTTATTAAATGTTTTGATACGACAATATATCATTGCAAATAATTCGTTAGATATTGCAACAAAAAATTATCATTGCAAAAATTAAGTTGTGTATATTACAACGAGATTTGTTGTTACAAAATTTTTTTGTCAATTTATACGCAGCACATATATAGGTTAATTATTTTATGCAACAACTTTTAGCAACGCCAATAAATTATCGTTGGCATAAATCATTTTTGCAACGATAATAAATTGTCGTTGCAAAAAAATTGTTGCGAAAAATAAGTTTTCTTATAGTGGTTCCACCTTGGGTTGGTGGTGATAGGAAGCACTAGTGTGGTGCACGGCGGTGGCGGCGATAGCCAAAAAATAGAAGAAAAGAGGAAAAGTTGAATGCGGGAAAAAGGAGGGGAAGAATAAGGGTAGAAGTTGGGTTGTTTATAGTTTTCTAGATGGAGAGGAGTGGAATGAGTGTGGTGGCGCAGCCAAAGGTAGTGGTGGCTGAAAGTGGAAGAAGGAGAGAAAGAGAGAAGGAGAGGGAGGAAGAGAAAAAGAAGAGTAGGGGAGGTAGAGGGGAGTCTGTAGTGCAGTTTAGGAGGTGTAGGAGACGATGGTTATAGCGGAAGTGGTGGTTAATGGTGGTGCAAAGGGCGACAGAGGTGGAAAGAAGGTTTGATCAAGAAGGAGACATTACATGGCCGAGGTGGCTCGTGCAGGGCAAATTGAGGGAGAAGGGTGGTGTAGTTACTTAAATGGCAGTGTAGGGAGTGGTTCTGAGGGTGGTTCGAATGTCAGCGTTGGACGACGGCGGCGAAAGAGGCTTCTGAAGTGGTAGCGGTGCACGAGAAAGAAAATTCTTGGCTTTGGAGAAAGGCTCAATTCCAAGTTGGATAGGGGTATTTATAGGGCTTAAAGGAGAGGGTAAGGTCAATGGTTCAACGAGGGAATAGGGTAGGTAGGGTTAAAGTTCATTGGCAGCAAGGGTAGGCTGGCGCACGAATGTGTCGTGTCTTGCGGTTGACCAGGGGAAAAAAAGAAAGCGTGCAAGAAGACACTACAAAATAATTGAATTTTGCCAATAGAAACTTACACACAGATACTTTTTCTGTTGGTAAAAGCAACTAATACCAACAGATAATTTTTTGTGGGAAATAATGTAGTTTTTCCAATAGAAATTTTTTATTTGTTGGTATTAATATGTTATACCAACAAATCTTTTGCCATCACTTATATCTGTGGTTATTATTAGCATTATACTAACATAACTAATACCCACTTTTACATCTATTGGTATTAGTGTTTATGAAATTCAATAATAATATTTGTTTTTATATAATTTTAATAATGATTAATTCTATTCTTGTTAATATTATATAATATAATACTAATAACAATAATAATTAAGTCATTAATCATTATTAGAAATAATATTTTACATATATTATTAATAATTATTATTTTATTTATAATTTTTTATATTAATATTGTTCATAATGGTGTCTTTTAACAATTGTAATGAAATAATATATATTATATCTACTGCCACTTACTATTAAATTAATTTATTATTAAATACTACCAATTATCATTCAAATCTATATTATCGTAACAATAATAAAAATTATCAATAATCATTCACATTATTAATAACATATTAGTAATTATTAGATACTATTATTAATTTATTTAAAATAATGATTCATATTATTCTTATTAATATAATTATTTATAAATTATTACTAAGAATATTTATTTTAGGACATTATTATTATTATTATTATTATTTTAATAAAAAAATTATTATTACTAATTGTTGGAAATTATGATTAATATTTGTATTTATTTCCCATTCTTAATTATTTTTAATAATAATTATTATTTTTAATAATAATTATTATTTTATTATAAATTGTCATTAATATTATCTTAATAATACATTATAAAATATTAATTTTATATTAAATATTTTTAAATAATATTAATTATTATTTAAATTTATTATTTAATAATATTAATAGATAATTAATAATATTATTATTAGTAGCAGTAAAATTAATTTTATTATTTGTAAGAAAAAATTTATAATTATTATAGTCAATATTATAATAATTAATTTTTATTAATAAAATTATTTTTTTAGGGCTTATAGATGGCTTTTCTGAAAATATGTTAAATTATTTTTAGTCATTTAAACTATTATAAGAATATTTTTCGGATTTATTTGAAATATTATCTTTAATGTCATCTATTGTAGAACCTTTTAATATCTTTATCTGTAGTAAATTTTTTTATCTTTGAATTTTTTTATTTTTATGAGGTTGATAAGATATTAAAAAAATATTGAATTAAAGACTTTCACAACTTAAAAAAATAATATAGATATTTACACTCGTTGGTCAATTTTTTCAAAAATATTTTTGAAATTCTTTATATACCTCTTATATTGATTTTAGGCCTTCAGATCCGTTTGAAATGATTTTTTGTTAAATAATTTGTAGATAAAATTTTTCAAGAATATATTTAGATGTATAGTATTTATTTTTATATTAAATTTAATCTATTTAAAATTATATTCTCTCCATAAATTCTTTTAAATATTTGAAAAAGAAAAAAAAATTCGGCCCTAACTATCCCTGCTCCTGCGTCTTATTTCGGCCCAAACTACCCCGCGTCTTATTTCCTTTCCTGTGTTTCCTGTGCCTGCAGATCCCGCGTCTTATTTCTATCTGAACCTTATGCCTCCCCGACTCCTCTGTCGTTCGGTGCATGCAGATCCCGCCCCGCCTTCGTCCATGGATAGCATCGCTGGTCGCACATCGACCGTGCCGCCAGACCGTGCCGCCACAGCTCCCGATCGTCCTACACGGAAGCATCAGGGGAGCAGCAGCAGCAGTACGGAAGGGTAGTTGCGGCGTAGCAGCAGGGGAAGAAGGCAGCAGCGATGCGCCACCAGCCGGGCAGCTCCAGCGTCGGTCAGCCACCGGCGACTGCTCCTCTCCCACCGACGAAGCTCCACCGCCATTTACCTGCATTGATTTGACTGATTTTGTTTGGTATAAATTCCCGAAACCCTAATTTTTTATTTTGATTAATTATGAAAGAATGGGCTTTACTTAAGCTAAATTAGTTATTTAATTAAGTATATATATATTGTATGAATGAATTGGATATGCTAATTATGTGATATATGTTGATTTCTGGAGTTTGTGATTATTGACCCGGTTATGTCCGGATATGTTGGATTTGGTCGATTAAGCTATTTGGGATAATTTGATTACGTATTATACTTTAAAATATACTTCGTTTCATATAAGAGTTGTCAATTTAAGAAAATTGTGCGAAATTATTCGGTATTTAATTTTTAGGTCAAATCCTTGCGAATTTAAATTGAATTGTATATTTAAGTTATTTTATTAAATTGATTATACATTTTGTAATAGAATATGTTTAATTTCATTTTCTAACCGTCAATTTAAATATTTTGGCAAGATTTGACCGAATTTAAAGTGTGGGCTCAAAAACGCTAATTATGTTAAATTAGATATTTTCTTTATTTTTTCTTAATCAATTGAGTATATAATACGTTATAAAATAAGTCTTATTACATTTGTAAACTTTCAATTTAAATAAATTAATAAAATTTGACCTTCTTTTATGATTTTTGTCCTAAAACCCTAACTTTCAAATAAAATTATGTAAATTATCATTTATATAGTTTATTGTTGGAATGTCCTAAAACCGAGTTGTGATGTTTGTAAATAAATTAATTTCAATATGATTGTTGGAATGGATATGTTGAGGAAGTACCAAGCTCTAATAGATTGTGCATAGGAATGTGAGGCTTTTCGAGGACCAAAGGGTGTTAGAGTCTCCTTCTAGAAGCTTGAGCATAACCCCTTTATGAATGTTATGTTGGAAATCATGTTGAGTGGCCCTATTTGAAAAGGGAATCTACTCTTCTTGTGTAGTGTTCAAGAAATTGACACCCCTAACACATCACTAAAGCACATCTCGGTGATCCAAGAGTATTCAAACTTGTTTCTTGATGATATTTTAGGTATGTCACTAGTTTGAGATGTTGAGTTTGCAATTGATTTACTGCCAGAGCTAGAGCTTGTATCTAAATCATTGTATCGTATAACACCTACTAAGATGATAGACCTTAATGCTCATCTAGAAAAATTACTAGAGAAGGGTTACATTAAACTAAGTGTATCACCCTAGGTTGCACAAGAAGAAGGATGGAAATATGAGATAGTGCATTAATTGACTACTAAGTATTAGATCAAGTTATGGTAAAAACCATTACCTTTTACCTCAAATCAATGATCTATTTGACCAAATTAGGGGAGCAATAGTATTTTCTAAGATTGATCTTTGGTTAGGTTATCATCACCTAAGGATCGCTAAGTACGATATTCTAAATACAACTTATTAAATTAGATATGACCATTACAAATATATAGTAATGCCTTACATACTCACCAATACACCATAAGAATCTATGGCTCTTATGAACTGGAATTTTTAATAATTTGTGGATTAATTTTCTATGATGTTCATAAACAATATTCTCATCTACTCTAATTGTTATGAGGATAATGTACAATATCTAAGGAAAACATTTGCGTTATTTAGAGCACAGTAGTTGTATGCCAAAATTTTTAAGAGTGAATTTTCACTAGATCAAGTAGCTTTCCTAAGGTATATGATCTCAAGGAATGGTGTGTTAGTGGATCCTTCCAATATTTGAATAGTTTTTGAATGGCCAACACTAACATTTGTTAAGGAGGCTCATGGACTTCTCTATGATAGCCCAATATGTATACTAGTTTATAGTTTTTTGGTTTCTCTTTGGTCATTTTGCTTAAGGTTTTGATTTAGTGATAGGTTGCTTGTATGATTTGTAGGTTTATGGGTCTTTTCTAGGGCTTTTGAGCTGTAAGTCCTCAAAGCTAATGCTTTATAGCCTAATGTACTTGGTTTTTCCCTTTTGTGCCTATAATGACCTGACATTCTTTTGGTTATCTCTAAGATTTTGTGTTAATGTAGCTATATTTTTTTTATTGGTTTATAATGTGCAACATAATTAATTTTTTATAAACGATTATTCTTTTACAATCGAATTTTATATGTACATAATAGTACTCTTTTATATATTTATTTGATATATAGTGGTTGTACACTTGTATAATTAGAGTTTGAGTATTATTCGAATTTATTGATTAAAGTTATTTACTAAAAGTCAATTGGGCATTTAAAATATAATTCTAGCTAGATATCTATCAATTGAATTGGTTGGTTGTTATCATTTTTTGACCTTCTTGTTACTTTTATGATGTTGTCTCATTTTGTTACTATTTTTAATCATGGTTCAATATTGGAAAAAAATAAATAAATAACTTCACCAAACATGCAAGGGACACTATATAGTCATGTTAAATTCGTGGATTAGGTAGCATCACCTATAATTAAATTGTATTTATATTATAATTATAATTATAATATATAAAGCTACACACATCGTGTGCTACAAATATCTAGTCTTTATTATTATCCTTTGTCCTTATTTTTCTCATTATTTTGATGTCTCTACTTGTTGAAAATTATGTAGGAACTTGATGTCATGGATGTATTTAAGGAAAAGAGTTGGGTGAAACTAAGGAGAGTAGAAAATACTTATAAAAGAGCCATCGATACATTCCTTGACTATGCATATCTAGATTCGATTTGGGAGGAAGCAAAGGTACATTACCATAACATTTACTTTATCAACTTTCTTATTTTTGTTATATGTATTATATAGCTTTTGTTTTCTGTTTCATTTTCTTCCTTTATAGATCTCTTATTACTTTCCTGAAAATCGAGAGCCATATAAGTGAGCATTGGGTAAAATCCATGAAGCTTGGAGAACTCATAAGTCTGAGTTGAAGGTGGTTCATTTTGATGGAAAAATACACAATCAAGAAATACATTCTAGGCCAAAGGAAATACCCGAGACTATGTGGTTAGAGATGGTAAAATTTTGGGAATCTCCAAAAGGCAAGGTAGTGATTTCTCATTTAATTATTTAAAAAAAAATAGGCTATGACTATGATAGTTTGATTAGTTTATTTTTTATACTAATATTTGGTTTTCTCATATTGCTTAGGAAAGAAGTCAAAGAGGGATTCTCAATCGTGCAAAGTCAAAAATGTGTTCATATGCTAGTTTTAAGAGCTTTGCACGCATCCGAGTAGAAGAAAAGGTAGGTATATGATAAATTCTTCTACGCAATACCAAATTTAATTTACTTTATATACTTGATATACAATTTCATATGTGTTTTGATTAGGAAAAAATGGGGAAAGAACCCGATGAATTGGAAATGTTGTTGAAAACTCATGAACTGAAAAAGGTTTCTAAGTTTAATGATGCTTCTGCTGCAACAAGAGTATGTTTTTCAATCTATTTTAATTTTAGGATTATATGTGTGTGTATATATATATATATATATATATATATATATATATATGCAAATATACCTCATCTGCTGCCCATTAATAGCATTGATTTATACTTTATAGAAAGCGATTATGGATGAGATGACTGCACTTCTGATGCTAATGTTCGACGTGAAATTTTCAAAAAGGTAGTGGGAGAAGATAGGAATGGATATGCAAAAACCTTTGGTCTTGGTGTAAAAGTTCCACGATCCCACAAAAGAAGATGTGCTTTTGAGGAGGAGCGATCTAAAAGGATCAAATCCAAGTCTAGAGTTGAGAGGTTAGAAAAGGATCTACTTGAGAGTAAAGACCAAGTAGGATATCTGACTGGTATAATGCATACACTATTAGAGAATCAAGTAAGTTCCTCACTAAATGCTAATAATTTTTTCTACATTTCTCACGCAACACATTTGTTTTGGGTATATATTTTTTTTACCTCTAAAATAGTGCATAGATGAATATATGAGAATATTATGGGTCACATAGTGATTAGATTGGTTAACTATGGTATGTGTGTCTCTTCTCTTTCAATCTTGGCAAATGTGCCACTTCCACTCTGATTGGAAGAAGTTTTGTATGCTAATTGATTTCCTATGATATCTTTAGTTGACGTCATTCTTTAGTCATACCATTAGTATTATATATATTATATATATTTTAATAAAAATAGACCAAATCTACTAAAATAAAGAGAGGAAAAAAATTATAAAACTATTACCTATATTAGTTGTTTAGTCAACGCTCTTTCTCTGATTAATATCTTTATCTAATCACCGTCCTTACTCTTGTTAACCTATCTTAGCCGACCTATTGAAAAGTTCTAAGTTTATGTCTCGTCATAGGTTCTCAAAATATTTATTAGATGAGGAATCCTAGTATATTATTACAAATAGTTAAATATTAAATAAATTATGCAATCCAAACCTAGAAGATAGTTTCCGTACCAATCTTATGCAAAAACCCAAACAAAAAAAACTTTGGATATGTATATACTCAATTAGTTTTGAGTTTCCTACGCTTTAATATTTTTTTTCATTTATTTATCCAATTGGTTCTATTTCTCCTTTCATCTTTTTTATCCCCTTTAGCCATAACATAGAAATTTATCCATGCTAATTAGGATTTTTCATGGGATGGTTATCTTGCCACATCAAATTTTATCTTAGATAATACGTATATTATATACTCATAATGTAAATTACACACATTTTTTTATAACATAAGATAAAATATATATGTTTTTATATAAGAATAAGTTTTCATGTGAAGTTAGGCATTGAAATTTTATTACATGGAAAATAATGAATAAAATGAAAACAAAAAAGCAATTGTAGTAGAAATATTTAGAGTGAGTGAGTTACGTTATGTACACTATAAATAATTAACATTTTAATGACCAAAATTTTTTTTAATTAATGGCAAATTTTTTTCGATAATGTCACTAAAAATTTGAAAAAACTTATTGGTTCCCTAAAGAATACAAACTCATTTTATAGCTTTTTGATATGAATTTAGATTAATATGATTAAGTTAATTATATATATATTTTTAGGGAAAATATGTTGATGATTATTATCAAATGGAGGATGACACAAATGAAAAGGATGATACTGAAGAGGAGAATGAAGAAGATGATGTTTGATGCGTTTATAAAAACACTTTTGTGAGCCAGCTTATGAAGATGATTAATGCTTTTGTTTGTTAGCTTACAAATATGATCGATATTTTTGTATATCAAATTATGAAGATGTTGGGTGCTTTTGAATATATGTTAACTAACGAAGGCACTCCGTGCTTTTGCTTGTAAGCTTACGAAGATTCTCGATGATTTTGTATATCAGCATATGAAGATGTTTTTGTATAATGGTCGATGATTTTGTATATCAGTGTATGAAGATGTTTTTGTATAATAGCCTATGCTATAAGTTGTTTATATAGTATTGTACTTAAAGGACTGTTATGCCTTTGGGAGCTAAACAACTAATTATTTTGTACTACACAATGATAATTATATATGGTGTAGTTTATTATATATATATATATAAGTATAAATTTTTACTACAGGTTGATATTGGATATTGTGGTAACACATAATATCAATAAATTTTGTACGTTTTGGCCAGTACAGGTTTTACCAATATATATACATACATACAGGGTTAAAATGTGTATATCCAACAATATATATATGTTGGCAATAAGTTTTAGTAACAGATATAATATTTTGTTTAATACTTTTACACACAGATATGATTGTGTGGTTAATTCTTTTTATTACAGATATAATTTTGTGCCTAATAATTCTAGTCACATATATTATTTTGTGGATAATAGTTTTAGTTACAGATATTATTTTGTAGGTAATACTTTTAGTCACAAATATTATTTTGTGATTAATACTTTTACTTATAGATATAAGTGTGGGCATAAGTTTTACTAACCGATAAATATTTGTGGGCATTATCAATTATTCCCAACAGATGATACATATCTGTGGGTAAAACTTTTAATCACAGAGTTTTTATCCACAGTTTTGTCATCAGGAGGAGGAGGAACATCGGACCGGGCAACGGGGAAAAGAAATGAGGGTGAAGAAGAAGAAGGAAATGAAAGAGGAACACCGGACCGGGCAATGGGGAAAAGAAATGAGGGTGAAGCATGGCGTGGTGGGCTGCCGAAGTGGAAAAGAAAAAGAAGGGGAAATGGGCCCTAGACAGGCCTAGGTCGGGAAGGAGGAAGAAAAAGAAAAGAAGAAGAAGGAAAAAGAAAGAAAAAGGAAAGAAAAAGGAAGAAATAAAAGGAAAGAGGAAAAAGGGAATTAAATTAATTTGGATATCAGAGATATTGAAAAATAATAATATTTAAATAAAATAATATTTACTTCCTTTTTAGGTTAATTTAAGATTTTAGAAAGATTTTTCCTAAATTCCATTTTAAATAGCAAAATACCCAAATTTTTTCCTAATTAAATATTTTGGTGGAGGGTAGAAACCCTTATATCATCATCTATTTTGATTACATTAATATTATTATTAGTATTTAAATGGTACCGTCAGCCAACTACGCCGCTACCTGAACCTACCTAAGTCTTCCCTACACTGCCCTCTTACTAACGGAGCCACCCATCTCCCTCGATTCTTCTTGCACGAGCCACCACAACTGTGTGAAGTTCCCTGCCTATCAAGCCAAAGTTTTACACCCGCAACCCCTCGCGCCACCATCCACCACCACATCTGCCACTATCACTGCCTCCTACACCACCCAAAAGTTGCTACTAATCTTCCTCCACCTAGCCATACCCTTCTTTTCTCCTTCTCCTTCTCTCTTTTTCTCTTTATCTTCATTTTGGCCGCCACCTCTACCACCGTGTGCTGCCGCCACTTGCTGCAGGATCGAGATATTTATTCTTTTGGTTCAAAGTTAAGCTAACTAGCTATATGTGTTTTGACCATTGTCTTGCGATGTTTCTATTATTCTGGTTATTTGGACTCTTATCTTTTATCCCCATATTTAAATCTTATTAGAATGTTGATTCATTGATTTCAAAAAGTAGTTATGTTCCAAAAGGATTTCACTTTGATTAAAAAAAAAGCTTAGGGAATAAAATAAATTCTACAAATTTCTTATGAAAACCAAATTCTTCTTTCAGAACTATCTCATCATATATAGTGCTCTGCATAATACCTTGATTGAGGTTTGGACTAGAGGTAACACTGCAACACGTTGTGTCAAAAGGGATGTCATAACTCGACATAGCTCGCGAAGCAAACACACTAGGTTTTGTTTCTGGGAACCTATCATCACAAGCATTACTACGACTACCATTAGCGGTAGTACTAAAAGGGTTTCTATGAGTAATAAAGTCCAAGTAATAGGGGTATAACCCATCATTCGATATTGGACAATCTCCTATCTGATGGTCGATGGACGATGGATATTGCGAGCTTGACGGTGTGCATCCACCGTTGATCGGATTCAAATGGGTATATGACAGCTCTACATCTAGGTCTTGAAATTGCGGCGCCAAGGAACTAGATTCTTGATTCTGACTGTACAATGGTTTTTTCCCTTTCATGCTCGCTATCAATGTTTTTATTCGTCTCAATTCAGCTTCATGCTGTGTGCACTCATCGCAGAGTAGCTATATGACTCCATTGCATCCTAAAATCGGAAATTTTTCATGCATGTCGGACTCGTACTTAATCGACAGTATGGCTTCATCACGTTCGTCTTCTTTAATTTCATCGATAATCCTCAATATATTGTGAACACCAAATAGCCGGTGCACGTTTCGGAACATTTTTGGCCGATCGGCCAGAAAATATGGGGTGAGGATGCAGGCAGGCGTGCACCTTCTTCTTTGATACTTGCTGTAACACCCCCAAATTTACTACTGAAAAATTTCGTTAAATTTTAAAGAAGTTTAGCGGAAGCAAGCAAATAAACTATAAATTCAGGGGTATTACCGCCACACTTAGTACCAGATCGATTCACAACTATCGACCCGATACTAAGTGCTAAGGCTAAAATATTAGAACCAAAACAAATCATTAGTAAGGCATAAGTGATAAGGAAATCAGAGTACGAAAGTCAAGAGTTACGTTCGGAAGTACAATTTAAAATTTCAAATGTCAGAGGAATTAAAATAACGGAAGGATAAGGTACGATAAAACCCTTGAAAATTTAAATACAGCACTTGTAACTTCCAAAGACAAATACGATTAAACAATACAATTTTCGAAGGGTAAATATCCGGACCGCTTACTCACTTAGATCAAGCCTTCCATCCCAAATTTAGTAACCGATCAACCTGCATCAAAGGTCTGCTCCCCACCATCGGTGGATCATCACAGGACCCATTCAACCAATGTAGTATCAGTACGGGTCTAGTACTGAGTAAGGGCGTAGGTGTGCTAAGGCCAAGCATACCATCATACCACGTAGCCTACATAACACAATCATATAAGTAACATGCAATAACACACCAGATAAGGCCTGAGTACTTTCCGGTGACTTGTTCTTTATCCTCGTTAATAATATGTCCATTTCACACATAGTCTTTATTAATCCATGCGAGTGCGGGAGCCCCACTATTGTAGCCGGTGGAATGGTCGCGAGGGCTATGCCCTGCCACTATTATAGCCGGTGGAACGGTCGCGAGGGTAAGATACTCTGCCACTATTATTTGCCGGTGGACCGATCTGGCCCCGACTCACGAGGTATTCCACTATAAATATTAGTATCTTTCCATGTCTTATAACTTTTACGTTTGGTTTGTTGAGCACGAAATCCCCCACTATTATAGCCGGTGGAACGGTCGCGAGGGCGTATGCCCTGCCACTATTATAGCCGGTGGAACGGTCGTGAGGGTAAGATACCCTGCCACTATTATAGCCGGTGGACCGGTCTGGGTTCGGCTCAACATCTTTCTCTGTAAGTCGTTAGTGTTTTAATGTATCTTATTCGAGGGAATTTCACCTTTGTCATGCATGGCCAGAGTTCTCAACATATCACATCAAAACTGAAGGTATATGCGTACTATCACATACAAATGAGGGCACATGCACACAACCCGATTCCAAGCCACGCCACACATGAAACAGTTAGAATAATGGCATTTAAGACCACGACACATAAATCATATAGAACATCCATGGCACGTATGACACATGTCATACATTCAGCCTTAGCTATATCCTTACTCGGTTTAGGTTACCGAGCTATCTCCTGCGCTTATATTAGGCCACTAAACACCCTTTGTAATTATCATACTTAACACATTTTTTCGCATTGGAAACCCAAATCATGACCCTCAGACTCAACTCTCCCTCATACCTCACTCCTCCTCATTTATTTTTATTATTTTCTTTTTCTTTTTCCACCTTCTCAAATTAGGGTTTCTTTCCCAAACCCTAGGTACCCTTATATGACCCTACGTACTATTTTTCACCTCGAGCCTCCAGACTCCCAAACAGACCTTCCATTAGTCTCCCCACGTCCTAAAGTAACTTTTTATATGTAAGGTTCGCCCCCATGCGGACCTTAACCTCCCCATGCATACCCTATCATTTCCACCATGTCAAACCCTATCATTCCCATGCAATCTCTAGTTTTCCCATGCAACCTTACTTTATCCCACTCTTCTATTTTATTTAATTCCCTTTTTCTCATCATTTCACAGATTACAGACTACCTAGGTCGTCCATACCCACGTTAACCAACGTACTTCCCCTTGGTTATCTTAATTGCTTGTTTTTCTCTTTCAAGTCCGCACTCCACAACACCTCATCAAATAACCTAGCATGAGTCGTAGGGGTCACATCACATCACATTATATTTGTATCATACCATATTAGCACATACAGACAAGAGCACAAGAACCTACCTCGGTTCCACGCTGCGCTACATAAATACATAGATAATATACATATTATAGCATACAACCGCACAAGGCATACAAGACAAGTAAAACATGTAATACACACAGGTGGCCTTAGTTACGTCCTTACCTAAATCGACGCCGGGCTTGGAGCACGCTCCTACACCTCCTGGGGTTTGACCCGGTTCACGTATAAGAGGGAAATACTTAAGGTTAATCTCCCTCTACCGGAATTATCAAAATTCCTATCTTACCCCTATCATGGCCTAATACTAAGGCTAATATTAATAGTAGGGGTTTATAAATAAAGGGTAGGGTTATTACTATTCTTACGATAGTTTAAACGGATTATCACTAATTAAAGTAGGTTTTAGCAAATCCAGAGTATTAAGGTGAGGGTTTCAATATTTTTAATAATAATTACTAATAATACTAACAATAATAAGAATACTACTTATAATAATAATACTCATAATAAGAATAATAATGGCTATAATGATAATAATGATGATAATAGTAATTGAAATCGTAGTAGCATTAGTGATAGTAATATTACCGATAATAATAAAATACTAACACAACCATAATCATTCTGATGAAAATATCAATAATAAAGATAATAATAATAATAGTATTAGAAGTAGTAATAGTAATGAAAATAATAATAATAATAATAATAATAATAATAATAATAATACAATTGATAGTAAGAATACTAGAAATATTACTAATAGAAATAGTAGAAACAATAATAATAGTTAGAAAGATAAACATAATGAAACTAGTATTAACCATAGTAGTAATAATAGTAATGATAGCGATAATGATAGTAACAATAATAACGATAATAACAATAACAATAATAATAATTACAATAATAATAATAATAATACAATAGTTGTGGCAATACTAAGCATAACAAAAATACTAAGGTAATAAAATTAAATTATAATGTTAAGGATAATAGCGATGGTAATATATGATAAAATAATAAATGCATTAAATACCACAACAACAACAACAAAAATAACAACAAAGATAATAATAATAATAATAATAATAATAATAATAATAATAATAATAATAATAATAATAATAATAATAATAATAATAATAATAATAATAATGTTAATAATATTAATAACTTAACAAGGTCTTATAGTTAATTAACACCATTAATTAGAGGTTCTTAGGGTAAGGTTGGGTTCTAGTAATAATAATAAGGGTGGTAGTATTAGTAATAATAATAGTAATTTTAGTAATAATAATGATAATGTTAATATTAATCATAATAATACTAATAATAGTAGTTAATAATGTTAAATCATTAATCACTTTTATTTTTTTAAGATTAAGGGTTCAGGGTGTTGGGCAACCTGGCTGAGAGGTGGTGGCGCCGGCGGCAGCGGCGGCGGCGGTGGAGGAAGGGAAGAGAGGGGAAAAATGGAGGTGGAGGCCAGGGAAGAGGGAAGTAGGGGAAAGTGGAGGTGTAGGATGGTAGAGCAGGAACCGTTGGTTGATTTGGGGGGTAGTGGCGGAGCTGCAGGTGGCGGTATGGCCGACGGTGGCGGTGCAAAGGTGGCGCAGAGGGTGGGAAGGCTGTTTTGGGGAGGAATTTTGGCACGGCCTGGGCGGCACGTGCGGGGCAAGGCAGGGAGAGCTAGTAGTCTGGTTGTGTAGAGGGAGGTGCAGGGAGGATGTTGGTGGCGTGGGCAGGCGGCAACGGTGGCCGAAGGCGAAGGAAAGGGCGGCTAAAGGTGGGGCGGTGTGCGGCTCTGGTTTTTTGGGTTCCAAACTTCGAACCCGATTAAGGCAATGGTTAGGGCTATTTATAGGGAAATTGGGACGGGAAATGACAAAGCTTCGAGGGAGGTTAGGGGGTTAGGGTTAGGGTAGGTTGTCCGACGAGAATGGCCGGTGCAGGGTCTACAATTTGCAGGCTGTGATCTGTCGAAAAATGGAGGGCTTACGTGCGGGGGAGAGAGGCTCATTGAAGGGTCATGTCTGCAGGGATGAAGATGAGGGAGAAAAGAAGAGTTGACCGGTGGAGATGGCGTGCCGTTGAAGCTAAGCTTCCCGGCGAGATTTTCGGCTGCAACTGGCTGAAGGTTGAAGACGAAGTTCAGGTGGGGCGGACCGGCGGTTCAGCGGGAAAGAAGAAAAGAAAGAAAAAGGCCGAACCGGCCGGGAGGAAGGAGGGTGTGCGCTGGGGAGCTGGGCCGCGCAAGGGTGCTGGGCCAGTAAGCCGACCCAGTCGGGGGGAGAAATAAGGAAGAGAAGGGGAAAAAAAGAAAAAGGAAAAAGGAGGGAGAAAAGGAAAAAGGGAAAAAGGAAAAAGAAGGGAAATTAGTGGTTGGATTAATTAGCATGATTGGGTAATTTGGGATGTTTAATAAAATATGATTATCAAAATAATAATTAAATTCTATTTTTAGGTTAATTTAGGGATTTTTGAAAGAATTTTCTTAAATTCCATGTTAAATAAATAAAGCACTTTGATTTTCTCCAATTAAATTATTCATAAATTTTATATTAATTTGAAACTATTTTATCCTTCTTAATTTAAACATGGCAATTTATTTAATTAATTTCCAAAATAAAATCCTTAATTAGCTTAAAATACCAAAAGTCCTCCTATTTAAAACGCTTATAAATTCCTTCTTGATTTATCCTAATTAATTCCCTTTTATTTCAATAAAAGTAAATTATTTGATTAACTTTCAACATAAAAACCTTATTTAATAATAGATAATAGAAATTAGGATTTTTGGGGCATTTCATCACTACCCCCTTAAAAACAGACTTCGTCCCCGAAGTCTCTGGAAGCGCCTAGGGTTAGGGTCGAAAAGGTCTAAGGGAATAGGGACACCCTACGAAAATAATACTTATATAAACTACCCCCTTAAGAGTAAACTAACTACAAAACCATAATAATCACAACATCTAAAATACAGAGTTAACACAAATCCGACACATAAAATCACAATGATCATATACAAGGACATAATTACAACAACAAATCATAAGGTCACCTATACTACCCAATCACACTATCCTCACAAGCTAATCCGGATTTTAAAAAGAAGGAAACACTTGAAGTAGTGAAATACAGTTTTAGTTAGAACATTTAGGATCGGGGAGTGATGCCGGTAGTTGGGGCCGCAAAGAACGAAACTAAGAGGAATGATACATATTAAGCTAGATTCGAATAATTATTGGATTTTAAAGATAATTTACCTGCTCTAGTGTCGATCGAACTGGTTAGTATCTTTTTTGGTTTTTTTACGGTGGCTCCCTCGGGTAAATAATTTAAAATAGTACTCTCAACAGTCCGATCAATGCCAGTAACTTTTTTTCTTTACAATCTTGTTTGTTTTGTTGATTTTTTCCGTCATTTCTGTTTATCTGCTCAATTAATGATTATCTCAAAACATGACGATTTATATTGGGGACCTCTTCAAATTCAACTTGTAGTAATTAGTAACAAAAATTAGAACTTTGAAAGCATAAATAAAAGCAACATGACAACACTATGCACGCAATTGACTTCACAAAGAACAACTTGCGCACACATATTAAGGCAATTAATATTCCGCACCCCGGGTCCCAAGCAACCCATATTCGGCCATTATGGTGATTATCATAGTTGGACTTGGATATAGCATCTAAATCCCTGCAAACTATATTCAACGCTGCTAACATTTAACTCATTCATACGTGTTTTAAAAATACTAACTAAAAAAAGACAATTAATATGACAACAAATGATTGAATTTCGTATACTTGGAGACCCTTATTCCCTTTTATATTCCAAATTTGAGTTTTCCTTCTTGAGACTAAAATTAAAGTTGTGATCTAAGAGGGGGTTTTGAGATTTACATCATTTGGTATCAGAGCAAAGTCAAACTTGGCCCATGAACCTGTGGCACTTGTTTTGGAAGCCCTTGGGTTTTCCCCATTTGTTCACAAGTCAGAATCTGTTACATGCCTTACTTGGGTGTGTGATTAAAGCCTTATTCAGTAAAGACCAAGCAAGTAGAAGCCCAAGGAGATCCGTGGTTATTTTAGTCTTATTTATTTTTATTTTCATGTTTTTATTATTATAATAAATAATGTATCTCTTTCAAATGGGTATTTAATCCCATTAAGAAGGGAGGCAAAAGGTGCGCTAGATTAATGAATTGTTGTTGTTTCATTTATATTCAATAAGGAGCATTTGATGCCTTAATGAGGGGAGTTAAAAGGGCGGCATATCTTTAATTCTTAGATGTTATAGCTGAACCATTTTGGGGTTATTATTCAGCCAAACCATTGGCTTTCTTTTACTGTATGATATTTCCTATAAATACAAGTTTGAAGAGAGGAATAATAATTCCTGATTATTCACAATATACCTTATGGTTTTCTCTTTGCTTTGAGTTTGTCTCAAGTTAAAGATTATTTCCTTATAGCTTTGAGTTTTTCTTGAGTTATAAGATTAGGGTGAGCTTTGAGTTTGTCTCGAGTTCTTGCCTAAGATCCCAAAACTTTGAGTGTGTTCTTGAGTTTTGGCTCATTTTCGTTATTTTATTGCTAATTACTTTATGTCCAAATTTGAGTGTTCCTTCTTGAGACTAAAATTAAAGTTGTGATCTAAGAGGGTGTTTTGAGATTTACATCATTTGGTATCAGAGCAAAGTCAAACTTGACCCATGAACCTGTGGCACTTATTTTGGAAGCCCTTGGGTTTTCCCCATTTGTTCACAAGTCAGAATCTGTTACATGCCTTACTTGGGTGTGTGATTAAAGCCTTATTCAGTAAAGACCAAGCAAGTAGAAGCCGAAATAGATCCGTGGTTATTTTAGTCTTATTTATTTTTATTTTCATTTTTTATTATTATAATAAATAATGTAGCTCTTTCAAATGGGTATTTAATCCCATTAAGAAGGGAGGAAAGAGGTGCGCTAGATTAAGGAATTTATGTTGTTTCATTTCTATTCATTAAGGAGCATTTTATACCTTAATGACGGGAGTTAAAAGGGGGGCATATCTTTAATTCTTAGTTGTTATAGCTGAACCATTTTGGAGTTATTATTCAACCAAACCGCTGGCTTTCTTTTACTGTATGATATTTCCTATAAATACAAGTTTGAAGAGAGGAATAATAATTCCTGATTATTCACAATATACCTTATGGTTTTCTCTTTGATTTGAGTTTGTCTCAAGTTAAAGATTAGTTCCTTATAGCTTTGAGTTTTTCTTGAGTTATAAGATTAGGGTGAGCTTTGAGTTTGTCTCGAGTTCTTGCCTAAGATCCCAAAACTTTGAGTGTGTTCTTGAGTTTTGGCTCATTTTCGTTATTTTATTGCTAATTACTTTATGTCCAAATTTGAGTGTTCCTTCTTGAGACTAAAATTAAAGTTGTGATCTAAGAGGGTGTTTTGAGATTTACATCATTTGGTATCAGAGCAAAGTCAAACTTGACCCATGAACCTGTGGCACTTATTTTGGAAGCCCTTGGGTTTTCCCCATTTGTTCACAAGTCAGAATCTGTTACATGCCTTACTTGGGTGTGTGATTAAAGCCTTATTCAGTAAAGACCAAGCAAGTAGAAGCCGAAATAGATCCGTGGTTATTTTAGTCTTATTTATTTTTATTTTTATTTTTTATTATTATAATAAATAATGTAGCTCTTTCAAATGGGTATTTAATCCCATTAAGAAGGGAGGAAAGAGGTGCGCTAGATTAAGGAATTTATGTTGTTTCATTTCTATTCATTAAGGAGCATTTGATACCTTAATGACGGGAGTTAAAAGGGGGGCATATCTTTAATTCTTAGTTGTTATAGCTGAACCGTTTTGGAGTTATTATTCAACCAAACCGCTGGCTTTCTTTTACTGTATGATATTTCCTATAAATACAAGTTTGAAGAGAGGAATAATAATTCCTGATTATTCACAATATACCTTATGGTTTTCTCTTTGATTTGAGTTTGTCTCAAGTTAAAGATTAGTTCCTTATAGCTTTGAGTTTTTCTTGAGTTATAAGATTAGGGTGAGCTTTGAGTTTGTCTCGAGTTCTTGCCTAAGATCCCAAAACTTTGAGTGTGTTCTTGAGTTTTGGCTCATTTTCGTTATTTTATTGCTAATTACTTTATGTCCAAATTTGAGTGTTCCTTCTTGAGACTAAAATTAAAGTTGTGATCTAAGAGGGTGTTTTGAGATTTACATCATTTGGTATCAGAGCAAAGTCAAACTTGACCCATGAACCTGTGGCACTTATTTTGGAAGCCCTTGGGTTTTCCCCATTTGTTCACAAGTCAGAATCTGTTACATGCCTTACTTGGGTGTGTGATTAAAGCCTTATTCAGTAAAGACCAAGCAAGTAGAAGCCGAAATAGATCCGTGGTTATTTTAGTCTTATTTATTTTTATTTTTATTTTTTATTATTATAATAAATAATGTAGCTCTTTCAAATGGGTATTTAATCCCATTAAGAAGGGAGGAAAGAGGTGCGCTAGATTAAGGAATTTATGTTGTTTCATTTCTATTCATTAAGGAGCATTTGATACCTTAATGAGGGGAGTTAAAAAGGGGGCATATCTTTAATTCTTAGTTGTTATAGCTGAACCGTTTTGGAGTTATTATTCAACCAAACCGCTGGCTTTCTTTTACTGTATGATATTTCCTATAAATACAAGTTTGAAGAGAGGAATAATAATTCCTGATTATTCACAATATACCTTATGGTTTTCTCTTTGATTTGAGTTTGTCTCAAGTTAAAGATTAGTTCCTTATAGCTTTGAGTTTTTCTTGAGTTATAAGATTAGGATGAGCTTTGAGTTTGTCTTGAGTTCTTGCCTAAGATCCTAGAACTTTGAGTGTGTTCTTCAGTTTTGGTTCATTTTCGTTATTTTATTGCTAATTACATTATGCCCAAATTTGAGTATTCCTTCTTGAGACTAAAATTAAAGTTGTGATCTAGGAGGGTGTTTTGAGATTTACATCATTTGTTATCAGAGCTTTGGCATGGAGGTTCAAGGAAGATCATGTGTTTTTTTGAGAAAGAAAATCGCTGGAATTTATCTGGTTTTTCAATCAACTTTGAAGAGTGATATCTCAGCCATAAAAAATCCAAATCAAATGATTCGTTTTTTGAATCTGGGTATTTTTCTGTCTAGAATACTCCTATTTAATTTCAGAGTTTTTGGAAACGTTTTGCTATTAAACTGGGCAGTTTTCTTTGAACTGCACAAACACGAAGCAAATCCAGCGCATCAGATTTCAACTGAAGTTTTCTCCTTCATCCGGATGGCTTTTAAGGAGTTTCTTTTTTTGAAATTGCTTAAATTTTCCTAAATTTTGAAAATCTGTAAGCCTTTGAGAGTCTCAAGGCCATTTTCATTTTCATTTAGTTTCAGCTGAATATCTATTGTACTTGTAATAACCTAGCAAAATAGTGAAAAGTCATGGTTGGTGGTGAGGAGTTTGCTAAGATGTTACAGGTTATCGCTCAAAATTTAGAGAAAATGGAGAAAAAATCATAGAAGGATAGGGTGAGCCAAAATACTAGAATGGATGGAATAGCCGAAATGGTTTTGAAAACCACTAGAAAACTGAACGAGTTGGAGAATGAGGAAGAAAGTAGCGGTAGCGATTTTATACAATTTGATGAAGATAGGGGATTAAAGATTAACCTACCTGAATTTGATGGGGGGCATGATAGTGAGGCTTTTCTAGATTGGGTAAGACAAATAGAAACTGTGTTTGAGTATAAGGGGTTTGATGACAGGAAGAAGTTTAAACTGGCTATCCTCAAACTCACTAAACTCGCTGCCTTGTGGTATGAAAACCTTAAGGCGAATAGGAGGAGAGAGGGGAAAGAAAGAGTAAACTCATAGGATAAGTTGAAAAAAAAGATGAGGGATAAATGGGTGAGTAAGGAGTACGAACAGGAGCAATACCTAAAATTGACCCATCTTTCCCAAGAAAATATGAGCGTGGAAGATTACATTAAAGAATTTGAGAAGTTATGTTTGGTTTGTGATTTTCAAGAAAAGGAGACCTTCAAAATTGCTCGTTTTATTAAGGGTCTTTCTAAGGGGACTAACCAAAAGGTAGAGGTAACTCACTACACCACTTTTAGTGATGTTTGTAAATTGGCTATTAGATATGAGTCTCAATTAAAAGAGGAGAAGCCCAGAATTACTTCTTTCAAAAGTCCCATGAAATTTACTCCATCTTACTCTAAGGGGGTACGTTTCAAAACAAGTCAAGAGGCACTTTTCAAAACAAATATTTCTCTTCTAGTTCAAAATTTGATAAAGGGAAAGACAAGGTTGTAATTTCACCTAGTGAACTTGCTACTAGGAGAAAGTGTTTTAAATGTCATGGTAGAGGACATATGGCGTCGGAGTGTCCTAGCAAAAATCTGATGACAGCCGCTCAATATGCCATGTTTGATGAGGAAGAAAAGCTTTATAATTTCATTACTCTAGAAGAAGATAACGAAGAAGAAGAGCTTGATGAGATCCCACCAGAAAGCGAGCTTAATATGATGCTGGTTCGTAAAATTTTGTTTAGTGAACCAAAAAATGATGAAAGGCAAAGAAACAATCTATTCCATACTAGGTGCAAGGTTGGTGAGAAAACTTGCAATGTGATTGTTGATGGTGGAGCACAAACTGATGTGATCTCTAATGAAGCCGTGAGTAAGTTGAAACTTACTACTAGGGATCACGATGAGCCTTACAAGTTGAATTGGTTGAATGATGGTGTGGGAGTAAGAGTGAAGAAGCAAGCTTTGGTTTCTTATTCCATTGGAGGGTTTGAAGATGAAAGGTGGTGTGACATACTGCCTATGGATGCATGTCACTTGCTACTTGGAAGACCATGGCAATTTGATCATGACTCGGAGCATAAAGGTAGATCTAATGTTTATATTGTAACAACTAAAGAAGGTAGAAGAGTTAGATTATTGCCTTTACCGCCCAAAGTTTCTAAGAAAGAAAAAGAGAAAAGCAACTATCTTGTAACTTGTAATGAGTTTAAAAGAATAGTGGAAGAAAATGGGGGAGGGTATGCTTTGGTTGTGAGAACCAAAGATGATAATAGTACTACTTGTAATAACTCATTGCTACTAAATGAGTTATTAGAAGAGTACAAAGATGTGTTCCCCAATGACTTGCCCAAAGGCCTACCTCCAATTAGAGGCATTGAGCACGCCATTGACTTGATTCCAGGAGAACCTTTGCCCAATAAGGCTGCCTATAGGTGTAACCCGGAAGAGAGTAAGGAACTTGAGAGGCAAGTGAATGAGTTGATCAAAAGAGGCTATGTGAGGGAGAGCCTTAGTCCTTGCTCCGTTCCTGCACTCTTAGTACCTAAGAAAGATGGTACTTGGAGGATGTGTGTTGATAGTCGTTCCATTAACAATATAACGATCAAATACCATTTCCCTATGCCTCATTTGCAAGATATGTTAGATGAGTTGAGTGGTGCCTTAGTCTTTTCCAAAATAGACTTAAGGAGTGCCTACCATCAAATGAGAATTCGAGAGGGGGATGAATGGAAAACGGCTTTCAAAACAAAGCAAGGGTTGTATGAGTGGTTGGTGATGCCATTTGGGCTTTGCAACGCACCAAGCTCCTTCATGAGATTGATGAATGAAGTCCTCCGTCCTTTTTTGAACGATTTTATTGTTGTTTACTTAGATGACATTCTTGTGTATAGTAAAAACAATGAAGATCATGTAATTCATTTAAGGAGGTTGTTTGAAAAATTGAGGGAGGTGAAGTTGTATGGTAAGCTTGAGAAATGTGCATTCATGACTCCTAGTGTTGTATTTTTAGGATACATTGTAACGGGAGAGGGGGTTCATGTAGATCCAGAAAAGGTGAAGACGGTTCAATCATGGTTGGCTCCAACCAATGTGCATGAAGTTAGAAGTTTTCATGGACTAGCCTCCTTCTATAGGCAGTTCATTAAGAACTTCTCAACCATCATGGCTCCAATCACAGAATTAACGAAGAAAGGGAGTTTTGAGTGGACTGAAGCAGTACAAAAGGCCTTTGAGAAGGTCAAATCTCTTCTTTGCAATGCTCCTATACTTGTGCTTCCAGATTTAAACAAAGTGTTTGAGGTGGAGTGTGATGCAAGTGGGATAGGGATAGGTGTTGTTTTGATACAAGAAAAGAAGCCTGTGAGTTAATTTAGTGAGAAGTTGAATGGGGCAAAGATGAACTATTCCACTTATGATCGTGAGTTTTATGCCATAGTTAGAGCACTTGATCATTGGTCTCACTACCTTAGGCCAAAACCATTAGTACTTCATTCTGATCATGAGGCTCTAAAATTCATACATGGGCAGAAAAAGCTCAACAAGAGGCATGCTAAATGGGTGGAGTTTCTCCAATCATTTACTTTCAGTTCCAAGTACAAAGATGGTAAGTGTAATGTTGTGGCTGACGCATTGTCCCGTCGAAACTACTTGCTTTCCATGGTGGATACAAAGATCTTGGGTTTTGAACAACTCAAGGATTGTTATAAAGATGATCCCGACTTTGCTAGTGAGATGGGACTTCCTACTAAGGAGTTTGTATGGCAAGATGGTTACCTCTTTAAGGGTAACAAGTTGTGTGTTCCGAAGAATGGAGTAAGGGAGTTGTTGGTGAGAGAATTCCATAGTGGGGGATTGGCCGGACATTTTGGGATCCAAAAGACCCTTGATATTTTAAGTGAGCACTTCTATTGGCCTAGAATGATCAAGGATATTACTCATGTTGTTCAGAGATGTGATACTTGTCAAAAGGCTAAGGGACACTTCACTAAGGGTCTCTACACTCCATTACCAGTTTCGGATGCTCCATGGGAAAGTGTCAGTATGGATTTTATTATGGGTTTGCCAAAGACGCAAAGGGGAAAAGATAGCATCATGGTAGTGGTAGATAGATTCTCTAAAATGGCACACTTTGTAGCTTGTAATAAAACTGATGATGCCTTGAAAGTGGGCGAACTATACTTCAAGGAAATTGTCAAACTCCATGGCATTCCTCGAAGTATAGTATCTGATAGGGACTCCAAATTCCTTAGTCACTTTTGGAGGACCCTATGGAAGCTTTTGGGTACCAAGTTGCTATTTAGTACCTCTCATCATCCCCAAACTGATGGGCAAACCGAGGTTACTAATAGGACTTTGGGTACTTTGTTGCGTGGAATTGTAAGCAAAACGCAAAAGGATTGGGACATGAAATTAGCCCATGCGGAATTTGCTTACAATAGGGCTCATTCATTGACTACTTCTCGCTCTCCTTTTGAAGTAGTTTATGGAGTGAATCCTTTTGTTCCTATTGATCTCATTCCTTTGCCTAAGGGGGAAATGATGGAAAAGGATGCCAAAAAGAGGGTTGAAACCTTTCAAAAAACCTGTGAGCAAGTGAAGAAAAGAATTCAGGAGATGAATAAGAAATACCAAGAGCGAGCCAATAAAAACCGCAAACAACCTATTTTTCAATTGGGGGACTTGGTATGGTTGCATTTGAGGAAAGAGAGGTTTCCTAAGCTCTGCAAGAACAAACTTATGCCTCGTTCTGATGGCCCTTACAAAGTCCTTGAAAGGATCAATGATAGTGCATATAAGATTGAACTTCCAGATGATTTGATGGGAGTTAGTGCCACTTTCAATGTGGGTGATTTATCTCCTTATTTCGATGATTCGAGTTTGAGGGCAAACTCTTTTGAAGAAAGGGGGAATGATCCAAAGTCAAACTTGGCCCATGAACCTGTGGCACTTGTTTTGGAAGCCCTTGGGTTTTCCCCATTTGTTCACAAGTCAGAATCTGTTACATGCCTTACTTGGGTGTGTGATTAAAGCCTTATTCAGTAAAGACCAAGCAAGTAGAAGCCCAATGAGGTCCGTGGTTATTTTAGTCTTATTTATTTTTATTTTCATGTTTTTATTATTATAATAAATAATGTAGCTCTTTCAAATGAGTATTTAATCCCATTAAGAAGGGAGGAAAAAAGTGCGCTATATTAAGGAATTGCTGTTGTTTCATTTCTTTTCATTAAGGAGCATTCGATGCCTTAATGAGGGGAGTTAAAAGGGGGCATATATTTAATTCTTAGATGTTATAGCTGAACCGTTTTGGGGTTATTATTCACCCAAACCGTTGGCTTTCTTTTGCTGTATGATATTTCCTATAAATACAAGTTTGAAGAGAGGAATAATAATTCCTGATTATTCACAATATATACCTTAAGGTTTTCTCTTTGCTTTGAGTTTTTCTCAAGTTAAAGATTATTTCCTTATAGCTTTGAGTTTGTCTTGAGTTCTTGCCTATGATCCCAGAACTTTGAGTGTGTTCTTGAGTTTTGGTTCATTTTTCGTTATTTTGTTGCTAATTACTTTATGTCCAAATTTGAGTATTCCTTCTTGGGACTAAAATTAAAGTTGTGATCTAAGATGGTGTTTTGAGATTTACATCAAGTACCCTTGGATAGGATACTAGCTCGTACCCTAGTCACTGTAATAGCATCAGTAACACCAGCTTGCCAAACGCACTAGCGATCCTACTCAAGAAATTTTTTGCCCAATATCCAAGAGGCAAGCCCAGAAATTTGATCCACAGCGGCACCGCCTACATCTCATCCAGATCAAACTTCATTCACCTATGCCAAAATTTCAAGATAAACAACCTATTGAAGAACGTCTAATGCTGGCTTTGGATCTTGTTTGCGCCCTCCAAAGTCTTGAGTGAAGCATGAAGCATCACATGAGGCATATCAACTACCTTCCAATGCATACTGACATACCCACAAACCTGATGATAAGAGGGACAATCAACAAAGACGGTGGGACAAACAACAGCGAATCTTCTTGGTTTGGTTTCCCTATCACTGGCCAGGATGTCCCTCCAATAAGGCGAATCTTTTGGCGAGCAGACTTCCAGCCTCTCCCACACTGATGGATTCTCCACAAGATTAGGGTTCTGTCAAGCGGTACTCTGGATCACGTCTGCATGGTCGTCCGAAGGGGGTTGCTGAACCTTATTCTCAGTCTCTGCAAGCCAATTAGGCCCCGCCGAGGTCACTTCAACGTCGATCAAGGCTGATTCAAAAAGGAATGGTACGATTTCTCCATGCATGGGTGGCTTGGCATGGACATAGGACGTCTGACTTGGATTATCTCCATCATTTGATGCGTTCGCAACTGCCGGTTCCTGGGCAATCGCACGAAGACGGGACACAAAGATGGCTGGCAACGACTTTTTCCTGGCCATCCTCACTAATATAATTAGTTATTTACCGATAACAATATTTTTCATATCATGCGATTCTTGATGACTTTACATCAAATGTTTTACCAAATATATATATTTTTATGCAAATTAATATTTTTCTCCTTAATATAAAAAAGATCAAATAAAATGTCACATTATAATTTGTGAAATTTGTAAAAGTCGAAATTACATAGATATCTTTACTTAAGGCTAGAAATTAGTAAGGTAACATGAGTACAGAAAAATTTGATTAGTTAACAAATTTAACAAAGGGATCATTCGAATCTTACTAACAACTACTCATTTCTGCTCGTAGCCTTGAACGTTGTCATGCTCCATGCTAGTAGTGCCCAACGAACCTAAGTACATGCATTTGAGTAAATCAGCGCAAGCTATCTAAACAAAATTCAAAATTGAAAAAACAATCTAGGGTCTGTAGGATAAAGTAGTTATGTTCCAAAAGGATTTCACTTTGATTATAAAAAAAAAAAAAAAAAAAAAAAAAAAAAAAAAAAAAAAAAGCTTAGGGATTAGAGTAAATTCTACAAATTTCTTATGAAAACCAAATTCTTCTTTGAGAACTGTCTCATCATATATAGTGCTCTGCATAATACCTTGATTGAGGTTTGGACTGGAGGTAACACTGCAACACGTTGTGTCAAAAGGGATGTCATAACTCGACATAGCTCGCGAAACAAACACACTAGGTTTTGTTTCTGGGAACCTATCATCACAAGCATTACTACGACTACCATTAGCGGTAGTACTAAAAGGGTTTCTATGACTAATAAAGTTCAAGTAATAGGGGTATAACCCATCATTCGATATTGGACAATCTCCTATCTGACGGTCGATGGACGATGGATATTGCGAGCTTGACGGTGTGCATCCACCGTTGATCGGATTCAAATGGGTATATGACATCTCTACATCTAGGTCTTGAAATTGCGGCGCCAAGGAACTAGATTCTTGATTCTGACTGTACAATGGTTTTTTCCCTTTCATGCTCGCTATCAATGTTTTTATTCGTCTCAATTCGGCTTCATGCTGTCTGCACTCATCGCTGAGTAGCTCTATGACTCCAGTGCAGCCTAAAATCGGAAATTTTTCACGCATGTCGGACTCGTACTTAATCGACAGTATGGCTTCATCACGTTCGTCTTCTCTAATTTCATCGATAATCCTCAATATATTGCGTACACCAAATAGCCGGTGCACGTTTCGGAACATTTTTGGCCGATCGGCCGGAAAATATGGGGCGAGGACGCAGGCAGGCGTGCACCTTCTTCTTTGATACTTGCAAGCCGCGCATGCCTGTCGTGTTTCAAATTTTAGTGCCGTCATATGAAATACTAGGGCTGATGCCGGTAATTGGGGCCGCAAAGAACGAAACTAAGAAGAAGGATACATATGAAGCTAGATTCGGATAAATATTGGATTTTAAAGATAATTTACCCGCTTTAGTGCCGACCGAACTGCTTAGTATTTTTTTTGGTTTTTTTACGGTGGCTCCCTCGGGTAAATAATTTAAAATAGTACTCTCAACCGTCCGATTAATATCAGTAAATTTTTTTCTTTACAATCTTGTTTGTTTTGTTGATTTTTTCGGTCCTTTATGTTTATCTGTTCAATTAATGATTATCTCAAAACATGACGATTTATATTGGGGACCTCTTCAAATTCAACTTGTAGTAATTAGTAACAATAATTAGAACTTTGAAAAGAAAAAATCAAAAAAATCAACAACTATCCGCTGACATATTCTTTCTTTTATCTGGTCAATTAATAATTATCTCAAAACATAACGATATATATTTGGGACCTCTCCCAGTTCACCAAGTAATAATTGGTAATTAGAACGTTGAAAAAAAAAACGGTCAACCACTATCGCCTGACGTATTTTTTCCCTTATACTCAACTTCTAAAATTTAATACTCTACCCTTGACCCCTGCTGCCTCGCAAAGACGATGCTGATGCATATTGCACTTTTTGAGCATAGAATTATAAAACTGAGCGACAAAAGAGAAACAATATTTGATTTTATTGGGTGACAACTGTGAGGCAATATGCTGTAACTTGTTGGTGCTTTATGTCACTCCATTTATTTTCTCACCCTTTTTTTCTCTCCTGTCTTTCCATTTGTCCAACGTTTCTCTTATTTTTTCCTTCCATGTTGCAACTTTATAGAACAACTTTTCAAAATTTTGACCCAATCAACCATTCTTAGGTTCAAAATTTTTAACTGAAATTTAAGTGCTACTTCTTTGAATTCAAATTACAATAATTTATATTCTAGACAATTAAATCACACAATATTTTGGTGAAGTTCACTCACCCTTTTAGACATTCTTTTTAAATTTCACAACTATTGTTTCTTGCTTTGCTGAAATTTCATAATGAATTGCCTTGATTTTATAGTTTCCTCTCAAGTTATATGCTGCGGAGAATATAATGAATCACATTGATTATAATACTTCGATTCATATTTTATCAATGTCTTATTGATCTTTTACCAGTATTAAACACATTTTTTTAATCAATATTTAGTTGATATTTAACCAAAGAATACAGTAAATATTTCATCATTATTAAAATTGATATTTCAATAGAATATAATTAATATTTCACCATAATATAAAATGATATTTAACAATATAATGTAGTTAAATTCTTACCATTCATAAGACTAGACTTCCAGGAAAATGTAGTTATTATTTCATCATACTCAACTTAATTATTCATTCACCAACCTTAAACTAATTTTTTTTATCATAAAATATCCATATTAGATCAACATTTTTTCTTCTTCACAATTTAGATCATGAGAAATCAATTAAAATTGATTATTCTTCTTCTCCTTCTCCAAATTTGAGATTTGGAATCAATTTTAAAATAGAAAGATTTGAAATTCAAATCAATTTCATCTTAAACTCGTATAGGAGACAAATTAAAAACGAGAGAAGATCAATAATGCCTTTTCATTGATTTTTCATCAATGTTTTACACATCTTTCACCAGCATTAGAATTACAATTCACCATTATTATTCTCAATTTTCTTTATTGTGATTTAATAATGTCTCATTACATTTATTCCAATCTTTTCACTAATGTTGAATTGATGTTTACTAATGCTAAGTTAATATTTTATTGTAAATGTGAGTATATTTTAGCAATGCTTCACATATCTTTTACCACATTTGTGTTGAAAACATTAATCATAGCTCAAATAATTTGTTAATCATTCTTATACTAAAATTGATCTTTTTAAAATTATTCCGCATATCATTCTACATTATAACTACTTTAAATACAAACATTCTTTTACAGAATTTGATATTTCACCATTGTTTACTTAAAATTACTCTAAAATTCAATACCTCTTTCGCCATTATCTGCCTGAAAATTTTCAACATTAATCTAATCAAATTTCATTAGCTTTGTGAATATCTTTCACTATAACCACACATATATTTCAACAAAGTTTACCTCATCTTTCACCATTATTTCCATACAATTTGTTAACATTAATCTTATTAAAATTCACGAGTCATTTTCATGTCTTTCATCACAAATAAATACATGTTTCATCAACATTTGACACATCTTTCACCATTATTCTCCTATAAATTTTTAAGATTAATCTAATTAAATTTCATTAGTTTCATTTATAACTTTCACCAAAGGCAGGTATGTTTCACTAAAGTTTAGTGCAACTAAAAAGAATAAATATGAAAAACATCACTGAACACTAATAAAAAACATTACATCAACACAAAATCACAAAATTCAAATAATCCACCAACAATAATAATAATGATGATAAAAACCATAATAATATTGTGAAATAATAATAATCATAATGGTAATAATAGTAATGATAATAATTGAAGATAAAATGAAGTAGGGTTTCGACCCTACATTGAATAAATAATAAAACTAATAAAAATAATAATAATAAATACTAATAATGATAATAATAATAATAATAATAATAATAAGACATTATATTAATAATACTAACACTAAAAATTTGAAATAGACATAGTAGGGTCTCAACCCTATATAGAATAATAACAATAACATTAAAAAGAATAATAATAATAATAATAATAATAATAATAATAATAATAATAATAATCATATATTAATAATAGTAACATTAATAATAATAATACCACCGAAATAAATATATAATAGGGCTTCGGCCCTCAATACCTATAACAATAAAAACATTAGTAGTAGTAGTAGTAGTAGTAGTAGTAGTAGTAGTAGTAGTAGTAGTATATTTGAATTAATGGAAAAATAATAAAATTAAATAATTAAAGCTTATATAAATAGGGTAAAAGGGTTGAGAGGGTCCAGGGTTCACTACAAGAAAATCTATTTTTAACAATGACAATTTTCGTTGCTAAAGATGGTAAGTCGTTGCAAAAAATATATATCGCAAGGATAATTTTTGTTGCGTGGTCATTACGCGTCATGGCATTGCAAAAAAATAAAGCAACGATAAAGGTCGTTGCAAAAAAGTAATTAAACGCAACAAAAAATATTATTGCTAAATATATGTCGTTGAAATACTTCACTTGAACTAACTATGTCATTGCGAAATACTAATCCTACTTCGGCAACATGTTATGTTGTTGCAAAAACCTATAATTAGCAATGAATTTTGTCGTTGAAAAAATTGGTCGTACTTCGGCAACAAATTACATCGTTGCAAAAACCTATAATTAGCAACGAATTTTATAGTTGCAACATATTAATGTATTTCAGTAAATGTTTTTCGACAACAATTGATATTGTTGCTAAAGCTAGTTATTGACAACGAAAGAAGTCGTTGCAAAATAAATAGCAACAATAAATATTATTGTGAAAAATACATATTGCAACGACAAATTTATTACCAAAAATTGAACTTAAAACTTCAACAACCATATTTGTCGTTGCGAAAGCATACAATTGCAACGACACAATAATCTGTTTAAATACCGTTGCGATAAATGACCTGTGAAACCTGTAATCGATATCCATAAATCATACCATATACACATGCCCTGCTTAAATCAATACAACCAAAATATATAACAACAATTCTTAACATATATATCTTAAAATAATATCAACATAGAACCAATTACCAATTTCTTTTCCCCAAATACACACATATTCAATCTGAATAAAGATTATATTGTTCGTTAATAACCATCTTGCATATTAATCTTCAAAATAACAATTGGAATCATTCTTCCAAATGTCAACCACAGGTCCAATCTTCCATATTGGCAATCACGCATCCTGCATAGAAAAATATATAGAAAAGTAAATAATGACATAAAAAAAGTAATAAAAATGATATATATCCAACTACTTTATATCTTCTCCGTTTGTTAATGCTACCTAATAGCATTTGCTTTAATGAAATTCTATATATTGCTATCGATATGACTAATACAAGAAAAAAAAATCAAAACATAAAAGTCTGTAAGATATTATTATCATTATTTTCATTGTCGTATAGATATACATGTTACTACTCCCGTCTTGGGTTTGCAATTAAAATGTTTCAAGTTTATATCTATAATTAATAAGATTCCAAGCCTAACTATAGATATTTTGCTACTTTAGCATATAATATAATATTAATCTTAATATGGATCCCATTCAATATAATGTGTAATTGTGATCAAATAATATATAAATTTTATATGATCCCTCCTCATGATGGTTTTGGATAATGCTAATCTTGGGTTAATATCGCAGGATAATTTGGTTTCATGCTTTTATGATATGTGTCGCTGACTAACTTGACTTCACTCTCTTCTAATGTAGCATCTGGAATGAAATAGCTAAGGTAGTGGAATGAAAAATTAATAAAAATGGAATGAAATAGTTAAGGTAGTGGAAATTGGCCAAGAACAACAATTTTATTTTTTTGAGGATAGGCTATGAGTTGATTAATTAACCATGTTTGTTTTCTTTTAATAATGTTATCAAGTAGCTGTATATATATATATATATGTATGTATGTATGTATGTATGTATGTATGTATGTATATATTTTCTTTTAGATTCTATATTGCTTTATGCGGCATCTTTTGCATGTTTAAGAAAGAGATAATAGAAAAAAGAGGAAATCCAGAGATAATAGCTCTTTTTAATATCTTTAAGAAATGTGTCATAAATCCAGAGGTAAATCCAAAGGTAAAAGGGTTTTATCGCTTTCTTCCTATTGTTATATTTAAAACAAACATCAATGTCTATTTACATTAATTTTTAATATTCAAGCTATAGAGGAAGTTAGTTTAGAAGATCTCCATATAAGTCTAGTGTTCGAATGTTTTTGTAATTTTTTCTATTTAGTTTATCACCATATTTCTAAATTGATGAAACCGAGTATCATACAGTTCCAATCTACTGCAATGATAAAGAATTTATCACCATATTTGGATTAGTTGCTGCATTTTAATACTCTAATTTGATCACCACCTCTAGTGCAATGAATACATGATTTTCAACAAGACTTTAACAAAACCAAACTCTATAATGATATTCACATTTCAATAACTAAGGTATCCAAATTACATATTAAAGGTAGAAGAAGATAGATTTTTGTAAGAAGAATTTATCTCCACTAAAGAGAAGGGACATTTCTCAAATTGGCAAATTGCTCCAACATTTGTTGTTTAAAATCTTCCATTTCACGTTGTTGTTTCTCTTTATAGCTTTCAAATTGCTTTTGTTGGTTTTCTTGGCTTTCCTCTATTGCTTTCTCCAACTCCTTAATTCTTTGATCTTGTTGTTTAATTTTCTCTTGTTGCATGTCCATGATTTGTTTTTGGTGTATTTGTTGTCTTCCTTTGGTAAAGGGATGTATTGTAGTCCCTTTTCCACGGAAATATCCAGATCTAGCAGGTAACACATCCAAAAAGTATCTCCTCTTGTGACTTGGTGTCACCCAATGTAGCAACTACATCCTTTAATTTTTCCTATACATAAAATATGAAAATAAATCAACCATTTATATACTAACTAGATAAATACAAGCATATATAATAAAATAATTTTGTATCATACATGTATCTCCTTTGATTGGTTTTCTGTCCACTCAAGCACCCCAACTTGATTCTTATGTGTATGTTGGGCAAGCCAAATTATATCAGTTGAAGGCTTCACATTATTGTTTTCTTTTGTCTAAAACAATCAAGAATATCATTATTAATATGTAATTCACAATACTAGCTAATATGAACTTAATGAGTTAACCCTTACCAATATATCTTCTAATTCTGCAAATGACAAGTTACCGGTTGTGTGTGTAGACCTCTTGTTAGATTTACGATTTTTTGAATTTCTTTCGCTCATTTTCTGCATGTTAAAAAAGTTCAATGTTAACATATTGAATCAAGCTAAAAGCTAATTATGTACTTTAAATAAAGATACTACCTTAAATTCATCAGAACCAAACTATTTTACACAATACTCCCATTGATCCGATGGTAAATCAGGAGGTGGATTCTTCAAGCGTTCTTCATCAGTTTGGCCACATTTATCACTCTTGTAATAGTAGTGCAAACAAGCTTTCCACAATCTATATAAACGCTGCATAGTATCGACAACAAAAGCTTGAAACTTCAAATAACTCCCACCTTCCTGGATGTCAAATTTATCCTAATTTAACACAATTAATTTATCATGAGAACTAGACTTACACAATTAATTAACAAAAGCTTACACAAAAATCATTTACAAAACTTGAAATATATATCTTCTTACCTGTATCTCTTTCCACATACTATCACCAACCACCATGAATGCTGCCTGCCAGTTGTTAATATTTAACGGAGCCTTTGTTCTCACTATACGACCACATTCATTTACCAAATGTCGAGCATTCTCTCCAATTGCTCGATCAATTTCATCAAGAATGTAAATGTTCAACTTCGATTGTTTTCCTTTGATCTTCATGTCAACCACATAGGATTTATATTTTCCTCTTTGACCTTTAGTTTTCTTGCTTGTGGCTAATGCCAAATGAAAATAAGAAACAAACAGTTAATTAAATATTTGAAATATAATTACGTTAATTTGTGTAGGAATATTATTAAAAATACATACCTTCACCATTTTCAGCAGTTGCATTAATTGTAGAGTGTGCTGAAATATGGCCACTTTCCCTTCTTTATTACTCATCATTTTCAATTTCGGCATTCATAAAGTTATTTTGAGGTATTTCCTCAATCTCACATCGACCAACAACTTCATTGACATTTAACGCCATAGAAACTCTCCCAATAAAATTGTTCACTCTCGTCCTCATAACAATTTGAAGATTCTTATCTACATTGAAATATAACTCATAAGTAAATGATGTATATGGGATTTGAGTATCAAAATATAACTTACCTTGACCCCTTGGTAGATAATGTCTTTTAGATTCATTATCGCTAAAATCTTGGTGATCCAAGTGCATATGTGGGGAACCTGTTTCAATCGAATTTGATGCTCTAATGCTGCACCTATTCCCCAACTCTCCTTGTCCAACTAGGTGGTTGTATTATAATTAGAAGGTAAATTGAAAAAGTAAACAATAGAGTACGAAAATTATTTTATTATAAAATATGCTGCACCGAATACATTGATATATTATTGTAATGGAGTACCCAATTATATGATTGTAATAACAAAGTTGAGGATTAATGTATGCACTGAATTCTATTAGTGTGTCAATGATGTTGATTAAACACGAAAATGAACCTAAATTTAACTAACCAAACAAGCAACCATTTAGCTAAGATATGTCACTATCAAAATGAGCATAAAATTATGTATCTATTTACCTCTTTCATTTGTATGAACACTACTTCCACTATTATGTTGTCCTCTTATCATACCCAACTCTTCTGGTCCTTTTCATCATTAAACATAATTAAATTTAATAAGCTTCATTAAATAATTAATAAGATTATATTGTAAAATAAATTTAGTTACCTTCATCACCCATCATATTAGCATCTTCTACATGTTGAGGTTGAAATGTAGTAGATCGAGGAACCTGTTGAACAAAATCTAAAGTTCTCCACCAATTAGTCTATACATTTTGATTTAATAAAAAAATTTATGAAAATAAATTAAGAAGATTAAATAACATAATGTTTGAAAATCTATTTACCTCTTTCAGTCGTACGACATCGACTACTTCTACCGTTATATCCTCCCCTTGTCCTCCTTAACTCTCCTTGTCGGACTAAAGTTTTTTTTATTATCATAATCAGTAAATGTAAATAAAAAATAAATAATGAATAAGAAATGATTGTTGAATTAATTTAATTAGCTTCATCACCCGTCATATTATTAGCTTCTATATGTGTAATTACCTTCACCACCCTATTATTTGCTCCTCTACACCGCACCATTCTTTGCTTTTCCTGTAGTTATGTTTTCCCCTGCTTTAACAAACATAGACTTGAAGGTTGAAAATACAAGCTTCATTATCTAATAGTTTCAAAACTATGTGTAATATACCATACCAAATCATGAAATATACAAGAACACATCCAACTCACTAAATATAAAAAGTTCCATGCTATTTAGTACATGAAATATTTTATTTCTAACAAATGAAGGAAAATATAAAAACAACTTAAGACTAAATCAAATAAGTGATTCATCATTCTGAATCATCGGAATGTAGCTCGTCTTCTTCACTTGAACCCTTAAAAACTTCAATTTCATCATCATCAATAAAGTCATCATCTAAGTTCCTTTGTCTCTTCTCCTTTGAAATCGTAACCAACTTCACTGCACTTGCTTCCCCTTCCACAACAAGAGCATCTGTAGCTAATGAAGTGACAAAAAAATTATCAACTTCACCTTCACCTACAATATCTAATTGAACATTCACCTCCTCTTGCTGATATGCATCTATATCCATACTTTCTCCGTTACTCTCTTGGTTGGGCATATCATAAAGATCTCTAGGCTGGGCCTTTATAACATATTTCCAGTCAGGATATTTTGGATCTTGTATATAGAATAATTGCTCCACTTGTGACTCCAAAACAAATAGCTCATCTGTTTTCAATGATCTTGTCTTATTTATGCTAATCATCCCATATTCATCTATCTTGCAGCCTCTACCATGATGCACATCAAACCAATGACATTTAAAAATGTACACATGATTTCTACCTAGATATTGCAACCGAAATGCATCTTTCAACACGCCATAATATTCCTTATCAGAACTATGATCATCTCCCTTCACCATAACTCCACTATTTTAAGTTTTTCTATTATCACATCGATCATCTGTATGAAATCGAAAACCATTTACTATATGCCCAGAGTAACGCCTAGCAAGTCTAGATGGATAACAAACTAAATTGTATACATCATCATCGATTTGTCCTTCTTTATGCAGTTTGCGCACCTATATATATATATATATATATATATATATATATATATATATATATATATATATATATAAGATATATCAATATTGAAAATAAAAAGAAAGTTAAGGTAATCATTTTTATCAAATCGCGTCACATACATGATGATGAACAAGTGTATTTTGAAAATTGTGACTTATGCTTTTGCTCCACTTGTCAAGGGTTTTCTCTTTCTAGCTCCATCTTGTGCTCCCTTTTTGAAAGTTAAGGTAAAGAAATACCATAATATATGCAAGTAATCTAACCAAATATGAAATAAATTGGGAGAAAGTTAGAGCGTACTTTATGAACTCTACAAGCTCATCACAATTCTGAAGAACATATAAATGTACTTGTTCACATTCCTCAAAAGTCAAATGGTGTGGCACACCTTGTCCTATCAACCGACCAAGTGGTGAAAATATCTCAAGTTTACTTCTTATATGCCCCTCATGATCATCATCATTCCGGTCTTTGCGATTGAATTTTGTCTCAATGTCATCCATATATTTTGAGCAGAAAGTTAAACATTCATCTGCAAGGTAACCTTCGACAATGCAACCTTCGGGGTGTGCTCTATTGCGAATATACTTCTTCAAGGTACGCAAGTACCTGATAATAAGTAATTATCACCATAAATAATTTCAATTATATGTCAAATGAAATAAATAAAAAATATTAAATTTTTATGTGTACCTTTCAATGGGATACATCCATCGATATCTAAGTGGTCCTGCAATTTTTGCCTCTGCTGCTAAATGTACTACTAGATGGACCATGACATCAAAGAATAGTGGAGGGAAAACCATTTCAAGCTTACATAATGTGTAAGGGATGTGCCTTTCTAAGATATCAAGCTATTCTAGGCATATACTTTTAGAACAAAGGTTCCGAAAGAATAGGCTAAGCTCAATTAAAGGTTCACATACATGTCTTGGTAAGAAACTATGAATTGTAATAGGAAGAAGCTGCTCAATAAACACATGATGGTCATGGCTTTTCATGCATGAAATCTTTATCCATTATCTATAACACATCTGCAAATGTTGGACAAGTATCCATCTGGAGATTTCAAGGGAGCAAACATCTCACAAACTGCAGCTTTAGCATTAGCATTCAAAGTATAGCATGCTATTGGAACATGTAACTTTATCACCGTCTAAGGACAAGCAAAGTGGCCTTTTGTTGACCAACTAGACAAATCAGCATATGCTGGAAAGTCATTGATGGTCCACAATACAGCTGCACGCATCACAAAATTTGTCTTAGAGTGGGCATCATATGTTTCAATACCTATCTCCTAAAGTTCCTTCAATTCTTCAATAAGTGGCTGAAGATACACATCTATATCTCTTCTGGGAGAAGAAGGTCTTGGTATGAGTAGAGTCAGGATGAACGAATGAGCTTTCATACATATCCAAGGAGGAAGATTGTAAGGAATAAGAACAACGGGGCAAATAATATATTGTGAGTCTTTAAAAGGTTGAAATCCATCACAAGCTAATCCAAGTCTAACATTTCATGCATCATCACTAAAGGAACTGTACTCATCATCGAATGATTTCCAAGCAAATGAATCAGAAGGATGCCTCATTATTCCATCTTCTACCATATTTTCTTTGTGCCACTGCATATCTTTAGTTGTCTTTCTCGACATATATAGCCTTTGTAACCTAAACTTAAATGGAAAATATTGAAGAACTTTGTGGGGTAATTTTTTCCCTTTATAAGAGCCTTTGTCATCTGTCTTCCACCTACATAGACCACAGGTGGGACACTCATTTAAATGCTTATTCTCTCTCCAGTAAAGGATACAATCATTGTTACATGCATCAATCTTCACACACTCAAGGCCTAAGTCTCCAATGAGTTTCTTAGCCTTATAATATGAATCAAGAAGTGATGTTCCCCAAGCTTGAGCATGTAACTTAAGTAGGCTATCAAAAGAAGAATCACTCCAATTATTAAGAATCTTTAAGTGCAACAAATTCACAATATATGATAACTTCGACATTGTCGTGCCATTTATTGTCAATGGCTCTTGATATTCTTTTAAGAGCCGATAGAATTTTGCTGCCTCACCAATAGGTTCTTCAGACATGTTATTCCCATTATAATTGTGAGTATCATCCCCCAAATTGAATCCAGCAACACCACAATCATCTTCTGACATGTTAACTTCACTATCAACATCATTTTCTTCACCATCAAATATTCTATTGTTTCACCATGAAACTCCCAAACAGTATAGTTCTCATATATTCCCCGCTTAAGCAAATTAAATCTCACTTCACTTCATTGCTTAAATATTATATTGCAACAACTATCACAAGGACATCGAATTGTGATAGTATCTTTATGCTCGTTTCTAATGTTACATAGAGAAAAATTCAAAAAACCATTAACACCATCTGCATATTCGCGACATGAACGATTCTTTATTTTCATCCATTCCTTGTTCAAATCCATTACCTATTTTGAAATAGCAATATAGTTAATAAAATTTTCTAACAATAAGCAACATTTTTATATATGCTCTCAAGAAATATTTTAAAAATTCTAATAGGGGATAATCCAAAAAATCATAATTGTATTATTGAATATCATAACAATTGAAATAGATAATATTTTTTAATGTGTCATTGCACATTTGATAAATGAAATAATAGAAAAAAAGAATATTTTTTTATGCGTACCTGATAGCTACAAAAAAGATAACACTTCCTCTATCTAGGATGGCCAAACCTCACTATTTCAACCAATAAACCTGTGGAAAATAAACAAGTTAAAAAAAACACTGTAGAGATGGTTTTAACTGGCAGAAGATGTAATAACAAAAAAAGGAAAGAAAGAAACATTTCTCAATAAGGAGAGATGGTTTTAAATTTATTATGACTTAACATATTAAAAAAAAAAGGTTTTCTCTACCAAAGCAAAATCCATATATAATTGATATAAGGAGACATAGGCACTCATTTGGTCTACCAAAAAAATATTTATTGAACCATAAAATAAACTCTAATTCCTATATGTAATAACAAACTAGACTAAATGCATTCTTAAATTGTTCCACCTATCATACAACCTAAAATACAAAGGTAGGAAGAATTTGTAGGTTCATTACCACTTTAATCAAGAGGTTATATAACACCCTCATACCTTAGAATGTGAAAAAGGTTTTCAGGATAGTCTAAATTAAAGGTTCAAATTGTAAAAAAAGGCCCTAAAAATACACCCTCATACCCTACAATACATTTTCAAGGTTGTATCACTTGTATGTTATTTAGGAATGTTAGCTATGTTATGTGCTCCTACCCTCATACCCTAGGTTCAATGTGAAGTATGTAACAAAATATGAAAAATAACAAAATAAACCTCAATTTAGAGGCAAAAATGGCCATTTTTAGGCTCCTAGATTGCCCAAACCGGCTCCGCCCCTTTTCCACGTCATAGATCTCGAAAAAATACCCAAAATAGCCTCCTAGATCATCTAAATCCGAGGTCCCAACAAAAAGTTATGACCCTCCAAAGTTTACTGTATATATTACTTTTCTTAATAAATTTTATTACTTAGGGCCAACTCTATTATTCATGGGATATAAGTAATAATGTCTTCTCTTTTTGTTATTACTTACTAATATGTTGAATGGTGTTAATGTTGGTGATTTTATTGCTTATAAAGATAATGAAGTATCATCAAGTGAATATCTCAGCCTATTATTAATGGAACTGATTTCTCTCATGCAATCTGCAAGACAGAGTAGTATTATTTTGGTTGGCGATGATGTTCTTATTTCTTAGAAATATGCGTTAGAACTATTGGGTACTTATTAATGGAGTTGATTTCTTTTTGTAGACCGTAGGAATTATTAATACTATATCTCAACTCAAATTGCTTTGTATTGTGGAGGTGTTTTGCTTTATACGTTTACTATTAATTTTTCTCTATACTGAGTACTGATCTGTATCTAATTATGCAATTTCATCACTCCTTTTGACTTGACTTCCACAACATGAATCTTGCAGTTCTTTGAAATGTCTAAACACGATGCAATTAAAGAACTCAACATATATAAAAGAGCTGGGCAACAGGCTTGTATTAGAACAACAAGCATAGTTGAATATAATGCCTATATCCAATGAAAATCCCCATTGCCTCCAAACATATATAAAAGAGCTGGGATGCAAGTCTGTATTAGAGCAACAAGGATAGTTGAATATAATGGCTAAATCCGAAGGAAATCCCCAATGCTTCCTGATCTGTTATGCCAGGAAAAAGAGAAAGATGATATTTATATTGATAATATATTAAAAAAGTTGATTCACTTGTACGTATGGGTGCAGGCTGAAAGTCTAGCAGAGTTCTATGAATTCTACAAGCATTTGGTAATGAGGTATTTCTGATCCATACAGCAATCCAATTTGGTAATAGCAAACTGACTTGATTCTAGTGTGATGCAATTTCATGCTAGTTTCTGATTTTCTTATAGATCCTAATATTGGATTATTTTTTCAGAACAAATTGTGAATGATTATAGTAAAAGAATCTCCATATGATAACTTGCATAATCTGAAATGCTTTTGTTACACTTCTTAGTCTAAAATGTTATTACCAAATAATTTGGTTGTCGTCATACATTTTGAAATGCAAGGAAATTATAAAACAAATAACACGAGCAGAAAGAAATGCCTGGTACCAGAACCCTTTTATCTATCAAAATTTAATAATGACTAGAACTAAATATATAGTACAAATTTATTTATAGTACAAAATTTATTTCCCAAGAGGCATTCATCATATTAATGTAGAAGAGTTAGAGTTTGATGCCATTATTCAACAAATACCACCAAAATAGCAGGCCAAAAAAATGGTTCTGCATATTCTGTTCATAGAGAGGTAAGGTAAGTGGGTAACTAACTCCAATGACCTGTAGACCCCAGGAAAAGAGGTAGGGAAGAACCATATTTTGTTCATGGAGAGGCAGGCAAAAGAATTAATGGAACTCTGCTCATAGAGATCATAGAAATAAAAAGATGAGGAAGGAGACACAGAAAGGTACAAAAATAAGGGCAAGGAGACTTTGTTTTTTGCTAACCTGGTCTAGTTACATAACCTAAATAAAACATAAACAAACAAACAATGATATTGGCATGTTCAGGAAGGATTTGGAGATAGATTGGTGCTTGCCAATAGGGATCCATTTCAATAATAGCATGTTATATGTTATTGGCATGTGATTAGTATTTGGTTAAATCATACTGACAGTGACATCATAGAATTAGAAGTAGAGAGGTCAATGCTGGAATAATGCTTAACTGTTTCCCTCTAAAATTTATCATTTATTAGTTGCATATAAAAAAACTAAGTATGACATATGATATATCAGATATGGTAGAGCATATTTTTTTGTCTCTTCAACTCTTGAAAATGTTTCTATTAATCAAGATTGTCTACCAAATACCATAGCATAAAAATGGATAGTTGTCAAATGCTGTCATATAATACTGTATAGACCAAATTATCACCCATCCCCTTACTAAGTATGACACGAACTCAGCAAATTATCTTCCATTCCTTATAGAGTACGACATCAACTCAGCAAAATGGCTATATTCCATAAACTCTGATTAATTTATTTCTCAGGAAAAAAAAATCCATACATGCACACAGTATGACCATAAACTCTGATTAAGTATGAAAAAACAAAAATTATTCCTTAGGCCAAAAAAATCCATAAATGGATATTGTAGGCCAAAAAAATTATGACAGCAACAACTCACAGATATAATCCAAATTAGAAGATATAATTAAGTTCTACAAAATAGAGTGCAGAAACACCAATTCATGGATATTCATAGATATTCATAGATATTCATAGATATACATAGATATGCACAGATATACACAGATATCACTTTTCACACAACAAGCTAATAGTGTAAAATACCAATATATAGATATATACACAGATATATACGTAGATATATACGTAGATATATATGCAGATATATACACATAGAATATCTGAACAACTCACCTTATTTGTGCAGAATATTAAGAACTAGAGTTAGACTCCTAACATCCTAACATCTAACATCCTAACAACCTGAACAAACAGAGGCATTAAACAACCTAAAGGCAATGGTGATTGACACTATGGGTTTTCTCACTGAAATATCTGAACAATGTGAAAATAATTATAGATAAAATCTTTATATGTTCTGTTATATTCTGTTCTATTCTCCCTACAACATCTTTATATAAGTAAATCAACCAAAACAACCAAAACATAGACATTTAATGAAGAATTTAAAAATAAACAATATGTCCCAAACAAACAACCAACAAGAACAAAAAAAATAGAAACAGAAACAGAAACAAAAACAAAAACATCAACAAAAACATCAACAATAACAAATAATAGAACAGCTTCATGAAAAACAAAGGGATATTGAAAGTTGGTGCTTCTCTACCTCATAAATGAAACGCATATACAGCAACGAGAGGTACTTCTTACTCATATCTGAACAAGGTGAAAAGAATTAGAGATAAAATCTTATGAATTGAAGATTGATTCATTGAGTTGAAGAGTTACCCACCATTGTGAATTAATTAGGGCTTAGAGGTAGGAGATGCTATCTGTGTATATAGTGATGGCAGCAATCGACGAAGGTAGCACACAAACAGAGATCTTGCGGGAATGTTGGGTCTGGTTTGTGCGTGCTTTCTTCCTTGGTGATGGTAGGGAAGGGCAACCTGATATGTAGCGCATGAAGGGAGGGAGAAGGGAGGGAGGGAGATATGTAGAAAATTTTAACACCCGCGCCTAATACATATGGCAGCAAAATATATGGCAGATCTGCTATTATTTTTTTGCAACGACAAAATACAATTGTTGCAAATAATTCGTCAGATATTGCAACAAAAAATTATCATTACAAAAATTAAGTTGTATATATTGTAACGAAATTTGTCGTTGCAAAAAAATTTCGTCAATTTATACATACGCAACACACACACACACACACATATATATATATAGGTTAATGATTTTATGCAACAATTTTTAGCAACACCAACAAATTGTCATTGCCAAAAATCATTTTGTGCAACGAGAATATATTATCGTTGTAAAAAAACTATTGCTTAAAATTTTTTTATATTAATTTTTTTCTTTTATTTTTACTTATTGCAACAACAAGTCATTGCAGTAGAATACGCTATAAATTTGTAACAAAAATATCGTTGCCATAACTTAATTAAATGTTTTGATACGACAATATATCGTTGCAAATAATTCGTTAGATTTTGCAACAAAAAATTATCATTGCAAAAATTAAGTTGTGTATATTACAATGAGATTTGTTGTTACAAAACATTTTCGTCAATTTATACGCAGCACATATATAGGTTAATTATTTTATGCAACAACTTTTAGCAATGCCAATAAATTATCGTTGCCATAAATCATTTTTTGCAACGATAATAAATTGTCGTTGCAAAAAAATTGTTGCGAAAAATAAGTTTTCTTGTAGTGGTTCCACCTTGGGTTGGTGGTGATAGGCAGCACTAGCGGTGGTGCACGGCGGCGGCGGCGATAGCCAAAAAAATAGAAGAAAAGAGGAAAAGTTGAATGCTGGAAAAAGGAGAGGAAGAATAAGGGTAGAAGTTGGGTTGTTTATAGTTGTCTAGATGGAGAGGAGTGGAATGAGGGTGGTGGCGCAGCCAAAGGTAGTGGTGGCTGAAACTGGAAGAAGGAGAGAAAGAGAGGAGGAGGGGGAGGAAGAGAAAAAGAAGAGTAGGGGGAGGTAGAGGGGAGTCTGTAGTGCAGTTTAGGAGGTGTAGGAGACGATGGTTTATGGTGGTGCAAAGGGCGACAGAGGTGGAAAGAAGGGTTGATCAAGAAGGAGACCTTGCATGGCCGAGGTGGCTCATGCAGGGCAAATTGAGGGAGAAGGGTGGTGTAGTTACTTAAATGGCGGTGTAGGGAGTGGTTCTGAGGGTGGTTCGAATGTCAGCGTTGGACGACGGCGGCGAAAGAGGCTTCTGAAGTGGCAGCGGTGCACGAGAAAGAAAATTCTTGGCTTCGGAGAAAGGCTCAATTCCAAGTTGGATAGGGGTATTTATAGGGCTTAAAGGAGAGGGTAAGGTCAATGGTTCAATGAGGGAATAGGGTAGGTAGGGTAAGGGTTCATTGGCAGCAAGGGTAGGCTGGCGCATGACTGTGTCGTGTCCTGCGGTTGACCAGGGGAAAAAAAGAAAGCGTGTAAGAAGACACTACAAAATAATTGACTTTTGCCAATAGAAACTTACGCACAGATACTTTTTCTTTTGGTAAAAGCAACTAATACCAACAAATAATTTTTTGTGGGAAATAATGTAGTTTTTCCAAAAGAAATACCGTTTCCCGATGCCTTGTTTGCAAGATATGTTAGATGAGTTGAGTGGTGCCTTAGTCTTTTCCAAAATAGACTTAAGGAGTGGCTACCATCAAATGAGAATTCGAGAGGGGGATGAATGGAAAACGGCTTTCAAAACAAAGCAAGGGTTGTATGAGTGGTTAGTGATGCCATTTGGGCTTTGCAACGCACCAAGCTCCTTCATGAGATCGATGAATGAAGTCCTCCGTCCTTTTTTGAACGATTTTATTGTTGTTTACTTAGATGACATTCTTGTGTATAGTAAAAACAATGAAGATCATGTAATTCATTTAAGGAGGTTGTTTGAAAAATTGAGGGAGGTGAAGTTGTATGGTAAGCTTGAGAAATGTGCATTCATGACTCCTAGTGTTGTATTTTTAGGATACATTGTAACGGGAGAGGGGGTTCATGTAGATCCAGAAAAGGTGAAGACGGTTCAATCATGGTTGGCTCCAACCAATGTGCATGAAGTTAGAAGTTTTCATGGACTAGCCTCCTTCTATAGGCGGTTCATTAAGAACTTCTCAACCATCATGGCTCCAATCACAGAATTAACGAAGAAAGGAAGTTTTCAAAGGACTGAAGCAGCACAAAAGGCCTTTGAGAAGGTCAAATCTCTTCTTTGCAATGCTCCTATACTTGTGCTTCCAAATTTCAACAAAGTGTTTGAGGTGGAGTGTGATGCAAGTGGGATAGGGATAGGTGATGTTTTGATACGAGAAAAGAAGCCTCTGAGTTAATTTAGTGAGAAGTTGAATGGGGCAAAGATGAACTATTCCACTTATGATCGTGAGTTTTATGCCATAGTTAGAGCACTTGATCATTGGTCTCACTACCTTAGGCCAAAACCATTCGTACTTCATTCTGATCATGAGGCTCTAAAATTCATACATGGGCAGCAAAAGCTCAACAAGAGGCATGCTAAATGGGTGGAGTTTCTCCAATCATTTACTTTCAGTTCCAAGTACAAAGATGGTAAGAGTAATGTTGTGGCTGACGCATTGTCCTATCGAAACTACTTGCTTTCCATGGTGGATACAAAGATCATGGGTTTTGAACAACTCAAGGATTGTTATAAAGATGATCCCGACTTTGCTAGTGAGATGGGAATTCCTACTAAGGAGTTTGTATGGAAAGATGGTTACCTCTTTAAGGGTAACAAGTTGTGTGTTCCGAAGAATGGAGTAAGGGAGTTGTTGGTGAGAGAAGTCCATAGTGGGGGATTGGCCGGACATTTTGGGATCCAAAAGACCCTTGATATTTTAAGCGAGCACTTCTATTGGCCTAGAATGATCAAGGATGTTACCCATGTTGTTCAGAGATGTGATACTTGTCAAAAGGCTAAGGGACACTTCACTAAGGGTCTCTACACTCCATTACCAGTTCCGGATGCTCCATGGGAAAGTGTCAGTATGGATTTTATTGTGGGTTTGCCAAAGACGCAAAGGGGAAAAGATAGCATCATGGTAGTGGTAGATAGATTCTCTAAAATGGCACACTTTGTAGCTTGTAATAAAACTGATGATGCCTTGAAAGTGGGCGAACTATACTTCAGGGAAATTGTCAAACTCCATGGAATTCCTCGAAGTATAGTATCTGATAGGGACTCCAAATTCCTTAGTCACTTTTGGAGGACCCTATGGAAGCTTTTGGGTACCAAGTTGCTATTTAGTACCTCTCATCATCCCCAAACTGATGGGCAAACCGAGGTTACTAATAGGACTTTGGGTACTTTGTTGCGTGGACTTGTAAGCAAAACGCAAAAGGATTGGGACATGAAATTAGCCCATGCGGAATTTGCTTACAATATGGCTCATTCATTGACTACTTCTCGCTCTCCTTTTGAAGTAGTTTATGGAGTGAATCCTTTTGTTCCTAGTGATCTCATTCCTTTGCCTAAGGGGGAAATGATGGAAAAGGATGCCAAAAAGAGGGTTTAAACCTTTCAAAAAACCTCTGAGCAAGTGAAGAAAAGAATTCAGGAGATGAATAAGAAATACCAAGAGCAAGCCAATAAAAACCGCAAACAACCTATTTTTCAACCGGGGGACTTGGTATGGTTGCATTTGAGGAAGGAGAGGTTTCCTAAGCTCTGCAAGAACAAACTTATGCCTCGTTCTGATGGCCCTTACAAAGTCCTTGAGAGGATCAATGATAGTGCATATAAGATTGAACTTCCAGATGATTTGATGGGAGTTAGTGCCACTTTCAATGTGGGTGATTTATCTCCTTATTTCGATGATTTGAGTTTGAGGGCAAACTCTTTTGAAGAAAAGGGGAATGATCCAAAGTCAAACTTGGCCCATGAACCTGTGGCACTTGTTTTGGAAGCCCTTGGGTTTTCTCCATTTGTTCACAAGTCAGAATCAGTTACATGCCTTACTTGGGTGTGTGATTAAAGCCTTATTCAGTAAAGACCAAGCAAGTAGAAGCCCAAGGAGGTCCGTGGTTATTTTAGTCTTATTTATTTTTATTTTCATGTTTTTATTATTATAATAAATAATGTAGCTCTTTCAAATGGGTATTTAATCCCATTAAGAAGGGAGGCAAAAGGTGCGCTAGATTAAGGAATTGCTGTTATTTCATTTCTATTCATTAAGGAGCATTTGATGCCTTATTGAGGGGAGTTAAAAGGAGGGCATATCTTTAATTCTTAGATGTTATATCTGAACCGTTTTGGGGTTATTATTCAGCCAAACCATTGGCTTTCTTTTACTGTATGATATTTCCTATAAATACAAGTTTGAAGAGAGGAATAATAATTCCTGATTATTCACAATATACCTTAAGGTTTTCTCTTTGCTTTGAGTTTGTCTCAAGTTAAAGATTATTTCCTTATAGCTTTGAGTTTGTCTTGAGTTATAAGATTAGGGTGAGCTTTGAGTTTGTCTTGAGTTCTTGCCTAAGATCCCAGAACTTTGAGTGTGTTCTTGAGTTTTTGTTCATTTTCGTTATTTTATTGCTAATTACTTTATGTCCAAATTTGAGTATTCCTTCTTGAGACTAAAATTAAAGTTGTGATCTAAGAGGGTGTTTTGAGATTTACATCAAGTACCCTTGGATAGGATACTAGCTTGTACCCTAGTCACCGTAATAGCATCAGTACACACCAGCTTGCCAACCGCACTAGCGATCCTACTCAAGAAATTTTTTGCCCAATATCCAAGAGGCAAGCCCAGAAATTTGATCCACAGCGGCACCGCCTACATCTCATCCTGATCAAACTTCATTCACCTATGCCAAAATTTCAAGATAAACAACCTATTGAAGAACGTCTAATGCTGGCTTTGGATCTTGTTTGCGCCCTCCAAAGTCTTGAGTGAAGCATGAAGCATCACATGAGGCATATCAACTACCTTCCAATGCGTACTGACATACCCACAAACCTGATGATAAGAGGGACAATCAACAAAGACGGTGGGACAAACAACAGCGAATCTTCTTGGTTTGGTTTCCCTATCACTGGCCAGGATGTCCCTCCAATAAGGCGAATCTTTTGGCGAGCAGACTTCCAGCCTCTCCCACACTGATGGATTCTCCACAAGATTAGGGTTCTGTCAAGCGGTACTCTGGATCACGTCTGCATGGTCGTCCGAAGGGGGTTGCTGAACCTTATTCTCAGTTTCTGCAAGCCAATTAGGCCCCGCCGAGGTCACTTCAACGTCGATCAAGGCTGATTCAAAAAGGAATGGTACGATTTCTCCATGCACGGGTGGCTTGGCATGGACATAGGACGTCTGACTTGGATTATCTCCATCATTTGATGCGTTCGCAACTGCCGGTTCTTGGGCAATCGCACGAAGCCGGGACACAGAGATGGCTGGCAACGACTTTTTCCGGGCCATCCTCACTAATATAATTAGTTATTTACCGATAACAATATTTTTCATATCATGCGATTCTTGATGACTTTACATCAAATGTTTTACCAAATATATATATTTTTATGCAAATTAATATTTTTCTCCTTAATATAAAAAAGATCAAATAAAATGTCACATTATAATTTGTGAAATTTGTAAAAGTCGAAATTACATAGATATCTTTACTTAAGGCTAGAAATTAGTAAGGTAACATGAGTACAGAAAAATTTGATTAGTTAACAAATTTAACAAAGTGATCATTAGAATCTTACTAACAACTACTCATTTCTGCTCGTAGCCTTGAACGTTGTCATGCTCCATGCTAGTAGCGCCCAACGAACCTAAGTACATGCATTTGAGTAAATCAGCGCAAGCTATCTAAACAAAATTCAAAATTGAAAAAACAATCTAGGGTCTGTTAGGATAAAGTAGTTATGTTCCAAAAGGATTTCACTTTGATTATAAAAAAAAAAAAAAAAAAAAAAAGCTTAGGGATTAGAGTAAATTCTACAAATTTCTTATGAAAACCAAATTCTTCTTTGAGAACTATCTCATCATATATAGTGCTCTGCATAATACCTTGATTGAGGTTTGGACCGGAGGTAACACTGCAACACGTTGTGTCAAAAGGGATGTCATAACTCGACATAGCTCGCGAATCAAACACACTAGGTTTTGTTTCTGGGAACCTATCATCACAAGCATTACTACGACTACCATTAGCGGTAGTACTAAAAGGGTTTCTATGACTAATAAAGTTCAAGTAACAGGGGTATAACCCATCATTCGATATTGGACAATCTCCTATCTGACGGTCGATGGACGATGGATATTGCGAGCTTGACGGTGTGCATCCACCGTTGATCGGATTCAAATGGGTATATGACATCTCTACATCTAGGTCTTGAAATTGCGGCGCCAAGGAACTAGATTCTTGATTCTGACTGTACAATGGTTTTTTCCCTTTCATGCTCGCTATCAATGTTTTTATTCGTCTCAATTCGGCTTCATGCTGTCTGCACTCATCGCTGAGTAGCTCTATGACTCCAGTGCAGCCTAAAATCGGAAATTTTTCACGCATGTCGGACTCGTACTTAATCGACAGTATGGCTTCATCACGTTCGTCTTCTCTAATTTCATCGATAATCCTCAATATATTGCGAACACCAAATAGCCGGTGCACGTTTCGGAACATTTTTGGCCGATCGGCCGGAAAATATGGGGCGAGGACGCAGGCAGGGTTGCACCTTCTTCTTTGATACTTGCAAGCCGCGCATGCCTGTCGTGTTTCAAATTTTTGTGCCGTCATATGAAATACTAGGGCTGATGCCGGTAATTGGGGCTGCAAAGAACGAAACTAAGAGGAAGGATACATATGAAGCTAGATTCGGATAATTATTGGATTTTAAAGATAATTTACCCGTTTTAGTGCGGACCGAACTGCTTAGTATCTTTTTTGTTTTTTTTACGGTGGCTCCCTCGGGTAAATAATTTAAAATAGTACTCTCAACCGTCCGATTAATATCAGTAAATTTTTTTCTCTACAATCTTGTTTGTTTTGTTGATTTTTTCGGTCCTTTATGTTTATCTGCTCAATTAATGATTATCTCAAAACATGACAATTTATATTGGGGACCTCTTCAAATTCAACTTGTAGTAATTAGTAACAATAATTAGAACTTTGAAAAGAAAAAATCAACAACTATCCGCTGACATATTTTCTCTTTTATCTGGTCAATTAATAATTATCTCAAAACATAACGATATATATTTGGGACCTCTCCCAGTTCACCAAGTAATAATTGGTAATTACACTACCCCAAAAAGTAGTTTTAATAACGGTTTTCAACCGTTATTAAAATGTCCGTTATTAAATCTTTAATAACGGTTCACAACCGTTATCAAAAATATAAAAAACCCGCCAATATGAGCATAAAATGCATTTTTAATAACGATTTTTGAGAAAACCGTTATTAAAATACCAGAGTTTTAATAACGGTTTTAGAAGAACCATTATTAAAACATCTTTTAATAACGGTTTTCATAAGAACCATTATTAAAACCTACCTTTTAATAACGGTTTCCATCAGAACCGTTATTAAAACTCCAGTTTTTTTTTTAGTTTTTGCAGTTTTGTTCCTGCCCACATACACAGTTGTATGTTCAAATAATTACCAAATCTGCATTGTAAAACAACATCAATTGATAACATATCTGCAATCACACCATAATTTCAATCATTCCCTTGTTAATACACCGGACATATATACTCAAGAATCAAAATTAGTAGGCATACCACAACTTGGTAGCTCTACACACCAAAGCAAAATGTTTATAAATCTAGCTTAATTACAAGACTTAAAGACATAGACAAAATACAAGCCTGAACATGCATGTAGAATATATAGATCTGTACCTAATACCGAATGAATGAGTGAACATGCTTGGCCCATTGCTCTCTCACTTCATCAATTTCTTCAACATTGTATTGCTGGCCTTGTGCATAATCATCGGTGAAAAACTACAAATCCCAAGTTATGATTAATATACAGTTAGCACTTACGTCAAGTATCAAACATATATGTCATGATTCATTAATGGAAAAATATCGAAAAGAAAAGGTACATGGCTTGGATCTATGTTGACCGATCTATTTTGGACTATCAGATCCATTGATCTACATACATAGTATCCACAATCTTTGTCGTTTTGCTGTTGTGGACACTGTCATATAAATTCAGTTAGCTCTCTAACTATTAGATATTAATTTTAATTAAAATAAAATACGAAATAGTTGTCTTCCTACTTACTATGACAGGCTCGTATTGAACATTCTTTGGGTCTGGGACACCATTCCCGCCTCTCCTTTGATACGTTGTCCGTATTACCCTAATAAATAGAGTTGGATACACAATATTGTAAGTACGCATATATACCTCAAATAATGAAAGCTAGCTAGGCGAATATATGTATAAATAAGCTAATGAAGTAAGAAGTGAAAAGTATACTAACATGTCGATAAATTCCTTCCCATAACGACGAGCGACTTCAAAAGGCACGTCATAGGTTCGAAGGGAATCAAACACATAGACTTTATTAAGATCAGGTCGGACGGCGTACAAAACCCAATGTTTCACTTGCGAGGTAAGGAATGAGATAGAGCTTGTTGTGTCCCTCAATCAAAATGCGATCCGCTAAATAGTTTATGTGCCTACCCTCTCTTATTGTACTACCGTCAGCTATGTAGTATGGGCACACAAACACAATAGAGGACAACATTCCCTCCATCGCAGCTCGAGTAGCTACCAACCTATGGACAACAAAAACAATGCATATTTGTTAATAAATAATAACTCATATAAGAGGTCATAAAAATTCCAATTGTATAAGTTAAGAGTACTAAAATCTCAAAATGAAATAATACTTACTTGACATAGACGGCGACACTTATGGTTGACATCCATTCTTGATTATAAATGTCGCTTATGTCAGCCGTCGATACCATGTAAGTAGCATCGTCCCTCCCAACATACTCAGGACGACAATCAATGAAAATATAATTGTCCCTGAGGTAGTTTTGGGCATAAAAATATAATATAGCTAATGCTGGTGGAGGTTGGCTTTGCTGATCTTTTGTGGGGCAACTGATTTTTCAGATTTAGCTCTCTTTCCTTTAGCAGTGCCCTGTTTTGTGTTGCTCGTTCTGCTAGTACGTCTCTTGGTTTTACTAGCAGAAGCAGTCTTCTTTTTTTATTCCTTTTTTGATTCCTTAATTGATAATATTAAACAAAATATATATTGAGCATATAAATATATATATATATATATATATATGAAAAAGGTATATATAGTGTAACTACTAAACAAGGTCTAATGAACATGTCAAAGGTCAATACCTCTTCAGTAGTGAGACGTATTTGATCCGCAGGCCAAGCCCCGAAGCTTCCATGAGCTTCTAGTACTGTGGTTGCCTCATCGCCCTCTTTATAACAAGGCAAGTGTGCACTGCCAATGATTGGAGTGTCAATACTCACCGGCCTTGTATTTAGGGCTAAATTGTACCCGTGGATTGTCTGCATTTCAATACTGTGACTAATGCGGACCCTTCCTTTCGCCAAAATTGTTGAAAGGTCATTCGCTAATAAGTCACATTTATGCAAACCCTAAAAAAAAATATTAAACATTATTAATAATTTATTACACCGAATACATTTAATAACAATTCATAGTTTGTAATGCTTACCTCGGGAAGAGTAGAAAGAAATGCATCAGCTTCACAACTATCTCTGACGCTATTTACATTAGGTATGTGAAGCTGATCATGGTCTACTGAATCGGATGGCTTATACCCTTGAGATTTAATAAATGACAACTCTTGCTCCATTGTTGCCATCCATTCAAATGCCACGTTCAACTTTTGGGTGAGGATGGCGACTTGCTCATTAGTGTTACGAGAACCACGAGATCGACCACATATGCTCGTTCTCGTAACACCCAATCCAATGCCCCTGTTTCTTCCAGGGTGTTCTACAATTCCTGTAGCCTGGGCCACAATGCTATATTGGTCCACCTCCTCACCTTCTGACGTTTCAAGTTCGTCCTGTAAATTTAACTTATAGGAATAAGCATAATATAATAGTTTTCTAAAAGAAAACTAAGTAGGGTTCTAGATATCTACAAACTTACAATTTTTTTGGCTGCAACATCAACATATTCATTAACATATCCATCTCTTGTTGCTCTAGCCTTCTTCCATAATGTACCAATATTGATGGACGAGGTACATGGGTCCAAGTCTTGGGCTAGGAGCTACAAATCAAAAAATATTCTTAATTAAGAATATTATTATAAAATTCAACATTTACATGTAAATAGATAATCACAAAATGCATACCAACTCCTCTTCAAGGCCCGCATAGCCTTTGCGAGCCATATTATGCCGGTATTTATTTTGCTTGGCAATCTCTTTATTTTGGGTACTTTTTTCCTATATGACAAGCCAAAACATAATGACATGGTTATTTCAATATTAAGCATAATACTGGGATTGATACAAAAAGTTTAATTGTTATCTAACAAGTACCTTAAAATCCACCGTAAGACGATAAGCAATGAATTGGTTCCAACTTTCTTGATCGATGAAACCGTATCATTTGGGTGGGTTCTGTCGTACAGAACCATCCTTCTTTCTATGCATTTTTTTATGAGCTAAATATGACCTAAAGGTTCTTAGACGCTCCCCACAATGTCTAAGAAGCCATTTCTTCCTACTCTCTAGGACATTGGACACTTTCTGCAAAATAAGACATGTAGATGTATACCGATGTTAATGTAATAAAATTAATAACATTTGACATACAAAAATGATTACATAAAATAGCATATTTACCGTGATTTCCTGTCAAATATGCTCCTTATGACCCTGTGGAACCTGCTTCCAATTATTATAGGAGATAGGAACACGGTTACAGGTCACAAGTGAAATGTAGGTCAAGAACATATCTGCGTAAGGGCCGGTGGAAAGATTGTAAGTATTCCATCCCAAATCGACTACTTCTCCTCTATTCCTCATGTCTATGATAATTCTCATAATCGTAGGTCCCCTCTTCCCTTCTTCATCACTGCTATCCCTATCAATATTTTTGTTGGCCATATCTCTACAAAAAATAAATAAATAAATTATGTTAGAATGTTATGTATTGAGCATAATAATGTACCATTATATTATCGATACGAATCATGCTTAGAAAGAATTAATCTCAAATGTATCATGCTATTCTATATATATATATATATACGAATCATGTTAACACGTTTCCAAAAAGATATTAATACTAACCCTAACCCTAACCCTAAACCCTAAACCATAATAAACGATAAACCCTAACCCTAACCCTAGCTAATTAACCATAATTTATTATAATAAAACCTAACCCTAAACCACAAAAAAAAAACCTAATCCCTAAACCTAGCTAAATGTAATTAAAGCATAATATATAAATCATATTATTAATTATTATTATTATTATTATCATACACAATTATTTCTCTCTATTTAATTATTCACTTTTATATATTCCTTATTCTCTATATCTATTTAATCCTTATCAAATAGCAATCATTAACATATGCATATGTAAAATATATTTGCATTTCATTATATGACATTTCCTATATCTTATTGCTAGTCTCCTATACTTATTAATGAAAATGTGTGTGTGTGTGTGTGTGTGTGTGTGTGTGTATAGTTTTTATGAGTGAAAATGTATATAATTCTACACTCACATTCATATTATATATATATATATGTAAAGGTCTCGGCCAACACATGCATTTGTTAATATATAACAATAACGCAACAAATTCAACAAAAAACAGCAAAATTTTCAGCCAATACATTAAACAACCCATTTTCGAACGACAAACCACAATCTTTCAATAACAAACAAATGAAACCCTGTACCAACATGCATGCATTTATATATATATATACATATATAAGTAGATAAAATGTTACGAGAAGAAGAACAAACACATACATAAAGTGAGCTAGCTACAAACACGACGGTGAGAATGTTGAGAGAAGCAAAGGCTTCAAACACGACAGAGGATGAAGGTGCAAGTGCTAGCTAGCTTCGGAACAATGACAGCATGCACATGTAGAGCCGGCAATGGCGGAGGCGTGGTGGAGAGTTGGCGGTGCGAGGGTTTCCTTTACTTGAGAGGAGCCGGTGTGGTCGTGCGAGGGTTTGCAAGGAGAAGGAGAGCAAGAGAACGAAGGTGCAGAGAGTCTGAAAATTTTGGCACGAAACAGAACTGAACGAAATATAAGTTTGATTTTGGGGTTTTAATAACGGTTCCTGAGAGAACCGTTATTAAAAATAGGATTTAATAACGGTTCTCTTAGGAACCGTTATTAAAACATCTTTTAATAACAGTTCTTCCAGTAACCGTTATTAAAAGCTTCTGACTTTTGACAACGGTTTACCTGAAACCGTTATTAAAACATCCGTCCAAATTTTAACGTTGCCCTTTTAATAACGGTTTTTAAATAGAACCGTTATCAAAACTTCCCGCCGATTAATTTTCACGCGTTTGACAACGGTTTTCGAACTACCGTTATTAATGTCCCCTTATTATAACCCGTTTCCGTAGTAGTGTTAGAACGTTGAAAAAAAAAACGGTCAACCACTATCGCCTGACGTATTTTCTCCCTTATACTCAACTTCTAAAATTTAATACTCTACCCCTGACCCCTGCTGCCTTGCAAAGACGATGCTGATGCATATTGCACTTTTTGAGCATAGAATTATAAAACCGACCGGCAAAAGAGAAACAATATCTGATTTTATTGAGTGACAACTGTGAGGCAATATGCTGTAACTTGTTGGTGCTTTATGTCACTCCATTTATTTTCTCACCCTTTTTTTCTCTCCTGTCTTTCCATTTGTCCAACGTTTCTCTAATTTTTTCCTTCCATGTTGCAACTTTATAGAACAACTTTTCAAAATTTTGACCCAATCAACCATTCTTAGGTTCAAAATTTTCAACTGAAATTTAAGTGCTACTTCTTTGAATTCAAATTACAATAATTTATATTCTAGACAATTAAATCACACAATATTTTGGTCAAGTTCACTCCCCCTTTTAGACATTCTTTTTAAATTTCACAACTATTGTTTCTTGCTTTGCTGAAATTTCATAATGAATTGCCTTGATTTAATAGTTTCCTCTCAAGTTATATGCCGCGGAGAATATAATGAATCACATTGATTATAATACTTCGATTCATATTTTATCAATGTCTTACTGATCTTTTACCAATATTAAACACATTTTTTTAATCAATATTTAGTTGATATTTAACCAAAGAATACAGTAAATATTTCATCATTATTAAAATTGATATTTCAATAGAATATAATTAATATTTCACCATAATATAAAATGATCTTTAACAATATAATGTAGTTAAATTCTTACCATTCATAAGACTAGACTTCCAGGAAAATGTAGTTATTATTTCATCATACTCAACTTAATTATTCATTCACCAACCTTAAACTAATTTTTTTTTATCATAAAATATCCATATTAGATCAACATATTTTCTTCTTCACAATTTAGATCATGAGAAATCAATTAAAATTGATTATTCTTCTTCTCCTTCTCCAAATTTGAGATTTGGAATTAATTTTAAAATAGAAATATTTTAAATTCAAATCAATTTCATCTTAAACTCATATAGGAGACAATATAGAAACGAGAGAAGATCAATAATTCTTTTTCATTGATTTTTCATCAATGTTTTACACATCTTTCACCAGCATTAGAATTACAATTCACCATTATTATTCTCAATTTTCGTTATTGTGATTTCATAATGTCTCATTACACTTATTCCAATCTTTTCACTAATGTTGAATTGATGTTTACTAATGCTAAGTTAATATTCTATTGTAAATGTGAGTATATTTTACTAATGCTTCACATATCTTTTACCACATTTGTGTTGAAAACATTAATCATAGCTCAAATAATTTGTTAATCATTCTTATACTAAAATTGATCTTTTTAAAATTATTCCGCATATATTTCTACATTATAACTACTTTAAATACAAACATTCTTTTACAGAATTTGATATTTCACCATTGTTAACTTAAAATTACACTAAAATTCAATACCTCTTTCGCCATTATCTCCCTGAAAAATTTCAACATTAATCTAATCAAATTTCATTAGCTTTGTGAATATCTTTCGCCATAACCACACATATATTTCAACAAAGTTTACCTCATCTTTCACCATTATTTCCATACAATTTGTTAACATTAATCTTATTAAAATTCACGAGTCATTTTCATGTCTTTCATCACAAATTAATACATGTTTCGTCAACATTTGACATATTTTTCACCATTATTCTCCTATAAATTATTAAGATTAATCTAATTAAATTTCATTAGTTTCATTTATAACTTTCACCAAAGGCAGGTATGTTTCACTAAAGTTTAGTGCAACTCAAAAGAATAAATATGAAAAACATCACTGAACACTAATAAAAAACATTACATCAACACAAAATCACAAAATTCAAATAATCCACCAACAATAATAATAATAATGATAAAAACCATAACAATATTGTGAAATAATAATAATCATAATGGTAATAATAGTAATGATAATAATTGAAGATAAAATGAAATAGGGTTTCGACCCTACATTGAATAAATAATAAAACTAATAAAAATAATAATAATAAATACTAATAATGATAATAATAATAATAATAATAATAATAATAATAATAAGACATTATATTAATAATACTAACACTAAAAATTTGAAATAGACATAGTAGGGTCTCAACCCTATATAGAATAATAACAATAACATTAAAAAGAATAATAATAATAATAATAATAATAATAATAATAATAATAATAATAATAATAATAATAATAATAATAATAATAATAATCACATATTAATAATAGTAACATTAATAATAATAATACCACCGAAATAAATATATAATAGGGCTTCGGCCCTCAATACCTATAATAATAAAAACATTTGTAGTAGTAGTAGTAGTAGTAGTAGTAGTAGTAGTAGTATATTTGAATTAATGGAAAAAATAATAAAATTAAATAATTAAAGCTTATATAAATAGGGTAAAAGGGTTGAGAGGGTCCAGGGTTCACTACAAGAAAATCTATTTTTAACAATAACAATTTTCGTTGCTAAAGATGGTAAGTCGTTGCAAAAAATATATATCGCAAGGATAATTTTTGTTGCGTGGTCTGTGATTAAAGCCTTATTCAGTAAAGACCAAGCAAGTAGAAGCCCAAGGAGGTCCGTGGTTATTTTAGTCTTATTTATTTTTATTTTCATGTTTTTATTATTATAATAAATAATGTAGCTCTTTCAAATGGGTATTTAATCCCATTAAGAAGGGAGGCAAAAGGTGCGCTAGATTAAGGAATTGCTGTTATTTTATTTCTATTCATTAAGGAGCATTTGATGCCTTATTGAGGGGAGTTAAAAGGAGGGCATATATTTAATTCTTAGATGTTATATCTGAACCGTTTTGGGGTTATTATTCAGCCAAACCGTTGGCTTTCTTTTGCTGTATGATATTTCCTATAAATACAAGTTTGAAGAGAGGAAAAATAATTCCTGATTATTCACAATATACCTTATGGGTTTCTCTTTGCTTTGAGTTTTTCTCAAGTTAAAGATTATTTCCTTATAGCTTTGAGTTTGTCTTGAGTTATTGCCTAAGATCCCAGAACTTTGAGTGTGTTCTTGAGTTTTGGTTCATTTTCGTTATTTTGTTGCGAATTACTTTATGTCCAAATTTGAGTATTCCTTCTTGAGACTAAAATTAAAGTTGTGATCTAAGAGGGTGTTTTGAGATTTACATCAAGTACCCTTGGATAGGATACTAGCTCGTACCCTAGTCACCGTAATAGCAACAGTACACACCAGCTTGCTAACCGCACTAGCGATCCTACTCAAGAAATTTTTTGCCCAATATCCAAGAGGCAAGCCTAGAAATTTGGTCCACAGCGGCACCGCCTACATCTCATCCTGATCAAACTTCATTCACCTATGCCAAAATTTCAGGATAAACAACCTATTGAAGAACGTCTAATGCTGGCTTTGGATCTTGTTTGCGCCCTCCAAAGTCTTGAATGAAGCATGAAGCATCACATGAGGCATATCAACTACCTTCCAATGCGTACTGACATACCCAAAAACTTGATGATAAGAGGGACAATCAACAAAGACGGTGGGACAAACAACAGCGAATCTTCTTGGTTTGGTTTCCCTATCACTGGCCAGGATGTCCCTCCAATAAGGCGAATCTTTTGGCGAGCAGACTTCCAGCCTCTCCCACACTGATGGATTCTCCACAAGATTAGGGTTCTGTCAAGCGGTACTCTGGATCACGTCTGCATGGTCGTCCGAAGGGGGTTGCTGAACCTTATTCTCAGTTTCTGCAAGCCAATTAGGCCCCGCCGAGGTCACTTCAACGTCGATCAAGGCTGATTCAAAAAGGAATGGTACGATTTCTCCATGCACGGGTGGCTTGGCATGGACATAGGACGTCTGACTTGGATTATCTCCATCATTTGATGCGTTCGCAACTGCCGGTTCTTGGGCAATCGCACGAAGCCGGGACACAGAGATGGCTGGCAACGACTTTTTCCGGGCCATCCTCACTAATATAATTAGTTATTTACCGATAACAATATTTTTCATATCATGCGATTCTTGATGACTTTACATCAAATGTTTTACCAAATATATATATTTTTATGCAAATTAATATTTTTCTCCTTAATATAAAAAAGATCAAATAAAATGTCACATTATAATTTGTGAAATTTGTAAAAGTCGAAATTACATAGATATCTTTACTTAAGGCTAGAAATTAGTAAGGTAACATGAGTACAGAAAAATTTGATTAGTTAACAAATTTAACAAAGTGATCATTAGAATCTTACTAACAACTACTCATTTCTGCTCGTAGCCTTGAACGTTGTCATGCTCCATGCTAGTAGCGCCCAACGAACCTAAGTACATGCATTTGAGTAAATCAGCGCAAGCTATCTAAACAAAATTCAAAATTGAAAAAACAATCTAGGGTCTGTTAGGATAAAGTAGTTATGTTCCAAAAGGATTTCACTTTGATTATAAAAAAAAAAAAAAAAAAAGCTTAGGGATTAAAGTAAATTCTACAAATTTCTTATGAAAACCAAATTCTTCTTTGAGAACTATCTCATCATATATAGTGCTCTGCATAATACCTTGATTGAGCTTTGGACCGGAGGTAACACTGCAACACGTTGTGTCAAAAGGGATGTCATAACTCGACATAGCTCGCGAATCAAACACACTAGGTTTTGTTTCTGGGAACCTATCATCACAAGCATTACTACGACTACCATTAGCGGTAGTACTAAAAGGGTTTCTATGACTAATAAAGTTCAAGTAATAGGGGTATAACCCATCATTCGATATTGGACAATCTCCTATCTGACGGTCGATGGACGATGGATATTGCGAGCTTGACGGTGTGCATCCACCGTTGATCGGATTCAAATGGGTATATGACATCTCTACATCTAGGTCTTGAAATTGCGGCGCCAAGGAACTAGATTCTTGATTCTGACTGTACAATGGTTTTTTCCCTTTCATGCTCGCTATCAATGTTTTTATTCGTCTCAATTCGGCTTCATGCTGTCTGCACTCATCGCTGAGTAGCTCTATGACTCCAGTGCAGCCTAAAATCGGAAATTTTTCACGCATGTCGGACTCGTACTTAATCGACAGTATGGCTTCATCACGTTCGTCTTCTCTAATTTCATCGATAATCCTCAATATATTGCGAACACCAAATAGCCGGTGCACGTTTCGGAACATTTTTGGCCGATCGGCCGGAAAATATGGGTCGAGGACGCAGGCAGGCGTGCACCTTCTTCTTTGATACTTGCAAGCCGCGCATGCCTGTCGTGTTTCAAATTTTTGTGCCGTCATATGAAATACTAGGGCTGATGCCGGTAATTGGGGCCGCAAAGAACGAAACTAAGAGGAAGGATACATATGAAGCTAGATTCGGATAATTATTGGATTTTAAAGATAATTTACCTGCTTTAGTGCCGACCGAACTGCTTAGTATCTTTTTTGTTTTTTTACGGTGGCTCCCTCGGGTAAATAATTTAAAATAGTACTCTCAACCGTCCGATTAATATCATTAAATTTTTTTCTTTACAATCTTGTTTGTTTTGTTGATTTTTTCTGTCCTTTATGTTTATCTGCTCAATTAATGATTATCTCAAAGCATGACGATTTATATTGGGGACCTCTTCAAATTCAACTTGTAGTAATTAGTAACAATAATTAGAACTTTGAAAAGAAAAAATCAAAAAAATCAACAACTATCCGCTGACATATTTTCTCTTTTATTTGCTCAATTAATAATTATCTCAAAACATAGCGATATATATTTGAGACCTCTTCCAGTTCACCAAGTAATAATTGGTAATTAGAACGTTGAAAAAAAATACGGTCAACCACTATCGCCTGACGTATTTTCTCCCTTATACTCAACTTCTAAAATTTAATACTCTACCCCTGACCCCTGCTGCCTTGCAAAGACGATGCTGATGCATATTGCACTTTTTGAGCATAGAATTATAAAACCGACCGGCAAAAGAGAAACAATATCTGATTTTATTGAGTGACAACTGTGAGGCAATATGCTGTAACTTGTTGGTGCTTTATGTCACTCCATTTATTTTCTCACCCTTTTTTTCTCTCCTGTCTTTCCATTTGTCCAACGTTTCTCTAATTTTTTCCTTCCATGTTGCAACTTTATAGAACAACTTTTCAAAATTTTGACCCAATCAACCATTCTTAGGTTCAAAATTTTCAACTGAAATTTAAGTGCTACTTCTTTGAATTCAAATTACAATAATTTATATTCTAGACAATTAAATCACACAATATTTTGGTCAAGTTCACTCCCCCTTTTAGACATTCTTTTTAAATTTCACAACTATTGTTTCTTGCTTTGCTGAAATTTCATAATGAATTGCCTTGATTTAATAGTTTCCTCTCAAGTTATATGCCGCGGAGAATATAATGAATCACATTGATTATAATACTTCGATTCATATTTTATCAATGTCTTACTGATCTTTTACCAATATTAAAAACATTTTTTTAATCAATATTTAGTTGATATTTAACCAAAGAATACAGTAAATATTTCATCATTATTAAAATTGATATTTCAATAGAATATAATTAATATTTCACCATAATATAAAATGATCTTTAACAATATAATGTAGTTAAATTCTTACCATTCATAAGACTAGACTTCCAGGAAAATGTAGTTATTATTTCATCATACTCAACTTAATTATTCATTCACCAACCTTAAACTAATTTTTTTTTATCATAAAATATCCATATTAGATCAACATTTTTTCTTCTTCACAATTTTGATCATGAGAAATCAATTAAAATTGATTATTCTTCTTCTCCTTCACCAATTTTGAGATTTGGAATCAATTTTAAAATAGAAATATTTTAAATTCAAATCAATTTCATCTTAAACTCATATAGGAGACAAATTAGAAACGAGAGAAGATCAATAATTCCTTTTCATTGATTTTTCATCAATGTTTTACACATCTTTCACCAGCATTAGAATTACAATTCACCATTATTATTCTCAATTTTCGTTTTTGTGATTTCATAATGTCTCATTACACTTATTCCAATCTTTTCACTAATGTTGAATTGATGTTTACTAATGCTAAGGTAATATTTTATTGTAAATGTGAGTATATTTTACCAATGCTTCACATATCGTTTACCACATTTGTGTTGAAAACATTAATCATAGCTCAAATAATTTGTTAATCATTCTTATACTAAAATTGATCTTTTTAAAATTATTCTCCATATATTTCTACATTATAACTACTTTAAATACAAACATTCTTTTACAGAATTTGATATTTCACCATTGTTAACTTAAAATTACACTAAAATTCAATATCTCTTTCGCCATTATCTCCCTGAAAAATTTCAACATTAATCTAATCAAATTTCATTAGCTTTGTGAATATCTTTCACCATAACCACACATATATTTCAAGTTTACCTCGTCTTTCACCATTATCTCCATACAATTTGTTAACATTAATCTTATTAAAATTCACGAGTCATTTTCATGTTGTTCATCACAAATAAATACATGTTTCATCAACATTTGACAAATCTTTCACCATTATTCTCCTATAAATTTTAAAGATTAATCTAATTAAATTTCATTAGTTTCATTTATAACTTTCACCAAAGGCATGTATATTTCACTAAAGTTTAGTGCAACTCAGAAGAATAAATATGAAAAACATCACCCAACACTAATAAAAAACATTACATCAACACAAAATCACAAAATTCAAAGAATCCACCAACAATAATAATAATAATAATAATGATAAAAAACCATAATAATATTGCGAAATAATAATAATCATAATGGTAATAATAGTAATGATAATAATTGAAGATAAAATGAAATAGGGTCTCGACCCTACATTGAATAAATAATAAAACTAATAAAAATAATAATAATAATAATAATAACTTATGATGATAATAATAATAATAATAATAATAGAAACATTAATAATAATAATAATAATACCACTGAAATAAATATATAATAGGGCTTTGTCCCTCAAGACCTATAATAATAAAAACATTAGCAGTAGCAGCAGCAGCAGCAGTAGCAGCAGCAGTAGTAGTAGTAGTAGTAATATATTTGAATTAATGGAAAAATAATAAAATTAAATAATTAAAGCTTGTATAAATAGGGTAAAAGGGTTGAGAGGGTCCGGGGTTCTACCTTGGGTTGTTGGTGTAACACCCCCAAATTTACTACTGAAAAATTTCGTTTAAATCAAAGGTTTAGCGGAAGCGAAGGATAAAATTGTAAACTCGGGGACGTTACCACCACACTTAGTACTGGAACGGTAGGAGTGACCACACTTAGTACCAGACCGGTTCACTCCTACCGTTCCAGTACTAAGTGCTAAGGCTAAATCCGATCAATATTAAGTACAAAGTATCATAAAACGCAAGACGACATTTAACATAAATCATTAATTAGATATAAGTCAATCAAAAGTTAGAATACGATTTAGGATTACAACCCCATATTACATTCTTCAAAACGGGAAACGTAATACAAAATACAGCTAAACAAAACAAATCCCGATGGATCAATATCCGGATTGCCTACTCTCTCGAGTCAAGCCTTCTACCCCAAAATAGTATCCGATCGTAAACCTGCACAGGAGGTTTGCTCTCCACCATCAGTGGATCATCACAGGATCCATTCAACCAAGGTAGTATCAGTACAAGTCCGATACTGAGTAAGGTAGCAGGTGCGCTAAGGCCGGCATACAAAACACACAACACAGTATACATGGCATAATCACATGAGCAACATGTAGTAAAAAGATGATAAAGGCTAGCTACAGTTCGGATAAACTTATTCTTTAGATCTCCGGTAAATATAGAGTTGATTCACAGCATAGTCTTTATCAATTCATGTGAGTGTGGAACCCACTATTATAGCCGGTGGACCGGTCATGCAGGGCAAAACAAGCATGACCACTATTATAGCCGGTGGACCGGTCATGCAGGGCAAAACGCTCCTGGCCACTATTATTCGCCGGTGGACCGGTTTGGCCCCGACTCACATGATGTTTCACTGTAATTACTTCGCGTCTTTTCCATATCTTATCGTTATTATGTTCGGTTTGTTGAGAACGGAATCCCCCACTATTATAGCCGGTGGACCGGAAATCATGTAGGACAAAACACGCCTGACCACTATTATAGTCGGTGGACCGGTCATGTAGGGCACCCCGGCCCTAACCACTATTATTCGCCGGTGGACCGGTCTGGGTCCGGCTCAACATCTTTCTCTTTAAGTGATTACTGTCTTAACATATCTTATTTGAAAGTATTTTACCCTTGACATGTACGGCTAACTATATCCACACTTATTCTCCTAGGAGGGCCCGTCCCATATCTTGGGACACTTGCGCCCCTTATCACACCTCGATATCCATTCCCTTTTACGCTTACACATAATGAAAACCAACTCCTAAGGGTGTGGGTTAAGGCCCAACACCTCGTGACATCCACTCCACATGCTATCTCCCTCTAGGGTTTTCCCTTGGAAACCCTAATTGGATCTATGTGGCCCAACTTTCTCTCACTTACACTACCATTACTCCATTTATCGTCCCACTCCTCATTTCATTTAGATCCAATCCCAAATCATATCACTTTACCCCTCGATTCCACATGTGACCGAAAACCCTAGTTGGCCACTTTAACCCTAGCACCTTTTTTCTCCCACAAGTAACCCCTCTCTTTTTCACCCAATATCTCTTCTCTCCCGTGACACCCCTAATAACCCCTTATACAACAATTTCCACTCTTAATCCGTACTCCACTCTCCCTTAATCATTTTTACTTCCATATTTTCCAGATTACTACTTTCTCCTAAAACTCTAATCGGGTCCCTTATACACCCTTACACCAACCTACGTATTATTTTTCATCCCAAGTCTCCAAACACTCCATAACTCTCCCTTTAGCTCATTTACACCTTAATACAACTTTTCTCATGTAACGATCATCCCCATGCAAGTTTTATCCAACCTATGCAAACTCTCAAAGGTCCCATGCAAACCCTAGAATTCCCATGCATAATTCTCATATCTTATTCATTTTGGTCAACCTCATACCCCCCTTTAGCAACTCACTTCCCATTTATTTCTTTTTGTCCTTTCATCTCCATGTCATAATAATAATCACCCTAACATGCATGTCCTAGAGGGTTACATCATGTCCCAACGCATCATAATCACCACATATGGATATCACATTCATGTCATAAGAAAAACACATACTACGTACCTTAACTCCAAGCTGCGCTACGCATAAAAGACGTTAAGGACAATCATGTGATACATAACAGGACATGATATATATACAAAGCATCCAAGGCATACAAGTCACATAACACGTAGGGACCTTAGCCACATCCTTACCTAATACGACACCAGTCTTGGAGCACGTTCCTACGCCTCCTCCGGGTTTTGACTTGATTCGCCTATAAGAGGGAAAACTATGGATTAACTTCCTTCTAACCAAAACACCATTCTTTCTACCTTACCCTTATCACAACTCACCATTAGGGCTAAAAATATTAATATTACTTTTATAAGTAAAAGTTGAGTTATTATTCTTAAGGTAGCTAATCATGCTACTACTAATCAAATATAGGTCTTAATAGTTACAACCATTTAAGGTAATTATAATAATATTTATATTATTAACGATAACAGTTTCAATGTTACTAATAATGGTAACAATAGTAGTGCTAGTAAGGTTAGTATTATACTAATACTACTAACAGTAATAATACTAATAATAATAGTAATCATAATAATAATAATAATAATAATAATAATAATAATAATAATAATAGTAATAGTAATAGTAATAATAATACTAATACTAACAATAATAACGATAATGAAGTTAAAATAGGGATATTAAAGTTATAGGCCATTAATAATGATAATTATAGTTATACATATTCTAAAGTTGGGTTAAATAGCAGAGATAATAATAATAGTAATAATAATAATAATAATAATAATAATAATAATAATAATAATAATAATAATAACATTAAGCATAATACTAATAATACTACTAAAATAATTAGTATTAGTATAAGGGGGTTTAGGGGCTGGGGAGTTCAGAGAACCACCTAGGGGTGCTGGTGGCACAAGTGGCGGTGCACGGCGCACAACGGCGGCGGCAATGGGGGAGAAGGGAGGTGGAGAAGTAGTGGAGGGAGGAGGAAGGAAGAGGAGAGGTTGGCAGGGGAAAAAGAAGGTTTGGGGTAGTTGAGGAAGCTCCCCTGGTGGTTTTAGAAGGCAGAGGGGGTGTTGGAAGTGGCGGCACCGGCGGTGGGTAGTGGTGAGAAGGGCGGTGGGGCTCGAAGCAAGGCTGATTGGGAAGAGCCCTTTGCACGGCCGGGGTGGCTCCTGCAGAGCAAACCGAGGGGTGAGGGAGGCCTAGGTTAGTGGAGGGTGATGCGAGGGAGAGTTTCGTGGGTGGATCGGGCGGCGGTGACGGGGTGGCTGTCTGAAATAGGGATGGCGCAAGGTGGTTTCTGGGCTCGGGTTTCGAAAGAGCCCGATGCTGGACTTGTGAGGGTATTTATAAGCTCAAAAATGGGGGAGGATTGAGAGAAGGGGCAGAGGAAGGTACGAGCAGGCTGGAATTTGGCACGCCGGCCGTCGGTGGCAGGCCGACGCGGGTCTGCCATGGCAGACCTGTGGTTTGGTCGGGAAAAAGGAAGGGGGCGGGAGTAGGCCTGTGTGAGGTGTGGGGGTGATCGGTCGGTCGAGGAGGGACAGGCGGGCGGTGCAGAAGAGAGGGAGAAGGTGTACAGGCGGCGTAGGAGGCTTGTCGGCGTAGAAGGGGAGGGCGGTGATTTACAGCGGGGCGCGGGGAAGAAGAAAAGGGGAAAGGGGCTAGACCGGTCGGTCTAGGGGAGAAAAGAAAAAGAAAGGGGCGACCGGCCGGGCGGTTCGGGCGAAGGAGCAGCGGGGCAGGCCTGCGCGTGCGAGACGGGGGGAAGAAAACTGATCTGGGCAAGTGGGCTGGCCCAGTCGGGGAAAATGGGGGAAAGAAGGGAGAAAGGAGAGGGGGGAGAAAGAAAAAGAGAAAAGAAAAATAAGGGAGAAAATAGGGATTAAGGAAAATACTTAGGGAATAAAATAATTAAAACGACTTATGGGGTGAGTTATAGTATTTTTGGTAGATAATTAAAATTTTAGTAATTTAGCTTAATATATCTTATTATATTAGTTTAAAAAGGTAGCTTTTAGGAAAAAAATATTGGTTTGAACCTTATTTAAATAAAATGAGTATGATAAAATAGCAATTTATTTATTTTAATTTATTAAACACTCACATCTAATTTGGTATACTTAAAACCCACAAAATAATTAAGTTAAATAAATTTAAAAGGCAAAATCCTCAACATAATTAAATTAAATAAGTTTAAGAGTTAAATTATCACTAATAAAAGTGATTTATTAAATTATAGGCTTTTAAAATTTTTGGAGGATTATAGTTGGTGATAGGCGGCACTAGAAGTGGTGCACGGCGGCGACGGCGATAGCCAGAAAAATAGAAGAAAATAGGAAAAGTTGAATGCTGAAAAAGGAGAGGAAGAATAATGGTGGAAGTTGGGTTGTTTATAGTTGTCTAAATGGAGAGGAGTGGAATGAGGGTGGTGGCGCAGCCAAAGGTAGTGGTGGCTGAAAGTTAAAGAAGGAGAGAAAGAGAGGAGGAGAGGGAGGAAGAGTAGGGGAAGGTAGAGGGGAGTCTGTAGTGTAGTTTAGGAGGTGTAGGAGACGGTGGTTATAGCGGAAGTGGTGGTTAATGGTGGTGCAAAGGGCGACAGAGGTGGAAAGAAGGGTTAATCAAGAAGGAGACTCTGCATGGTCGAGGTGGATCGTACAGGGCAAATCGAGGGACAAGGGTGGTGTAGTTACTTAGATGGCGGTGCAGGGAGTGGTTCTGAGGGTGGTTCAAATGTCAGCATTGGATGACGGCGGCGGCGAAAGAGGCTTCTGAAGTGGCAGTGGTGCACGAGAAAGAAAATTCTTGGTTTCGGATAAAGGCTCAATTCTAGGTTGGGTAGGGGTATTTATAGGGCTTAAAGGAGAGGGTAAGGTCAATGGGGCAACGAGGGAATAGGGTAGGTATGGTTAGGGTTCATTAGCAGTGATGGTAGGCTGGCGCACGACTGTGTCGTGGCCTGTGGTTGACCAAGGTAAAAAATGAAATTGTGCGAGAAGAGGGGAGGTGTGGTTGGGTCAAATTGGCTGGCAAGTTAGAGGGAAGGAGAGCGGAAAAGAAATTGCTGGTTCATTGCGTGATCGGCGGTGAAAAACTAGGTGCAGGTGTGGGGAGGAGTTGTAGGTCGACGGCAAAGGAAGGAAGGAATGAAGGAAGAAGAAGAAGAAGAAGAAGAAGAAGAAGAAGAAGAAGAAGAAGAAGAAGAAGAAGAAGAAGAAGAAGAAGAGGGCATGGACCGGCGGTCTAGGAAGAAAAGAAAAGAAGGAAATGAAAGGGGAACACCAGACCAGGCAACGGGGAAAAGAAATGAGGGTGAAGCATGGTATGGTGGGCCGCCAAAGTGGAAAAGAAAAAGAAGGGGAAATGGGCCTCAGACAGGCCCAGGTCAGGAAAGAGGAAGAAAAAGAAAAGAAGAAGAAGGAAAAAAGAAAGAAAAAGGAAAGAAAAAAGGAAGAAATAAAAGGAAAAAGGGAATTAAATTAATTTGGACATTTAAGACATTGAAAAATAATAATATTTAAATAAAATAATATTTAATTCCTTTTTTAGGCTAATTTAAGATTTTTGAAAGATTTTTTCTAAATTCCATTTTAAATAGCAAAATACCCAAATTTTTTCCTAATTAAAATATTTATTATTTTCTTCTTTATCTACCCTAATTAATTCCCTTTTATTTTAAATAAAAATCATATATTAAATTAATATCCTAATAAATCCTTATTTAACTAAAATTCTTAAAATTAGAATTTTTGGGGCATTTCATAGATAGATAGATAGAGAGATAGATAGATAGATAGAGAGAGAGAGAGAGAGAGAGAGAGAGAGAATAAGAATATGTTGAATGTTCCTTCGCCTTTTTTCTTGTTTCCCATCTTGTACCTAAAGAGTAGGTGGAACATCAGCTCGTGAATCACAGCCTTCTACTCTAACGCTTCCAATTTTGCCACAAAAAATGTAACACTACCATTTTCCTTAACTTAATAAATTTTATGATAAGTAATTTGAATTTTATTAGTATCAAAATGGGTATAAATTGCAACCTATTTTCCTAAGTCTCCTTTATGTTTATACATGAAATAGATCAATTAATTAAACTATGAGTTGGTAACAAGTATTGGAATGTAAATATGTGACCCTATAAGTGACTTCCTACACAATCTTACTATGGGTTTGATTAGGAGATGAAGAGCATGTTTTGAATATTCTCTGTCTTTGCTCTTACTAGCTAGATGTGATACCATAGGAAAAGGATAAAACATTTACCATAACACAGTTTTATCTAGGTTGATATCTTCTATGAGTTATCCATTTTAGTTCTAAGTGACAATTTTGTGGGTTATGGCCTAATCACAACTTGCTCAAGATCTTCTACTATACCAAATGTTAATAAGAGCATTCAACTAATAGGCAATCAAGATCCTCACTTGCCACACAACACATTATACAAGTGGGATAATCTCCCACTCCAACCTTCAATAAATAAATTTTAGTAATTAAGCAATTGTGAGCAGTAAGACTGGGGATTAATTGGTATCTAGGAGTGTTAATAAAAGGCCATATCAATCACATCCATGAGACTCTAGGTTGTCTTTACCTCAATAGGTAGTAACATCATGTGATATTATATTTGCTTGTAGCACCACATAAAGTATCCATGGATTTAAAGAGAATAAGAATTCATAATTTCAACATCTTTTTCATGGATGAAGAATATTTTCTTGTTAACTTAAAAAAATGAAAGAATAACGTGGAAGGTTAAAAAAAAAAGGGTATGCAACCACCACATCTATCATGAGGAGATGCGTTTGCATTCACCTCACCCATGATATATGCAAGGAAGGCATGAAACTCAAAAAATAAACAAGTAAACCATTACGCAAGGTAAAAGGCCTTATATTACAAAATATTAAACTAAGGCTATAGAAATTGAAAAAAAATTATAAAACGAAAAAATAGCACTCCCAAAATGGGACAAAATCCTAAAATCCCTACTAACTCAAACTCAATGGTCTAGAAGAAGCCCAAAGCATCTTCACCATAACAACTAAAAATAATCTATTCAGTACAAAAGTACTGATTAAATATATCTAACTCATAACAATAGCATGCTCACACACCATAGATCATCCAGATCACATGATCATATCAAATCATGTACACTTAAGGGTATAACATGCTACACCACTCAATACCAGCAACCTTTTCAAATGACTAATTAGCAATCCACTAATAGGCCCCGTAATAAGGGTATTACAAAATAGCAAGTGCCTATGATTTATAACAATAGTAGTACACAATGATAACTATAAATATCTCATAATATAAATAGTACATAAGAGTAACTACTGACATATTATAATGTATAAATGGCATTATCAATTCATCTCAACCAAGGAAGGCACAAATCAATTGACAAACTAGTACACTTTAATCACCAAACACACATGATAATACAAAAATTCTAAGCAACCACAACAACCCTAGTTCGGTCTCTTACGGACCCTTATATAATCTCCACATATTATTTTTCATCTAAAATGTTCAAACACCCAAATAACACTTACATTACCTTTCTTACATCCCAAATCAACCTTTCATATGTAAATTTCGCTCCCATGCAAACTTTACACACCCCATGCAAACCCTAATACCACAATACAACGATTAATACCACCGTGCAAACCCTAATACCAGCATACAACCATTAATACCACCATGCAAACCCTAATACCTCCATGCAAACCCTAATACCACTATGCAATCATTAATACCACCCTGCAACCATTAATAATATCATACAAACCCTAATACCACCATGTAACCATTAATACTACCATGCAACCATTAATACTACCATGTAAACCCTAATACCACCATACAAACCCTAGATTCCGTCATACAAAATCCTAAATTCAATCCACACAAAACCAAAGATCCATCCATACCAAACCATAGATTCAAACCATATAAAACCCAAAGATTCATCCATATAATACAATTGATTAGATTCTCCCATTCATAACCAAAAATCAGATTCTCCCATACAAGACCATAAGTTAGATTCTTCCACATAAAATCACAAAACCAAAGATTTATCCTTACCAAACCCTAGAATAGATCCTCTCATACAAAACCATCAATTAGATTCTTCCATACAAAACCATAAATTAGATTCTCCCATATAAAATCGTAAATTCTATTCTCCCATATAACACCATAAATTAGATTCTCCCAAATAGAACCATAAATTATACTCTCCCACGCAAAACATAAAAATCATAAATTGGATTCTCCCACACAAAACCCTAAAATTTTCCATTTTATTATTCCACTCACGAATCATTAAAATAATTAGGTCAACTTACATCCCTTGGTCAACCTCTTTCCCCATCCTCCTTTTTCATCCTTTCTCCCACACAAGACACATCAACACCCTCACATGCATGCCTTACAGGGTCACAACACATATCATCATATATAAATAATACACATGCCATGCAAATACACGAAAACATACTTCAACTCCACACCATACCATATACGACATAAATAATAATGATAAACATATGATACATAGCATACGAAGCACATAATATATATAAGCACACAAAAGGCCTTATCACCCCTTACCTAAAATGACACCGGTCTTAGAGCATACTCCTACGCCTCCTTAGGGCTTTGACTGGTTTTACCTATTATGAAGAAAAAGCTAAAATTAGACTCCCTCCTATCAAAAATAATATTAATCACTAAATTAATATAATACTAGGCTTTTGATAAAATATTAAAATAATAATAACAAAAATACCAAAAATAATATCAATATTAATATTAAAAAAATAATAAAATAGTAATAATAATAATAAAAAGGACATTACATAAAGACATAGTGAAATAAGGGCTTCAGCCACTTTACTAAAATAATACTAATAATAATAATATTAGTAAAATAAATAACCAAATTTAGTAATAATAATAGTGATGAAATAATAATACTAATAATGATAAAAGCCATAATAATATTACAAAATAATAATAACCATAACGGTAATAATAGTGAAGGTAATGATCGAAGATAAAAAGAAGTAGGGTTTCCACCCTACATTGAATAATAATAAATTAATAAATAATAATAATAACATTAATAAGAATAAATACTTCTAATAATAAAAACACTAATAGCCCTAATAATAATAAGATATGATATTTATAATACTACTACTAAAATTTAAAATAAGCACAATAGGCTTTCATCCCTATATAAAATAATGATGTTAACACTTGAAAATAATAATAATGATAGTAATAATAATAATAGTAACAATAGAAGTTTCTATCAAGAGTTGGAAAAAACCCTAGACGCTCTCTCCTCTTTCCTCCTCCATGGCACGCACGAGGAGTGCAATGGCAGCAGCCAAGAAGAGGAAGATGGCTTCAGGGAGTTCAAATTCTGGTGTTGAAAAGATTGATATGGGTAGGGGTTTTCACGCCTCTTTTGATGAATCTGACAAGGCCTTATCGCAAGATGGAAATACATGCATGGTTCATGCAGAGGTTAACGTCGATCAGGAAGACATTCATAGGGTTAACAGTTCTTGTTCCAAGGAGATTGTCGATTATGTTGTCCCTATTGATGATAGGGGGAATGGCTCCTATGACATGAATTCTTGCGAGATGCTGGTAGACAAGGGGTTGCAGCCTCGATCCTTGACTACATCCTGGAAGGACTTGGTTGCGGGCAATAGATTTCCATTGCGAGGATCATCCTTGACTTATGTCCCTCCTGTTAGGGTTGGGGATAAGATTCAGGTTTCTCTGCAAAAAGATAAGGTGGAGAAGAATTGTAAGGATTGGCAATGGGCTGTTGTTGGCTATGTTATTGGATTTCGTCCAACTATGCCTCAAATGGTTGGGTATGTGAAGAGAAACTGGTCAGGGGTTAAAGAACCAAAGGTGTTGCTTCATGACCAAGGGTTTGTAGTTTTCAAATTTGATTCTCAAGAGGACAGAGATTAGGTGCTATCCAAACCTTATTGGTATTTCTTCAATAGGCCTTTTATCCTCAAGGAATGACATAGGAGATTTCAATTCTCTAAGGAAAAGTTTCAATTCATGCCTCTGTGGGTGAAGCTTGCTAACCTGCCTTTGGATTATTGGGATGTGGATTCCTTGAGTAGAATTGGTAGTGCTATTGGCAAGCCTCTTCATCTGAATGGGATAACATCTGCTGGAGAAAGAATCTCTTTTTCCCAAATGTTAGTTGAAGTTGACGTGTCCAGGAAGCCGATTGATTATGTGGATTTAATTGATCCTGATGGAGAGGTCCTAATGCAAAGGATTTTATATGAATGGAGGCCTAGTTTCTGTAATGTTTGTCATGAGGCTGGACATTCTGCTGATAAATGTAAGAAGGGGACTAAGGTGCAGAATGATGGGCTATCTACTAAGTCTGTTCTTAGAGCTGAGGGACAGCCAAAAGGGGAGCAAGAAGGCACCTATTGGAGGAAAGTTCCCATGGGGCTCTCAGGGCCTTAGAAAGATGGGCTGAAGGTAGATAAGGAGATGGACAGGCAGGTTGATCCTAATATCCCTGGACCTAGTTCTAGTATCCATGATCCTAGTAGTGAGAATGGTTCTGGTAATGAAAAACATGTTTCTTCTGGAGGTGTGCAGAGACCCTTTTCGAAGGGCAAAGAAACTTTAGCCACTGCTTTCTCAGGGAACATGTTTACTTGCTTAAGTCCCCTTGTTGATAATCCCATGGAGCATACAGGCAATTTGTTCTCTCAGGGATCTGACCCTGGTATTCCTTTGGATCCCCATCAAGATTCTCATGCTAGGAGCTTGGAATGTTAGAGGGCTAAATAATCCCTACAAACAAAAGGAGTTAGAGCATTGGCTCTCAGTGCATAAAATTTCTCTGTTTGGACTTTTGGAGACTAGAGTGAAAAGTGTTAATGCTAATGGCATTGGTGAGAAACTGGAAGCTCAATGGAGCAGATTGGACAATTACGGCTCTTATCCAAATGGGAGGATTTGGTGTATCTGGGATCGAAGGGTTTGGGATGTTCATCTCATCTTCTATAATGAGCAAATGTTGTATGTTTCTGTTTCTACTATTCAGTCTAGTTTGCATTTCTATGCTTCTTTTGTTTATGGTTTCAATATAGGTGTTGATAGACAAGCTCTCTGGCAGGCTTTGCAAGAATATCAGGTGGTTAATGATCCTTGGATTGTCTTGGGAGACTTCAATGTTGTCTTCCAACCTACTGAGAAGTTTCAAGGAAATGTCATCAACATTTCTGATGTTTCTAAAGCTGTTGACTGTTGCAACTCTATCTTGCTTCATGAACTTTTATATTCAGGCATTAAATTTACTTGGTCTAATAGAATCTTAGGGGAAAATTTAATTATGGCCAAGTTGGATAGGGTCATGGTTAATATTCCCTGGTCATCCAAGTTTCCTTTGTCCTGTTCTCTATTTAAAGAGACTCTTTTCTCTGATCACAACCCTTCTTTGGTTTCTTTAGATGATTCTCTACCTTAGTTTAAAAGTCATTTCAAGTTTTATGACATGTGGACCCTACATCCACATTTTCTTCCTCTGGTGGCTGGTTGTTGGAAGTCTATTTCCCACATCAATATTTTTAAAATGTTTCAGATCAATATTCAGACTAGTAAGTCCAAGCTGAAAATTTTTAATACACAGAACTTTGGTGCTCTTTCTTCTAAGGTGCAGCAGGCTAGAGAACAACTAAAGAAAAGTCCAGAGGCTTTGTCTTTGCATCCTTCTAGTTTATCTCTGCAACATGAAGAGAAATGTAATTTGAAGACATATGAATTCCTTGCTTCCTGTGAGGAAAGTTTTCTCAAACAAAAGTCTGGGATTAAATGGCTGCAGTTGGGAGATTCAAACTCTTATTATTTTTATTATGTTATGAAGGCACGACAACAACATACTTTTATCAGAAAGATACAGCTTGACTCAGGGACTATTTGTTGTGATAGTAATGCTATTGCTCAGGCTTTTGTGACTTTCTACACAGAGTTATTGGGTCATAGAGGTGCTGCTACAAGTTTTGTTTCAGATGAAGTTTTGAAATTGGGACCTTGTCTTTTAGTTCAGAATCAGCATGATTTATTAAGACCTATTTCTATGTAGGAGGTTAAAGATGCTTTATGGTCCATTGGAAATTTCAAAGCCCCTAGGCCTGATGGTTTCACTACTGGTTTTTTTAAGGCTGACTAGAATGTGGTAGGGGGTGATTTAGAGTTGGTGGTGAGAAGGAGTTTTCAAACAGCATTTGTCCCCTTTTTCATGGGTCGGTCTAAGTTGGTGCTCATCCCCGAATTTGTAAATGCTATAAAGCTAGCTGATTTTTGACCCATTGCTTGTTGCAATGTGGTTTATAAGGTTTTGGCTAAGGTATTGGCAGGGAGGTTGCAATGTGTCCTACCTTCCGTTATCCACCCATCTCTGTCAAGTTTTGTGAAGGGAAGAAGAATTAGAGATAATGTTCTTTTGGCCCATGAATTGTTGCATATGTATAATAGGAAGAATATATCTCCTAGATGCACGATTAAAGTTGACATAAGGAAAGCCTATGATTCTATGGATTGGACTTTCTTACAAAGGGTTATGTTAGGCTTGCACTTTCCTATGCATTTTGTCAAAGTAATTATGGCTTGTGTCTCCTTTTCTTCATACTCCTTGTCTATCAATAATGTTTTGCAGCCTCCTTTTAAAAGGAAAAAAGGTCTTAGACAGGGGGATCCTTTATCTTCTTTTCTGTTTGTTATTGTCATGGAGTATCTTAGTAGGTCTTTCCAATCCTTATGGAGTAGGAATGATTTTCAGGGGCATCCTAAATGCAGGAAACTGAATATTATTAATTTGAGTTTTGCAGATGACCTTTTAGTTTTCTGCAAAGTTGATGTAGATTCTGTGAAGGCCATTAAGGGGGTTTTAGAAAATTTATCAACATGCTCAGGTGTCCCTATTAGCCTGCTAAAAGTGTGGTATTCCTGGGAGGTTCTGATCAAAGTTTAAAGCAGGCTATAAAATCTGTTCTTCCTTTTCAAGAAGGATCATTTCCTTTCAAGTATTTGGGTGTCCCTCTTGATGCCTCCAGGCTTAAAGCTGCAGATATGTTGGAGTTGGTTTAGAAAATTTCTGGTCAAATGCAACATTAGGCAAATAAGCTTCTTTCTTATGCTAGGAGGGTTCAGCTGTTACAATTAGTGATCACAGGTATAACTAATTAGTGATCACAGGTATAAATTTTCCTTCTCCCCAAAAAGATCATTCATAAGGTGGTGGCCCTGTGCAAGGCCTTCCTTTGGTCTGGAAAAGTTTCTCCTACTAAAAGAGTTTTAGTGGCCTGGAGAGTGGTATGTTTACCAAAGAAAGAAGGGGGTTTGGGGTTATTAGATCTGTCTTCATGGAATATTGCAGTCGTGGGGAAGATGTTGTGGCATTTATCTCAGGATAAGGATGCTATTTTGATAAAATGGGTGCATGCTTACTATATCAAAAGGCAAGATGTGATCTCATGCAGCCTACCCTGCACTATTTCAGGGTTACTGCACAAAAAAATTTCTTTCAGAGGTGTCCTCCTACCTGTTTTCCAATACTGGCAGAGGGAGAAATTCTACTCCATTGCTGAGGTTTATGATTCTATCATATTTGCTGCACCTCAGGTGGCCTGGTGGAGAATTGTGTGGTCCAGTTTTGCAGCTCCCAAACATAAATTTATATTATGGTTAGCTGCACATTCCAAGCTTCCTACTAAAGATCATATTAGCACCTTTCTGCCTTCCATCAACCAGCAGTGTTGTTTTTGCACTCAGAATGAAACTTTGTTGCATCTTTTATGTCAGTGTGCTGAGTTGAAGAAAATATGGTCAGTTATAGGTCAGGGTGGTGGTTTCAGAGTAAGGCACAACTCCATTGCAGGGGTCTTTGCCTCTTTGTCAAGAAGAAGAAACAGGAAAGATGTCATCTCTCATTTTTATTCAAGTTTTTATGTTGTTGCTCTTTATGAAATTTGAAAAGCTAGAAATAATTGTATCTTCTCCAATAGAAGTTGGGATTTGAAAGGGGTAGCTCACAGGATTGCTTTGACTATGTCATCTCTTTGTCTTCATTCTAGTAGGAGGGAAAAGTTTGCAAGTTTGATTGGAAGGGTAGATCACTTCTACAATTTCATTTGTACCATTTGATCTTTGATATAATACTTCATCTTTTATTAAAATAATAATAATAGTAATAATAATAATAATAACAACAACAACAACAACAACAACAACACTAATGGTAAGGTAGTAATAATAATAATACTGAAATAATAATAATGACACTTTTGAAATAGTAAATAATAATAATAACATATTAGTATTAATAATAAAGATAATAACAACAATAATACTACTACTACTAATAATAAAATCGAATTAAAATATAATAGGGCTTCGACCCTCAATAGAATAATAATAAAAACATTAATATTAATAATACTGATAATACATATTAAAAATGGAAATAATAATAATAATAATAACAATAGTAGTATTTATATTAGAATAAATGAAATAAATTAATTTAAGGCTTGTAAAAATAGGGAAAAGGGTTGAGAGGGTCTAGGGTTCAACCTTAAGCTTATGGGGATAGGCGGCAACGACGGTGGTGCACGGCAGTGTGGCAGCGACGACCAAAAAAAGAGAAGAAAAAGGGAAAAGTTGAATGTTGGGAAAAAGACAGGGAGAATGGAGGTGGAATTTGGGTTGTTTAAGAATGCCTAGAGGGAGAGGAGCAGAATGGAGGTGGCAGCACAGCCAAAGGTGGTGGCACACGATGGCGATGGTGGTGGCCGAATGGAGGAGAAGAAGAGAAAGACAGGAGGAGAGGGAGGGAGAGGAAAAGAAAGGTAGGGGAAGGAAGATGAGGGTCTGTAGAAGAGAATGGGGGGGTGAAAGAAGCGGTGGCAGTGGCAGAAGTGGTGGCTAAGGGTGGCACAAAGGGTGGTAAAGGCTAAAAATAGGGTTGATCGGGAAGACTAATTCGCACAGCCGGGGTAACATGTGTAGGAGAAATTGAGGGGGATGAATGATTTGGTTAGCTAGAGGGAGGACCAAGGAAGAGTTTGGGGGCCAGATATGGTGGAGAAGTGGGCTGTAGGTGGCGGACAAGGCGTCTAAAGGGGCGGTGGCACGAAGGAGGGTGTTTTCTGAACTCGAGCCAAAAACTTGACTCAACCCGGCTATGGGTTGTATTTATAGGCTTTGAAAAGGAAGTTAAGGTCTAAGGGAATACGGGGAAGTCAGGGCAGGTCATTTGGGCTCGCCGGTGGCGACGGTTGCCGGGGAAATTCTAGGCCGAATGTGGCAGGCAGTTGGCTGGGAAAAGGGAAACGTGCGAGAAGAGGGGAGTGGGCTGGCAGGTGTGTTCGATGAGGTAACTTGGAAGAGAGGGCGAGGTGGGCAACGATCGTGCATAGCCGCCACCAAAATTTTTGCCCGATCGGAAGGAGTTGTAGGTATGGCGTCGAGGCTAGAAGAGGAGGAAGAAGATGGAGGGAGTTGGACCGGGCAGTTCGGCGTAGAAAAGAAGAGGAGACTGGGTGGTCCGGGCACGAGGGCTGAGGTGCCTTAATTGAAATGCCGCGTTTAGAGGGGATAAACGCTAAAACGCAGCGCGACAGAGAAGGGAAGGAGGCACCACACAGGCTGGGCTGGCCGAGGGAAAGGAAAAGAGGAACGGGGGACTAGGCCGTTGGGCTAGCCTAATTTTAAGAGGAGAAAGGAAAAAGAAAAGAAGAAGAAAGAAAAAGAAAGAAAAAGGAAGAAAGAAAAGGAAAAAGGAAAAAAGGAAAAGAGAAAAAATAGTTAGGTTGGGTATTTATATTAATTAAAATATTTAGGGTATTTAAAAAAAATAATATTTAAATAAAATAATATTTAAATCCCTTTTTATGCTAAATTAGGATTTTTAAAAGATTTTCCATAAATTCCTTTTTAGTTAGCAAATCACTCTAATTTTCTTTAATTAAATTATTTATAAAATTAATATTAATTTGAAACTATTTTCTCCTTCTTAATTTAAATAAATTATTTTATTTAATTAATTTCCAAATTAAAATCTTTAATTAGTTAAAATATCCAAATTTCCTCTAATTAAAATATTTATAAAATTTCTTATTAATTTGCTGTAATTAATTTCCTTTTATTTTAACAAAAATAAATTGTTTAATTAATTTTCATAATAAAATCTTATTTAATAATAAATAATAAAATTAGAAATTTTTTGGGCATTTCATGAGTTGCATGCAAAAAATAAAAAGAGGAAGGCTTGAAGAGGGAGTGAAAGGAAGGGATAATGGATTTTCTTGGGTTGTGATCTTTAGGCTAGAGAAGAGGGTAGGTGGGGGAGGATTGGAGGCAAGGGAAGGGTGTAGGAGTGAAGAGGGGTGTAGGTGGAGGCTGGGGATGGGGATGGGTTGTTGGTGGCCAAGAGCGGCGGAGGCGAGGCGGCGAAGATGGCTGCCAAGGTGGACCGGGTTGAGAAGGAAGGAAAATAGAGGGGAGAAATGGAATGGTGAGGGGACTTGTTTCGGCCAAACAAGGTGTGAGGGTGGTAGAAGAGGTTGTAAGGAGTTGATTGGTGGTTTGGGTGGCGGCAGAGGTAGCCGGATGGCAACTAACGGTGGGGTTGTAGGGGGAATGCCGAGAAGAGGAAAAATGGGGAGAAAAATAAGTGGGGAGGAAGAAGGGGTTGTGGGATGGCTTGGGGTGGTCTTTTGATGGTGTAGGGGCGGTAGTAGAAGGGTGTAGAAGGTGGTGTAGGGGCTTGGAGCGGCGGTTTGAGTGGCAGAAGGCAGCAGCATGGCCAAGGTAAGGAGGAAAAAGGAAGGAGAAGAAAGGGAGAAGAGGGAGGTCTGGAAAGGTTTTGAGCTCGAGAATTGGGGTAGAAAAAGGGTTGAACAAGAGAAGAAAAAGAAAAGGAAGGATAGGGGTGATAGGTGGCAGGTCAGTGGTAACGTTTAGGGTGGCAGAGAGGTGGTAGGGTAGCAGGGAGAGGGAGATGAAGAAGAGGAATGGGTGGCCATGTGGGATGGGGTGCAAGGCTGCCCGGTTCCAAAATGGTGGAAAAAAGACAGGAGAGAGAGAGAGAGAGACACGTGGTGGCAGCAAGAAGTTGCAGGCGGTGGGCGGGCGTGGTGTTCAGGGTGGCAAACCTAGACGATAAAGACAGGTCGAGGGCGTCGGTCGAGATGCTGTTGGGTCGAGGCAGAAGAAGGAAGAAGAAAGAAAGAAGGGTGCATGCCAATGCAGGGGAAAAAAAGGGAGTTGGGCTGGCCCAGGTAGGGGGAGAAAAGGAAAGAATGAAAAGAGGGGGGGAAGGCTGGGCCAGCCGGTGCGGGTGAGGGAGAGGGAGAATAGGCCAGTGGTCTAGGTGAGCAGGGGGAGGGAGAAGGTAGGCTAGCCTAGCGGGCGACCCGAAGGAGAAAAAAAAAGAAGAAAAGAAAAGAAAGAAGATAAAGGAGAAAAATGAAGAAAGAAAAAGAAAAAGGGAAAAGGGGAAATGGGAAAATAGGGGAAAATAATTTAATTTAATTTATAAAATAATAAAATGTAATAGTTTTGAAAATTTATTTAATTTAATAATTTAATTCAATATAATTTAATATATTGGTTCAAAAAGGTTAATTTTAGTAAAATATTAGTTTGAAAAATTATTTAAATAAAAATAATATGATAAAATATCAAAGTATTATTTTTTAATTTATTAAATAATCCTATCTAAATTTATATACTCAGAAGTCCATAAAATAATTAAACTAAATAATTTTAAAAGCTATGTTATTTTAAATAAAAGCTATTTATTAAATTATAGGTTTTCTAAAATTTTGAGGGATTACAGTTATATACTTAGATATTCACAAGCAAAACATGCAACAATAAATCTCTAAACCTCAAGTTGGATATAAAAGTAAATATCATATATTCAACATAAACAAAACGTATCTATGGGGATTCATGTGCACAAGAGTAGTCGTGTGACTCATTGATATCAAATTATGGTTATGGTAAAAAGAAATTTCTTTTTATTTTTTTCTATAACTCCCCACAGAACTCCTCACATAAGAGGTACTTATATCTCCAAACATGGGTCCTAATTTTTTTTGCTCAAGGTCTTATAGGAGTATTTGATTCCCCTTTTTCTCTCTATTTTTTTATGCAGATCTTTTTATGTGTAACACCTATTCACATGACAGTCATACTTCTACGGTTGTAATGCCACGAACCAATGATACACATTTTTTTAGCTTATTTTTATCATATGGGATATGATCCTTTTCTTTCATTTCTTTTTCTCAAATAACTCTCTAGTAACTAAAGAGAAAGAAGAGTCACCAAAGGAGTCTAGGTATGATTTAAATGGATTAAAGTAAAAGCCTCTAAAACAATTGAATAACAATAAGCCAAATTATGTGATTAGAAACTCCCACAGACATCATCATTATTTAAAAAAATAAAAAGATCTAACTCGGAGGAAAGAAAACAAGAATATGCATGTTTTTCAAGGGGACATAAAGATATATTAATTTTAATTTATCTATATCACTAAAATTCTCAGATTGCATACAACGCAAGACTAGATAACTAAAATTTTGACAAAATAGATGGCAAATAATTACGCTACACCAAAAAGTAGAGTGAATAATGACCCCATTGAAAATAATTACAAATATAGATAAGATGGAAGAAGTGATTCACTCATTGATGAGCGAGCTGGGATGGTGGAGAAGCTGCTTGTGCAAATTGCATGCCATATAAGTGTTAAACAATATCGTGAAGTGAATGTAGAGTGTCACATTGGTGGCATTTTTCAATTTAGATACTATGCATCTTGTGACGGAGATGAGATATAGAGTGATGGATAGAAGAAATTACATCATCACAACCATCTTCAAAATTAGGCACATTAATATAAGGCATAATAGAAGAACCTCCTACCTCAAGTTAGAGAATACCTACAACATCCTCTTCTCTAGATCAGTACTAGATGCATTTTCATTATCATTTGAGTCTTCATAAAATCACTAATGCCATAGAACCAGTTTTTTGGATTTTCAATGTTGGTGAGATTAGGAGAAGGAAGAGAAGAGTTGATATCCTTGAAGATCGAGAACATAGCTAGAAAATTTTAGAGTAACCAACTTCATATGGATATAAGAAGTAAGATCTATCTTAGGGTTTTTCTCTAAAGGCTTTAACACATCAAGAATAGTAGAAAAAAAACATAAAAGGAGAGAAAGTGTAGTAACGTAACTCTTTGGCATTATGGACTATGGACATATTATTATGAAAGAAAAAAAACATATTATTGATCAAAATAATTTAAACTGTGGCATAAAGGAGAAATAATTCTCTTCTAGTAGCCATACCCTCACTCTCTACTCTACCAAAAACCTTATTTGACATGAAACAATGGATGTAACAGACACTAGGATTACAAATTTAGGAGGCTCTGGTCAAAGAAGCAAGATAAACAGATGCTCCACTACTATTACCCTACAATTGGGATACACAAAGGTGAAAAGAAAGTTATTTGGCACACCATGAGGTAAATGAAAATATTCATTCATTTGGGCCAACATTTTGATAAATCTTGATTAGAAAAGTGGAAGTTTACTCTTTCATGAAGTAGAGTGGATTCATATGAGCTAAAAATTTTAAGGTTGGGTAAGGCAAAGGTGGGAGCCTCTAGTTTAAATAAATTAATCCATCTAATTCAACCAAAAAAACAATCCATTTCACTAAATAAAATAAGACTCCCAACACATTTTTTTTATAAAAATAGTAGTTATTAAACATGCCTCAATTATATAGTGTATTATAGTTATATCATTGAGAGTCACAACCAAATTAAATTTAATTTTTATTCACCACATAAGGTAGGAGAAAAAGGGCACATCAAACTCATGTAGAGGATGAAGAGGATGTCTTTTTACAGTTTGGCACCATGTGTCAAACAATTATGAAATTAAGAAAATATGACTACAACCATTCAAAAAATCAAGCAATTAGTAAAGGAAACCCATTAAACATATTGAATTAAGCATATAAATTTTAATAGAATTGAAGAATTATTGAATTAAGTGTCCTACAATATGGAATATGAGGGTTCATGAGGATAATTAGATGAATTCCAAAAAATAGAATAATAAAATGATGACCCAAAAATGAAAATGCATTGAGGAGAATTAAATATAAAATAAAAATAAAAAAGGAATTAAAAAATGGTCAAGGGTGGCTGGTGTGGTTGGTGAGAATGTTGGAGGGTATTGTGAGTGTGTTGTGAGGGCTCGTGGTTGGTATGGTAGGACGGTCAAGGGGGTGGCACAAAGGGAAGAAGAGATCTGGTGTATTGGTAGCAGCGGTTAGGTGGTGAGTGAGCAAGGCGGTGGTTGATACTGAGGATGTTGAGAGGGTAGGTTGGCGTTGATTTATGGTGTCGATGGTGGAACATTGAGGAAAGGTGGTAGAGGGGAGGCATTGTAAAGGGAACCATGGGGTCATTGGTTTTTGATGTCCAATGGGAGGGAATGTTAGAATGGGGATGCCTGGGTGGCATGGTAGGATAACAGAGTGCGTGTAGAAGGTAGGTAATGGTGGAGTGAAGTTGAATGGTGGAGATGAATGTGGGCAGTGTGGTGAAGCCTAATAGATAACAATATGTAGGATAGAGGGTAAAGTATAAGAAGATAAATGAAAAGAGGAAGGACATATGTGATAGGATTAAAAGCTTCCATTTTTTTAAATAAATAAGAAAAAGATGGTGGTGAAATAAAAAGAACACCTAAGGTGTGCTTTTATCTATTGAATGTGTACTTCCAAAGAACTCGTGTAGTTAAAAACATTGCATGGTGTTTTTTTTATAGAATTATATTGAATAAAAGCATAGCTGTGGAAAAAAAACACACCTAATGTGTGTTTTCTCATAGAAATATGCATTTCATAAGCAAAGCAATATAAATAGGCATAGCTTAGTATGCTTCTTCCAGAAATTTATATAGTTTTTCTCAAGTCCATAGTTCTTCTTCTATCACCTCTACCATCTCTTACTTTCAAGACACCTATAAACCAACAACAATTCATCATTTAAAATGTCCATCATCATCAAAATACTCAACAAACTCCCAAATCCATTACTTCTCTTTTCAATAGTGGAAAATAAAAATAAAAATAATTTTATTTGTCTCCCAAGAAGTGCTCATTTAAAGGTTATGACATTAACCCCTTGAAGGTCAATTATAAAGATATATCATAAAGGGCAAAGACACTCAATTTCTCTATACTAGTGATAGAAACATAATTTTACAACTTTTTTTCCAGTGGTTTCACTCCCAATGGATCGACCCTACAAACATAGAACAACCCTAAACACCTAGAATAAAGCTTACCCAAATAGAGCGAAAGATGAGAGTTGAAAAAAAGAACCAAGTCTCCTTCTCAAAACTCTCTTAGGGTAATATGTTTATCATAACATCTCTTAGTTATCCTTATATGTCTATACATTCTCATACAATCTCAACTCACCAAGCTTGTTAAGTTAGATTTTCTCCATTCTCTAGTAGTCTTCAAGTTATAATTAATTACTTGTATCACCCAAAACATGTTCAACTTAAACTAGAAAATGGAAAGGCTTTATGTATACAAACTAAAACGGTGTCATTCCAACTAGTGTCCTATAAGTAGTTCGGTAAGCATATAAAGCATCATCTAACTTCATCAACAAATATTTTCATGTGCAAGCCACTATTTTCTCAAGTATCCTCTTCATCTCACAATAAATAATTTCCCATCTTGGGATGGCATGGTGTGTTCATCTAGTGAGTAACACCATATTTCTTCAAAAGTGTACCAAAACTTCAATTAATAAAGTGAGAACCACCATTACTAATAACTAATCTAGGAATACCAAACCTCAAAAAAAGGGTGTGCATAATTAGAGTCAGCTCAAAAATCCAGATTAGACCAGACCAAATTAAATGGGTTAAGTTAAGATAGGATTCAAAAAAAAATGTTCAGGTTCTGGGTTAAAAATTTTAGAAAACTGAGTCATCTAAGTTGGTCTAAGTCAAATCCAGAATTTAAGGTTCAACCTTAAAATAACCCATATTATGCCCCCTCCCTCAAGTTGGTTAACTAAAATAGTTGTTCTTGTTCTTCTCTTCTCATTTCAGTTCATTCCTAGGCTCTTAGTCCACATTCCCTTTTTTGATTCGAAGTCTCGAAGCCCTTTCCCCTGGCCACTTCCCTCCCTCCAGCCTCCCTGGCTCTTCAATGTCCACATCCTCAACTCCTTGGTTCCTCCTCCCTCCCTCTCCTATAACTTAGTGTTTGATGGACGCTTGAGTATTGAATCCGTCTTAGTATCTCCGCCACTCTAGCACCACTAGTCCACTATACCAGAATCTTCTCTCTTTATGGCCTAGTCTCTTGCTCATCTTCTTGTCATCATTGATTTTTCTCCCGTGGCCCAATTTTTTAGTTCATCCCGTTGACTCCTACACTATACCACGACATTTGTTCCACCACCACCAGAGCAGAAACCATCTCCCCCCACCTCTCTTGTGGCTGACCCAATTCAAAAACTCCCACCACCCCTAGTTTGAGTTTGAGATTGAGACTAGGAAGAGGGCACCACCGCCCCAGCCACTAGAAGTCCATGTCCTATCCCTCACCAAGCCTCATCTTGTCATTGTTATTTGTTGATGTACTACTTGAATCTAGCAATTTGCTATGCCGCACTATTGTTGAGTGCTGATTGTTATGTTAAATTGCTGATTGTTGAATGTTGTTGATTGTTATGTTGATTATTGAATTTTGCTAAGTTTTGTATAACTTGTGTTAATTGTCGAATCATGAATGCTATTGATTGTTGAATGCTATCTATTATTGTGTTAAATGCCTATATGCCTAGATCTGAATATGATATTTGCTAATTGCTACTTGCTAGACTCTTAAATCTATTGATGTTTGTTATTTGTTGATCATTTTCCATGCTTCCAAGTCTTATCTAATTATTTATTGATCATTTACCTATAGGTCCTAGTTCCATTTAGGTTATTATATTTTAAGTCAGATCGGCCAATCGAGCACTAGTAAGATGAAAGTTGTTCACAATTCATGTAGTTGATTGGTTGTTATATGTTAATTTTTTGTAGCTAGCAAGTATTATTCTTTGTCCTATTCATTTAAAATAAATCTATGTAGCAGGATCCAATAAATTTTAGCATAAATGTATATTTACTTAAATTTTATTTTTACTAGATTGATAGCTCAAATAGTCATACAAAGCCAATTAAGGTATTTTTTCATGAATTTTGGTAAGCATTAAGATGTCATGTATTGTTATTTGTTAATAGGTATTATCATATATTACTTTTTCATATATCTAATAGCTAGAAAAAATTATAAATATGATTAATTAAATTTTCTCGAACATCGCACTATAAATTTACCCCGCATAAATGAACAATTTTCAATTGTTCCATGTATCACTACTATAAAAACAGAAAATAATAATGGGATATTATTAACGGTGGTTAGAGAACTGTTTCCAAATGCATGAAAATTAATGCGTGGGACATTTTTGGTAACAGTTATAGTTCAAAGCTGTTATTAAAAATGGAACGCTAAAAATTTACACGGTAGTTTTAATAACAATATATAGAAAACCATTATTAAAAGCTCCTTTAATAACGGTTTCTAAAATAACTATTGTCAAAATCCTCACACGTTTTAATAACGATTATCACAAGAACTATTATTAAAAGATGTTTTAATAATAGTTCTTGTAATAATCATTATTAAAATTTCTTTTAAGAACGGTTCTTGTAGGAACCGTTATTAAAACCCTACGTTCCACCTTTTCAATCATTCAGTTTTGTTTCGTGTCAAAATTTTCAGACTCTGCAACTTCCCTCTCTTACTTTCCTTCTCTTGCTAACCCTCGCACCCCACACCATGCACCACCACTCAGGCTCCTCTCAAGTCAAGTAAACCACCACTTGTTCTCTTTCGCACCACCAACTCTGCTCTTCCTTGTAGCACCACACCTTTACCATTCTTGACTTTGTATGTGCTGTCATTCTTCTGCACCTAGCCAACACTTCTTCCTTCTTCCTCCGTCGTGTTCGTAGGTGGTCGCCTCTCTCCTCTTGCTCACTCCCAGTTTTCTTGCTCACCGCTGCTTCTTTTATATATGTTTTTGTTCTTTCGAACATATCTTTTTCTCTTATTATATATATATATATATATATAAATGTATGCATGTTGATACAGGGCTACGTTGTTTGTTATTGAAAAATTACGGTTTGTTGTTGAAAAATGTGTTGGTGAAAATTGTTGTTGTTCGTTGTTGAATTTGTCACAATACCGTTATATATTAACATATGCATGTGTTGGACAGACCTTTAAATATATATATATATATATATATATAACATGCATGAGTGCTTAATTATGAAGGTAGAGAAATAAAATACTTCAAATTATTAGTAATGTCACTCATAAAAACTATATATATATAGATGCATACGTTATCTTTAATAAGTATAGGACACTATAAGATATAGGAAATGACATATAATGAAATGAAAATATATTTTACATATGCATATCATTAAATAAAAATTTCAATTAGAGATGCATATGTTAATGATTTTTATTTGATGAGGATTAAATAGATATAGAAAATAAAGAATATATAAAAGTGAATAATTAAATAGAGAGAAGTAATTGTGTAGAATAATAATAAAAAATAATAATAATAATTTTTAATAATAATATAGGATTTATTAGGGTTTAATTATAGTTAGCTATGTTTAGGGTTAGGAATAATTGTGTATAATGATAATAATAATAATAATAGTGTTTTAATAATAATAAAAATAATATAGGATTTATTAGGGTTTAATTACTGTTAGCTATGTTTAGGGTTAGGAATAATTATGTATAATAATAATAATAATAATAATAATAATAATAATAATAATAATAATAATAATAATAATAATAACAATAACAATAATAATAATAATAATAATAATAGTTTTTAAATAAAAAAAATATAACATAGGATTTATTAGGGTTTAATTATAGTTAGCCAGGTTTAGGTTTATTTATCTTATGAGGTTTACGGTTAGTTTTTATTATACTTTATTAGGGTTAGGGGTAGGGTTAGGGTTAGGGTTTATTGTTTATTATACTAAATATAAAAGTAAATAATTAAATAGAGAGGAATAATTATGTATAATAATAATAATAATATAGGATATATTAGGGTTTAACTATAGTTAGATAGGTTAAGGTTTAGGGTTTTATGAGGTTTAGGGTTAGTTTTTATTATAATTTATTAGGGTTAGGGTTAGAGTTTAGCATTTACTATACTAAATATAAAAGTAAAAAAAATTAATAGAGATGAATTATTGTGTATAATAATAATAATAATAATAATAATAATAATAATAATAATAATAATAATAATAATAATATAGGATTTTATTAGGGTTTAATTATAGTTAGCTAGGATTAGTTTATTTATCTTATGAGGTTTAGGGTTATTTTTTATTATAATTTATTAGGGTTAGGGTTAGAGTTTAGCATTTATTATACTAAATATAAAAGTAAAAAATTTAATAGAGATGAATAATTTTGTATAATAATAATATTAATAATAATAATAATAATATAGGATTTTATTAGGGTTTAATTATAGTTAGCTAGGATTAGGATATTTATCTTATGAGGTTTAGGGTTAGTTTTTATTATAATTTATTAGGGTTAGTGTTAGGTTTTTTGTTTGGGTTAGGGTTAGCATTTAGCATTTATTATACTAAATATAAAAGTGAATAATTAAATAGAAAGGAATAATTCTGTATAGTAATAATAATAATAATAATAATAATATAGGATTTATTAGGGTTTAATTATAGTTAGCTAGGTTTAGGATTAGAGTTTTATGAGGTTTAGGGTTAGTTTTTATTATAATGTATTAGGTTTAAGGTTAGGGTTTGGGTCTAGTGTTTATTATATAAAATATAATAATTAATATGTGCTCTTATAACAAACTATTATATACATTATTCTCATCTCTACTTTTAATAGTATCATATTATTATACTTAACCTATATATATATTATCTTTTTAACATCTAATTGATTTTACTATGCGTAGCTTGAATGATTTGATGATAGTTTGATGTTCAGTCGGTTTGTTAAATATATAACTAAATATTATGTCCTTATTTTAAATAGTTTGATGTTTTTAGCTTTACATAGTTCATTAAGATTTGTTAGAATATATTTTTTATTTGTCTAGCTAGTTGAAGATCTGATGTGGTTTTTATCAAAGTAACGAAAGGTTGGATCAAAATTTGTATTGGAAGCTTTCACCCACGATCTAATGCAAAATAAACAAAGTAAATTGATGGATTATAGGTGAAGAACTTGATGATATAAGTTGAAGTGTTTCGATAGATTTGTAAGACCTTCAAATATGTCTTGGTTGAAGATAGTTTGAGGAAGGCTAAATCCCAGATTTTCCTTACTCAATGTCGACCCAAAATGGAGGATTAGACTTTAGCTAAATTTGCTCAAAGTTGGATCAAAAAATTCTCATTCAAATCTATTCAATTCTGCCTATAATCATGCGCACAAAGGTATATATATAGGAGAAGGAAGAGTCAGTGGTGAGCTAGCCTACCAGCCGATTATTCCTACTTAATCTAGCCCATTAATCATGGTTGAATTAATACCATATCAACCTTAATGCAAAGTATAATATTATTGGTAAAATGATACTAAGGATTAATATTACAAAGCTATACAATTGACTAAGATACATACATGAAATTATAGCAATACCCTAACTTACATAAAATAAACGTAGGGTTAGGGTTTACAACAAGTTTATATAAATAATGAATATCATCACTTTCTCTCTTGTTGTAATGTATCATCCCATGTATGTCATAGTATTGTATGCTTTGGAATACTTGTACATATCAATGTGTATGAAAATCATCTTCTTTCAAATATGTGACATACCTACAAGAATAACTTGAATATTTTTTTATGTCAAGCATATAAGAATTATCAAGAATATCTAACATGATAGGCTCCAACATTAAGAAAGCTAAATCATCTTCCTTACCTTGAGGATTAATATGAACATGACAATTATTAGGTTCATAGATTCTCCTGCATTATTCTCCCCAAGTTGAGAAGAATTTGCCCTCAAATTTTTATCAGAATAATAAGAAGACAAATCACCAAGAAATCTTTCTTTACGCAAATGTAACCAAACTAAGTCACCAGGAGAAAACACATAAGAGTTTCTATGCTTATTCGCTTGAGCTTTATACTTGGCATTGGATTTTTCAATATTGTTTTTGATTTTCTCATGAATTTGTTGAAAAACTTATATTCTATATTTAGCCTCATAGCTTTGCAATTCACCTTTTTTTAACTGAATCATGTTAATAGGCATGTTAGGATTCACACTATACACCATCTCAGACGGACTAGTTTGAGTAGTACTAGAAGGACTACGATTATAAGCAAACTCTGCATGAGCTAACTTAACATCCCAATCTTTTGTACTTTTATTAACTAAACCTCTTAATAATATACCAAGAGTTCTATTAGTTACCTTAGTTTGACCATCAGTTTGGGGATGATATGAAGTACTAAATAACAATTTAGAACCAAGCATATGCCATAATATTTTCCAAAAATAACTCATAAACTTGACAAAAGCAGTATTTGGAAGAATTATACAAAAATTCATATTTTCTTTCACGAATCCTTTATCCATAAGTTCTTGTATTTGTTGTTGTAGCTCCTTAGCTTCTTCTGGGTTACATCTATAAGCCAGTTTACTAGGAATAGGCATACCAGGAAGAAGATCAATAGCATGTTCTATACCTCTTTTAGGTGGTAATCCAGGAGGTAAGTCATCAGGAAATAAATCATTATACTCATCAAGCAACTTAATCAAATTAGGATTTTCAAGTTGTTGCTTTTTAGGTTTAGAATCTTTAGAAACTAAAGCATAACAAATTTCTTCTTCTTTTATACATTTTTCCATAGCTTTTTCTTGTAAAAATAATCTATTTTTATCATCACTCAAGGGCATATGATCATATAAAGAAGGTGTGAGCCTATACAATTGTTTTTCCTTTTCACCACATATTCATTAGTTACTCCATCATGAGTTGCTATTCTATCAAATTGCCATGGTCTACCCAAAATTAATCCACAAGCATCCATAGGTAAAACATCCATAGAAATTCATCATGATAATCTCTAATAGAAAATGTGACTAAAGCTCTTTTGCTTACTTTAGCTCCTTTATCCTTATTTAAGCATTATAAAAAATAAGGTTTAGGATGATTAGTAGTTTACAAACCAAGCTTCTTAACCATTGCCTCACTAGCAACATAAGTACATGAACCACTATCAATTATGAGTCTACAAACCATATCACCTATTTTACACTTAGTTTTAAAAATCTTTTCTCTTTGAGTTACCCTAGGCTCCAACATTAAGAAAGATAAATCAGCTTCCTTACCTTGAGGATTAATATGAACATGACAATCATTAGGTTCTTTAGATGCTCTTGCATCAAGGTTAGTTCACATATTCTGTAATTTAGATCCTTTTGAGAAAAACCTTGATGTTAAGATTAGTGTTTCTCATTTTTAGGTAGTGAGTTGACATACCCTCCACTATATCTATACATGGCACCACATGCAGATATACGGACTCATGTCATATAGTTATACAACGAGCTAGGTCGGTTGTATACAAGTGGCTCATCTTATCACCCCTTCTATTTCAGATCGTATCACCTACAATTACCCCTACCTTAGATAGAGCCATGGGCATTAGCTATATATACTTTTCTTCATTAGTTTGTCCACCATAATGATGCACCACACCCAAGATTTATTAAGGGTGAGGTGTTTTCCAGAGAGTATGATAGGATATCGAGAGAGCTAAGGGTCATTGATGATGAGTGGAGGTTTTTTCACAGCTTGGCTCTGAGTATCCACCCTAGTTACCCTAGAGTATCCATGACTAGACTCTCTAGAAATGATGTTAAGGATCAGATGACATATCATGATGAGTGGACTTTAAGTGCTATAGTTATTAGTCGGCTTGATGAGGTTACAGACAGATTTAGTTTTACGGTTATGAGTTTTTCTTTTTTTAGGTGTTTGGGCTGTAGCAACCTTTTGATCTATATAGTGGTACTATTGCTTTAATCCCGTAGTATGTATATCTTTTGTAATTTGAACCATTGTATAATGTTTTTCTATGTATGTATCTATATATATATATATATATATATATATATATATGTATATATATATATATATATGAACTCTTTCTAAGTATGAGCAGTTTGAGTATTAATATCTTTTTGGAAATGTGATAGCATGATTCTTATATATACATACAGAAGAGCATGATACATTTGAGATTAATTCTTTCTAAGCATGAGTGATTTGTGAATTATTAAACTTATAATTCAATTTATTTGTAATAATTACTTTTGTGTGAGATACACCTAGATTGAAAAACTATGAATCAGAAATGGTTGTCTGCAAATCATTTGTCTAGAGATTATAATGAAGGAGTGGATTTTTTCATCAAGTTTGCAGTTAAAAATGCTTGGGACTCTAGTAGAATAGTCTGTCCTTATTTGAATTGTGCTTATATTCAGTGTTTCAACACTGATGATTTGAGAGATCATTTGTTTGTGTGTGGAATTAATACAAGTTATACTTGTTAGATATGGCATGGTGAAATATAGTCTAAATATGATAATGACGATGTTAGGAGGGAAAGAAGTGGATCATCATTTGAGAACTATGAGGGACAATTGTTAGAGGAGATGACTCAAAAGGTTGAGGAAAGTGTTTGGGATTGTCCAAAAATATTCGAGAAGTTATTGAATGACTCGAAGAAACCTTTAAATGGTGATTATAAGACATTTACTCAATTATTTGCTACTTTAAGGTTGTCCAACTTAAAAGCATGTAAAGGATAGACTGATAAGCATTTCACAGAATTATTAACACCTGTAAAGGATATGCTTCCTAATGACAATGTTCTACCCAATCGTACCTATGAAGCAAAGAAGATTCTTTCCTCTATGGGCATGATTTATGAGAAGATACATGCATGCGCTAATGATTGTATTTTATTTTACAATGACAATGCACCTTTGGATAGTTATCCTAATCTTGAATGTAAAGCACCACGATACAAGAAGAACAAGGTGCCCGCTAAAGTGTTATAGTATTTTCCTATAATGCCAAGATTAAGATGGATGTTTAATAATGTTGAAGGTGCTAAGAACTTGAGATGGCATGCTGATGAGAAGATAGATGACGGGCTTCTTAGACATCCATCTTACTCTCCACAGTGGTGACGATTGATGGCTTGTTCCCTGAATTCGATAAAGAAGCAAGAAATGTGTGCCTTACGCTTTCTACAGATGGAATGAATCTGCACAATCTGATTTGAAGTTCTTGTGGGACATGGGTGTTGAAGTATTTGATGCATATAGTGAAGAAAATTTCACTTTGAGAATAATGTTATTCTGTACTATAAATGATTTTTTGGCATATGGCAACTTGTTAGGTTATAGTATGAAAGGTTATTATGCATGTACGATATGTGAGGAGAATACTCCATTTGTTTAGCTAACACATGGCCGGAAGACTGTATTCCTTGGGCATCATAGGTTTTTACCGAAGAATCCTATTGGAGGGTCAACAAATGTGGCTGAAGATAAAACATTTGAGTGACAAGTTCGAGAAGAAGATATAGATAAGCCTCCATAAATTGGGTGGAAGAAGATGTCAATATTCTTTGACCTTTCTTATAGGGAAGCTCTGTACGTGAGGCATGCCCTTGATGTGATGCATATTGAAAAAAAAATGTGACAGTCTTGTTAGCACATTACTTAATGTTCCATACAAGAATAAACATAATATCAATGCTTGAATGGATATGGATGAAATGGGTATGAGACAGGGGTTGGCACCATGAGACAATAGAAAAAGAACATTTTTACCATTGGCATATCATACTCTTTCTAGAAAAGAGAAAATTTAATTTTGCAAATTCTTTAATAGTGTTAAGGTTCCAAAAGGGTATTCTTCAAATGTCAGAAGGCTCGTGTCAATGAAAGAGTTGAAATTAATTAACATGAAGTCTTATGATTGTCATTTTTTGATGTAGCACTTGTTGCCGATAGCTATATGTGGAATTTTACCAAAGTGTGTTCGAATTACTATCACGAGGCTTTGTTGGTTCTTTAATGCCATTTACTCTAAAGTCATACATCCTGATAGTTTCGGTTCCTTGCAAAGAGGGATTGTGATTACTTTGTGCCAACTTGAAATGTATTTTCCACCCTCATTCTTTGATATTATGGTACATCTAACTATTCATTTATTTTATGAAATAAAAATGCTAGGACCTATCCATGGGCACTAGATGTGCCCCTTTGAATGATTTATGAAGTTGATAAAAGGTTATGTGAAGAATCGATATCGGCAAGAAGGATGTATTATTCAGAGTTACATTATGGAAGAGGGAATTGAGCTTTGCAAGAAGTACTTGTCAAATGCTAAAGCTATTGGTATTCCTATGTCTCAACACGTAGGCAAAATCAAAGGATAGGGTATTAGGGGCAAACACATTGGGCATGTAGACCCTGAAATGTTCCGTAAATCACGTCTATATGTAGTACACAATAGTGATGATGTTTAGATGTATATTGAAGAACATATGCTTTTTTACGAATTGAAAATTCATCAAAGACTGAGAAATGGATAATCAATAAAAATAATATTTCCTTTATCGATTGGATAAGAGATTGTATCATTCCACTCATCGAACATTCCCCAACTTCAATTTCCAAAACCCTACATTGGTTATCTTAGAAACCTCATTATGAAGTTTTTTCATATACCAATTATATGATCAATGGTTACACTTTTTATACAAAAGAATAAGATGAGAAGAGTACAATGGAGAGCAGTAGGGTGACTTTAGTGGCTGAGGCAATGCATGTTGCTAGTGCAAAATATAAGAATCCAACCTATGCAGATATGAATTATTATGGTGTGATTGAACATATATGGGATTTAGATTACTCTGCATTAAAAGTCCCCATATTCAGCTGCAGATGGGTTGATACTAGCTATGGGGTTAGATATAAAGATGGATTCACATTAGTAGATCTCAATAGGTTAGGGTATAAACAAGACCCATTCATCTTAACATCACAAGTGACACAAGTATTCTTTTCTACTAATCCTACTGATAAGAGATGGTATGTGGTACTATCTACGAAGAAAAGAAATTCCAATAAATGTGATGATGAAAATGATGCCAATTGGAATAAAGAGTGTGTCTCAGCTATGCAAGCAAATTAATTATTGAACGATGATAATAATAAAATTAATGAGGAGGAAATATATGTCAGGGATGATCATAGTGAAGTAATGTATGTACCAGATCCTGAAACTAATCCTAAAACAAAGGTAATAAAGAAGTAAAAGAAGGCAATGAGGGTAATAATATTGTAACATATTATATGTGTGTTGGTTTTTTTAAATGCATTTTTCGACCATCATCATTGGATATTTATTGTATCAATAATATAGTGGTACATTATGGTTAATACATAACATTCTAACATAATTTATTTATTTATATTTTATAGAGATATGGCCAACAAAATAGTTAATGGGGACAGTAGTGATGAAGAAGGGAAAAGAGGACCTACTATTATGAGAATCATCATGGACATAATGAATAAAGGAGAAGTAGTCTAGTTAGGATGGAATACTTATAACCTTTCCATTGGCCCTTACGCAGACATGTTTTTGACGTACATTTCAGTCATCGCCCATAACCGTATTCCTATCTCCTATAATAATTGGAAGCAGGTTCCAAAGGGTCATAAGGAGCATATTTGGTAGGAAATCATGGTAAATATACAATTTTATTTAATCATTTTTTTATGTCAAATGTTATTAATTTTAATACATTAACATCGGTATACATCTATATGTCTTATTTTGCAGAGATTCTTTAATGTCTCAAAGACTAGGAAGAAATGGCTTCTTAGACATTGTAGGGAGCATCTAAGAACATTTAGGTCACACTTAGATCATAGAAAAATGTAAATAAAGAGGGATGGTTCACTACGGCAGAACACATCTAAACGATATGGTTTAATTGATCAAGAAAGTTGAAACCAATTTATCGCATATCATCTTTCGGAGGATTTTAAAAACAATAACAATTAAAATTTTTTATTAACAATATTATGCTTAATATTTAAATAACCATGTGACTATATTTCGGCTTGTAACATAGGAAAAAAGTGCCAAAAATAAAGAGATTGCTAAGTACAATAAATACCGGCATAATATGGCTCGCAAAGGCTATGCAGGCCTTGAAGAGGAGTTGGTATGTGACTTTAGTTTATCTATTTACATGTAAAAGTCAATTTTTATAATAATATTCTTAACTAAGATTATTTTTTGATTTATAGCTCCTAGCCCAAGACTTGGATCCATGTACGTCGTCCATCAATATTAGTATATTATGGAAAACAAAAGATGGATATATTAATGAAGATATAGATGATGCTACCAAAAAAATTGCAAGTTTGTAGATATCTAGATCCTTACTTAGTTTTCTTTTAGAAAACTATTATATTATACTTATTCCTATAAGCTAAATTTATATATATTGTATACATTACAGGACAAACTTCAAACGTAAGATGATGAGGAGGGGGTAGACCAATATAACATTGTGTCCCAAGCTACATAAATTATAGAATACCTTGGAAGACATTAAGGTCTTAGATTAGGTGTTACGAGAACGAGTGGGTGTGGTTGATCTTGTGGTTCTTATAACACTAATAAGCTAGTGGCCATCCTCACCTAGAAATTAAACATGGTATTTGAATGGATGGCAACAATGGAGCAAGAGTTTTAATTTATTAAATCTCAAAGGTATAAGCCATCCCATTTAGTCGACCATAATCAACTTCACATACCCAATGTAAATAGCGTTAGAGATAGTTGCAAAGCTGATGCATGTCTTTCTTCTCCTTTCAAGGTAAGAATCACAAACTATGGATTGTTATTAAATGTATTTGGTGTAATAAATAATTAAGAATGTGTAATTTTCTATTTTAGGGTTTGTATAAATGTGATTTGTTAGTGAATGACCTTTTAACTCTTTTCGCAAAAGGAAGGGTACGCATCAGTCATAGTACCCAAATGCAGATAGTCTATGGGTATAACTTAGCCTTAAATACAAGGCCAGTGAGTATTGACACTCCAATCATTGGTAGTACACCCTTTGCCTTTTTATAAAGAAGGCGATGAGGCAGCCATAGTTGTAGAAGCTCATGGAAGCTTTGTGCCTTGGCCTGCGGATAAGATACTTCTCTCTACTGAAGAGGTAATGACATTTGACATCATTATTAGAACTTATTTATTAGTTATACTATTTATACCTTTTTCATATATATATACTAAATATATATTTTGTTTATTATTATCAATTAAGGAATCAAAAAAAAAGATTGCTCCCATTAGTAAACCTAAGAGAGGTACTAGTAGAATGAGCAACACAAAAGAGGGCGTTACTAAAGGAAAGAGAGCTAAATCTATGAAATCAGTTGCCCCACAAAAGATTCTTTCTTTAGAGAAGAGCCAACCTCCACCATCACAAACTTTATTATATTTCTATGCCCAAAACTACCTCAGAGACAATTATATTTTCATTGATTGTCATCCTGAGTATGTTGGGAGGGATGATGCTACTTATATGGTATCGACGGTTGACATAAGAAAAATTTATAATCAAGAATGGATGTCAACCATAAGTGTTGTCGTCTATGTCATGTAAGTATTATTTCATATTTCAGATTTTAGTACTTCTTATACTACTAAAATTTTTATAACCTCTTATATGAGTTATTGGTTATTAACAAATGTGTATTTCTATTGTTTTCCATAGGTTGGTATCTAGTCGTACTATGATGGAGGTAATAATGTCCTCCATTGTGTTTGTGTGCCCATACTACATAGCTTACGGTGCTACAATAAGAGAAGGTAAGCACATAAACTATTTAGCGGATCACATTTTGATTGATTGACACAACAAGCTTTCCCTTACTCCTCACATCGCAAATAAACATTGGGTTTTATACGCCGTCCCAACTAATCTTAATAAAGCCTATGTGTTTGATGCCCTATGAACCTATGATGTGCCTTTTGACGTCGCTCATCGTGGTGGGAAGGAATATATCGACATGTTAGTATACTTTTCACTTCTTACTTCATTAGCTTATTTATGTATATATTCTACTTTCATTATTTGAGGTATATATAGTTACAATATTGTGAATCTAACTCTATTTATTAGGGCACTATAGATAGTGTATTAGAGGAGAGGTGGGAATGGTGTCCTAGATCCAAAGAGTCTTCAATATGAGCCTATAATGATAAGTAAGAAGACAACTATTTTTTATTTTATTTTAATTTAAATTAATATCTAATTGTTAGAGAGCTAACTGAATTCATTTGACAGTGTCCACAATAGCAAAACGGTAATGATTATGGATACTATGTATGTAGAGCAATGGATCTGATAGTCCACAACAGATCAGTCAACATAGATCCAAGCCATTTATGTTTGTTTTTCCATATGTTTCCATTAATGAATCATGAAATATATATTTAGTATTTGACCTAAGTGCTAAATGTATATTGATCGAAACTTATGCATTATAGTTTTCCATGGATGACTATGCATGAGGCCAAAAATACAATGTTGATGAAATTAATAAAGTTAGAGACCAATGGGCTAAGCACGTGCACTCATACATTTGATATTAGATAGGGATCTATATTCTACATGCTTGTTGAGGTTTACATTTCACCTACGCCTTTTGGTCTTTTAGGCTATGATGTACGAACTTTTAACATTGGAGTGTAGATATACCTAATTGTGGTACGCCTACTAATTTTCACTCCTCAGTATGCACAGTGTATTCAGATATACTAATTAGGGCTTGATTAAAAATATGGAGTATCATTTGGGAGGAAGAAATGTATGTATATATGAATTAATGTTGTTTTACATTACATATTTGGTAAATATTTAAACATACAACTGTGTATGTGGGTAGGAACAAAACAGCAAAAATATAAAATCAAATAAAAACATATAATTTTAATAACGGTTCTTAATGAAATCGTTATTATAGATACCATTATTAAATCATATGTTTTAATAATGGTTTTGATTAAGAACCATTATTAAAAGTTTGTATTTAATCTCAAATTTATGCTCACTTAATACGTATTAGGGTTTAATAAATTCATAATCAATGAATGAAACTCTAATTAGATCATATTTTAACAATGGTTTTTATAATAACCATTATTTAAACTTTATTTTTTACAACAGTTTTGACTTTAAAACCATTATTGAAATCTAGTTTTTAACAACAGCTTTACTTGAAAACTGTTATTAAAACCTTATTTTTATCAACAGTTTTGACTTAAAACCATTATTAAATATGAAATTTTCGCATATATTCAAGGTTTTTTGTATATTTTTTTATGATAGTTATGAACCATTATTAAATATTTAATAACAAGTGATTCAATACTAATTCAAAACCATTATTAAAAACCCTTTCTAAGGTAGTGTATCATCCACTAATTTACAATATGTAGTTTGATTATTAGTGTAATAGTGTGCACTTTTTCTTATTTTCATTTTTTCCTTTTGTTTCTTATTGTGCTCTTTACCTTAATTCTTATATTGTTATATATGGAATTTTTATTTTTTTGTTGTTGGTGATTGGTGACAACTATAAAATTATTAAGCCACATATTTATTAACTCAACATTCATGTAATGTAAGTTAAAAGCTTAGGAACTGCTTCCCTTTCTTTTAAAAAATAGAAACTATTTAGTGTTTACTATATGTTATTTGATACTTTCAATTGTTATTTTTCTTTTCTTTTAGATGTCAAGCTCCAATATCATATCCAAAAGGTGATTTTTGTCATTTGGATCCACCGATCCTCCTACAATAATTGATGATGCTTCTACTCAAGATACAGAAATAGAGAAAGACCTTGATTTACTTAATGTTGAGGCAATATATCTTGGACCAAAGAATCCAACAAAAGGTTATCAATATGTGAAAAGAAAAGATAGAAAAAGGGGTGCTTATTCTGATCACTTTTGGGGGTATACGGATTAGAAACATATATTAAGGGTGGAATGTAAGTATTGTTTGACAATTTTTTCAGCAGATACCAACAAGAATGGCACAAAAAAATTAAAAAATACATGTAGAAAGGTGAATAAATAATCATCAAAATAAGAACAAGGTAAAAGGTAAGCAATCTCATCTTTGCTTTGACCTTGTTGTTGGTGATGATATGCATGAAATGACTACTTTGAGGTAGAAGACTTTTGATCTAGATGAACTTAGAGAAGCTATAGGGAAATTAATTCTCTAACTTTTTGAATTTTTATCCTATAGGTAGTCATAAATGAGAAGCCATCAGTAGGGCAATTGAATATTTTCTAACTTTTTGGGGTTTGAAGGAAAAATTATTTACTATCATCATAGATAATATGAGTTCTAATGATGTTGCTTATGTTTATTTGAAAAATATGGTGAAAATCGATGGTGGCATTGGTGATGGTACATACTTAGACAAGAGATGTGTGGCACACATAATTAATCTGATTATATGGGATGGTATAAAGGAGCTCAATCATTACATTGATCGGATCTGGGAATTTAATAAGTATATTAGAATTTCTCCTATTAGATTGATTATTTTTAAACAACATACTAAAAAGTGTAAAATAGAGTGCAAAGCTTTGTTTTCTCTTGATGTGCCTGCTAATTGGAATTCCACCTATTTTGTTTTGGCTATTGCAATAACATTTAAGGATTATTTTAGTAGGATGGATCACCATGTAGAGTCGATATATGATGTTGATGTTGTTGGGCACCTCTCTAATGAGGATTGGGATAAAATTAAGCACCTTACTATTTGTTTGAAGGAGTTTTATGACTTGACTGTCAAGGTTTCTAGTTTATCACATGTTACCATTAATCTTATTTTCTTTGATATTGTTTGCATGTTTGAGTTGTTGAATCAATGGATCATTGATGTTAATGATGACTTTATAAACATGGCACTTCAAATGAAAGTTAATTTTGATAAGTATTAGGGTGACATAGAGAAGATGAACATGTTGATATACTTGGGTGTCATGTTCGATCCAAATCTCTAGTTTTTAGGATTAAAGATTTATCTTTGTATGATGTATGGAGAAGAATTAGGGGAGAGATCGGTCGGAAAAATTAAGAAATTTGTTGTTGATTTGTTTGATGATTACAAAAGGAAGTATGATTCATTTTTAGTTAACAAAAGTTCTGGGCCAAGTTTTGATCCTCCTACAAGTAAGGATAGTATTGATGATATTAAAAAAAGTGCATGTGTTAAAGAAAGTGATGAGGAAGGATGGAGTAGATTCTCATATTACATAGCTTGAGAGGTTTTTAGATGATAAAAAGGCATAACACAAAGAAAAAGATGTCTTGATGTGGTGGAAAATATAGAGTCTTAGATATCCAATCCTTTCACATATATCACATGATATTCTTATTGTACTAGCATCTATAGTTGTATCAGAATCCCTGTTTAGTGTAGGTGGTCATTATGTGGATAATTTTAGGGGATCTATAACAACAGAGTCGATGCTTTCTTTAGATTAATACATTTATGTATTTAACCTAATAAAGTAGTTGCATTTTTGTTACTTGCTTTTTATTTTTATTTTTTACTATTTTTTGTATAAATTCAAACCGTACAAGCTCTTAGATGCTCTCAAGATTAGATTTGAGTGAAAAATATAAGGAAAAAAAGTTGATGTAGAGTTACCTTGAAGGAATTAGAGGAAATAGAAAAAGAAAGTAATTAATTGAGCTTTATTTTCTTTTACTTCATTGGATTAAGTTAGTTTTTTTTTATACCAATTAATCCTTTATCAATTATACTTAATATAACATTATGACTAAGTATAAATTTATTTACATTTAAATTTGAATGGATGTGGAAAACAAAGCTAATATGGAGGCCAATGTGGTATATGTTACTTGAAATGAATGAAGATGTTGAAGAATGAATATGTTGTATTAACTTCTATGTAAAATATTATTATTTCCATTTGGAGGACATTGTGATTTTGTTTTCATCCTCCATAGTTAGTTTAATTACATTATATTTTTTTGTGTTTTTTCTTCTCATATTTTCAAAACTTAGTTATTTCTATTTGGAGTACATTATCATGGACAAGTAAAAGATTTTTGTGTGTGAAATGATTAAAATAGGATCGAAATAAGGTTAGTTTCCAAATTAGGTCAATAAGGATCAAAAGAGGGAAAATTTTAAAATAGGTTCAAAACAAGGTTAGTTTGAAATAGGGTCAGAACAGGAAAACCGCGTTGAAAATGGGTTGAAATAGAGTAAATCTAAAAATATGTTGAAATAAGATCAACCCATATGATGCAGGAGCATCCATTAGATATAATGATTGTAATTTTCATTATAATCCTCAAGATAAGGGAGATGATTTAGCTTTCTTAATATTGGAGCCTATCATGTTAAATATTCTTGATAATTCTAATATGCTTGACATTGAAAAATATTCAAGTTATTCTTGTAGGTATGTCACATATTTGCAAGAAGATGATGTTCATACACATTGATGTGTACAATTATTCCAAGGCATAAAAGGCTATCAGATACATGGGACGATACATTACAACAAGAGATAAAGTAATGATATTCATTATTTGTATAAACTTGTTGTAAACCCTAACCCTAAGTATATTTTATATAAGTTAGGGTATGGCTATAATTTCATGTATGTATCTTAGTCAATTTTATAGCTTTGTAATATTAATCCTTATTATCATTTAACCAATTATATTATGCTTTATATTAAGTTTAATATGGGATTAATTCAACCATAATTAATGGGCTGAATTAAGGAAGAAAACTCGGCTGGTTTAAGCTAGTTCACCACCGAGCTTCCTTCTCCTATATATACCTCCTTGTGCGCAACATTTGTAGAAGATTATTGAATGTGAATTTAAATCAAAAATTGAGCAATATAGCTAAAGTCTAATCCTCCCATTTGGATCTACATTGAGCAAGGAAAATCCGAGATAATCCTTCCTCAAAACTCTATCTCAATTCGACACATTTGAAGTTCTTCAAATCTGCCGAATACACCTTCAACTTCTATCTTCAAGTTCTTCGACTATAATCCACTAATTCACTTCATTTCTTTTGTATTAGATCATGGGTTAAAGCTTCTAATAAAAACTTCAATCCAACCTTCTGTTACTTTGATAAAAACCACATGACCATATTTGACCCACTTTTTACATTCAAGTACAGGTGCAACCCGTTTTAAAACTAGTCAGGGTTCCTTGTAATTTATATAAAACCGAGTTTCCAATTTGGTATGGTCCAATCTAGGTTGGCTCGGTGCACACCCCAACTCAAAAATATAAGCTCTTGGATAATCTTAGCATAGTTGGTGAAAGAATCCACTACCTCTATCCATTAGGAGAGATAATCTTTTGCAATTAGAATATACTTGTTGTTGTATGATGATGGAAAGGGTTTTATGAAGTTAATGCACCAAATATCAAATAATTCAACCTTAAATATATTTTTCAAAGGCCTTTCATTTCATCTTGACATGCTACTGCTCCTTTAACATCAATCATAAGATATAAAAACTTATCGAACTTCTTTGAAGATGTTAGTCCAATAAAAACGAACTTAGAGAATTTTTTAAGCTATCTTAGAAGTGTTAGCTTGACCCCCATAAAGTGAAGAATGATAATGATATGTGATATTTTCAAATTTCTTTAAGAAAACATCTTCTATAAACTTCATCTACACATTTCTTGTAGAAATAAGAATCATCCAAGTAATAATGCTTGACATATTAGAAAAACTTTTTCTTTTGTTGATGAGACAATTTTGGAGTCACCACCTCACATGCTATATAGTTTATAAAATATAAAAACCATGAGGTGGGAAACCTTGTATTTCCAAAAATTTTTTATTCCAAAATTGAATCATCAAATGGAGTGCCATCCCTTCACTTCTATCCATGTCTTACCTTAATATTGATAGACGATCAACCACTATATTTTCTGTACGCTTATTATCCCAAATTTCAAGGTCAAACTCTCAGAGTAAAAGGATACATATAATCAGACTTGTCTTTATGTCCTTCTTGGTTAAAAAATATTTAAGAGTTGTATGGCCAATGAAAACTATATCTTCAATTCTACTAAGTATGATCAAAATATATCTAGTAAAAACACAATAGCCAAGAGCTCTTTCTCAATTGTATCACCGTTTACATGAGCATCATTAAGAGTTTGACTTACATAGAAAATTGCATAAACATTTTCATCTTTTCTCTGCAAAAGGACCACTCTTGATACATAATCACTTGCATTTCTCTTGACCTAAAACAAATTACTCCAATTTGGAGGTTGCAACACTAGTCCAATTGTTAATGCCTCTTTTAACCAATTAAAAGAATCTAAAAAATGATTTATTAAATTTAAGAGGTACATATTTGTTAAGCAACTTTTTGACAAATATTTAATGAATTGATGATAGAAACCGGCATGACCCAAGAAACTTTGAATACCTCTAACAAATGTTGGGAGTGGAAACTTTTCAATATTATCAATCTTTGCTTTATCTACCTCAATGCCCTAACTAGAGACTACATGACCAAGAACAACTTGTTCTAATACCTTAACAATAAAATTCACCTAATTGAGAATGAGATTCATCTCTTTACGCCTTTCCAATACCCATGAAAGATTCTAAAAACAAGGGTTAAATGTAGTGCCTTGAACCAAAAAATAATCTATAAAAACTTTCATACTATCTTTAATAAAATCAGAAAAGATGGACACTATATGTTGTTGAAAGGTAATAGGGACACTATATAAGCCCAATAGCATGCTTTGGTATGAAAAGGTAATATATAGATGTGTAAATATAGTCTTCTCTTGGTCAGTTGGGTGAATGGGGGTTTGGAAAAATCCTAAATACCCATCCAAGTAGTAAAAATAGGAATGCTGAGCTAACTTCTCTAGCATTTTGTCTATAAATGGTATGGAAAAATGATCCTTCTTGGTAGCTTTATTTAATTTTCTATAATCTAAGAACATTCACCAACTTGTGACTATCCTCATTGGAATTAAATAAATTTTCTCATTCTTAATGATGGTCATTCTACCCTTTTTAGGTATCACTTTCACCCCGCTCACCCATTCACTATCTGTGATAGGGTAGATGAATCCTCCATCAAGTATCTAAATGACAGTCATTCTTAATGACTCCCGCTCACCCTTTTCCTCTTTCTTAAGCACTTCTTTTGTGTTATGGTTCAATATCATTTGATTTATAATGGAGGTCTTACACTCTTCATTCTAAAGAATATGTTGCAAACACATGAAAGGACTTATACATTTAAGATCATCTATATTATAACCAATAGCCTCTCTATGTAAACTAATAATGCTAAGAAGTTTTTCAATTTCCATACCTACTTAGGCCAGCATTCACAATAACATGGTAATTAGAGTCAGAGTTAAGATATTCATACCTTAACAAAGAATGGAGGATTTTTAATTCCGCCTAAGGTAATAAAACATATTTTAAGATAGGGTTTCTCAATTATAAGAACTTTTCTCTATTCATTTCCTTGAATAAAAAAAATACTTGCCTCTAACATTTTAGCAATATTATCAATTTTGAGATTTTCATCATTAGGAGTCTCACTTCTCTTTAAACACTCGTTAAGAGGGTCACTTGAGAAGCATTTAGTAAAGACTTCCTTCACCACCATGTCAATTGAATCAACCTTGTAACAAGAATCATCAATCAAAGGAAATTTTATAGTGATAGGTAAATAAAAGTCAACTTTCTTATACCCAACATTCAAAGAAAGCCTTCCTTTTGAACAACAATAATAACACTAACTATAACACCTCCAAAATTTACTACTAAAATATTTTATTTTTAAAAGCTATAAGTAGAAATAATTATGGTAAATTTTGATGATGATACTACCACACTTAGTATCAGACTGGTTTTCCTTTACTATTTTGATACCATGTTCTAAGGCTAAAAAACATGTTTTACACAAATCAAAGACACGATCATAAAATAGAGTAGCACGATAGTTAGATTATAAGAAATACAATCCACTGATAGTGGTTATAGAATAAAATTATTAAAAATGGAAGTATAGAGTTTTAAGGAAAACCAAAAAATCATTGTTCATAGTCCTATGCTCTTAACCCGAGAGTAAATATTAAATAATGCTTATGTGCTAACCTGCAAAGGCCACTGCTCATTGAATAAGCAAGGGCTCAATATAAGAATCCTTCAGTACTATAGTACTGAGGAACCCTTTATACAGGGTTAATATGTAGGTTCTACATGCAACACATTAGTTGCCACTCGTCAAACACATGAACATTAGATTATACATATATAAACTAAAGTGCAATAATCATTTGAATGGCTACATGCATCAAGATTATATGGCACAAAGGCTCATTCACTTCAAAATAATAGAACCTACCAATGGTGCATCAAAGCGATGATAGTATAATTAGAGATCCAAAATCATATTCAACCATGCACACCCTCCACTCAACTCAATGGCAGGCCCATAGGCCCATCAATATAATACCAAACTTAATCCATTCTGGTAGGCACCAAGGCTGCTACCATATCACATCAATAGGTCATAATAGTTCATTTATTAGTATCTAGACTTAAGCTATTAGCTTAAAATTTATTCATCTCTTGAATTATATCCAAATAGGTTTGGAGACCCTACTATTCTAACTATTAGACCAATAGATGTAATATAACCTAAGATAGCATGCTCCTGGATACTATTATAACCGGTGGACTGGTAAATATAATACAACCTAGGGCAACACACTTCTAGCCATTATTATAACCGATCAACTTGTATATATGATATAATCCAAAGCAAAACACTCCTGACCACTATTATAATCGGTAAACAGGTGAATATAATAGAACCTAGGACAAAAAGCTCTTAGCCACTATTATAACTGGTGGATCGGTACATATAGTACAATCCATATGGTCTCGTCCTATGTGGCCTTCTATAGTAAGTAATATGTTCCTTTACACTATGTGGACTGGTAAATATAATACAACCTAGGGCAACACACTTCTAGCCATTATTATAACCGATCGACTTGTATATATGATATAATCCAAAGCAACACACTCCTAACCACTATTATAATTGGTAAACAGGTGAATATAATAGAACCTAGGACAAAAAGCTCTTAACCACTATTATAACTGATGGATCGGTACATATAGCACAATCCATATGGCCTCGTCCTATGTGGCCTTCTATAGTAAGTAATTTGTTCTTTTACACTATTCCATTTTATTTACTTAAGGTAGAGATCACGAACCTAGAGACACAAAGGTACACTGGTTATACTGGCGCATAAGAGTAATATAATATCTTAACGGCTATCAACCTAAGGACGCAAAGGTACCCTGGTCACACCAGTACATGATGGCACACAATACCCTACATATAAGGACACCTAATCTTTAAGTATGCATACCCCCTAATTAGGTTCGTAGAGCTAAATAGAGTAAAATATAGGGTATGGCTGGGTTACTAAGGCACACCAGAAAAATCTAAAACAATTGTGGCTAAACCACATCTTTAGCGTAGCGACTCCAAAAGAGCCACCATTTCGGATCTTGAGGTCTTTCACTTTAAGTATTAGTATTTTAATTAAGGTGACCATGAGAAACACATGAATCACATACTCAACCATTTTTACTTGTTTCCAATATTATGAAGTAACCAAAATCAAGATTATTGTCAATGCCCACATAAGTAGTCTACTAAGGCCATCCTAGACTCCACCACTCATACTTAGGCACCTAAGGTCAAAATACCCAAAATGCCTCTAAGGTTAAGGATACACCTTCACTAGCTATTTACATCATAAACTCCATTTTATTTCATCAAAATTCCATAAAAAAGCAACACACCATAAATAAACTATTTATCATGCAGTTATGTTACTTAACACACCAAATGACCATTTTACACATAAAACCCTAATATGCACTTCCAAAATGACCAACACATATTCTTATACTTAAATAGCAATTAATGCCCTTCCTGCATGTTTATGAAAATAACAACACAATATACTCTAATTTACTAAGTTACCCCTAAACCATGCATATTCATTATGATACTCTCCAAATTACCAAAATACCCCCAGGCCTTATAATGTTCATGATCATACTTAAACAGGTGATGCTAAGGGAATAAACTACTCTCATATTTAACATCAATTAATACTTATCATGAAGGTTTATTATACTAATTACCATTAAATGTAAAATTACCAAAATACACCTAGAGCAATTTTTATTGAACATCATGCTCAAATAAATGATACTAAGGAAATAAAACCTTGTTATCATTTTTAACATCAATTTATACTTACCATACATGTTTATTAGACTAATCACCCTTTTACATAAAAATTACCAAAATGCCCCTTGACCATATTTTATTAATAATCATAACCAATATGCATTACTAATACCACAAAACCCTATTATCATTCTTAGCACCAATTACTACTTACTATGCATATTTATTCAGGTAATCCCCATTCCACATGTAAAATTACTAAAATACCCTTAGATAATAAAATATTGATAAACATGCCCAACTATGTATTACTAACACCATAAAACCTTATTAGAATGCTTTGCACTAATTATTACTTATCATGCATATTTATTTAGGGAACCCTCATTTACATATAAAATTACTAAAATATCCCTTGGTCATAGAATATTAATAATCATACCCAACGATACATTACTAACACCACAAAACATTTATTAGCATACTCAGCACCAATTATCACTTATCATGCATAATTATTTAGGTACCCTCCATTTCATAAGCAAAATTACTAAAATGTCCCTAAACATAAAGTAACATTAATCATTGTAGAATATCTATTTTCAATGGCATAAATCCCCCATTATCTTTTTTAACCCTACATAACACTTAGCATGCATTTTTATTGAGATAATCAACATCATATATTAAAATTACCAAATTACTCCTAGGGCATAAAATATTGATTAATTCTATTAGCACTTATATTTATACTCCACCAAACTTCTATATCTATTCTTAGCATCTTATATAACACATTAGGCATCCTGATTAGGGTTAATTATCATGATGTGTCAAAATGACTAAATTACCCCTAGGGCTCATAGTAGTATTATTTTCACTACAAGTGTCCATACTTAGTGACAATATCATGTATATACACATAACACTCATCATTAACTTGGACCCCTTTCTTAATCACCCTTTCACACATATCACCTCATACACAATATAACATGCTTTTTTGTTTCTATTTTTCAATATAACATTAATAATCAGGAGATTGTTAGTAACACCTCATATTTACATAAATCACAAACCAAAAATCCTAATGTACTATCATATGATAATCCATACATTTTAGTGGGATGTAAGGGTTACCTTATTTCCAGCAAAAATCAAACTTTACTGATATCCCAATTTAAAATGCTTAAACTCTGCCTAATAAAATTTTAGACCCAAGATAATATCACAAGTGAGATATTAATATTAGATAAGTAAAAGAATGATCTTTATTTAAAACATTTTTTAAATATATAACATTACTAAACTATCTTATACCTTAATATTGGCTAAAATATACCACAATAACATGGTACAACTCACGCTACCCATGCAGCATGAGTTATGCAAATTGATAGAAGGGAAAGGAAAAAGAAGGAGGGGAGGAGGCTCAGGTAAGGCTTGAGGGAGGTGATAGATGGGTGTTGGTGGTGGTCGTTGCTTGTAGGGGTGAGGTAGAAGGTGGGTGGTGATTAGGGGTTGAGGTGCAGCAGCATGGAGGTGTCAAAGACGATGGTGGTGGTTATAGGAGAAAGGTACAAAGAAGGGAGGGAGAAGAGGAAGAAAGGAAAAGAAGAAGAGAATGGAAGAGGAGAGACAGATGGTTCAGGTAAGGTGGTGTAGGGGGGATCTTAGGGTCGTGTCAAAAGGCTAAGGGAAGGCTTTAGGTGTGGTAGAAGAGGGGATTATATGATTAATATGCATTTATCATGGTCACCTCAACTAAAATACTAATAATTAAAGTGAAAGACCTCAAGATCCAAAATGTTGGCTTTTAAGTGGTCACTACCCTAAAGACATGGTTTAGCCCATAATTGTTCTAGATTTTCCTAGAGTGCCTTCATGCTATACATCTTATTCTGTTTAGCTCTATGAACCTAATTAGGGGGTATATATACTTATGGATTAGGTTTCCCTATAGATAGGGTACTATGTGCCTTCATGTACTAGTGCGAACAGGGTACCTATGAGTCCTCGGGTTAATAATCGGTAGGATATTGTGCTAATTTTATGCATTAGTATGACCAGTGTACCATTATGTCTTTAGGTTCATAATACCCCCTTGATTAAATAAAATGGAATGGTGTGATAATTAAATGAAAAGACACTAATTACTTATAGTAAAACACCATGTAGGTTAGGACCATATAGATTGTACTTTATGTACCGGTCCATTGGTTATACTAGTGACTAAGGAGTGGTTATATGATTTACCTACTGAAATTATTAATACTTGGGTTGATATGCAAAAATTATCTCTAGAAATGCACCTTCCATCATCTAGGGCAACGAATATTAAAAAAGAAATATGTGGCAGTAGGGAGGATGGGAGAGAGTCTCTACATGAATATTAGAGATGATTTAAAAATTTGTGTGGTAGTTGTCTTAAACAAAAAATTAAAGAAAAATTATTAATGTATTATTTCTATGATGGACTAATGCCCATGGATCGTAATATGATAGATTATGGTAGTGGTGGAGTACTAGTAGATGGTGTAAAATTTCTAATATTTTGGTACTAGAAATAATAAATTTTCATCTCACCATATAAAGGATGTAAGTATAATGTAATTTAATGAAAAATAAAATAATTTGACTTCTTTAGTTAAAAAGGTGGTGAAAGTGTAATACTCTCATTTCTCAATACTAAAAAAATTAGTTAAAGTAAGTTGCAAAAATAGAAAGTACTCAGAAAAAAATGGGATGTTACCACTGTACCTAATATAGGATAGATGTTCACCACCTACCCCATATTAGATACAAGGCTAAACCATCCAAATGCTTAAATCAACAGAGTGTACAAATAGCAATTTAAATAAATAAGTCCAAAAGTATTTACCTAAGAGGACCCTAATGGTTCCGATCAAATCATTACAAAATACATATTAATAAATATGGGATTACATACATAAGTTGGGGTGTGGTACCACATTGAAAACCAAGGTCCACCATAACCCCCACAAAAACTGAAATGCCCCGAAATTTTCTAATTTTAAATATTATATTTAAAAAAGGTTGTATTTGAAAATTTAAGTTAATAAGTTATTTTATTAAAATAAAAGAAAATTTATTAGGGCAAATTAATAAGAAATTTTATAAATAGTTTAAGTAAAGGAAATTTGGATATATTATCTAATTAAGGATTTTAATTTGGGAAATTATTTAAATAAATTATTTTATGCAAATTAAGAAAGATAAAATAGTTTCAAATTAATTTTAATTAAATTAAATAAAATTTGAGGGATTTATTAATTTAAAATGGAAATTTTGGAAAAATCCTTTAAAAAGCCTATTTTAGCCTAAAAAGGGATTTAAAATTTATTTTATTTAAATATTTTTAATTTTAAATATCCTAAATATTCGGATTTATTTAATTTGACCCAACCTAAATTTTTTCTCTTTTCCTTTTTCCCTTTTTTCCTTTTCTTTTCTTTTCCTTTTTCTTTCCTTTTCTTTCTTTTTCTTCTTCTTCGCCGAATTGGGCCTGTTGCGCGGCCCAATTCCTATTCTTCTTTCCTTTCTCTTCGGCGCGGCCCAGCCCGTGCGTCATCACTGCCCCCCTCTCTCCTCGCCGCGTTTCACTTATTATTTCTCTTGAACGCTACGTCTTGCCTCATTCTTTATTACCGTTGCGCGGCAGAACGGAACGCCGTTCTTCAATCCTTTTTACACCAAAACTCGTCGTTTCATTTATGACTTTTCACCTTTGCGCCGAACCGCTCGGTCTCCCCCTTTTTCCTTCTTTTCTCCCCCGCAAACTAACCGGCTAGCCTCCCCCATCTTCTTCTTCCTCCTCCCGCCCGACGCCATAACCGTCCACCTTCCTTCCTTCCCCGAAAATGGCGCTGCCGGCCACACGTAGCTTGACTGGCTCTTCTACCGCTCGTTTTCTTCCTCTCGACATGCCCGTTCATTTTAATTGTTCCAATCTCCATTTCTTCTCCACGTTTGCCCCAATTTCCCTCTCGAAGGTCAGGAAAACTTTTGAAATTTTGCCGCCCGACCAACAGCGAAACTAACCCATTTTATCACCATAATTGATCTTCTGGTAACCTCCACAACTCGAGCCTACCCTCCACTATTATAAATACCCCTCGTATGGCTCGAAATCCATCTTTATTTTCCCAAAAACCCTAAATACAATCAGTGCGCCACCGCAACTTTAGACGACTATTTCTCCTCCTCCGGCCAACTTCAACGCCTCTTCTTGCTTTCAATCTCTTCCCTAAAATACCCTATAATTAACTAAACTAACCAAAACCTTCAATTCATCTTGTACAAGCCTCCATAATCGCCCAAAGTTGGTTAGTTGCTTTGATAGAAAAATTGACCCAGAGACATTGAACCACCTTTCACCACCACATCCGCCGCTTCCAACACCTCTCAAACTAACCATTAACTCCTACTAAGTCTCCTCCATAGCCCCATATTTTTATTTTATTTTCTTCTTTCCCCTCACCTGTTTTTCCTAATTTTTAACCCTCTTAGATCCATTTTCCGTCCACCTCTAGGAACCAACGCCGGTTCCACCTACATCCTTCGACTCAAGGTGAAACCCTAGACATTTTAAAAACTTATTTTTAAATTATTGATAATTATTCTATTTTTAGCCTAAATTTTAGTGTTAATTCAACTTTAATTATTATTATTATAATTATTATTATTATTGATATTGACTGTATTCTAATTTATAAATTTTTTTGACAGGTCTGGTAGTATTATTGAGTAAGATATATTATTCATCTCGGCCTTTACTTATTTAATTAAAATTTTTACATGTTTAATGTTATTATTAATAATAATATTAATATTATTATTAGTGTAATTATTTCAGGAGGGTTAGAAACCTAAAATTTTAATTATGCCTCGCACTTTTACTTTTTATTAATATTATTAACATTTTTAACATTACTTCTAATTATATTATTATTATCATTATCTTTATTAACTTTATATTATAAGTATATATATATATAATATTAATATCATTATTACATTTTGAATAGTGTTATTATTAAATGGAGTGATTTTGAAAGCCACCTTGTAATTTAAAGAATTATGGTATTATTAATATTAATATCCTACTAATAAGAGTGTTATTAATAATTTATTATTACTATTATTATTATTATTATTATTATTATTATTATTATTATTATTGTTACTATTTTGGTGAAGGGTACAAACCCTTGTATCATCACCCTTTCGAATGAAAATAATAAATTAATTGTAATAGTTTCTATAGTTAATTATTAAGTAGTAGTATTTTAAGTAAAAACCAAATCTTGGAATAAGTTGGAGGATAATAAAATTTATAAGAGAGTCTAATTCTAGTATGCTTTGATATAATAGGCGAACCCAATCAAATCCCTCAAGTGGAATAGGAGTGTGCACCAAGACCGGCGACGTTTTAGGTAAGGGTCTACTAAGGCCATTTATTTTATGTTCGTTATTATCATTTATTGCGCATGTGGCATGATTGTGGAATGGAATTATGTTGTTGTGAATATACTGTGGCATGAGAATTATGCATATGTTTATATCATTAATGTATGATATGACTTGAGACATGTATTAGGGTTTTGCATAAAATGGCGTGGTGCTAGGGTTTGCATGGAATGATAGGGAGTTAGAGTTTGCATGGGATGGCAAGGAGTTAGGGTTTGCATGAAATGGTATGATGTTAGGGTTTGCATGAAATGGCATGATGTTAGGGTTGCATGAAATGACAAGGAGTTGGGGTTTGCATGAAATGGTATGATGTTACGGTTTGCATGAAATGACACGATGTTAGGGTTACATGAAATGACATGGTGTTGGGTTGCATGAATTGGTACGATGTTAGGGTTTGCATAAGTTAATCTGGGGTTGGGACCTTCATAGTAGCATGTCTAAGTGGAGTTAGGGTTTGCATATGAATTGGAACTGCATGAGGGTATGGTACGTGGAGTTAGGGTTTGTATGTGGATTAGGGTTGTATGGAAGTATGTCTACGTGGAGCTAGGGTTTGCAGTTGCATTAGGGTTTGCATGGCAGTATGGTTTATGCGGTGTTGGGGTTTTGCCAAGATGATATGAACTAGGGTTTTCATATGAATGAGGGTTTGCAAGGGAGTGTTGTATACATCGAGTTAATGTTTGAGTACGAATTAGGGTTTGCATGGAGTTACAATTTACATGGAGATAGGGCTTACAAGGAGTTAGGGTTTGCATGGGAGCTAGGGTATGCATGGGAAGATGGACTATGTAGGGTTCGGGTTTCATGGTAATTAGGGTTATTGTAGTATTGGTATATGTTACTGGATTTTCCTATCTTGAAATGAATACTCTGAATAAGATACATAAATTATTAAACACGTAAAGTGGAAGATATTGAGACGGGCCCAGACCGATCCACCGGCATAATAGTGGCCAGGTACTGCGGTAGCCTGGAGACCGATCCACCGGCTTAATAGTGGTAGGGTATTTTACCCTAGTGACCGATCCACCGGCTATAATAGTGGGGGATCCCGAGCTCAACAAACCAAACCATATATGTTGATAAGATATGAGAAGATATTAATTACTTACAGTGGAACACTGTACGAGAAGGGGCCAGACCGATCCACCGGCATATAATAGTGGTAGGGCATGTACCCTAGTGTGACCGATCCACCGGCTATAATAGTGGCTAGGAGCCAGAGTGCCCTGGAGACCAATCCACCGGCGAGAATAGTGGGGTTCCCGTACTCGTATAGACCTGATAAAGAACATGTGTGTATCTACTTTTGATAAAGGGAAGATTACGTAAGTAATTGAACTCTTAGGCCTTATGTATGGATTCATTGATTTCAAATGATTTACTTCATGTTCCTATGTATTGTATGTATGGATTGTGATAAGCATGTGGAATGTTATCTTACATTGATTGATGTGTTATGTGTCGGCCTTAGTATTTGGTTACCTTACTCAGTACGAAGCGTACTGACCACCCGTTTCATGGGTGCTGTTCATTCCCACGAGTAGGGGGCCCGCCTAATTTATTGTAGGTAGGAGATACCTACTTTGATGCTATTGATATCCATGGGACATCGGGGGAAAGGAGTGATGACTAAACAGACCGGGTCGAGAGAAGGACGTGGCTGTCTTTCCTTTTTAATATCTTAAATTGTGTCATTTTAAATTATTGTATCGTTGAAACAATTTATTTACGTTGTTTGTTATTACCTAGAAAGACATTATTCAGTATTTTGAATTTATATAATTATGCGTACTCTGATTTTAATTAGTACTAATTCAGTATATGAATGTGTTATGTAAATTGCTTTCTCAGCCTTAGCACTTGGTATCGGAACAGTTGTGATAAACTGGTCTGATATTAAGTGTGGCGGTAACATCCCCAGAATTTACAGTTTATTTATAAGTATTATGTTTTAAAAAAAATTGTGTAAATTTTGGGGTGTTACAAAAACTTTCCGAACATCCTTGCTCACAAGCCCTAACCCAACTAAGGTAGGCCCTTTACTAGCCATATCTAAAGACATGCACATGGTCATCTATTTGTGGGATGAATAGGTGACCGAGTAAACGCACACATCAATATGCTAAGTAATGAGTAAGCCAAGTTGCACCCTCAATGTACACAAATATTCCAACTTACCATATATGAGAATAAATTACAACACACAATATGATAAGACTATTTATAAATGTAATGGTGTATAAAACATGCTATCATATACAATTTGAACATAGTATAATACATCATGCTTAAGGATCATAACACATTCACATAATGTTTACATAAGCAATAGTAGATAGTATCCAAATGATGTCTAGGGTTATTCCCATTATCCAGTTCCTTTAAGATATGTCATCCATTTATCCATGTAAGAGATATGTCAATCACTCAATTAATATTCCATTCCATAACCAATTAGTCCATACATACGCCTACCTTAATCATTCTAGTTAATCATATCATTACTTCCATTTACTAGCCAATTATTAATCATGCCTTTGCTTAACATTCATAATTTTACATCAATATTTACCAACCATATTTTATTATCATCATGCAATAGACTATGCACCAACATATAGTCTCACATATCATGGAATCCTATATAAAAAGGGATATAAATTCTAGGCCGAAGCCAATCACCAAGTGGACATAAGTCTAGGATGAAGCCAATCATTAGAATGGACATAAGTTCATGTCGAAGCAAACCAATATGGACATAAGTCTAGGCCAAATCCAACCACCTAGGTAACTAAACCCTTTAGTATCGATACCCCCTATTTTATCATTAGTGTCTAGAGTAGGTAAAGTATCGGGACATCTCAGGATCCCGCGAGAAGGCAAAGCCAATGGCACCAAAAATGCCTGAAGGCAAACTAACTCCTAGTAGGTGATTGAGGATTGGGTAACCTAGACCCATACTCAACTCGAATTTATTTTTCTTTACATGATTAGTGTTTTAATCATAAGATGGGTGATCATACAAGGCCCATACAAAGTAAGCAGGTCAACTTTTCATGTTAATCCATATTAATCATTTTCTTCCCATTTTTCCCAACCATGTAGGTTTATCATTTATCCTTGGCCAATGTTATTCATATCCACCATTTTATTTAATTCCAATCTCACCTAATTCTCCTTATTCTTTTCTCAATATCCTCATTTATTATAAGTGAAATGCCCATTTAGTCCATTCATCACTTATAAGGTATGCCCTAACTGATGATCCATTTTGATCTTCTAATTAAGCCAATAGTCCATGATAAAACGTGTATTTTGTCCATTTAATAACCATGGTATAGTACCATTCATAATCTCATAGCATAACCAAACCAAAAATAAAAAAAATTCAATAAACTAGTCCAACAAGTCAATCATTCTGGCCCAGCCAATCGATCAAATGCACCAACCACTCGATCAGTTTGGGTCAACTAGTCAATCAGTTTAACTCAAATTGAATATGCTTTCCTCAAACCAGTCAATCAGTTTCTATAAATCATTCAACTATTCATAGACTAGTTTATCATTTTTACTAAACAAGTCGATGGGTTTAAATAGAGTGCAAGGCCAAGGTCTCTATAGGCATACCAGTTGATACATTAGGTCAACCAGTTGACTATTCTAGCAATCAAACGATCGGTTTGACCTAACCAATTGATTAGTTTACCCTAATACAGCACCAACTCACAAATTACATGTAGATTATTTCATATAAAACATTTTTAGTCAAGTTAAAACATGTATCAACATCAATTAACATATTTCCAAGAAAATTAACATGCATTTCATATCACAATATCATCATAGCCTACTTTTACCCATTTTCATGCTTTTTACTCAAATCATGTCATTTAAGCATGTAAATCATACATACAATCGCATTTCTTCATGCCAACATGTATCAATAAAATAAAGATAACACATATCACGTAGGAGCACATACTAAACATATTATAAGAAACAATAACTTTCTTGATGTAGGCAAATTCCTCTTAAAAACAAAAATTCCAACTATGGAAATTCTAGGCTTTAAAAAAATTAAAATTAAAGTCTTAACATCAAAAATTATACAAAACTCTTATCAAATTTTGAATATTAGAAAAGAAGAGAGTAAGAACATACCAACTTAAGACCAAAACATAGAAAAGGCTAACCAAACTACTCAACCTTTTGCCAAAACCTATCTCTACCTTACTTAAGAATCAAAACAAGAAATAGCTAGAGAAAGGATCAGAAGAGTGTATGAAGACAAGATTAATAAGGCTCAAAAAGTGGAAGGAAGGGAGGGAATGCAAGCATTAAGGAAATTTGGTATCTGAAAGAAAGGTAAAATGTAGGGATGAATGGGGTTGTTTATAGCTAACTAATTAAAGAAAATTATAGAGATTTAGAGATCGACACGGAACCCTACCATTAATCATTTGAATTCACTTAGAATAGACATATTAGTCTAGGATTTGTTGACCTATTCTTTAAAGCTTAAATGGTTTCTTGAGAATTTAGGTCAATGCAGCAATATCTACTACCACAACATCCTTAGAGAACGCATGGCCAAGGAAGGCCACTTGTTCTAACCAATACTCACACTTCGAGAGCTCGGTATATAGTTGGTGTGATCTGAGAAGGGTTAAAGTCTGCCTCAGATGTTGTTCATGCATCTATTGGTTACTAGAGTACATGAGGATAAAGTTTATAAACACAATGATGAACTGGTGTAATAAGGGATGAATGTAATACCCCAAAATTTTAAAACCTAGAATTTAATAATTAACCCTTATTTAGAACAATTTAATCTTAAATTATAATTTTAATTATTTTGTGTATATATGATTTATAAAAATAGATAGGATTATTTAACAAGTCAAAATAAATATTTTATTATTCTATCATACTCTTTTTATTTAAATAAATTCCCAAACCTATATTTTTACTAAAATTTACCTTTTAAATTAATACTTAAATTTTTAATAAATTAATTTATTAAAAATAGTTCTCCATATAAATAATTTCTAACCCTAATTCAAAAAATTATTTTATTTTTCTTTTCTCCTTTTCCGTTTTCTTTTTCCTTTTTTTTTTCTCTTTCTCCATTTTCCTTCCTTTTCTTTTTCCTTCTTTTCTTTCTTTTCCTAACTTGATCAACCTTATTCTTTTCTTTTCCTTCCCTACTAGGCCACCCAACCATCTCCCCCCCTCCTTTTATTCCTGTCTTTCTCTCTCCTCTAGTTGGGCCAACCCAACTCTCCTTCTTCTTTTTTCCCTCTTCTCCCTTGCACAGGCCGGCTTATGCATTTTTTTCTTCCCTGCCTAGCCTAACTTCCTCCTCTTCTCTTCTTCTTCCTTCTTCACCTCATCAATAAACTAAAAATCCCCCTCCCCCATGCCTGTACCTACTCTTGCAACTATCCCCCTCTAAACCTGCACAGCTTACAACCTCCCCCTCTCCCACCCCTTTCCTTCCATTTTTAGCCACACACACCCCCTAGAGAAGTCCACCATATGACCTTGGTTCCCCTCTTCTTCTTCTCCTCCATACCAACACAGGCCATTCACCTACAACCCCCTACATCCTCTAACCTACATGATTGGGCATGCCTCCTTTCCCTCTTTTTTTCATCTCCCTCTCTTCTCCTCCTCTGTCCTATTTCTCCCTTCCTAGAGCCTCCTTCTTTCCTTAACCGATTGACTTTCCTTCCCTCCTTCTCTTCTCCCTTGTTTTTGATATGAATCATAGGGAAGGGAAATGTTAGATCAATTACTCTTTGAATTTCAGAATCCAACAGATTGAAATTTCATAGATCAATCATAGCTTAAATGGAAGGTAAGCCTCGACTTGCAGGTATTCTTCATATGTGATAAGGATTGGCTAAAGGAAAACCTTTGAATGTTCTTGCACATTCAAAGTCTCGAATGAGGAAGGAATTCCCCAGGCACTTCTTGGTCAGATAGTTCTCCAAAAGAGATGAAAAACAAGTGTTAAACTTGAGATTTTATTCAGAATGATCTTCAATTCTTATTCATTTACAAGCTTAGGGGATATATATAGGAAATAGTCGACTTAAAGGCCTTAAACCAGCCAGTTTTCCCCTCTTAATCCAAGTTATTTTAACTTACTTGAATTAAGCCTATATAATACCTAATCTCACTCACAATATAATCATTTAAATGATATTAATGACTAACATTACAAAGCTCTACAATCAACTATGGTACATACATGAAATTACAACAAAACCCTAGCTTACATAAAATATACTTAGGGTTACAACAAGCTTAATATAAATAATGATATCACCACTATATCTTGTTGTAAGGTCATCCCATGTATGTCATAGCCTTGCATGCTTTGAGTGCTTGTACACTTTAAGTCTTTTCTTGTTTGTTGACTTCTTCACCTTGTAAATATGTAATATACCTGCAAGAATATCTTGAATTATTTTCAATACCAAGTATAAAAATATCATCAAGAACATTTAAAATGAATGGCTCCATTATTAAGAATGCTAATTCTTCCTTACCATGATAATCATTAGAAACATGAGATACATTAGATGCACCTGCATCAATTTTTCTTTGCTACCCCTAACCACCATATCCACCGCCCAACTAACCACCACACCAACTCCCCTAACTCCCCTACTTCCTCCCTACACCACCCAAGTAGCCAAATTTCTCCCTTACTTTTCTTTTCTTCCCTTCTCGACCCATACCCTACACCACCATCTTGCGCCACCAACTCTCCTCTTCCACCACAACTGAAGCCACCCCTTAACAACCTGACACCACCCTTACACCCACCTACCTCATCATGCCCAAGATACCCCCTACAACCCTCCTTTCTAGCTCCATATTTTTCTTTCCTCTTCTCTCTTATTTGTACCTCCTTTCTAGCCCATGTCACCACCATCTCTGCTTCCACTCTTTGACCCCCAGCCACCACCTACACCTAGCCACTATTCCTACACCCATCCACTACCCCAACTCCCCTCCACAAGCCACTAGTGTGACCTTTTTTCCCCTCTTTGTCCAAACTTTCCTTTTCCCCATCTTCCCCTTTATCGTGCATGCAACTCATGCTGCACATGGAGTGTGAGTGTTTTTGCATGTTCTATGTTAGTTTCAAAAATTTTAGAGACATAATAAAGTTAGTAATAATATGTATTTAATGAGCATTTTGATAAAAAAAAAAGAATATTCTTTTAATTTTCTACTACTAATATGATTGTGATATTATTTCTAGGTATAAATTTTACTAATCAAAGTTGAAAATTTTAAACTAGGGTAACGGTAAAGTTTAGTATTACCGGAAATAAGATAGCCATTATACCATACTAAAATGTGTGGATTTACGTATGTTAGCACATTAGGGTTTTGGAATGTGCTTTGTGTATATATTATGTGTTGTTAAGCATCTCATGATTTTTCATACTATGTGGAAGATTGTATGAAAAGCATGCTATATTGTATGAGAGGTGACATGTGTGGAAATAGTGGTATTTGTTGTTAATAATGATATTAGATGCATGTACATGTCATGATAAGTAAATATGGCCACTTGTAGTAGAAATAATGCTAATATGAGCCCTAGGCATATTTTAGTAACTTTACTTGTACATAAGGAGTGACCTAAATAAATGTGTATGGTAGGTGATAATGGGTGTTAATAATAAATATATAAATAAGGTTTGTGGTGTTAAATGATGCATGTGGGCCATGGGTGTTAATATTTTATGTGCTAGGAGTAATTTAGTAACTTAATAAGTGAGAAGGGTATTTTGGTAATTTTGCATGAGAAAGAGGTAACTTGGTAATTTAACAAGCAAGAAGGGTAGTTTAGAAATTTTTCATAAGAAATGGGTAATTTAGTAATTTATTAAGTAAGACGAGTACTATGGTAATTTTGTATGAAAAAGGGGTAATTTGGTAATTTAACGAGTAAGAAGAATAATTTGGTACTCTTATGAATAAAAAAGGTATTTTAGTAATTTTATAAGTAAGAAGGGTAATTTAATAATTTAACAACTAAAAAAGGGTACTTCGTACATGAGAAAGGGGTAATTTGGTAATTTAATAAGTAAGAAGGGTAAGTTAATAACTTTACAACTAAAGGGGGAATTTTAGTAATTTATAAGTAAGAATGCTAATATGGTAAATTTACAACTAAGAAAGGTAATTTAGTAATTTTATAAGTAAGAAAGGTAATATGGTATTTACAAATAAGAAGGGTATTTTGATAAATTTGCAGGAAGATGAGTAATTTGGTAATTTTGTAACTAAGGAGTTTATTTTGGTAATTGTATAAGTAAGAAGGGTTAATTGGTAATTCTTCAACTAGGATGGGTATTATGGTAATTTTGTAAGCAAGAAGGGTAAGTGGGAATTTCTCAACTAAGAAGGGCATTTTGGTAATTTGGCAAGTAAAAGGGTATTTCAGTAAATTTGTAAGCAAGATGGGTAATTTAGTAATTTTGTAAGTGATAACAGATGAATCGGTAGTTTGTATATAATATGGCAGTTGATCTAATAAACCTTCATAATAAGTTATAAGGGATGTTAAATAATAGAATATAGGTTATGACCTTAGTATTACTTGTTTAAGTATACTTATGTATATTACAAGGATAAAGGTATTTTAGTAATTGGTGTGTATCATTAGAAAATGCATGGTTTAGGGTTGAATGGATAATTAAGGGTGTGTTATGATGTTGATTTCATAATCATGCAAGTGGTGCCTTAATTGTTAATTATGTACGAAAATATATGTTGGATGTGCTAGATGTACATGTTCGGGTTTATATGTTTAATGATCATTTTGTGTCTAGAGTACTTCATTCCATGACCAATAGTATAATTATGATAAAATAACCTATTATGGAATGTGGATAAATAAAAATAAATTATGCGATCAAAGTAGGTGATAAGAAGAAGCCTTAACCTTAGGGGCATTTTAGTCATTTTGACCTAAGGTGCCTAAGTATAAGAATTGGAACTTAGGATGGAATTAGTGGAATATTTAAGTTAACATGGACAATAATGCTAATAAATATTACTTAATAATAATAGAAAAAAATAAAATGAATAAGTATGTGATTGATGTGATTCTCATTGTCACCTTAAGTAAGACACTAATAATTAAAGTGGAAGACCTTAAGATCGGGAATGGTGGCTTTTTAGGAATCGATACCCTAAAGACATGGTTTAACCCACGATTATTCTAGATTTTGTTGGTGTGCCTATGTTCCCCAGCCAGGCCCTAAATCTTACTCTATTTAGCTCTATGGACTTACTTAGGGGTATGTATACTTTTAAATTAGGTGTTCTTGTTAGTAAGGTACTGTGTGTCTTCATGCACCAGTATGACTAGGGTACCTTTGCATCCGTGGGTTGATGCTTTAGAGTGTACTTTACTACTTGTGTGCACTAGTATGACTGGTGTACCTTTATGTCTGTGGGTTCGTGATCTCCCTCTCAAGTTAAATAAGTGGAATGGATGTGCTAATTAAATAGGAAGACACTAATTACTTATTGTAGAACAACACCACATAGGTTGGGACCATATGGATTATATCATTTGTATTGATCCACCGGTTATAATAGCACCCAAGTGCATGCCACCCTAAAGATCATATATGTTTACCATTCCATCGGTTATACTAGTGACTAGGTGCCTCTTGCCTAGAGTAGGATATCTTGTGTCCGTTCTACCAATTAAAATAGTAGGGATCCCAAAATTACATGGATATAATTCAAGAGATGATTATGAATAATATTTAACTAATGGTTTAAGTCCAAATAATAATGATTAAGTATATGACGTTTTGTTATGCTATAACTGTGGCCTTGGTGCCTTGCCTAGATTGAGTGGTAGCTTGTGTTGATTGAGTGTATTGTTGGATACTTTTAATTATACTACAAAGAGCTTAACTTGGATGCTCTATTGGTAAGTGTTATTACTCCTATGTGAAAGAACTTTGTGATATATGATCTTGAATTACATGTCCATTCCGATTATTATTTTACTTGGTCCTATACAAATATGTGCATGTTATTATTATTATGTTTGGATTTACGTGTTGTATGCGGGTCTTACCTTTTAGTTCTACAAAAAGAGTTACTCGGTATCGTAGTACTAAAGGATTCCTTTTGTGAGCCTCTGCCTATTCAATGGGCAGTATCTCTTGCAGGTTAGCTTGCAAGTGATATTCAATTTTCTTTTGGGTTAAGAGCTTAAGAAAATAACTGGAAAGCTTTTAGGGTTTATCTTTTAACCTTCATATTTCTCTTGTTTAATGATTTTATTCCTGTAACCACTAATAGTGGATTTTTTTTAGTTTCTTTAACGCACTACTCTTATTTAGTTATGATATTGGATTTGTATAAATTATGTTATGTTCTTTTATACCTTAGCACTTAGTACGGGAACGGTGGAAGGAAAATATTCTAATACTAAATATGGAGGTAGCATCACCGAAATTCACCATTTTTTATTTCACTATAATTTTAAAAAAGAAAAAGTTTTTAGTAGTAAATTTTGGGGGAATTATGAAATATTTGGTTCATCAGGAACATGAAAGGTGCAGGCACATTAGTGATTCTGAAGGGAATTAACGTGAACTCGTAATGGCCATACCTTTTCCACAAAGAATTCTTAGGAATTTCCTACTATGTTATCCTCAACTAATGATAGCCTGATTGAAGATCAATCTTGGAGAGCACATTAGCTCCCTTGAGTTAATCAAATAGGTCATTGATTATTGGAAAAGGATAATGGTTCTTCACCATCACCTAGTTCAGTCAAAGGTAGTCAATTAATAGTCTCAGACTGCCATCCTTCTTCTTCAAAAATATCACTGGCCTGCCCCACAGCAATATGCTTGGTCGTATGTAGCTTTTCTACAAGAGCTCTTCCAATTGAGCCTTGAGCTCTTTCATCTCCATAGATGCCATGTGGTATGTAGCCATAGATATTGACTTTATTCTTGGACACACATCCAAGGTGAACTTAACTTTTTAAACTGGTGACATTCCTAGGACCTTCTCTAGAAAAAATATTAATGAGCTCATGGACTACCTCCATATGCTCCACTAGAGTAGATATCCCTTACATACGAGGTTACTCAAGCTCATTGCCGACATGATCTTTCTAGAGGGATTGGGTTCACACTTTTGGTATGAAACCCTAATAAACTTTAGTCCTTGCCGAACCATGTGTTCTTACACACATTCGATTAGTGCTTTGTACTTTCCAAGCATATCTATTCCAACAATCACATCAAAATCCCACAACTCTAGCTCTATGAGGTCCAATATTAACTCTAGTCCCTTTAATACCATCAAAACCCCTTGGTACCACCTACAGCATGCAATTCTATACCCTAAGGACAGAAGAATAGAAGTAGAAATGCTATTTGAAGGAGATAAAGCAACTTTAGTTACAAAAGCATATGCTAAAAAGGAATGCAAAGCACCAGAGTAAAAAAATATGCAAGTAGAATGAAGAGAGACAGTAACCATACCAGTCACATAACCGACCTGGCATTCTGCCTCTGCTTGACTCATCACGTTCAGGTACCCTACTAGTGGGACTCTTATGGTTCTAGCTAATACTTAACCTTGTTTGAAAGGGTGAGGCATCGGACCTCTAGGCTGCCTCTCTTTACTGGCGGCACTGGTTAGCAATGGAGGAACTCTCTATATCTGAGGTTGTGGTTGCTAGATAGATCTTATGCTCTAAGCTCTAGTCCGAATCCTCCAAATGTTGCCACTTTCAACCCAGTACTTAAATTCTCTATATCCCAACATGCCATATCCATGGTGCATCACCTTGTTACCTCTATAATCGACCCTTAGATGTTCTAACTTGCATCTCTTGTAGTGGTAGTGCCTTTCCTTGGCACAAACCCTAGAAAATCCTCCAGAGCAAGGTGCTGACCCTATACTCTGACCAAACCTTGACAGCAAACTATCCTTGGTGAAAGCCCCTTTTTGGTCATTAAAACACAAGCAACAATCAAACTTCCTCTTGTTCCCTAACTAAGCACTCCTAACCTAACTAAATTAGGATGCCTATAGATCTTGCTCGTACATCTTGACCTTGTCTAGTGGAGTGACTCTCACCAGCATGTCCTAGTATTAGATCCCCAACTAAATCTTGAAGCGGTCAACTTGCATCACCTTGTTAGCCTCTACTTCTGAAGCAAACTTGACCAAGTCCATGAAGCGAGTACAGTACTCTTCAATGGACATGTCCCCCTACCAAAGTGCCATGAACTCATCGTACTTCTTCATACATAGATGAGTTGGGTAGAATCTGATTCAAAACACCTGTAAGAATGGCCTTGAGCTCATAGGTTCACCGTTCGATACCCCACTACCATACTTCTTCCCTTCCTCTTAGATAGTAGACAACGACATCTACCCTTTTCTCCCTAAGGTAACCACAGGTGGTAAAGTTATTCTCCATATCTTGAACCCACAAATCCATCATGTCTGGGTCCTCCTAGCCTTCAAAGATGGGTAGGTGATGAGTCATGTCCTCCTAAGCCATTCCTCTAGAGCTAGTGTAGTTACTGGCACCGATGGAGGTTGAGGTGCTCGAATCTAGCCCACCATTTAAGCTCTAACAGTCTCCTTGAAAATGTCAATACACTTTTAGTGGCTATTAGCGACCATTACGTCCTAAAGACTAGAAGAAGTTAGGGCTATAATTTACGCCACCGAGTAGGAAGACTCGCACAACAACTAGCATAAGATACCTATAGCACATTCCCAACCTAACTCTCATTCACTAACATCCTGGTTTTGAATTAATTGAACTTGTTAAAAATTAAGAAAGGAATTTCAAATCAAGGTTGATACCTTCCTATGGTATCAGCTAAAATTTATTCGTAGAGTGAAAATGCTTTGGTATAACCCTATGGAAGTAGTAAAATTTTTCTAAAAGTGGAAAGCCTTTGAGTAAAAGCTATGATAAAACTTGGTGAATCAACTCCATTATTGTCAAAAGTGATATGCTTTTAAGAAAAAGGCTCTAATACCAACCTATAGCACCCCTGTTTTTCACTACCAAAAAATTTCATTAAAATAAGTTGTAAAAGTAGAGAAAATTTAGTAAAAATGGGGTGTTACAATTGTACCTAACGTAGGAGAGACGCCTATCACATACCTCATATATGATACAAGGATAAACTACTCAAACACTTAAATCAACTAAGTCTGTAAATAAAAAATTAAGTAAAAAACTCTGAAAGTGTTTATATCGGAAGACCCTAAGGGGTGCTAATTTAATAGTTTCAAAAAACATACTACTATATATGAGATTGCAAACATAAGTTGGGGAATGGCACCCAAATTAAAGCCATGGTTTGGCATGGACCCCATAAAAAACTTCTAGGCATCCTCACTCACTAGCCCTAACCTAATAGAGGAAGTCCCTTTATTGGTCATCCCTAAAGACCTACATATGGTCCTTTGCTCTTAGGAATGAGTAGGTGAAAAGCAAATAGGCACATGAGTATACTACGTAATGAATAAGCTATATTTCTCCCTCAGTGTACATGAATATGCTAACTTACTATATATGAGTATAAATTACAACATGTAATATGATAAGACTATTCATAAAGGTAACAATGCATAAAACATACTATCATATACAATTTCAGTCCAGTAGAATACATCATGCATAAGGATCATAACACTTCCACATAACACTAACATAAGTAATACTAGAGAGTATCCAAACAACTCCTAGGGTTATTCCCATTATCAAATACCTTCAAGATATGTCATCTATTTATCCATGTAGGAGATAGGCCAAACATTCAATTAATATTCCATTTGATGCGTGCATGGTTAGAGTTTTAGATTTAGATGGAGTTTATATGAAGTATTTGATGAGTATGGATTATGGAGGTTGATGATGGGGATTCGAAGGGGCGGATGATGATGGAACACGAGGTAGAAGGATAAATTAATCTTTAAACCACACAGAAATAAAGATTAAGGTTTCGAGAACAAAACTGTTCACACAGATTCGGTTTTGTTTCGAGACGATTCGAAACAAATCGTTCACACAGATTCGACTTGTTACGAGATGAATCCACACAGAATTCAGTTTTTAAGCAATGCTTAAAGTTGTTCTTCTTATTCAAGTTGTGTCTTTCTACTCGGGTTCCTATGGTTTATATAGCCAAGGAACCGAGCATCTTTTCAAAAGATTACAAGCATATTCCCTCCCAAAAGCATTAATTCCCTTAAGACTAGCTAGTTAATTTTTAGTCACTAATTGACTAAAAGTAAATAACAGTAACTCCCTTCCAAAACCATTAATTCCCTTAAGACTAGTTAGTTAATATTTAGTCACTAATTGACTAAAAGTATAACTCCCTCCCAAAAGCATTAATTCCCTTAAGACTAGCTAGTTAATATTTAGTCACTAGTTGACTAAAAGTAAATAACAATAACTCCCTCCCAAAAGCATTGATTCCCTTAAGACTAGCTATTTAATATTTAGTTACTAATTGACTAAAAGTAAATAACAATAACTAGTACTTAGACATAAATGTTACGCTAGCTAACAAACGCTGCATGAAGCCATGCATACTCCTCCATATTTATGTATCTACGTAGAGTAGCGTAGCCATCTTAGTTGGTGATGTGTCCTGTGACTCTGCTCCCGCATCACCATTCCATAACCAATTAGCCAAAACATACACCCACATTAATCATTCTGGTTAATCATACCACTACTTCCATATCCTTGCCAATTATCAACCATACATTTCATTACCATTCATAATGTTCCATCATTATTTATCAACCATATTTTATTGTCATTAAGCAACATACTGTGTACTACCCAACGGTCTAATATACCATCAGTTTCTAGAGTAGGTAAGGCATTGTGACCTCTTAGGATCCCGCTCGAAGGCAGACTAACCCCTAGTAGCTAATCAAGCATAAGGTAACCTAGACCCATACTCAACTTGACTTTATTTCATTTCACATGATTAGTATTTTATTCATAATATGAGTGATCATATAAGGCCTATACAAAGCAAGCAAGTCAAATTTTCATGTTAATCCATAGTAATCCTTTTCTTCCCATTTTTTTTCCAACCATATGGATTTATTATTTATCCTTAGCCAATCTTATTCATATCCACCATTATAATTAATTCTAGCCCTAGATGAATCTCCTTACTCTTTTCTCACCAACCATACTAATCAGAATTTATACCAAAATCTTGTCAAATTTTGAATCTTAAAACAGAAGAGAGTAAGAATATACCAATATAAGGCCAAAATAGATAAATGGTTAACTAAACTACATAAATTTTTCCAAGAATCTAACTCTGCTCTTCTTGAGAATCGAAACAAGAAAGTGCTAGAGACGAGATCAAAAGAGTAGGTAAAAGTAGATTAATAAGGCCCAAAAAGTGGAAGGAAGTGTGAATGAATGTTATTAATACAAAGTTGTTATTACATCAACAACAAGTAGTGTATATGACCAATATATAAGGATATAAATCTAAATACATAATAACTTTAGATATCTTTTCTTTAGTTAGCCTCAAGATAAAAATAAATAAATAAAGAGATTGTTGATAATTAATTTGTTTGAGTCTGATCCATACAAAATCATATATTAATTGATGTTACATGATAAATTTTAAATTAACTATTAAATTAAAACCCTACATACCTTATTTTGTGCTAAATCAAAATATTGTTAATTTTAATTATATTTTTATAAAATTTTGTAGGTTAAAAGTTAACCCCCAAAAAATAGGAATCTAATAGCTCAGAAGTATGCCTAAGATCTAAGCATTCAATCTCAGAATCATGCACATGAGAGAGGAGGAAGATGACAATTATGGAGGTCATCTCTCCCCCTCTTTTGTCCTAAACAACCTCCAAATTAAATTGAGGTAATATTTTAGGTTAAATTCATCATAAAAATTGCTACGAATCTCTTAAGGGGAATCTTGCATGGGTTGGTAAGGCTTTAATTTAGATTAAGTGATTCTCTAGAAAAATCAAGCTTAAAAATATGACCAACTTAATAAACTAATTAATGAGTTAGTTCTACCGATTGACTGTTCATTTAGCAGTCATCAGTTTTCACAACTAGTCTATCAGTTTAGTTGAGGAACCCAAATTTGGCTAAAATGACAAACCACTCGAATGGTTCATGGAACCACTTAATGGGTTTATCTACAAAACACAATAAACTTTATTTTTTTAACATGATTTCAAATTAATTTTTATCCCAAACTAAATAATAACATTAAATCAATATCAAATGACCAAAATTTAGCAAAACATTATCATTCAACCATCATACAAAATGTGGGGTAATATAGAAAGAGGGAGTATGGAATCAATTATGTCTATAGTTTTCATATGTGGGTTATGCTACTGATGCATGCCCCACTTTTGAAGAAGTTAAAAAAGTTAATGCAATCAGTGGAACTCTAGAAAACCCAAAGTATAATCCTTATGATCCAACTTATAACCTAAGATGGAGGGATCATCCTAACCTAGGATATGGTAAAAATTAAATACCACCATCATACCAGAATCAAAAAGGGTATAATCAACCCCTTAGGCTCTATCCTATTCTTCAAAAAAAAGTCCAATCATTTTTCCAATGCTCACAAATACTGGTATAATATAAATCTAGAGGAATGCCATTAGAGGATATAGTTAAATCCTTAGCTATTAACACTCTTCAATTTCAATAAGAAATAAGAAATAGGCTAAAGAATTTACAAATTTTGGTGAGTTAGTTAGCAAATTATGTAGGTAAATTGCAATCATAGAGTTCCTCAATATAATTAGATAGTTCAAAGTAATTTAGGAGTAAAAAGGAATCCATGAGAAAGCATGAGTGCTATCAACACTAGGAGTAGAAAATAATAGATAATTCAAAGTAATTTAAGGATAGCTAAGGAAAAAGGTAATAATATGAAGAATCAACAAGTGAAGAAAACAAGAATAAAGAAAAACCTACTAAGTCAACTGAAACAAATTCTCCTAACCTTTTAAAACTTGGTTCCCCTTTTCCTAGTTAGTTAGTAATGGGTAAGAAGCAAGATTGTTAAAAGGAGACACAATAAAGTTGTATGAATATGGAAGTAAACATTTCCTTGATATATGTAATGAATCAAGTTCTAAAATATTTGTGCACGAAGAAGAAAAAGTTGAGAGGGGATGAAACTGTTAGTGTGGGGGAGAATGATTCTACAATTTTACATAGGAAACTCCCATTGAACTATGAAGATCCTATAATTTTTAGCATTTCTTGTAAAATTAGAAATAAGGTATGAAAATTTCATTCTAAACATAGGAGCCTTTAAAACTTTCATGCCTTTATATGTTTTTGATGCCTTAAATCTAGGACCCCTTAAATAGACCCGTGTTGTGATCTAATTACATGTTAAATCTACTAGATATCTTAAATTAGTAATAGAGGATGCTTTGGTTCAAGTGAATGACGTTGTTTTTCTTTCTAATTTTTATGTTATGGACATGCAAGATGATGGATCCCCTAGCCCTTCTCCTATTCTATTAGGAAGATCGTTTCTAAGAACCTCTCAAACTAAACTTGATGTTTATAATAGAGTTCTTCATATGGAATTTGATGGGGGAAAATATGTTTTAATATTGATGAATCCATGAGATATTATATTTATTGTGAATTTATTTCTATGATGGACATAACTAACCCTTTATCTGAATAAGTTGTTGAATTAACAAGTGATGTTCCAATAGAAGTTGTTCCTACAAATGCAATAGAAATATACCATTATGAGGAATTAAAGGAAAATTTTAAATTAGATAAGAAAATGGAGGAATGTGCTTTTACTTTCAGATCTTATTCTACTAATATAGGAGGCATGTTGAATTTTAAACTATGAAAAACAAACCCCCACCCTCTGTAGAAAGGGCTCAAGAAGTGGAGTTGAAACCTTTACCAAATAATCTGAAATATACCTTCTTAGGGAATAATCAAATTCTCCCTATAATCATTGCTAGTGACATTACATCTTTATAGGAAGAGAATCTTATTCAAGTTCCTGCCATATCAAACATGAAAATTAATGGGTGTAAACTTAAAGCATCCTATAAAGAACATAGAGTGGAGGATTTCGAAGCATGATTTTGACTTTAACTCTTGCGGTCCCCCTCGTCCTCTTTCCTGCTAAGCCTCACCCTTCCCTTGCTTTTTATTTCTATGGTTTGGTCATTGAGGACTATACCTACTTTAAACATACGGGAGGTACTATGTTTATTTTCTTTATTTTTGTCAAATTTTCTCATTTTATTCTCTTATATTACATTATTTTTCTTTACTTCCATCTAAGTGTGCCTATTATTTATTTTACCTTTTAGTGTGTTTTTCATATGTTTTTTAGCAATCTTTTTCATTTTTATGAAAAAATAAAGTAATTAAAAATCTCACTACTAAATTTTTACCTTAGTGTGCATGAGTAGTTGACACTAAATTTTTTGATGACATGCTTCCAAAAAAGAGAAAGGAATTTTAATATTTTAGTTGCATCTCACTACTAAAGAGCATGACCATCGAAATTTTATAGCCATCATAGAAATGGAAAAAGAGATTAGGCCTAATAAAAATAAAAACTAATGAGCTTTTTAACTTAAATGATTGTTATAATTTTTATCCGACATACTTTTCATTCTTCTATGGGATTATTCGTTGGTGTGTCAAACTATAACTTCTCATTACTTTCTTCAAGGATGCATGAAACTAGTGCATACATTAAGATAATATAGGCACAAGTTTCTTCTTGTTAACTACTTAGCTATATAACCTAATTGTTACAATTTTTCCTTTGCACAACACAAATGAGATTTTAAACCTATTTTCTTGATATTTAACCTACATATATAATTGGTTATTCATATTATATCTATCCTACATATTGTGGCTAGAGAAGCATTATTTGATACTGAGTTATTTATGTGGTTGAAGTTTTACGCATGGGAGTACGTTAGTGTTGTTTCATGATTAGTGAATTGAATTCTTGAAAAATAAATTATGAAATGAAGAATACTTGAGGTACCAATATGAAAGGAAGGGATAGTTTGTGAAATCACTAAATCTTTATTCTAAGTAGGATGGAGCATAAAACAAAACTACTCGGTGAAACATGGATCAAACTATTAAAAAATTAATATAGATATATAACATTCTAGTACATGCTGGTAGAATATGAGGTTATGATTGGAGGTAGAAAATTCATTGAAGAGAAAGAAACAATAAAGTTGAAAATCATAAGGAGCTGAAAATGTAAAAATTGTGTGCTTCACTAGTAAGAGACATTACACTACAACTTTTACCCTTCTTTCAGCCCTATCCCTATTACAACCAAATAAAAAGACCTCTTGCTTTTTCTATGCTCTAGTATAGAAGCACTAACAAATAGAGAAGAGTGATAAGCCTATGATCAATCATTATCATCGGTATAACTTTTTTGAGTAAATACAAACCCAAGAGATATGAGAGTAGAGTATTTACTTATGCCTAAAGTGAGAATACATTAACCTAATTCTTCATATTCATGCACATTGATGACATAAAATGTGGATTAGACGATGACTTGGTTGTGATGTATGTAACCTCAAAAGAGGTTTAAAATAATTTTTTACGTTCTTTTTCATTACCTTGAGTCCCAAACATGCGTATTTAATATATCAATTATTGATATGACTTATTGATTATTTATAACACCCCATATGATTTAATGAAATTTATGTTTAATGAAATATACATTTAATGAAATTTGGAAGATTATTTATAAAATGAAAAGATATATGTTTAATGAAATTTGGAAGATTTTTATCTTGATTTAGAACTATAGTTTGGTTTTGATTTAATAATAAATTGGAAACATTTTGGAAAAAATGGAATAAAATGAATTTTCTTATTGTACTAGTTGATTGGTTTTATGAATTGATCAACTAGTCTATCAGTTTATATAGGACTTTGGTTTAATAGAACTGATCAAATAATTTGGGGAAACTGATCAATCGGTCTGTAGAATAATCAATAGGTTTGATAAAATTGATAGAGTAGTTTGTTGGGGTGAGTGTTTTTCAAAGATAGATTTTGATGAAAATTTTATTTCATCAAAATAGAACCATGATAATCCAACTCCAAGTTGTTCCTGAGTAATCCTTAATCCATTTGATCATTTATCCAACTTTAATTTTCCTTCAAATAGATTTGAAGGTCTAATTTCAACAAAAGAGGGGGAGGATGACCTTAGAAATTATCTTCTTCTTCCTCTCTCCTATGTATGACACTAACACCTATGATTTGATTCTAGAATATCACTATGGGGTAGGAAGATTTGCTTCCCACATCGATATACCCTTTCATTTCTTACATTTGATCTTTTCTAGATACACTCGACCTACAGTCTCTAGAAAATTACCATTTGATATCTAAAATGGAGGTTGACTTATTCTTGATAAACTCACCTATTTAGCTCAAATTTGAATGGTAAAATTATTTTTTTAGATCTATTTCATATCCACACTTTTTTCCCTTGACCAATTCATTAACTATAAATAACCCTAATCATCTATCTTCCTTACTTTTTTCAACTATTGAAATACCCTGCTTCTCAAAACTTGTGCTAATTCTTCTACACTTTGAAATTTCACTCTTACAAGGTTCACTCTTCTTATCCTTTCCCCAGATCACTCTTTTTTATTCTTAAACAAAAGAGAACTAAATTTGGGTAAAAGTTGAGCTTGCATTCAACTAATTCTTTCTTTTATTTTCTTTTCGAGGTAGTAAGTTCTTTTTCTACCCTAATTCTAGCTTTTTGATTTGGTAAAGATTATTTAAAATTTTCTAAGTTTCAACCTTTGATTTTAAGGTTTTGGAAGTTGTAATCTTTCAACTTAAGGTTCTTCCTCTTTCATAGAAAATTTTGTTAAGCTTCAAGTAAGTAATTCTTATCTTTGAAATGTAGCATGCATAAGCATGTGAGTTAGTGTACTTAGTCAAATTCAAATCTTTGTATATTTTAATGATATATGTTAGAGTGCATAAATTTTCTAATAAAAAAAGGATTGAGTCATGGATAATAGGGTTGACTTCTTATAAATGAATCATATTTTAGTACACGAGCATGTTTAATCATGATCTTATTCGATGAGAGTGTTATGAATGGTGTACAATTTTTAAGCTTTGATTAAACATAAAATGTTCATTATGAGTTTTTTGGGAGTAAACCAATCAACTACTTAAGCTAAATTGATTTATTGGTCCTAAGAACAATCAACTAGTTGGCCTAAAATGATCGATCGGGTTATATATGGTGAACATTGTTACTCTATACTTAAACTCATAGATCATTCTGTCAAAACTAATTGACTGGTCTTAGAACAATCGAATGATCTAACCATTTTTATCAAATAGATCAAGAGAACTTTGGGTTTTGCTGAGCTAAACTGGTCCATTGATTATGCTAGAGCATGTTATTTTTGTTCTTTTAAACTCAATATGATGTAAAACTTCATATTATGATATAATATGATTCTTTAATGATGAGAACACACATATTGGCATGAATTAACTAACTTATTTGGTGGATTAAATGATTAATAATTCATGGTATTCAGAATAAGTGCCTTTAGAAGATTTTAATGGAAAACTTAGAATGTTTATGCTATGATTTCGTTGTTATGCCTTAGTCTTATATTCTTGTGACTCCTCTTGAAGAGGAAACTTAGCTTACATATTACATAGCATACTCATGTGCTTGTTTATCCTGTTAACTGCTCAATCCTATGAGTAGAAGGCCATGTGTAGGTTTTTGAGGATGGCCTAAAGTTTTCTACCTTTTGTTGGGCTTGACGGCTTGCGAGCATGGACATCCGGAGACCTTTTGTAGGTCCTTAATGGACTAAGGTTTTGGGGCATATTTTTTATTGTCATCTTATCTCTATTATATTTCTATACACTTGATTTACTCAATCTTATGCATTCTGATATTTTGGGGACCTATGAAGGTATTCACTTTGTAATCATTTTATTGTAGTATTTATATATCTTATCTCCACACACTTTATTACCATATTTTGATTGATTAGGGTTTTTTTAGCCTTGTATCTATCATGAAATCGGTAGTAGATGCCTATCATATGTTAGGTGTAGTAATAAAACCTTATTTTTTCTGGGTGTTTTGTATTTTTCTACTTCCACAATGTTTTAAAATGAAATTTTTTTGTTGTGAAAAATAGGGTATTGGATGTTTGCATCAAATCATGATACTTTCAGCTAATATCATAGGTTGTTATTAGAATATTGTTATGAAATTCTTAATCTTTAAAATATTTTAAGTTTGTACCACCAATTATTTTAATGATTTATCAACTACCTTGAGTATTTAACTTAAAGTTCAAGTGTTTCCAAACCTGAAAGTGTCCATGAGTGAGAGTGGGTTAGGAATGTGTCATAATTTATTGTATGTATTTGGTTATGCAAGGGCCTTGTAGCTCAATAATTAGCTATTGCTAATTATTCCTAGTCTTTAGGAGACAATGGTTACCAACTATCATTACAAGTGCATCATGGCATTCATAGAGACTATTAGTGCCTACATAGAGAGCCATCTTTGAGCACCACAATCACCACTAGTGCTAGTACCCTCACTAGTTCTAGAAAATTAGCTTGAGAGAGCCAAACATCATTACACATCAATCTTAAAGGGTTAAGAAGATACTGACATCATGGAGAGAAGGGTAAGGGATATGGAGAAGACATTTACTACTTGTGGATGCTCATTAGTGATAAAGTGAAATTTTCCCATATTTTTACCTCTCTTTCCCTTAGCATTGAGACTTTATTTAATCTCTTTTATATATTTTTCTATGGTTTTAGCCTATTATTTGTACTACCGTTTTCTTGAGCCTTGTGTTATAGAATTTCCAACAAAAATACCAAGGCCGAGAAAGAATTTATTATATTTGCAGCTAAGGACCTAGCAAAGAAAACTTGGGAAGAGAGTGCATCAACCCAACATACTTATGAAGGTGCATTGAAGCTATGAGAGTCAAAAGATATGCCAAGATATTCCTAAGAAGACTCAAAAGGGGAGTGCATGGTCGGCCGCACACCTAACTGCACAACCATGCAGCACTCCCATGTGTTTAAAAAAGAAACCAGAATCGCACAGCCAGCCTGTGCCAGACCTACACGACCATGCAAAATTCTAAATTGAAAAGTCGAGGCCAAAAAGATTGCACGGCCATGCACCAGTGGTCCTCCCCATGATCTACGTGTGTGACATTGATGGCGTGATGGAGAATTTTGTGGCACGCCTCAGGGACTTCTTAAGGAGAGAGAGAGGACATTTTAGAGTAGTTTGAGACCCTTTATTACCAAGTATAGCTTCTTATAACAACTTGTTTCTTTTGTTTTAATTTTTTAGAAGAATCAATTGTGTAATTTGTGACGGTCAGTTTGAATCAACATTGCACTCTTCTAGATTATAGTGATTTCAATCTAATGCTTCTTTTCTTTATCTAATGCATTTTTATTATGCTCATCATACTATTTATTTCGTTCATTTTATTTGCAAGTATGAGTGAGTAGTCTCTTTTCTAGGATTGGACTTAGCTAGCATTTTTGTAATTGATATGATAAAATAAAGTAATAATTGATTCATTCATACTATTATATATGCTAGATTTGATTGTCATAAAGTGGATTTGACAAAATCCGACTTCTATAGATGTAATCTACAATTGAAAGGCTGAGATTATTATCAAAAATTAGCATATATATGGGAATTTAAGCAATCACAAAAGTAGATGTTTAATTCTTAGGGAGTCTATAATTGGTAGCGCTTAATGGGTTTAATTTAGCTTATGAGTCACGAAAGTAGTCACCAAATTAGATTAAATACACTCTTAGAACTTGAAAGAGGCTAACGAATACAATTTGACCAATTGTCCATATATAGTGAATTAATCTGCGGCATAAGTATTGTTTCATTATTGATTATTAATCAAAAGAACGAAGTTCGATCTTAGATTTTATTCCTATTGTTTAGTTTCTTCAAGTTAGAATGCTTTTTGCAATTATTCTTTTCATTTGAACACATAACTCCACTTTTTATAGATTTATATAGTTAAAATAGTAAAGAAGTGTAATCAATTATGAAGTCTCTTTGGGATACAACCTTGAAATGCTATAACAAATCCGTGCACTTGAGGAAATTTCATACTAAGTTTTGGCGTTGTTACCTAGGACTTCAGTTAATTGATATTCTATACTTTGTTATTTTGGCTAGACTAAATCCTCTAATTTCCTTCTATTCTTTATCTTCGTTGCTTGATTATTTGTTTTATTCACTTTCAGGAACCTTTTATGCAACCATCTTTTTGACTTGGTCCCCTAAGAGAGCTTGACCCTAAGACTGAACGAACATTAACTGGGTTGCAAAGGTGGATAATTGAGTCAAAAGCAAGCGTAAGTTCAGAAACCATGGCTGACACTAATGGAGACAAGGAGCAACATCGCTCTCGTAAAGAGTTTGCATCTCAAAATGTATACAAGACACAATCAAGCATCTGGAAGCCTAATGTAGCTGCCAAAAATTTTAAACTCAAACCTACATTACTCAACATGGTTTAGCATAATCAACTCAGTGGTAGCCCAATGGAGGACCCTAACTTACACATTTCTATTTTTCTCGAGTATTGTGAAATCTTGAGGATGAATGGAGTGGCATATGACGTGATCAAGCTTTGTTCATTGCTATTATCGTTACAGGACAAAGCAAAGGCCTGGTTGCAATCACTTCCTCTGGGTCCATTACCACTTGGGATCAGCTTTCTTGAGCCTTCCTCAACAAATACTTCCCACCATCTAAAATAGTTTAATTGAGGAACTTGATTATGAGCTTCAGCCAAAAGGACGCTGAATGACTATATGATACATAGGAGCACTACAAAGACATGTTAAGAATGTGCCTATATCATGGGTTAGAAGAATGGCTCAGAATCATTACCAATGGTCAAGTGAGTGTTCTAAAGTCAAGAAGAGTAGCAGGAATGACATTGATACTCTGGATCGTCTTTCTTCACGAGTTGATGCATTATTTTAGAAAATTGATAAACTAACTGTTAATGCCTTAACAACTCTGCTACTGTTTGTGAGATTTGTGGCTTTCTAGGACATTCATCAATGGAACGTCAATCAGTTACTCCTCTATGCCCCAAAGCAACCCTAGTAGACCATGTTAACTATGTCAATAACTTCAACCAAAAGGGAGATCCATTTGTCCCCACCTACAACCCTAGATAGCGCAACTATCCAAACATGTCTTATATGAACTCACCTCAGAACCTTGTCCCTCAATCAAATTTTAGACCCCTAGGTTTTCAAAACCTTAAACCACCATTCCTGTCTAATCCCAAGTCAAATTCATAGCCTCTCAAAATAAATGAACTGATGATTTGAAGAGTTATTTCAAAAGCTTAAGCTTTAAGGTTGAATCCCTAGCCACCCATAATAAAGTTCTAGAAAATTAAATCATCCAAGTGACTCAACAATCAGGATCTTCCTCTTGACCCATTGGAATGCTTCCCAAACAACTGGAGACAAATCCTTAGGGATATGTTAATGCTATAGCCCTTCAAAGTGGAAAAGAGTTATAGGGCCATATTTTATGGAAGGAATTAGAGGAGTCGAAGAGAAACTGGAAACACAAAAAGAAGACACACAAGTTGAGAGTGAGACCATCTTGGGGAAAGATAACAAGGTAGAACAGTATGTCCCTCCACCACCATATAAACCTCCCCTACCTTTCCCTCAATGATAAGCAAAAGTGAGAATAGAAAAATAATTTGGAAGGTTTGTAGAAATCCTAAAGAAATTGCAAATCAATATTCCATTTGTGGAAGCCATATCACAAATGCCTACCTATGCCAAATTTTTGAGAGAAATCCACTCTAATAAAATATAGTTAGAAGAGTATGAGACAGTAACACAACAATTAGACAAGAGGGTTGGTGTAGTAGTGTACTATCAGAAGGGTCAAGTAAACATATGGTGGAGGAGCGTTTAGCATATAAGTGGAGATCTTACCCTTCAGAGACCTTTCTTTGAGGCACTTCGAACCATATTTTACCCCACTCATCTCAACATGAAGAAGGATGATGAGTGTATGACTCTTCAATAGGGTGGAAGGTCAGTAGAGAAACACTATATGAGATGCATAGACTTCGTCTAATTTGCTCTTGAGGTGGAGGCCAGGAAGGTAATGTAGATTTTCTATTTTAAGATTGATTTGGCAATCAGGTATTAGGAGTTGTTGGTGGGAGTTCCTTTTCCAAACATGGTTCAGATGTACAAGCATGCCTTAGAGGCTTCCCAAGTCATTGAGGCTAAGAGTGCCTAGTTGGGAGGTAAATAGAATTTTAAGGGTCATCAACAACCTAGTGTGAGGAAGAAGTTATATTCTAGAGGTAGCATACCACCAAGGTATGGTATGAATATGGGATTAGCATCCAGAATGGGATGTCAATCTTGGTCACATTTTAAGGAAAGTCATTACCATTGAAAATTTTGTGGAGCAAATCATCTGGGAGTATATTGTGATAAAAACAAGGTAACTTGTAATAGTTGTGGTATAGTACAACACAAGGCTTATGAGTGTTATGTTGGAGGTGATAGTGTTTAAAGGAGTCAACCTCAATCTTAGATCACTTAATCTATTTAATAGATGCAATTATAGACTCAAAGAGTTCCTCTATTTTTGGCTTGGATTGCCAGCTGTACTAGTCAACCTAGGGGTTAAAATCCCCATATTTTTTAGTAGGATCAAGGGTCAGGTAGTGTAGTAGGAATTCTTCTAGGGGAAAGCCTAAATATGATTAAATAGTCTGAAAGCAAGCATCAAGCCAGTGTTGTGATTAGTGTGCTTATTATTTATACCTTTTTAGCATGTGTATTGTTGGACACGGATGCATAACGTTCTTTTGTTTCATCTACATTTGTAGCGAGAGCTACATTATCTTCTATCTATAGTATTTCTACTTATATTTACTTACCTTAAGGGGATAGGATTGCATACTTTAAGCTTTATAGAAGTGTGGCCTAAATAATTAAGGGATTAGGGTTTTCCCCTAGATCTCATGGAACTAGAGTTAAACAATTTTCATGTGATCATTGATATAGATATGTTGGGGAAGTATCAAGAACTAATAGATTGCACATAAGAGCATGTGATTCTTCGAAGACCAAAGGGTGTTAGGGCATCCTATTAGAAGTGTGAACCTAACCCCTCTATAATGGTTATAACAACAATTATGTTGAGTACCCTCATTTGAAAGGGTTATTTGCTCTTCTTGTGTAGTGTTTGAGATATTAAGATGGATGAGGCACCATTAGAAAAAATCTAAGTGATCCGAGAGTATCCTGATGAGATTTCAAACATGCCACCTATTAGAATGTTGACTTTACCATGGACTTGTTACTAGGGATGGAGTGAGTGTCCAAATCTGTTACCTTATGGCACCTGTAAAAATGAAGGAACATAAGGCTTAGCTACAAGAATTGTTGAAAAAAAGCTACATTTGACCAAGTATATTCCCCTAGGTAGCACCAGTCTTATTCATAAAAAAAAAGTATGGAAGTATGAGAATGTAAATTAACTATTCAGGGTTAAATTAGGTTACAATGAAGAACTGGTATCCATCACCTTAGATTAACAATCAATTTGACCAACTCATAGGAGTTATAGTATTCTCCAAGATCAATTTTTAGTCTAGTTGTTATCAATTGAGGATAATAGATTAGGATATTCTAAAGATAATAGTTTAGACCATATATACCCATTATGAGTTCACACTAATGCCTTTAAGACTCGCTAAAGTGCCACCAGCATTTATGTATCTCATGAACTTTATTTTCGAATGGTTTTTATATCAATTTGTCATGGTTTTCATCAATGAAACCCTTGTCTACTCAAATAGTCTAGAGGAGCAAAAAACATTTAAGACAAACATTGTTATCATTATGAACACACAAGTTACACGCCAATTTGAAGTAAGGCTTTTGATTAGAGCAAGTGGTTTTCGTTGAACATGTATTTTTAAAGAATAGTGTGTTAGTGGATCCTTCCAAGGTTTGAATAGTTTTAGAGTGGCTAGCATCTACATCAGTCAAGAAGGTGGGTAATTTTATGGTATTAGTTAGCTACTACCATAGATGTATCACAAACTTCTCCATAATAACTCATATGTTGACTAACTTCCTAAAGAAGGCTGCAAATTTCCAATGAAATGAAAAGTGTAGTGAATCCTTCAAGGAGTTAAAGAGGAATTTGACTTCTGCTCGTTGATTATGTTATTGAGTGGATTAGAAGGTTTATAGGTATCTAGAGATAGTTATGAGCATGGATTAGGTTGTGTACCAATGAAAATGAGAGAGTGGTGGCTTATGCTTCTCAATAATTAAAGTTACATGAGTATAACTATCCAATGCATGATTTAGAGCTTATTACATTAGTGTCTCTTTGAAAATTTTAAGGCATTACCTTTATGGTGTTCAATGCAATTTCTACACTCATCATAAGAGCCGTAAGAATATTTTCATGTAGTGAGAGTTGAATTTGAGAAAAAACCAATCGTTAAAATTAGTTAAGGATTATGATCTAGAGTTGACCTACTATAAGGGTAAGGCTAATGTGGTGGCAGAAGACATCTTATTCCTTGAGCACAATTATGTTCTCTGATCAATTATGTCAAGAGCTTAGAAAGATGGAGATCAATTTTATCACTGATCGTATTTTGGAAGCAAGGATGATTGCACTCACCATCACACCTTTGATCTTTAATAAGATTTAATCTAGCCAACCTAGCAATGTCACGCTCCAAAAGATCAAGTCTGATACTGCAAAAGGTAGAGCTAAGGGATTACAAATCCATGAAGACAGTAGTTGCATGCACCATGGTAGGCGGTGTATACCATGGAGATCTATTGAACTCAAGACAAAAAACCTAAAGGAATGGCATTACACTATCTATTCCATCCAATTTTTAGGGGATAAGTAGTATGAAGAAGGTATATTGGTTACCCCATATAAAGAAGGAGGTTATAGAGTTTATTAGCTGTTATTTCACCTATCAACAAGTTAAAATCAAGTACAAGAGATCAACAAGGTTAGTATAACTATTCGAAGTTCTAGACTGGAAGTGTGATATTATATGTATGGACTTTGTGGTTAGTCTTCCAAAAATCCATAGTGGTTTTAATATCATCTGGGTTATTGTGGATCATCATTTTATGTCAATCGTTTTCATATCGATGAAGACAACATAGAGTATGGAGGAGTTAGCTAAAGCTTATAATAATATCATTATGAGAATATATGGGGTCTTTAGAGATATCATGTTGGACCAACACTTTATATTTTTATCACACTTTTGTCAAAAGTTACAAGCTAGTTGAAGATGAGTACTATTTTTCACCTAGCTATTGATGGTCAAATAAAGAGGAATATTCAAACCTCAGAGGACATGCTTTAGGTATGTGTGTTAGACTTTTAAGATAGTTAGGAAGACCTCTTAGACTTAATCGAGTTCTCCTACAATAGTAATTACAATGCAAGTATACCTTTTTAAGCTTTATAAGGGAGGAAGTGTCATAATCCCTTGTGTTGAAGCAATATCAATGAGAAATCATGTTAGGACCATACATGATTGAGGAGATGACAAGACATATCAAATTGATTCAGGACTATATGAGAGCAACCTACGACTAGTAGAAGAGCTACATAGATTTGAAAACATGAGCTGATGGTTATGAGGTAGGCAATAGAGTTCTTTTGTGAGTCTCGCCCACTAAGGGAATAATGAATTTTTTCAGGAAGTGTAAGATCGGTCCAAGGCACATTAGATCATATGAGATCATAGATAGGGTTAGTGAGGTTTCCTATTTGTTAGTCTGAGAAGTAGAGTTATTGTATGTGCACAACATCTTTCAAAATTTTCAATCAAGAAAGTATGTAATAGGCCCTTATCATGTTACCCAGTCATAGACGTTGGAGCTTGATGAGTCTCTAACTTACAAAGAATGAGCAACAAGCATCCTAGACGTGTAAAAAGACTATTCCACTATTGAAGGTCATTTAGTCACATCATGGTACCGAGGATGCCACAAGGGATGCCAATGAAGATGATAGGAATAAATTAATTCAATCATATGGACTTTAACAAGAAGATTTAGTGTGATTATATGATGATTTTTTCATTCTTTAGTCAAATTGTTCTTACTTACATATGTAGGAGCTAAAATACAATAGTAGGAACAAAATAAAAGCAAACACGAGTACTCAAAGTGATGCAGGAGAAAATGGTCAAGAATTATCATTTTTCATTATGGAACCTATTATCCTCTATTTAGATAGGATCCCCTAAAGAGTTGAAGGAAAACAGATGACTACATTACTAGTCATAGACGAAACTTGTAAAATAAGTCACTAGTGATAGAGGCGTTGGCATGACATACATGGAGGGAAAAAATATGTTGCATGGAAGGGTTAAATGTGGTATCTACATGAGGATAATTTAATCAATAATTTGGATGTGCAATATGGAGTATTATCACGTTGATAATTGTTAAAAAGATAAGAAAGTTGAATTAGTAAAAAAGTAGATTAATTCTATTTTTGAGGGTTATCTTATTATATCTATTAAGTGTGTTTAGAGTAGGGAGCAAGCTAATGCTGATGTAGGAGCATCCAATGAACATAATGATTGTCATGTTCATACTAATCCTCAAGGTAAGGAAGATGATTTACCTTTCTTAATATTGGAGCCTATCATGTTAAATATTCTTGATAATTCATATATGCTTGACATTGATAAACATTCAAGTTATTCTTGTCGGTATGTCACATATTTGCAAAAAGATAATGTTCATACACCTTGATGTGTACAAGTATTCCAAAGCATGAAAGACTATGACATACATGAGATGATACATTACAACAAGAAATAAAGTGATGATATTCGTTATTTGTATAAACTTGTTATAAACCCTAACCATAAGTATATTTTATGTAAGTTAGGGTATTGTTATAATTTCATGTATGTATATCAGTCAATTGAATAAATTTGTAATATTAATCCTTAGTATCATTTAACCAATGATATTATGCATTGGATTAATGTTAATATGGTCTTAATTCAACCATGATTAATAGGCTGGATTAAGTAGGTAAACTCAGCTGGTTAAGCTAGTTCATCACCGAGCTTCCTTGTCCTATATATAAGCCTTTTATGCGCATGATTGTATGCAGATTTGAATAGAATCAATGAGAATTTTTTTTATCAAACTTTGAGCCAAGTTAGCTAAAGTCTAATCCTCCCTTTTGGGTCTACATTGAGAAAGGAAAATTCGGGACTAATCCTTCCTCAAATATATCTTCAATTCAACACATTTGAAGGTTTACAAATCTGTCGAACATCCTTCCACTTGTATCTTCAAGTTCTTCGCCTATAATCCATCAATTCACTTCGTTTCTTTTGCATTAGATCATGGGTGAAAGCTTTTCATACAAATTTCGATCTAACCTTTCGTTACTTTTATAAAAACCAAATCAAATGCTCTTTGTGTCAACTATTATAAAATTTTTAGAAGGATTAATTTTCAATATTAAGGAGGTCCAATGGTTATAAAAACCATAGGAAGTACAAGACACAAAGGAGAAATTACAAGCTTTTAGTTAACTAAATTTTGTGTAAGTTCCTCTCAATTTTATCCAATTATATATGATTGATTATTATTGAAATAATTAATCTATTTGTTTGTGTCAATTAGAGATTAAGATCTATCATTTGAACCCTCCACAAAACCCATGCCATCTAACCCTAATTGCCACATTCAATAGCCATCATCATCATCTTCAACACTTATCTTCAACCTAACTTTTCTTACTTGATTTTATTAATTTCCGAACTTTAGTTAATAATATTATCATTATCATGCAATCATCATCGACATCTTAAATTAAAAATCAAATCATCAAATCACAATTATTATAATTTTTTATCATCATAATATGCATATCTTTACTAAACCCTAATCGTAAACCCTAAGCTTAGCTCACAAACGAAACCGTTCTAAAACCTTCATCATTTGAGCATCATCATCATTAATTCTTCTTTATCGAATCATCATCATCTTTGAACCATCATAACCCTTTTACAACCCTAACCAAACCATTATATCACCAAACCATAAACATATCACAAAGTCTAAAAATGAATAAATAATTACAAATCCAACAATTATGTAATCTTAATTTGGAAAAAGGTTGACATGAAAGTTGAAGAAATATTTTTTGTCATTCTAATGCAACAAAAATTTCTCAATATAACATCAAATGAAGAAAATATGGCTAAAATACAACACAAGAACAAAGTAGAAGCAACGCCCATCGACATGGCCCTACTGTGTTTCTTTGCACGATAGTGTTAATGGAAAGTCACATATTTATAAGTTTTTTTCCTTCTCTCGGCGAGAAAAAAAATGGAAAAAAAACATTTTTTGAGAAATAAGGAGAGATATATGGTTCTTTATTTGGCTTCACCCAATCCAATCTCACCCCTAATTCATCCATAATCTTCAATCTCTAAATCTTAATGTCTTGCTCTAGCCTGATGGATAGAATAGTGAATTCCTTAACTTGAATAAAGAGTGCATTATATTTTTCCTTTGGATTTAATTTTTTTTAAATTGATGTAATTTTATAATTTTAAGATGCTAAGCTTAATGAAAGTTATGATTAGCTAATTGATCTATTCCAATCTGAATATGTTATGAGTCTAAACCATGAATAACCTAATTTCTTATCATGTGTTGTGCTAATGCTTTAATTGGCATAATAGAGATATAGATAAATTTTCTATTATTATTTAGAGAAATCTGATGAGATTTAAGAGATGAGTTAGAGTGGGCTCCCTTAGCATGATTAGAGATCAAACCATAAAGTCGAGAGATGTTGGTTGGTCTCTACAACTAAAAAAAGAAGAGAAATATGGTACATAATAATGTGTTGCCAATTTTTATTTTCATACTAGAGATAGATAAGTATTAATAGGCAATAGAGTGTAGTGGCTTCACAGAGCATAACGCTGCATACTTTGGTTGGCATTCATAACAATGTGCTTCAATTATGGATTTGGGTTTAATATTCAATCACATTAGAGTTGAGGAGATTGACTGGAACCTTAGCTATTTTTCTAACTAATTTTCACTTTTTCATATATTATAGTTGGATTTTGTTTGTAAATTTTCCTTTCATTTAGAGTTAGACATCAATCGTCCTATATCATTAGTCTAGACATAGAATATCTTTTCCCCATCCAATTTCTCACTTCTTTGTTCCTGTTGGATCAACCTTGCATGCTACTTCAACACCGTACACTTGCGATTAAAATTCATCATGTTTTTGGTGTCGTTGGTTGGGACTAGGTAATAATTAACCTCGGAATCTAAGAATTTTATTTACTTTAGACATTTATTTTTATTTTTATTTGATTTGATTTCTAATCATGCTAAAGTGGGTTTGAGTGGTATTTTAGACTTTGCATAAGATCATTAGTACATGACCCACTCATGTGGGGGTGAGCTAGAGCCATTCAATCTAAAGTTTGAGAGTACTTTCCATAGGTTACACAAATTGGGTAGAGGTGTTGAAGGCATGGAAAATTCTAGGAACCAACAAGCTCTTAATCCAAAATACCTACATCCTCCTCAAGTGTTGAATCCAAATTTACAACATAATTTTGCTATTCCACAAACACTACTTTAGGTTCAAGTATAATCTCTAGTGGTTAGATCTTTTAGATTCTATGCCACCAAAATCTAGACAGTACAAGTTCTATCATCAAAAGTAAGCCATGTGAGAAAAAAAGTTGAAAGTAAATAGACCATTGTTTAGATGATTCAAAGAGTGGTTAATTTTAAACGATTGCCAAATGCTCATATTGCTAATTTCCTTGAAATTTGTGATAGTTTTAGGCATAGTGGGGTTTCTGATGATGCTATAAGGCTTGGACTCTTCCTGTTTCTCTTATGGATAAAGCTAAGAGTTGGTTATATTCTTTGTCAATGGGATCTATTACTACATGGGATCATATGGGTACGTAATTTCTTGCTAAATTTTTTCCACCATAAAAAATTGCTAAGATGAGGAATGACATTACTAATTTTGTCTCATATGATTAGGAATTGTTATATGAAGTGTGGGAATGATTCAAAGAATTACTGAGGAAACGTCCTCACCAGGGTCTACCTATTCGGCTATAGGTTTATACTTTTAATAATGGTTTGTTTTCTACTAATTATTCCATGCTTGATGCAGCTGGGGGTGGGATAATTATTAATAAGACTTGAGAAGATGTCTATGATTTTATTAAAGAGCTAGAAAATAATAGTCATCAGTGGCATGTTGAAAGATTACTTAGTAGGAGTAAAGGCATCCATTATTTTGATGTGATCACTACTCTTTCTACTCAGTTGGATTCTCTAAATAACCATGTGGCTAACTTGATTGCTTTTATTGTGCAGGTCCCAATTGTGAGATGTGACCTATCTAGTGGACCTTACACTAGCACTAAGTGCCAAGTTGGTAATGCTTCTGTGTTATCTTTTGAGCAGGATAATTTTATTTCAAATTTTAGCAGTTCTAATAACCATCCTTCCTTGAACACCTACAACTCTGGTTGGAGGAATCACCCAAAGTTTTCTTGGAGAAATAAAGCCCCAACTCAAGCTCGAAGTCAAGTAAGATCACCTCTAGGATACCAAACCATGACCCCTAAACCAAAACTGAGTGTGGAAGAATTACTAGCTAAGTTTAAAAACTAAAGTGAGTTTAGATTCAAAAATTAAGACACGTAAATGCAATATTAAAAGGCATATTTGAAGAAATTGGAGGTGCAAGTAGGATAAATAGCTAGTATGATCTCCAAAAGAGACCAAGGAGCCTTACCTATTATTAGAGAAAGGAAACCATGAGAGGATGTAAAGGTAATTACTTTGAGGAGTGGTAAAGAATTATCTAATCTTCTATGTCCGAGCTTAGAAGAAAAGGGAAAGTAAAAGGCAATTGATGATCAGTCCATAAGGATTTCTGATTCTCAAAAGGAGGTAAGAGATTACTCCATAACTAGTGAGAGTTCACATCATGAGATATGACCTTATCAACCTCACATTTCGTTTCTCCAAAGGTTGAAATGACAAAAATTAGATAAATTTTTTTTCTAATTCTTAAAATTTTTAGGAATTTGCTTATTAATATTCCATTTGTTGATGCTTTAATCCAAATGTGTAATTATGCTAAATTTTATGGGAAATTTATCTAAAAAGGAAACAATATGATTGTTAAATGGATAAACTAAATGAGGAGTGTTTTATTATCTCTAAAATAACCTACCGCATAAGCTAAAAGATCTAAGAAGTTTTACGATTCCTTATAATATTAGTAGTTTACATTTTGATAAGGCATTTTGTGATTTGAGTGCTAGTGTTAACCTCATACCTTTTTCCATTTTTAGAAAACTTGGAATCGGTTAGCCAAAGAGCACTATGGTATCTGTTCAACTAGCAGATCACTCAATACACTATCCATGGGGTATAATAAAAGTTGTGTTAGTTAAGGCTAACAAGTTCATATTTCCCATGGACTTCATTATTTTGGACATGGAAGAGGATCATGAGATACCTCTTATCTTTGGGATTTCTTTCCTTGCTACATTCGGTGTGATCGTTGATGTGAAAAAAGGGAAGTATTATCTTAGTATTGGAGATAAGAAGGTACACTTTTATTTATATAATCACATGCATATTCTCCAAAATAAGAATGGTTGTTATAGGATTGATTCTATTGCTAAGGTAGTGAAGGAAAACATTAAAGAGAAACTTTTAAGCAGTCTTTAACAAAATAATTGTGTGATGGAAAAGCCACCTGATAATAGAGGTGTTATGTCCATTCATGCCAAATTTAAAGAAATAAGGAAGAAAATTAATGTATTGGCATATGTTACTACCACTTGTGAAAATTAGTTGTGGCAGTTGATATGTAAATAAAACCTTCAACGACCTAGAGCTCATCAACAAACTAGTGTTGGTTGAGTAATGAGAGAGTCGAGCTAATAACTTTAAATAAGCACTTATTAGGAGGTAACCTAAGGTTATGCTTTCATTTAAATAGATTTTTTTTTCACTTTAGGTTTTCATAGCTTGTAGTAACTCATATATATATATATTTTTTGTTTATATTAGTCTAGATTATGAAGTCTCAAAGAGGATGATGTGAGTTCCAAGGAATAACACCCAAAGGAACGAGAAAAATGAACAAAAAAATTCTAAGTGTTGAAGTGTTGGGAGATTTTGGATTTAAGAATTAATTAAAGACAATCCTTATCCATGTTTATTTTACATTTGCAAAAATTAAGGTATTTGATTTCCTAAACACAATTATATATTACGCATGGCTCCTAAGTGATCTTGAACTAGCAAGAGAAGTTATGTTGATGTTGCACCACCACCCACTGGGTAAACATAGTATTTGAGTTCCTTTCTTCCCTTTTACCTTGTCCATACATTGAGGACAATGTGAATTATAAACATGGGGGATATATTGTAGGGATAAATTTTTCTTTATTATTTCTTGCATTATGTTTATAATTATGCATTTCTTATGTTTTTTTAAAAAACACTGAATTAAAAAAAAGGAAAAAATTTTAAATTTCAAAAAAAGAAAAAGAAAAATAAAGAATAGAACTAGGAAATTATCTTTCATTGATGATAATATAGCATTGTTTAACATGAGGTTACAGTCAATTAACTTGACTAGTTGTGTAACACCCCCAAAATTCACTACTGAAAAATTTCATTTTATTTAAAACAAATAGCGGAAGTAAAATATAAAATGATGAATTTCGGGGATATTACCACAACACTTAGTACCTGACCAGTTCACTCATACTGTTCCAGTACCAAGTACTAAGGCTAAACGAATGAGATACACTTTGCTAGATTTCCAAAACATGTTTAAATCAGAGTAAAGCAATACACTTTACAAAATTAGAATTCACCAGTGGTGGTTACAAGAACAAGAAATACATTTAAACCAGAAAGTGAAAGCAAAGGGAGACCCTAAAAGTCCAGATAATCCTTACTCTATTTCCCTTTGCCCACTTGAGTAGCACCTGAAAAGACCTGTAAGGGACACTGCCCACTGAATAGGCAGGGGCCCCACGAATGGAACCCTTCAATACTATGGTACTAAGTAACCCTTTAAAGTCACACTTAAAAGCAGGCCCGCAATGTAACATATGATACAAAGCTATATACATATATAACAAGATGTGTGCATATAACATTCACATAATTAACAATCACATCAGATATCAATAAGTCGTTATGAGCAATCGATACTTTCGGCCCTTAAGCCATGTCATAGTGCAAAATCAATACATTCAGGCCTTAAGCCATTATTCCATCATCATTCAATCAATCTCATATTTTATATCCATGTGAGTGCGAGAACCCCACTATTATAGCCGGTGGATTAGTCACTTATAGGGCAGAACGCACCTAACCACTATTATATGCCGGTGGATCGGTCTCCAGGGCAAAACGCTCCTGACCACTATTATTTGCCGGTGGACAGGTCTGGGCCCGACTCACATGGTTTTCCACTATAAGTGATTAGTATTTTTCCATAACTTTATTCACATACATAACTGGTTTTATTGAGCTCGGGACCCCCACTATTATTGCCGGTGGATCGGAATACATATCAACATCATCCAAGGCAACACGCTCCTGGGCCACTATTATATCCGATAGATCGGTACTCATAATCACTTTCCAGGGCAATACGCTTCTGGGCCACTATTATATCCAATGGATCGGTACTCATAATCACTTTCCAGGGCAACACGCTCCTGGGCCACTATTATAACCAGTGGATTGGTAATCAATATCATAATCCAACTGGGCCCGGCTCATAATCTTTCACTTTCATGATTAGTATTTTTCTTTCTTTAATCAACACAACAAATCCATTTATTTGCCTCGGATGGGATATCAAGAACCCGAGACACAAAGGTACACTGGTTGTACCGGTGCATACAAGCTACCCAGTACCCTTCAACCATGAACCCAGGGACGCAAAGGTACCTTGGTCGTACTGGTGCATAAAGCTACTTAGTACCCTACCGACAAGGACACGTAATCCATAAGTATTCATACCCTCTAACTAGGTCCGTAGAGCTAGATAGAGTAAGATATAGGGCCTAGTTGGGGCACAAAGACACACCAACAAATACCAGAATAATTGTGGGCTAAACCACGTCTTTAGGGTAGCGACCCCTAAAGAGCCACCATTCCCAATCTCGAGGTCTTTCACTTTAAGTATTAGTGTCTTAATTAAAGTGATCACGAAAAGCACAAAAATCAGATACTTATTCACTTTCGATCATTCTGATATCATTATTCATTTCTTATTCAGGCGGTTATCCAAGATAACACAGAGAAATCATTAAGGCCGCCATAATCTTATATAATTCTGAATTAGGACTCGTTCTCGTAATACTTACTAATTATCAAATACTCTTACCTTGCTAATCAGCGTTATTTGAGTCATATTATAAAATTACACAATCACAACGACATGTTAGGTACAAATTACTCATTTACCCCTTACTTATATAATATCTAAGTCATCCCTTCCTTACTTGACAAATTACCATATTACCCCTTACTCGTTTTAGGTTACCAAGTTGTCTCCTACACTTTTTATATCACCATTTATCCCTCATAATTGCTACGCTTATCATACTTCCCATTTGGTTGGTTAGATTACCAAATCGCCCTTCACCTTTATTATAATTACTAAATTGCCCTTATGTTGGACAAATTACCAAATTACCCTTCTTCATTATCATGATTACCATTTTTCCCCTTTAGTTGGTTAAATAATTACCAATTTATCCTTTAATCGGTTAAATTAGCAAATTGCCCCTTTAGTTGGGTAAATTACCAAATTTCCCTTCTCCTTTATCATTATTACCATCTTCCCCTCTCAATTATTATAATTGCCATTTTACCCTATTCAATTATTATAAATCCCAAATTACCCTTCTTCATAATTATAATTATTAATTTACCCTTCTTTAAAATTATAATTACCAATCTACCCTTCTCTATTATTTTTTATAATTACTATATTGCCCTTCTCCATTATTAAAATTACCATAATACCCTTTTGTTGGTTAATTTGCCAAATTTCTCTCTTTATTATCATTATCCAATTGTCCTTCTATAATCATAATTTAATTACCAAATTATCCTTTGTCATTGTCATATTTACCAAGTTACCCCTTACTCCCAAGTGTGCCATAAATATCCTTTTAATTTATAAAATTACCATTCTATCCCTTACTTCCAAGTTACCATAATATCATTTTATTTACAAAATTACCACAATACCCTTTTACTTATAAAATTACCGTATTACCCCCTTTTTACTTTACAAATTACTATTTTACCCTTTTACATCCAAAATTACCATTTTTATCTTTCCTTAAAAAATTACCATTTTGCCCTTCTTTTCCAAAATTACCACTTTACCCCTTTACTCCCAAAATTACCATAATACCCCTTTACTTATAAAATTACCATTTTTCCATTTAATCATAAAATTACCATATTGCCTTTTTTCTCAAAATTGTCATAATACCCCTTACTTATAAAATTACCATTTTTCCATTTACTTATAAAATTACCATATTACCCTTTTGCTTATAAAATTACCATAATACCCCTAACTTCCATAATTACCACAATACCCCTTTTCACTTGTAACATTACCATATTGCCCTTTTCCTTCAAAATACTTTACCCCCTTTATTACCCCACTTTTATTAAATTAATATTTCCACATGGAATGATAATATTAACACTCCATTAACAATATCCAACTCCACCAACTATTATATTTTAATATAATACATATTAGCACCCACATATATTAGGCCATAATATAGCACAAGGAATATTACTAAAATGCCCCTAGGGCTCACAATAATATTATTCATGCATAAATGGTCACAATAACATAAAATAATAAGGATAAGTACTTAACACTTTTATTAATAGCCAAACTATTTCCCTAATCAATATTTCCACACATAGCACATAAAAGAGCATACTTTCCTTTTTATTAAGCAATACAAGCAAACATATAAATTATACTAACAACCATATATTAAACATAATAACATATTAAAAATCCTAATGTGCAAACATACGTTTATCCATACGTTTAAGTAAGGTTTAACGATTACCTTAATTCCCGCAAAATTGAATCTTACCGGTGTTCCGGTTAAAGATTCAAGATTTGATTAGAAAAACCAATACCTAAGAATAATATCAATATTCATTAGAAATAAGAAAATCAAGATATAAGACTTTATAAATTTTACTTAAGGAAATAATTAATTTAAATATTATCAGACCTTAAAGTTTTTAATAAAAATGGCCAATAAATGCAGGAACTCATGCTGCATATGCAGCATGAGCTGCATGCAAAGATAAAAGGAGAAAAGGCTCAAAGAGGGGGTGATGGAAGGTAAAATGGCCATTTTCGAGTTGGGGTCTTTAGGATAGAAAAGAAGATAGATGGGGGAGGTTTCAAGTAAAGGGAATGGTGTAGGAGTGAAGAGGGGGTGTAGGTGGATGCTGGGGATGGGTTGTTTGCAGCCAAGGGCGGCGTATGAGGCAGCGGTGAGGTGGCGAAGTTAGTTGCCGAGGTGGGTCGAGGTGGAGGGGCTGAAAAAGAAGAAAAAGATGAGGGAAAAATGAAGGGGTTTGGGGACTTGTTCTGCCAAACAATGTATGGGGATCGTAGAGGAGGTTGCAGGGTGTCGAATGGTGGGTTGGGTGGTAGCATAGGCGACCGAACGGCGGTGAACGGGGCGGTTGCAGGTGGGCTGCTGAGAAGGGTGAAAAACAGGAAGGAAAAGAATAGGGGAGGAAGAGGGAGTTGCGGGGTGGCTTGGATGGTGTTGGGGCGGTGCAGGGTGGTAGTAGAAGGGTGTAAGAGGCGGTGCAGGGGCTAGGTGCGGCGGTCGGAGCGACGGAGGGTGGCGACGGCGAGAAAAAGAAGGGAAAAGATGGAGGGGAGAAAAATGGAGGGAAGAGGATCGGGGAGAAGGGCTCAACAATAATGGGGCAGGAAAATGGCTAAAAGGGAGAAGAAAAAGAAGATGGAGGGTAGGGGAGATAGGTGGCCAGTCAGTGGCAGGGTTTAGGGTGGCAGGGCATCGTAGGGTAGCAGGGAGAAGGTGACGATGGGGAGGAAAGGGGAGATATGCGGGATGGCGTGCATGGCTTCCCAGTTTCCAAAATTATGATAAAAAAAAGGGTAGGGGAGAGAGAGAGAGAGAGAGGGAGGGAGACAAGTGGTGGTAGAAGGTGGCAGCATGGCGGTGGTCGGCGTCTCAGTGGTCGGGCATGGCGTTCGGGGTGGCAGGGTGATGAAGACTGGTCAGGCATGGGGGTCGAAGAAGAAAGAAAGAAGGGAGGGGGAGGGAGACCGGACCGGACCGGCGCAGGGAAAAGAAAAAGAAGAGCTAGGCCGGTCCACAGGAGAAAGGAAGGAGGAGAGGAGGAGGCTAGGTCGGCTGTGTGTGTGGAGGAAGAATGGGCCATCGGCCCAAGCGCAAGGAGGAAGGCATGGTAACCCGAGCCAAGAAAAGAAGAAAAAAAAAAAGAAAAAGAAAGGAAGGAGGAAAAGGAGAAAAGGAGAAGGAAAAGAAAAGGAAGGAAAATGGAAAAATGGGAAAATTTAAAATAATTGAATTTATAAAATAATATGATGTAATATTTTTGATAATAAATTTAATTTAATATAAATAAATATATGGGCATAAAAAGGATAATTATAGTAAAATACTAGTTTGAAATTTTATTTAAGTAAAAATAATATGGTAAAATAACAAAATATTTATTTTTAATTTATTAAATACTCCAATCCAAATTTTTATACTCAAAAATCCATAAAATGATTAAACTAAATAATTTTAAAAGCTAATTTATTTCAAATAAAATTCATTTATTAAATTATTAGTTTTCTAAAATTTTGAGGGATTACAAGTTGAGACCCCTTAATGTTTTCTTGAAAATGATTTTGATTTTTTAGCTTAAATGTTCTGGTTCCATTCTTATGGGATGAGTATAACTATGTTGGTGAAATTGAGGGTCATATATGCATTGAGAATTTTATGTGGTTCATTAGAATATAAATAATTTGGTGATTTGTTCTATGATTTATAGGATTAGAATAAGAAACTAGAAGTTTCAATGATTTTCTTTGAAATTACATATGACTTATGATGCACATTAAGATGATAGAGGCCCATTTTCTTTTCTTATATAACCTAAATTAGCCAAATAGCTTAACCTTAATGTTTTATCCATTGCTAACCCTTTTGAGATTTTGGCTTATTTTTTTGGTCTAACCACACTCGTAAGCTTTATCAGTGAAGCCTTACATTACTCTAGAGCTAGTGGGATGATGAGTAAAATAAGAAAAAAGGTAAGAGTATGGTGCATCTTAAATATGGGGGAGGTGTGAAAAGGTGAATGTTTATATAGGATGAAAAAAAAATATAAAAAAAATTGGGTATATTTCTCATGTTGAAGACTATTGAAAAAAAAGAGAAAAAAGAATAGAAAAAATATTTAATACATTGAAAGAGGCTTTTATAGTTATTATTGATCACACCTCATTAGTTCTAGAATTTTATCCCTACTTTCTAGAATTCAAGAATAAATTTTCACTTCTTTCCTAAGTATACAACCTACCAATATTTTCAGGAATTGTGTTTTTACATTTTGATTAGTTTTAGGGTCTTGATGAGTTAATTTGATTTGGTTCAATGTAAACGATCAAATAATCTTTACTAAGAAATGAATCCCACTTTTATTATCATTTCTACAATGTGCTTTTATATTTGTTGGTTTCCGAAGGACAAGCAACAAGTCGGCATGGGGGAGTCGATAGATATAAATTATGTCATATTTATTTACATAAATTTTTTCTTTCACACTTTAGTCCACTTATTTTTGTTTACTACTCTTGATCATATTTTGTAGTTATTTTGAGAAAATAGAATATAAAGGAGCTAAAACGCAATAGATGAAATAAAAAGGAAGTAAGCAATAGTGCTCAAAGTATAAAAAGGAAGACAAACTTGCAAATCTATCCTAGATGATATCTAAATTTTGAAAATTATTGAACACTAAAATTGTAGAAATTTTTTTAATATTTCCAACTCATTAGGAATCAGCTCAATATGATGTCAAACAAACAAGTTATGGTTGAAATACAAAACATGAAAAAAGATGAAGTAATTTCTGTCAACATAGCCTTGCCATATTTATATTACATAGCCATGTTGATGGAAAGTCATGTATTTGTAAGCTTTTTTTTTCTTTAGTTTAGAGAGGAAATGAGTTGGACAAAAAGATGGTGATTTTGGGAGAACTAAAGAGAGATATAAGGCCCTTTGTTTGGCATCACCCAATCCAATTGCACCTCTAATTCATCCACAAAATTCCATTACTTGATCTGAAATTCTTGTTTCTGGTAAGATGCATAGAATAGTGAATTATTCATCTCGAATAAAGAGGGTAATGGATTGTTCCTTAGGATTGTAATTTTTTTTAACTGATGCAATTCTCTTATTTTAAGATATTGAGATTTATGAAAGCCATGATTGGCTAATTAATATGTTCCAAGGTGAAAGAAAATCCCCTGATCTAGATATACTAAGAATATGAACCTGACCAATCTAATTCCTTACCATATATGTTGTGCTTATTCTTTAATTGATATAATAGAGAAATTGATCACTTTTTTATTATTATTTAGAAATATATGGCAAGATTAAAAGATGATTCAGAGGGGGCTCCATTAGCATGAATAGAGATCAAACCATGAAGTTGACATATGTTGGTTGGCCTTTACAACAAAAAAAATATATATAGTACATAATAATGCATTGCCTATTTTTTCATTCATACTAGAGATAGATAAGTCTTAATAGACAATAAGGTGTAGTGGCTTGAGAGAGCATACACTATAAACTTTGGTTGACAATCCTGATAATGTGCTTTAATTTAGGATTTTTAGATAATATTCAATCACATTGAGGTTAACGGGAATTATAGGAACCTTAGCATTTTTCTAACTAAATTTCACTTGTTCTTCTTTTATACTTGGATTTTATTTGCACATTTTCTTTTCGTTTATCTAGAAATAGGAGATCTTTTCACCATCTTATTGCTCACTTCTAAGTCCTGATGGGATCAAACTTACATGCAACTTCAACATCGTGCACTTTTGGTTAGAAGTCATTGAAAGGATTCACACGATGTACCCCAATTTGTTATATTAGTGTATGTCTTTTTTACGTAATCTTTCATTTAAAAAGGTAATAACCCCTTTTTCTTTGTTGAATGTGATGTATGACTTGATATTTATTATGTAATGTGGCTAGAATTTTGGTAAATGAAAATTTTTTGTGTTTAATGAAATTTGGATAATTTTTATCTTAATTTGGAGCTATAAATTAAGTTTAATTTAATTTGGAATTGGAAACACTTGGGGAAAAATGGAATAAAATAAGTTTTCCTAGCATTCCAGCTAATTGGTTCTATAAAACAATCAAGTGATTCGTTGTTACTTCTAGGTTTTTGGTTAGACCAAACTGATCAACTAGTTTGGGGATACAAATAGACTGGTCTATAGAATAGTAGACTAGCTTGATAAAACTGAATGACTTATTTGTCAAGTTAAGTGTTTCTCAAAGTTTGAATTTTACAAAAAACTTCTTGCATCAAAATAGAAACCTGATTATCCAACTTCGGGTTATTTCTGAGCAATATTTAACTATTTTGATCAATTATTCAACATTAATTTTGCCTTGAACTTATTCTAATGTCTAATTTTGATAGAAGAGGGGGTGGATGACCTCTCTCTTAGTCATGTTCTTCCTATCTCCTCTATGTGAATCTAGAACCTATGATTTAATTCCAAACTATCACTATATGACTAGGAGACTTGCTTCCCACATCGATCTGTCATTTCCTTCTTTGTGTTCTATCTTTTCTAGATCAACTTGACATATATTCTCCACAAAATCACTATTTGAGCTATGGAATGGAAGTAAAACTATTCTTGATAAATTTTTATATTTGACCCGAATTTGAATGGTGAGATTACAGTTTTTGATCTGTTCAATATCCTCACTCACTCCTTGCATGATTCATTATTAATAAAAAAAGTTTAATTATCTTTTTTTCCATACTTTTTTTAAAACTTAAACACCCTAAGCATCTCAAAACTTGAACTAATTCTTCTCCACTTTAAACTTTCACTCTTATTCAGTTCAATCTTCTCATCCTTTCACTAACACCATATTTTTTTAATCTTAAGTAAGAGAGAGTTAGATTTAAGAAAATGTTTAGGTTGCATTTAGTAGATTCTTTCTTTAATTTTCTCTTACAGGTGGCAAGTTCGTTTTCTACCTTAATATAAATTTCTTGATTTGATAAATATTATTTGAAGATATATGAGTTATAAACTCTTTATTTGAAGTTTTAGAAGTTGAAATCTTTCAACTTAAGGTTTTACCTCTTTCATGGAACATTTTGTTAAGCTTCAAGTAAGTCATCCTTACCTTTGAAATGTCACATGAAGTAGCAAATGAGTTAGTGTACTCTATAAAATTTAAATATTTTTAAGCCTATATGAGATTTTTGGTATTTAATGATGTATGTTGGAGTACTTAAGAAATCTAAGAAAAATGGTTTGATTAATGAGAAATAGGCTTAAGTCCTTGTAAATGAAGCATGATTCGGTATATGAGCATGTTTAATGCTGGTATTATGCTATGAAAATTTTATGGTTTGGATATGGTACAATTTAGAGATTTGATTGTATTTAAAATTTATAGTATGAGCTATCTAGGAGCAAACCAATTGACTATTTAAGCCAAATTGATTGATTGGTCCTTAGAATAATAGACTTGTTGGCCTAAACCAATAGATCCAACAGTCTATGGTGACCTTGGTTGCTCTCTACTTAAACTCATCAATTGGTTTGTCAAATTTTTTTTATTAGTATTAGAACATCCACCTAGTATAACAATATAGATTAATTAGTTCTAGAGAAATTTGGGGTTTAGCTAAGAAAATTGATTGACTAGTTAACCTACACCAATCAAGAGATTTGGCCAAAGCATGTTGTTTTTATTCGTTTTAACTCAATATGACTTGATAATTTATATTATGCACTAATATGATTCTTTAATGATGAGAACACACATCTTTCATCAATTCACTAACCTATTTTGTGGATTAAATGATTCATAATCATGATATTCACAATAAGTGCCTTTAGAAGGTTTTAATGGAAAACCTATAATTTATATGCTATGATTTCATAAAGGGATGATGTAATATTTATTCTTATCACAAATGGATTATCTTGATGGGTTGATTTAAATTAGATAAGTACTCATGGAAATCCCACCACATGGTTTGGAAGGTAATAATGATTAAGATAGAATGATTATGTGGAGGTGCTTCTTTGATGTTACATGGGCCTTATGTACTAGGAGGTATCAATACTAAAGGAAAAAAGGAATAACGACTACTGAATAATTAATACATTGGATCATGTACACTTGGAAAATGGACCTAATAGAATACTCCTATACATGGATAGGGGAGAAGTCTAGAGAGATGTGGAATAACTTGTTATTAGTCATACATGGCTATCCATAATATCTTTGTTTTATTGGTGTGTATGCTAAGTGATAAGTTGTTTAAGTCTTTGCATAGCATGAAATCCTTATACATTATATGACCATGGTAGAGCATGTATATCTAATTACATGGCATGAGAAGGATAGGTGTTTAGCATGATTTCCCTGTTATGTCTTGGACTTGTATGCTTATGACTTCCATTGAGGAGATAACTTGGTTTACACAGTATGTAGCACACTGATGTACCCGTTTGTTCAGCCACCTACTTAATCCCATGATTGTGTATATCTAATTGCATGGCATAAGCATGATAGGTGTTTGGCATGATTTCCCTGTTATGTCTTGGTCTTGTATGCTTGTAAATTCCCTTAAGGAGGTAACTTAGTTTACACCGTATGTAGCACACTGATGTACCCGTTTGTTCAGTCACCTGCTTAATCCCATAACTAGAAGACCATGTGTAGGTTTTCGAGGATGGCTAGTAGTGTTTTACCTTTTGTCGGGCTGAGGGGCTTGAAATTGTGGACATCTAGAGACCATTTTTAGGTCCTTAATGGACCAGGTTTTTGGAACTTTTCCCTATTGTTGTTTTATCTCTATTGTATTTATATACTTTTATTTTGATCCTTCCTACTCAATCAAATATTTTGGGGACGTGTAGTGGTCTCGTTTTGTAATCATTTTATCGTATTATCTATATATCTTACATTTGCATAATTTATTATTATATTTCGATTGATTGACTTCCCTAAACTTGTATCTAGCACCAGATGCCTAAAAAACATCTATCCTATGTTAGGTGCAGTAGTAACACCTTATTTTTTCTAGTTGTTTTGTATTTTTCTATTTCTGTAATATTTTAAAATGAATTTTTTTAATAGTAAAAAAATTTAGGTATTATACTATTATAAATGGGGATCATATGTGACTTGATATTTGAGACTTCTTATACTTTTATTGGCTATGTTGCTTGAGAGCAAGCAATGGTTCAATGAGGAGGGTATTTGATAGAGCATATTTTATCCTAGGTTATTTAATTTTTAGATAATAAATTGAGTTTAATGATCACAATCATTAAAGATGAAATTTTGTGTTATGGTTCTAATTAGCAACTCTCTCATCTTTAATGATTCCATTAATTAAATTTAGATATCTTATCCTAGGTTATTTAATTTTTACCTAGGTTATTTAATTTTTAGATAATAAATCATAAGTAGAGCTTGGTTTATTTGCATGAGGGAATGATAGGAAGATGACATGTGTGAGCTTTTATATGCTAACATTAGAAATACTACATAACTATTTTATTCAATGATCGGTTATTATCCCTGTACTGAATATATCCTTTGACCCCTATTATCCCATTATTATTATTCAGTTATTGTGTTAATTGCTATTTTTTATTCTTTTCATTATTAATGCTTAGTTTTCTTAATTTAAAAACTAGGGGAATTTATATGTTAATAGAAATATACGAATTAGATTTTATTATTCGTGGGTTCGACCTCTAGTCACTCCTTACTTTTTATTGTGCATTTCGGGGTTTAATTTTGTGTGTCTAATATAGCACATCAATATAGTTTTGGCTCTAAATCTCCCATTTTTAGCTTGTTACACACTAACAATGGCATTAGAGCACTTGCACCTAAATCTTATAAAATATATAAATATAGTCAAAATTAATGGATTAGAAAATGAACTTAACTTAGGAGACAACTTATTATGAATAAAAGCACTACACTCCTTTGCAAGAGCAACCGTTTCATATTCTTCTATTTTATTTTATTTTTGATAAAATCTCCTTTAAAAACTTAGCATATAAGGTAATCAAAGAAATTGATTAAACAAAGGGAATGTTAATATACAATTTTTACATTATTTCACGAAACATCCTAAATTGCTTTTTAAGTTTAGCCTTAGATAACCTTTGAGAGAATGGTAAGAAAGACTTATAAAGTGCAGGTGAAACATATTTCTCAACTTTTTCATCTTTCTAACTAATTTTCTCCCCATCAAGTAAAGGGTCCTCAATATTATTGTCTAAAACCTCATCACCAGTTGCTATGTTAGGTCCTTCTATATCTTTCCCACTGGTTAATGTGATGGCATTGAATTGATTTTAAGGATTTATTTTGCGTAGCTTTAGAAACATCCCAGAGGGGCTAAAAGATAATATAGCTTGTTAGGCTACCTAAGTGATTTGGTTTTCTAGCATTATGTGTACGTGTAGCTAATAAATCAACCTTAGAAACTTGATTTTTAATACCATCACTTATGGTTTGGTTCTGGTGTCTAAACTTGTTGGTTTTCTTCTTAAACTCCTCTCTCTCTTTTTTATCCTCATTAAGCTAAATTAAATTCATTTGGTTCAAGCTAATTCGATCAATTCCCCAAGAAACTATGGTTTACTTTCATGATTCAAGATTTATTTTTCAATTACTAATTTCTAATATCAATCTTCACTTTTTGGTTCTTCAATTAATTTCATAATTCTAATTAAATTGGTGACCAATCAATTCAATAGAAATTAAAGTTCTAACAATTGAATAACAAAATTGAGCAATTAACATACACAATCAAATCAATTAATTGATTCACTACGAAATTGGACGTAATTTCAATCCTAGGTCTAACAATTATTCATACATAGTTGAATCAATAAACATAATAGAGAAGTTATACATTAATGAAATAAATAGGGTGATAAATTATAATATACAATCAATATGATGAAGATATCAAGAGACGATCAATGAATTCAATTGATTACGCAGCTTCCAAATTAAATTCTAATGGCAATTTTTTTTTCTCTCTAAAGATAAATATTTGAGAATGAAGATGAAAAGCGAAAGAGAAAAACCCTATTCTTCCCCAAAAAAATCAAAACCCCTCAAATAAATCACATGTGTCATATCTATTATTATTTATTTTTTTGCAAATAACTACCATAGACTCTATTAAAAAAAGTAGTGGTGTACTTTTAAACACAATATACCAACGTATGTTTTTTTTTTAACTAGAAAAAACAAGGAAGTGTGTTTTAATGATATGGGGCCCTACAAACTACTTTTATTCCTTCTTCTCATGGTTGTTTCCATTTTTCTTTGAGTCTTGTTTGCACACTACTTAATTCATTTTATATTTTTCCCTTAAATATGACGTATTTGCAAAGACAAAAAAAATTAGTATCTCGATACAAATATGCTAATTCTCATATAAAAATATAGAAATGCATGCAAACTAATACTGTAACACCCCAAAATTTACACATTTTTTTTAAATCAATACTCATAAATTAAAACCGTAAATTATGGGGATGTTACCGCCATACTTAGTACCAGACCAGTTTACTTCTACCGTTCCGGTACCAAGTGCTAAGGCTAAGAAAACATTATCAGTAATACCATACAAATTTAAATTTATAAAAACAGAAATCAGAGTACGCGTAAGTCTTACATAATTCAAAATACCGGCTATTGTTTTTCCAGATAACAACTAAACAACCTTAGTAAAATTGTTTCGACAATTCAAACATAATAAAAGATAACATGAATCATAAATTTAAAAAGGACAACGGCCACGTCACTCTAAAAATTGATCCAGCCCAGCTATCACTTTGCCCCACCTGATGTTCCGTAGACATCGATAGCATCAAAGTAGGTATCTCCTACCTGCAACAAATTAGACGGGCCTTCTGCTCGTGGGAATGAGCAGCACCCATGAAACGGGTGATCAGTACGCTACGTACCGAGTAAGGTAACCGAATACTAAGGCCGGCATATAACACATTAATTCATGTAGGATAATGATCACATACAATTATAACCCACACATATGATACATAGAAGCATAAAGTGAAATCCATAACTTATAATCAACAGTCCACACATAAGGCCCAAAAAGGTCTGGATTAATCATTTAATCTTTATTTTATCAGAAGTAAATACACACCATGCCTTTTATCAATCCATGCAAAAACAGGAACACCCCACTATTATAACCGGTGGGCCGGACACACATAGGGTAAAACCCTAACCACTATTCCTGACCGGTGGATCGGTCTTGTTCCTGCTCGCATCATATCCATGCAAAAACAGGGACACTCCACTATTATAACTGGTGGGCTGGACACACATAGGGTAAAACCCTAACCACTATTCCTGACCGGTGGATCGGTCTGGTTTCTGCTCGCATGGTGTTTCACTGTAAGTAATTAATATCTTTTAAGAGCTTCGACGATCTGGTTTGTCTTTATTGAGCTTGAGATCCCCCACTATTATAACTGGTGGGCCGGATACACATAGGACCTCATGTCCTAACCACTATTATTACCGGTGGATCGGTCACATATATAGGGTGAAACCCTAACCACTATTCCTAACCGGTGGATCGGTTGGTCCCGTCTCAATATCTTCCACTTTAAGATATTAGTGTCTTAAATATTTTATTCAAAAACATTTGACATTCACAAACATTTGCCCAGACATGCGTGACTAAATCCATGAAAACCCTAACTCCCATGCAACCCTACTCCATGCAAACCCTATCTCCACGTAAACCACATTTCCATGAAAATCTTAGTTCTCATGCAAACCCTAACTACACGTGACCCACGCTTCCATGCAAACCCTAGCTCCCATGCAAACCCAATCTCCACGTACCACACTCCCATGCAAACCCTAACTCCACGTACCTCACATGTGCAAACCCTAGCTTCACATAGACATGCTTCCATGCAACCCAGATCCCCATGCAACATTAATTCCATGTAGGTATGTTTTTATGAAACCCTAATCCACATGCAAAACCCTAACTCCACATTAATTCATGCAAACCCTAATATTATGTTATTTCATGCACACCTTCAACTTCTTGCTATTCCATGCAAACCTCAGTATCATTCCCTTTCGTGCAAACCCTAGCACCATGCCATCTCATGCAAACCCTAGTACCATCCTCTTACATGCAAATCCTAATTCATATATCACTTCAGGTCATACATTAATGACATAAGCATACACATATTTTTCATGGCACATGACATTCATAATAACATACTTCAACTTCATAACCATATCACATGCATAATCAATAAGAACAGCGAACATAAAATACATAACATGTCATATTCATAATACATGCAAACACATAAATGGCCTTAGTAGACCCTTACCTAAAACGTCACCGGTCTTGGTGCACGCTCCTATTCCACTTGAGGGATTTGATTGGGTTCGCTCAATAATACTCCCAGACCTATAACAAAAATTTAGAAATTAGAATACAGTCAATATTACTAATAATAATTATTATAATAATAATAATAATTAAAGTTGAATTAACACTAAAATTTAGGCTAAAAATAGAATAATTATCAATAATTCAAAACTAAGTGTTTAAAATGTCTAGGGTTTCACCTTGAGTCGGAGGATGTAGGTGGAACCGGCGGTGGCTCCCGGAGGTGGCCGGAAAATGGATCTAAGAGGGTTAAAAATGAAGAAAAAGAGGTAAGGGGGAAGGAGAAAAATAAAATAAATCTATGGGGCTGTGGAGGAGATTTATCAGGAGTTAATGGTTGGTTTGGAAGGTGGTAAAAGCGGCGGATGTGGTGGTGGCTGGCGTTTCAAGGTCTCGGGGTGGAATTTTCTAGCGCGATAACTAGTCAACTTTACACGATTATGGAGGATTGTACAAGGTGAATCGAAGGTCGTAGATGGTTTAGTTAATTAGAGGGTGTTGCAGGGAAGATATTGGGAGTGATAAGAGGCGACGATGTTGGGTATTGGAGGAGAACGAGGCGTCTAAAGTCAAGGTGGAGCACAGACTGGTACTTAGGGTTTCGGGAAAAAGGAAGCTCGATTTTAGGCCAAATATGGGGTATTTATAGTAGTGGAAGGTAGGCTCGGGTTGTGGAGGTTACCAGATGATCAATTTCGGTGGGAAAATGGGTTGGTTTTGTCGTTGGTCGGGCGGCACCAATTCAAAATTTTTCCTGACCTTCGAGAGGGAAATGGGGGCAAACATGGGGAAGAAATGGAGATTGGAACAATTCAAATGAACGGGCATTTCGAGAGGAAGAAAACGAGCGGGAGAAGAGCCGGTCATGCCACGTGTGGCCGGCGGCGCCATTTTCGTGGGAGAGAAGGAAGGTGGGTGGTTATGGCGTCGGGCGGAGGAAGAAGAAGGAGGTGGGGGGTGCTGGCCGGCCGGTTCGCGGGGGAGAAAAGAAAGAAAAAGGGAGGGAGACTGGGCGGTTCGGCATGAAGGAAAAAAGATTAAATGAAACGACGAGTTTTGAGTGAAAACGGAATAAAGAACAGCGTTCCGGGCTGTCGGGCGACGATAAAGAAAAAGATGAAGCAAAACGCGGCGTTCGAGAGGAATAATAAGTGAAAAGCGGCGTGGAGAGAGGGGGGCGGCGACGACGCGCGGGCTGGGCCGCGCCGAAGAGAAAGGAAAGAAGAATAAGAATTGGGCCGCACAACAGGCCCAATTCGGCGAAGAAGAAGAAAAAGAAAGAAAAGGAAAGAAAAAGGAAAAGAAAAGAAAAGAAAAGGAAAAAGGGAAAAAGGAAAAGAGAAAAAATTTAGGTTGGGTCAAATTAAATAAATCTGAATATTTAGGATATTTAAATTAATAATATTGAAATAAAATAATTTTTAAATCCATATTTAGGCTAAAATAGGCTTTTTAAAGGATTTTTCCAAAATTTCCATTTTAAATTAATAAATCCCTCAAATTTTATTTAATTTAATTAAAATTAATTTTAAACTATTTTATCTTTCTTAATTTGAATAAAATAATTTATTTAAATAATTTCCCAAATTAAAATCCTTAATTAGATAATATACCCAAATTTCCTTTACTTAACCTATTTATAAAAAATTTCTTATTAATTTGCCCTAATAAATTTCCTTTTATTTTAATAAAATGATTTATTAAATTAAAATTTTAAATACAACCTTATTTAAATATAATATTTAAAATTAGAAAATTTCGGGGCATTTCAAATACTCCTATGAGCTAAATAAACAAGTTAATAACATAATTTATCAATGTATATTAAACATAAATCTTATTAGAAAGAATACATACATTTGCATGGTAAATGCATTTCTTATAGTTGTAAATATACACCTTATATTGACAAATGCATATTTCATAAAGATGATATGAACATCTTATAGTGGTGAATTCATATGTTATATTGGCATATGCACATCTTATAACATCCTTTATTTATAAAATAATAAGACGTAAATATGGTGTGGTCATATCCCGAATGCAATCTAAACCCTCTTATTAACAATTGTAATACTAATAAATAAGGGTATCATTCTATAACAAGAATAGAGAAGTTCGCCTCTATTTAACTAACTTAAAAATAATAAAAATTAAAATCACAAAAAAAATAAATAAATAAGGAAAAAATCTAGGGGGTATTTTAAAATAGAAAATAATAAAAGTAATACATAAAATAAAATAATAAAAATAATGGATAACTGAAAATATGATAAATATACAAAGAAAATATAAATCTACTACTAAATTAGTTCAAAATAAAATAATAAATTCTAAGTCATTATTTAATCATGAGAAAGAGATTGACCAAGTTGTAAGCCAAAAGTAAGTCTATATACCTTATAATACTTTCCAAAATCCAATATTAATCATATTAAATACTAATAATATAGTAGCAACAAGTGGCTCATATATTTAACTAGATTTAATACATTAAGTTCACTAAGAAGGATGTCAATCTAAGTACCCAAACTAGTATAATAAGTATGCCTAAATATATTTATCTCCTTTGACCCACACGTATCTAAATGTTTTACTACTTGGGTTAGAATCACAAAACTATTAGTTATATTTTTATCTAACCTAGCTGCAATTTGTACAAATGAATTGTAGCATATATATAAGGCCACCTAGAATACAAATAATCCTACACACAATCACTATAAGAAAACCAGAACAAAGCATGAACCATATAAATTATACTTGACAGAATCATATATACAAAAGATAGCAATTAAAATAGAGTTAAAGGACAATCTTATGAAACAAAGAAAAATAATATCATATCTCAAACTATAAACTAGGATTTTAGTATATTTTTCAATAATAAATAATCAGCCAATCATAATGATCGAATTAATTATACAATAATAGATATTAAAAATATAAATAAAAATAGAGATAGAAATAACTGGAATTAATTATGGAAAAAAGTTCAAAAATTTATTCAGATGAAAAATTATTAAATTTCATCTTAAATAAATTTTTGGTTCTCTTTTCTCTTTCTTTTCTCCCTCCCACCTTACTTTTCATGCAGTGTCCTTTTTTTTTCTTTCTTTGTAGCCTTCCTACTGCTCCTCTCTCCTACATTGGTTTCCATGTCTAATATTATCTTCTATTTTTTTTTCTATTGAACCTTGTATGTTGTGCTTATACTACAACCTGACTTTTCTTCTCTTCTGCAATTGATCTCTTACTTCCTGCTCTTCACCGGTCTTCTACACCCTTCTTTTTCTATTTTTTTCTTCTTCTATGACACTATTCCATTAACTTTTCCTTCTTACTTTTTGTGCCTTCTTCTCCTATAGCTTTGGACTCATGCCTTGTTGGCTCTACTTTTTGGCGACTCCTCCCACTTTCTTTCTCTATGTGCCCTTTCTTTTTAATGTTGTCATTAGCCCTCGTCACTGGTTTCTCTCTTCGTTTCTCCTATGTCTATTGTTCTTTGTGCCCTACTGGTGTGTTTCTATGGTCGACTCATTTCCTTAACTTATGCAACTATCTCATTTTTTCCCCATCTACTGCTGCTATGCAAATTGTTTCTCTATAGCCTCTTAACCTCCCCTGTGTTGCTAGTGTAATACCTTTTTATGCTACGATAATTTGGTTCTCCTTCTGTGCTACCACTTTATTATGTGTGGTGCTGAATTATTATTTTCTTAGGCTAATGGTCCAAGGCCTAACGTCTATTTTTTTCCTTTTACCTATAAAATAAAATTAAAAAAATTAATAAATAATCTTATACTTTAAATTTATTTAATTTATGTCATTTTAGGTCAAATAATAAAATTTATACATTTATTATCATTTAAGCATAAAATTATAATTATTCATATATGTTACTCAAATAAAAAAACCAAAAACTAAGATTAAAGGGGTATAAAATATATCAAAATATGAACTCATCAATACCCCCATATTAGCTTCTTGCTTGTCCTCAAGCAAGTTATGTGATACAGAAGAAAACACTCAAGAATTGGCTTTCATAATTATGGAACTAACTATTCTTCATTTGAAAAGTATCTCCCGTAAATTTAAAGACCAATGGATGGTTACGTTGCTCGAAACATAACAAACAAGTAATTAAATGTCTACATGCATGTGCATCGAATGCATGGAATGCAAGGAGGGTGTAACCACGTGCATAAGAAGGATGTTACTAGGATTTTCAAGCACTATTAAGTTATTTATCTAATTTATTAATTAAGTAATAAATTAGGAGAATAAAGTTAGCATAAAGTTAGCATAAAGGTAACATAATATCTTTTAGCTTGGAGTCATTTGGAATATTCTTCAGCTAGTGGTAGAAAGGTTAAATCATTCATAAATTTCGAGCATATGGCATGTATTATGATTATTGAATGGAGAATTAAAGTTGAAGATCAACAATGAATGAATTCTGTGTGAGTGCTCAAGCAAATTGAATCTATGTGAACAGTTTGGCTAGAAAGTTTTAATCTCTTGGTCTGTGTGAATTAGAGATTAATCCATATCTTTTCTACTATTATTAATCCATATTTTCCTGCCCTAATTACCATCAAATTCCTACTCTATTTCCTGTCTAAAAAAAACCCTAAATCGATATACCAAAATCAAAACCATAAAACATTCATTCGAAACCTTAACCATCCATGCCAACCAAACACCAACTTATTCCTTCTTCTTCAAACCAAACCCTAACCCTAACCCTAAACCATAACTCTAAAGATCATATAAACCCTCAATTTTGAAACCTCATCATCATAATATCAGCATATTTGAATCACATTCATCATTAATTCACCACCATCGAATCACCATCATCATTTTTCTACTATAATTCGAACCACCATTATACTATTTACATCACTTTCGAACCTTTAGTCTTTAAACTCACCTTCACCGAGCCTTTATCATTTCATCCAAACTCTATTTGAACCATTAGATCCACATAATTGAATATTACACACTCCCACACACATCAATTTTGGTATTAAAGCTTTAGGTTGGGGGAATTGGAATCATAATTCAATCTTTCTTTCAAGATTCATCAAGAAAGAGTATCATCTTCATGAATCTCCAAGAATTCATAAATAAATAAATAAAAGAAGAGAGGGTTGCGTGATTAAGGCTTATTTGGGAGAATAATAATCAGTTGATAAGAAAAATAATGGAAAACCAAGAAGAAGACTTAAGAGATTTTCTCAAGACCTCGATGGAAGAAATCAAGGAGGTAAAATTGTAGGTGAGAAGAGTGGAAATTTCCCAAGCCCATGACCATGTGCAGCCACAAAACCGAAGGGAACAAATAGAGGAAGGGCACATGAGAAGAGCGTAAAACCGGGTGGAAGAAGAAGAAGAAGAGAGTGTGGAAAATTATGTAAGGGCACATGAAACTTTAAGGAGAACTTATGATGATGTAGAAAAGGGAATATTCTTTGATCTTTTTGAGTTCAAAGGCAATCTTGACCCAAAATCTTTTCTTGAATGGTTGCAAATTGTTGGGTTGATTTTTGAATATAAGGAAATTAATGATGAGAAATGGTACCTAATAGCGATATTAAATTTTAAAATTTTTGCTAGAGTGTGGTATAATAATTTAAAAAGGAGATGGGAGAGAGAAGGAAAATCGAAGATTAAGTCATGGAAAAAATTAAACAAACATTTGAAGAAGAATTTTGTGCCTTAGGAATACGAGAAAGAAAATTTTATAAAAATGACTACGTTGAGGCAAGGGTTACTTAAAGTTAAAGAATACATTCAGGAGTTCGAAAGGCTATCCCTAATATGAAATGTCCAAGAATAAGAAGAACAAAGGTGTGTACGATTCATCAGCGGTTTAAATATGAATCTTCAAGAGAAGGTAGAGGTGTACTCTCATAAAATGTGTGAAGAACTAGCCAATTTAGCCATTAAGTTCGAGAAGCAATTGAAGAGGACCAAGCCACCAAGTAAGTCAACCAATGCTCTATATGGTTCAAATTTCAAGGATGTGTTGAAGCCACCAATTTCTCAAGTAGTAAGTCAAGACCATGCTAGTAAGTTCACTCGTTAAGAGAAGGGCAAAGATCAAGTGGTCGATAAGGTGAACAAGCAATGCTTCAAGTGTAGAGGATATAGTCACTTTACTCAGGATTATCCAAACCAAAGGGCATTGAATTTGAAGGAGATAGCAATATGGAGGCTTATGAAGAGAATGAAGACTTAGAAGAAGAGAGTGATATCCCGGAGGATGCTTTGGAAGAAGGCCAAGTGGATTGCTACATGTTACAAAGGGTGCTTCAAGTATAACAACAACCTTTACTTACTCAACGAAAGAATATTTTTAAGGCCAAATGTAGAATTGGTGATAAAGTGTGTGAGTTCATCATTGATAATGGCTCATGCCCTAATGTTGCTAGTGAGAAGATGGTGAACAAGCTCAATTCGGAGACCAAGGGTCATCGAAGACCATGTTCACTCAAATGGCTCAACAAATATAAAGGTGAAAGGGTAACCAAACAAACTCTTATCTCTATTAAGATTGAAAATTATTTTGATGATGTTTTATGTGATATTCTACCTATGAATGCTTGTCACATTTTGTTGGGGAGGCCGTGGAAATTTGATAGGAAGGTTGTGTATTATGGGGTCCTTAATGAGTATGTTGTGTGTAAGGGACAAAAGAAGTTTAGGCTCAAACCTAATCTAGATGGGGAGGATTCGGTTTTGAGGAATGAAAAAAAGGAGGATGTCGAGTGTAGGAAGGGAAAAAAAGAAGAGTGGCATGGAGATGTTGATCCTTAAGAAGTATGAGATGAATGAATCTATCAGAGATAAGAAGATATGCTATGCCTTAGTTGTAAAAGAGGTCCAACAAGGGGAGAATACTAATACAGATCTGAAATTACAACAAATATTGAAAGAGTATGCCGATGCGTTTCTAGAAGAGTTGTCTAGTGGTTTACCTCCTTTAAGAGGTATTGAGCATGCTATTGATCTTATGTTAGGAGTTCCATTACTGAACAAACCAGCTTATAGATGTATTTAAAGGAGGCTAAGGAGCTACAGGAACAAGTGCAAGAGTTGTTAAACCAAGGTTATATTTGGGAGAGTATGAGTCCATGCAGTGTTCCAGCTTTATTAGTTCCTAAGAAGAATGATACGTGGATGATGTGTATTGATTCAAGAGCCATCAACAAAATCACAATCAAATACAAATTTCTGATGTCGAGATTGGATGACATTTTAGATGAGTTGCATGGTGCAAAGGTGTTCTCAAAGATTAATCATAGAAGTGGTTATCATAAAATGAGGATACTGGAAGGCAGTGAGGGGAAGATAGATTTTAAGACTACGTATGGGTTATATGAGTGGTTGGTGATGTCATTTGGGCTATGTAATGTACCAAGTTTCATCATGAGGTTGATGACAAAGGTACTTAGACCATTTCTTGAGGTCTTTATTGTTGTTTACTTCGATGATATCTTGGTATATAGCAAGAGTAAGTTCGAGCATATACAACACTTGAAGAGGATATTTAATAAGCTTAGACAAGTGAAGCTCTATGGTAATATGGATAAGTGTAATTTCATGATGGAAAAGGTGATCTTTCTGGTTATAATGTGAGTGGGGATGGTATTCAAGTTGATCCGTCAAAGGTGAAAGCTATACAATCATGGAATATTCCTACTAATGTCTACAATGTTTAGAGTTTCCATAGGTTGGCCTCATTCTATAGGAGGTTCATCAAAGACTTCTCTACCATTGCAGCATCTATTACACAACTGATGAAGAAAGGATAGTTCTATTGGAATGATCGAGCGACACAGGCTTTTGAAGATTTGAAGACAACAAGCTCTAGTTAGTTCGAGATAGTTTATGGTACTAATCCATATGTGCCATTGAAGAAGATTGGAGTTCTTTCAAAAACTACATTAGCAAATCAAGCATATTATTTAAAAGGCAAATGAAGTGTACAAGACAAGAGCAAACAAGCATAGAAGCCAACATGTTTTTCAACTGGGAGATTTGGTACGGTTACACTTGAGGAAAGAGAGATTTCCTAATCTAAGGAAACACAAGCTTATGCCAAGGGTAGATGGTCCTTTTAAAGTACTTCAAAATTTTGGAGAGAGTGCTTATGAGCTCGATCTGTTAGATTCATATGGCGGGGTATCAAGGACATTCAATATTGGAGATATTAGCCCTTACTATGGAGATGTAAATTTGAGGGCAAATTCAAATCAACAAAGGGAGAATGATGCATGAGCAAACACTTAAGAATTATCTTTCATAATTATAGAACCAATTATTCTTCATTTGAAGAGTGGCTCCCACAAATTTGAACACCAATGAATGGTTACGTTGCTCAAAATATAACAAACAAATAATTAAATGAGGTTTTATCCACAAAAATATTAGTTTATTTGTTATCTTTATCATCTTATATCATATACCTACAAAATAAAATTAAAAAAATTAATAAATAATTTTATATTTTAAATTTATTTAATTTATATCATTTTAGCTCAAATAATAAAATTTATACAATTATTATCACTTAAGCATAAAATTATAATTATTCACATATATTACTCAAATAAAATACCAAAAACTAAGATTAACGTAGTATAAAATATGTCAAAATATGAACTCGTGAAAATACACATATTATAATTACATATATTATTAAAATAAATACATATTCTTACAGGATACATATCTTATAGATGTAAATGCACATCTTATATCAGTAAATGTAAATCTCTTAATGATATAATACATATCTTATAATTATAAATATACATATTTCACTAACCATAAATATAATAGAATGTAATAATTTAGGGTGATACATATCTATAATTCAAACATCATATGGTGGCAACAATCAAATCAAAGATCGACCAATCAAATGACATTATATAAAACTAATTAAAACCTTAGGCAATGATGATTTTTGAATTGTAAATTAGATTAACAAATATAAATTTGTTAATAACATTAATTTATTTTACCCAAAATTTATTTAATTAAATATCAATCAATGTGAATATAGAACTTGTACTAATTAAAATTAAATTAAATTGATTATCTCTCTTTATCCTTTCAATCACAAGAAGCAAATAAAAAACTCCATATCGTTTGGATCAATAATGATCGATGACATATTATTTGGAGAAAAAGTTTAGGTATTAGAAAAATGAAGACATCAATAAATGCATTTTGATGTACACAAGAATGGTAGTTTGGTAATTTTTTTTTTCTTAATTATTAATCTAAACACCTATTTTAATATATATATATATATATATATATATATATTAATAAATAATTTAACTAATTTTTGTAATAAATAAAATTTATTTTTATAAATACTTAATATTCAAAGACCAAGCTTAAAAGCCATCAAAGCCCAAATCTTTTCACTATATGTGCCATGTCTCAGATTTATTAGTAGTAGATAGTGTTTTTCCTTTAGAAAATATTATTATCTTGCTAGTTGTAAGGGGATCTATAATTCACATAAAAAAAATTAAGTTCTAATTGGATGCTCTCTATTTCTAAAAATGAATTTGTAATAAAAAAAGTTTAAGAACAAAATTTACCTACTAATATTTTTAATATTTATATATATAATTATACAAAATAAATTATAAAAGTTCTTCTCGATAAAATTATAATAATAATATTTTTATATAATAATTTTAAAAAATAAATGGCCAAAATTTACCTAGACTTCGTTATAGAGAGGGAGGGAGTAAACATGCATCTCAGTCGCATGATCTTCGATATCGGTAGTCGAAAAAAGTCAACACGCGGCACGCGGCAGGGTGCAAAAATGCGGTGTTCTTGCAGACGAAGAAAAAAAACGAAAGATCGTTGAACATAACAATAATAGAAAGGCGAATATACCCCGAGTGATAATTAACAATCATTTATCCGCTTTCATATGATATATATACCCAGTCCCCCCCCCCCTCCTCTGTCCCTCTTTTTTTGCTATTTCCTCCGATTGAGTCATCCGATTACCCATCGTCCTGTCCTATTTGTTCTCCTTTTCTTTTCTTTTCTTTTTATTTGGCCGAGCCACATTTTTTTTTTATCATTTATTGCTATTGATAAATATACCAGTCCAGCCAGCCTGCCAGCCTTCACGAAAATGGAGTTTTTCAGCCGAGCAAAAGCGGTTCGTCTAAGAAGCCAGCACAACAAGTACTTAATCGCCGAAGACGATGAAGACTCGGTCCGTCAGGGACACGATGGGTCATCCAAAAAGGCGAGATGGGCCGTCGAACATGTAGAAGGAAAAAGGAAGGTAATCCGTCTGAGGAGCTGCCATGGAAAATACCTCGCCGCTTCCGACGATCCATTTTTACTCGGATGGACGGGGAAGAAGGTAATCCAAGCATCGCCTAGGTTTCGTTCGTACGATTCGGTGGAATGGGAACCTATTAAAGACGGGATGTACTTAAGGTTGAGGACGAAGAAAGGGATGTATTTAAGGGCTAATGGAGGAATGCCGCCGTGGCGTAGCTCTGTGACGCATGATTCGCCTAAACGGACGGCTACTCAGAATTGGGTGCTGTGGAAGGTTGATGTGCTTGATATTGATCACAGCGGAACGGGGCAGGGGGAGGCGATGGTGGAGGAGAATAAAGTGGCCGTGGAGGCTGGGGAGGTCGACCGGCGGTCTAGTGTTTCTTCCACGGCGTCGGAGGAAACGTCGCAGGCGGCGGATTCCGGGTATGACGTGGGATCTCCTGGGTCGTTTGTATCCGTGCATTCATTTAAGCAGGTAATTTGTCTTAAATGCCAGTACTAGATCCATTTTTTCAAATCTGTTCGGAAAATTTGTCTGATATTTCGTAGAAATCGTGTCTGAATTCGGATATACCATTTGACTTTAGTATTTTTTTTTTTTTTTTTTGTGGGGTTATGTTTCGCTTCATCCGTTTCTTTCTTTTCACGGAACTTCACGATTCACAGTAAAAAGAAGTATCATGACATGACACACAATCGAAGAACCAACCAATATAAGCTAATATTTTTGGTTCCTATTTTCATGTGATCTTAAGTATACTTTATCTATTATAGTAATTAATTACTTGGTGGGTTCTAGAAATAAAATCATTTTAGCAATTCATATGCTATCTTTTAGCAATTGGTGGGTTCTTGAAAAATATAAGCGTCATTAATATTTAGAAGATTAAAGATAAAATGTAAAGGTAGAGGTGAAAATTATACTTCAAATTTTCAAAAATTAATTTAATTTTTTTAAACAAAAATTGAATCATAAAATGAATTTATTTTTTGAACGGATGGAGTACTTCTTTATTTTTATTACTAATTGTATTTTGGGATTTATTAACTAATAATAATATTATTATTAATTTAAATTATATTATATTATATTTATCTAACATTATCATTAATATTAAGAATTAATTTTATATATGAATTATTATATCTTATTTTAATAACATTAGATCCTAAAAAAATTAATACTTAATATAATAATATAAAAATAAATTCCATTTAGGTATTATAACATTTGGTCTAATGTTTTATAGGTATTTTTGTGTTTTAAATAATCTCACTTAGATCCCTCCACATTTCAAATTATGATCGCTTACGAATTTTTTATGTTAACAAAGTTTGATTTGGTTAAATATGTATAAATAAAGAATTTTTTTATAATAAATACAAAAATTATATAAAAATAATTCAAAATATCTGAAAATATTAAAAAAATATATATATTTTTCAATTTTTTTTTCAAAAAAAATTATCAGAAGAAAAAAATCACATATTTCTAAACAGAAAAGTTTTAGATTGTTTTAAAAAAAAATCAGTTTTTTTGTGGAAAAATCATATTTTTTCAAATAAAAATTTTCAGAATTTAAAAATCGTAATTTTTGTAATAAAAATTATAACTTTTAAAAAATTATATTTTTTTTATATTTTTAAGATTTATTCTTCATATTTAGGATTTTTTATTATTAGTGTAAATAGTCACCTAAGTTACGCTTAGCTTGACAATTGACATAATATTAATTTATTAGTAAAAAATGTACATAAGTGATATTAATTTAAAATATGGATGTATCGAACTGATATTATGCAAAACATGGGATACTTGTAAAATATCATGCCAAATGTTAGGTGCTTAAATGGAATTTATCCTTAATAATAATTATAATACATTTTTTGTCGAGAGAGGGGGTAGAAAAGGAGAACATTTCAAAAAATCGTAGAAAATTATTCAAATATCCATTTTAGGTAAGTCTCTATTTATAGATTTTAATTTTTTTCCATTTATTAAAAAAATCTACCTTTATTGCTAAAGTTGGTGTTTTGTGAATCAGAGGGGTTCTAAGGAATTTAAGGAAGAGTTGCGTATCGAGTGAATGCCGAGAATAAAATTTAGATTAAAATGAGTGCATGACTCTATAGTTATAGAGGTAGAGAAAGAGTATAAAAAAGGGTGGGGAGTGCTATGAAGTCGAGGACAGGAACGGTCCTTGCTTTGCACAGTAAAATCGCCTAGTGCAAAACCATGAGAACAGCTTGGAGGATGAGTGCGTCCCAAGATTTTGTGGGGTTGATCTTTATATTTTGGGCCAACGCCCTTAATTTCAATCGTATTGGTTTGAGAAATACTCATTTCAGTAACAAAGCCTGAGAAAATTTTTGACTGAGCTAGATTTTTTATTTTATTTAGCTTACTAATTTTCTCTAAACAAATAGTATCTTTTCCTTAAATTATATTTGTAATTAGTTTAACATTCTACAAAAAACATAAACCCTCATAATATTAATAAGAATAATATAATATCATCAACTTTTAATAATTAATTAATTATAATAAAGTGTTAGCTCTTATTTAATTAGTAATAAGATTATTTTGTACTGTAAATTTGTAAAATATAGTTATATGATTTTAGCAATAAAAAAAATCTTTTATTTCTAAAATAATTAATTTCGTACCTTAATGCTGTTTTTAAAAAACCAAAGATTAGCATGTTTGGAACTACTTATCAAAAGTAGTTATTCATGATAATTACTTATTTTAGAAATTTATTAGCCTAAAAAAGTTCTAAAATAAGTAATTATTATTGATAACTACTTTTAATAAGTAACTCCAAACATAAGCATATGTATCTGCAATTCATCTTTTTTGGTCAATATGCATCCTTCTTCATCACCGTACTAGCTAGCAACAGTGCCATTTATTACTACCATACTTGTAGCACATACATTCTCATTTCTTTATCACCAGACACCACCCATTAGTCCATTACCACTTCCACCCGGCAAATTTTCCCGTCAAGCACAAAATTTTCTGCTAATCAACAATAGAAAAGTATAAGTTGTCCTTAAGATTTGTTGCTTAATCCGTAGTTTCCATTAAATGGTATTCATGAGTTATCAAGATCTTATGGAAGGAATTTCACTAATCACTAGTTATCTAAAATCCCACCATTAACGTAGAATTAACAGCAATAGAAAGTTAGAAACCTTAATCCCTCAAATCTAGTCAAGATGGTAGAGGTGGATGGCGTTTGAGAGGCAGCAAGAAGAGTAATGCAAGGGGTAACCACGGATAGGGATAGGAACAATTTTGTATTTGCCTGAAAACGCCGTATGAAAATGCTGCTTCCTCCAGCGTTTTCAAAAACAGCGGATATAGATGAAAAAGCTGACTGTATCCATTGTTTACCAAATGACTCAATGAGCAATTTGAGCTTGTCAATCCACTGTTTAATCGGCTAACCTCTAATCAAACTTCTGTCTACCAAACGGGAGACCTCAATATTTCTAGTACACTGATTCCTGTAGTATACCATAGATTCCTAAAATTATGGAACCTCCGATGTATGGTCGAATTTGTGGACTTTTCAGCATGATTAATTTTCTGATACTTGTTAGGTTATGCTTGGGATGAGGGAAATGGATTGAGAGGAAATGATTAAGGGGAGAATAATTAAGGGGATAATGATTAAGGGAGGAAATTTATCCACCATTCTTGTTTGGTATGTAAGAGTAAATTATTCAAGGGAATATTTTCCTTATGTTTGGTTTGAAAGGAATAACTTATGTTAGAATAATATTTTGTTTTACTTTCTGCAACTGACGATCCAGAACCTCCATGTCTTGCTTTAATTTACCACAATCACATAAGGTACGCAGGATGGTATTATAAGTTACCACATCTGGAGCATCATTCATTCGGTCAAGGACACGAAGAGCATTGTTGATCTTCCCTGCTTTACAATACCCACCAATCAAGACATTGTAAGTGATAACATCAGGAAGGGCTCCAGACTCTTCAAGAATATCCATGACCCTAGTAGCCTTCCTAGTCTTACCTGCCTTACATAACCCACGAATCAAACTAGTACACGCAATAATATCAGGAATATCACCCCTATAAACCATACACTCAAGATACTTAAACCCTTCTTCTAACTTCCCATTTCGAACCAGACGACGTAGGTGATTATTACTCTCGTATTCCTCATAGCTGTTCGAAGAATGAGGAGACGCCGGCTCCCCAGAGGGAATTTGGTCACTCAATTCATCCCTGAAGTATCTCTCCTCATGAGATGAGCTACCATTAATAATATATGCTTCTACCTTCGGAACAACCAGTTCTTCATCTGCCTTCTGGAAGCCTTGATTTTATCCAAATTCGTAAAACCCAGTCTGAACTTAGAATAAACAGAAACAACTTTATTTGGGCTGAAACTGTCATAAACCGTAGTACAGGAGCAACCCAGTCTAGACCTCTAACGAGGATCTTCCTCAAGGATTCTCTTGTCGATCAAACGATACGCATTAGGTCTGTCATAGCCTCAGGAACAGGGCCGGCCCTGCCGCGGCAGCTTTTCTAACTCCGACAAATTGGCACTCAGCTTCTCATTGATCTGCCTGACAATATTCGGCAAGCACTTGAAAATAATGGTGGCTTGAATATGAACCAGCTTCTCGGCGAGAACGGGTATCCCGACGATAGACTTGTCGATCTTCGATAGAGACGGATGTGTCTGAAACAGCGATGCCTGTTGCGCACGCTCTTCCTCGTAAGATTCATCTCCTATCCTATTCCTCACGCAGACAAAATCGAGTCCGATGTTCACATTGTTGTTGGTGACGTGGATGACAATGGCTGTCAGTCAAGTGGATCGGCGGCGCAATCGTGGAGGACGAAGTCTTTATGACAATGGCTGTCGGTCGAGTGCTTCGACAGGCAGCTTCGAGAGGCAGGCTTCGCAGGTTCTGAGAGGAAGGCAGTGAATAGGAAAGAATGTTACCCGTGAGTTGAAAAGGGAAATTATTTTCCCTCAGCAGGCATAAAAATTTTACACGAGTAAAAATTTTTACTTATACCAAACAGGTATAAGAGGGGAAATAATTTCCCCCATATTTTTTTAGGTGCCTTTACGGCCGTTCCAAGCATAGCCTTAGTAGTACTTTTTCATCCCATACGCTGGCTAATTGGCTAGTCCAAACAGCAAATTTTGTACCTTTTGAAGACACGAATTTTACTCACTTTTCCGATGCTCCTTCCTTAAGCTTAACTTGGTACCACGCTTGTTATATTTTCAAAATAATGGATCATCTAAAAGCTTGCTTTGGTCTGGGCGATTAGTTGCCTCATAGTATTATGCTAGCCAATTTTTCTGAAATGGATGTACATAATGAGTAAGGCTGATTCCTCTGCAGGTCGTGGATCCTCTCTTGCCTTTTTGCGTCCAATGTTGTTAACGATTATAATTCTGTATCTCATACCGACTAGATTCAAAATTCGTTCAGTTTCTTTTCTCATCACGATGATACTGCTTGACCAAATGATTTCTATCTGCATACTCATATCTTCCCTACTTGCTTCCAGTCTCATCAGTCAAGTGATGCACACGAACTCCCAGACAGTGGATCAGAAACCAGTTCCAGCATTGATCTTCTCAATTCTCATTCGCACCCAGTCGAGATTCACATGGCCAAACAAATCCTCAAAGATGCAACAAACTTGGATTTTGAGTCGCTCATCTCTTCGGGCCGGCTCAAAAGGGTAGAGAAAGCCATATCTGTCCTCTCCAAGTCAGATACTGCCGTCATAGGCCCCGACATGAATCTCAAAGACCGGTTTCTATCCCTTATAGCCGACCATGAGTCAGCTTGTAATGACTTGACAGAGTATACGACATTTTCTAGTCAGAAACTACAGATTAAGAGGGAGTTTCAGAAGGATCTGGCAAAGGCGCAAGAGCTAGAGAGCATTGAGAATGATTGTAGCGACAAGCTGGTGGCTGCCATGGCAAGGAAAGAAGAGTTATTGAAGGAGCTTGCAGAGATTGAGGATAAGATCAAGGTCACGGGAGAAACGCAAGCCAAGAATGCTGCTGCGATCAACGAATTGATTGTTGGGATAAGTGAGAAGAGTGAGAACTTGAAGACGCTTGAGAAAGATGACAAGTCATGGCAACCTCGGAAAGCTGAAGCTGAGAAGACACTTAGGGAGGTTGAGGATGACTGGGCTCAGATGAAGAGTCTTTTTCATGATGATTGATTTGGCAGCTGGGTGCGCCATTGCTTCCGCCCTCACCTTGAGTGGCCTGGACCTCAGTTAGTAGTGTATTGCTAGAAGCTAGGCTTTTGTGATTCATCATTGAGAAAAGATGGGATGAAGTTCATGATGGATGATGAGTTTGATCTTATGTGCTGTGAAGGACAACACCCTGTTATTTGCTGAGATCTGAGGACATTTGATTTATATACTTAGCTGTTTTGATGAATATATACTATGCTATGTATAATATATTGAGGTCTCCACCCACCCATATATACACATACATATAGAGTTTTGTAATTCCCTTGTGTGATTGCGATTTTATCATGTCTTGAAATTTTGATTGTATGTACGTATCAATGAAATGTGACGATTGTTGAGGAGGAGACCGCAAAGAAATTATCTTAAGTTTGTGTTATCAGTTTCATGTCTTTATGTAACAAGAACTGCCGCTTTTTTTCTTGATGTTGTTCGAATACTTGAGATCCTACTGTAGTCTTCAAATCAATTGGAGAAAACAGCAAAGAAGATGGAATTTTACATATTCAACCAAATATGCTAAGCTTCAAGCTAAGGACTTGCATATGTATTGCATAGAGTAGTGGTCATGCAAGGTTAGTTGCAGCCGGTGCTCTGACTTGGCTTTAATTATTTGTGCGGAGACGTCGAGAACAAGTTCAGACGTGCCAGCAACGTGTTTGTTTTCAATAGTTATCAATAATAAGCCATCATAAATCCAGCCATCGAAACGTTGTAATGTTGCCTGCCACAAACATAATCGGAGGAAATCTATATATGCTGTTGAATTCAGCTGGTCAACGTTGTGTATCCATCAGCCTGGGACCTCTTCAAAGAAAAGAAGTCCTTCTACCGGACCAATTCAATTAGCAACCATTTCAATTCAAAACAAGCTTCATTCGCGTTTTCAAATCATCATTTTCAGAAATTAGGACGTAGTTCTTCCTTATCTTTGTAAAACTCCAAATATCTTCCTAACGACGCTAAGCTCCGGCTCGGCCCGGCTCTACACCCAGCAATTAGCATGGAGTACTTCGCAACAGGCAAAACCATCAGACTCAGAAGCCATCACAACAAGTACTTAATCGCCAACAAAGATGGAGAAACGGTTAGTCAAAGCAGTCGCAGCCACTGCCGTAAGGCGCAATGGACGATCGAGCTGGTTGATAATAAGCCCAACGTAATCCGCCTGAGAAGCTTTCATGGAAATTACTTAACGGCCACGGACGAGCCGTTCCTGCTGGGGATGACAGGTAAAAGAGTTGGACTGTCGACGCCAGTTTCAGATTATGATGCTTCCATTGAATGGGAACCCATAAGGGAAGAGTTTCAGGTGAAGTTGATGACGCGAAAAGGGAAGTTCTTAAGAGCGAATAAAGGACCACCGCCTTACAACAAGGCTGTGACTATTGATATTCCCAATAGGAAAATGACCAAGGATTGGGTGTTGTGGGGTGTTGATATTATTGAGACTCAGGTTGAGTGGTTGGAGAAGAAATCGTCCAGAGTAGGATTATTGGACAGTAGATCAAACAATTATAGTTTGTCTTCTTCATCTTCTTCCATGTCAGGGGAAGAGGAAGAGATCCTGCACATGGTGGAGGAGCAAGAGGAGGTCTGCAGTGTATCGGGCTCCATGTCTCGTCAGGCACCAGCAGCTGTTGCAGCAGCAACAACAAGATCTATTTCCGTACTTGCAAGGGATCAGGTAATATTTAAAGCTCTACCTGATGTTTAATTAACCGGAACATGAGATTTTACTCGCATAGATAAATTACACATAATGTGAGAGCATAGATAATCTATGATATGTCCGTTAATCTTTTCAACATCCTGGTCTAACAAGTCAAATATACATGTGTATAAGATAGACATATATACAGGTGACAATAATGAGGATTAAGGATTATAATTAGCAATCAGCATAGAATCAAGTTAAGACTAGCTACGGTTCCTTACTCTAGTGGCTATAACAGTGAGATACATATGGGCACTCAATGGGTCTATTCTCTTGGTCCAAAATTTTCTTATTTGATCTGATTTAAAAATTTTAATGTACTACTACTGCTACTATTTTATTACAGCCATTATTATAACTAATACCATTAATTTTATATTCTCTATTTATTATTATCAAAATGTTGTCAATCTAGTTTAATCTTGGGCGAGTGAATTGTATCATAACTAAAATATCTCACTTTTAAATCCTTCTATGTGTACATGGGTGAGTGAATTGTCCATATTGGTCTGGTCAATTTCCTTTTGTTACTTCTCTTATACAACACATGGTGCTTCAACCCATCTTGGATACAAATTTTTAGTACATAACTGGTCAAAAAAGTTATGAGATACAACGTAGTAGCCATCAACACATCCTACTCATCAAGATATGATGTCGAGCAAAACTTACTCAAAAGTCGTGATAAAGTTGTTATGAATAATGCTAATTAATTTATAGTTAGATTGTTTATTGAAGAGTGTTTTTATGTTTTACTTTTGTTTCACATTGTTTAGAGATCTAAAGTAGGATAGTTTTCTTAGTTTAATAAGATGCTTATTTTGTGTCTTAAATGGGATACTAAAACTTAAGATTTTTAAGAGCTTATAAAAATGATCACCCTAATCTGTCACATTTTGGATCATGTTTTAAGTTGAATATTATTTTTAATAAAGTATTTTTTTCAATAAATAAGAAAATCTATAAATTTATACAAAGCTCACAGGCTGATCTACAAAGCACTTTCTTGGGCCACTTTCTAGAAGGCATTGGGAAGGTTTATCTTTCATTTATATAGACTTTACAAAAGCTCAAGAATACATGAGACCGATTGCTACGTGTATGGTGTACCCTAACTTCATGTCCACCTGTGAAAAAACTACAAAACTACGGTTGGAGGCTATCAAACTCAACATATAACCTAAATATTGCTTGTAGGTTTTAAACACCAAATATAATTATATTACAAAAGATGATATACCAAAAGCGATATATGTGACTAAAAGTCCACAAACATAATAATATCTAAAACCAAAATACATCATATGCATAAGTTCTATATAGCTACAACTCTACACCCACAACTCCAAAGCCATCACTTTACAATAGGTACATCATTAATAATGACCTCACCCTCAATTATGTTATGCAACATATCATCTAAATGTTATAGTATTAGTATACAATAGCAGGGAGTTATACAATCTATCCAAAAGATATCACATGTGACACATAAATGTGTTATAACATATAAGACAAAACATGTGATAATATCCATGATAAACATACGATGCAATACAATAACATACAATAATATGACATGTTATATACAATTCACATAACACACCATATACTACAAAATGATGGTATACATGAGATACATACAATATGATGCCAACATTAATGAGAAACATATTATTAAGTCCATACTTAATAATCACACAATATTATTTCCTTATTTACATAGATATTTGGGATATATACTCCTAGCTATTCAAGCAAATAGAACCTACCAAATGATGCATGGCGCACTATGACAACCAGACCATTCATAAATTACTAACCTAGCACACGGTGGTAAGAGGTAATGCTAGCGCATAATGACAACCAACAGTAGCATTTTTTATGAAAGACCAAAATATTCCCCGGGTTTATAGATGTCATTTTATGGTACTTTTATTAGTAAATCAAATTAAAATTAAGACTTTTACTTTAAAATATTAACATCAAATACTGATATCATATTTGAAATTTCTAAATTTTGGTAAAATGACCAAAATAACTTTTATTACTTAAAATATTCATTTTCCACCAAAGCCTTTTATAACCCTTTTATGATTAGAATACTTTTACAATAAAAATCACTTTTTGTTTAAGAAAGTTATAGATTTGATGTAAAATACATAAATGTGGTAACATTCCCAAGTTTCACTACTTGAAAAATGTCATTTTTAATTATGATATTTAAGGAAGCAAAATAAGAAACGGGATGTTACCATTAAACTTAACATAACATAGGCATTCTATCATTCATGTCTTGCTAGGTACATGACTAAAACTACCAACTTATCTAAACACAATAAAAACAAGAAAGTACTTAAATGGCATAAGAATATAATTTGTTAGGTTTTACAACCAAACACATAAACAAAGAGAATAAATACCTCCAACATTAGGAAAATGTAGGGGAGAGTTTAAATACCCAACAAAAATAACTCAAAAACTTAATATAGAAAAAATTCCAGCATTGGATAGCCTAACTCTCTGAGCCCGACTCCCAAAAGCAAAGGTCATCTACTAAGAAACCACAAGCACGTGCATAGTATCCCCTACTCATTGAATAAGTAGGGGAGCGTTAATGGTACACAATTAGATCAGAACCTACTAAGTAAATCAAAGCCACCATATCATATAGGTTCATGATGCACATTGATTTAATTATGCATATACATATTCATGCTCATATTATAATGTCAAAACTTATGAAACCATATTAACTTTTAGGACGGAATTATAACCAAATCAAGTTGACATAAAGTGTTATCTACTATAGCACCCCTAAATTTTAGGACGGAAATTTTTTGTTTAAGACAATGTGGAAGCATAAAAACCAAAACTGAGGAATATCATTGTTGCATTGAACATAATAGAGGTATGATCATTCACCTAACTTATGGCTAATGCAAGGAAAAATGGAACCAATAAACCAAATGATCTAAAGAGAACTAACATGAGAGAATAACATAAAAAATATGATGATGCATCATAACATTGCAAAAATAGATGAACTAAAGCTAAGAGTTTAAATTACAAAAAGATCAAAATAAACTCAATGTAGTGGGGAAAAGAAACTAACTAATTTGATTATTCTAACTCTCAACTACAAAAGTAAATACTCCCTAATTTGGGGTCAGCTAATGGCTCATGTTTTCATCCTCAACGTACTCAAACTGAAAATTATATCCCTACAAATCATTATCTTCTCATTAGAACAATAGTTGGATCATCACAACAACTACACTATGTACTATCAATACAATAAAGTAATGATAAAACAAACTTATGCTAATATAGGGTAAGGTTCATGTTACATATAAGGGATCATGTAAGGTTCATGTTACATATAAGGGATTATGCTTGCTCAAATCATACATAGTAAACACACTAATACATATAACAAGCAATCATGCTAACAGATATTAAATATAGACATCCATTTCACTTAATCATAAATGAGAACCAAGTCTAACCATTCCATCTCAAGAATACCGAAGCCACCTAAAGGATCCCTATTAAGTATCTCTTAAGTAGTTTTTATTATCCTAATGGGGATGAACGTAAAACTTCAACTTCTGCCACCACTATACAATAGTGTCAAATGGCTTATATAGGAATATTCAACATCCATTGCACTTTGATTCTCAGACAAGGTGACAAACACTCAATTTTAGGTTTATAACACCCGCCACAACTATCACTAGTGCCAAAGGGAATGTATTGGGATCATTAACATCCACCATACATGGACTTCTAGATTATTAGTAACTATGGTAACCTTACCTTAAGTATGCTTGCTTGGTAATGGTTCCTAATATCCCTCAATCAAATAACAACTTCTTATGTCCAATTATTTAAGGCCAAAAAAATTAATATAAAGATAATACCTAAGGTGAATCACACAATCCAAAGTCAACCCATAAAAATACCAAAATTTTCCTAGAGGATTAGTCAACTAGTCCTACAAACTAGGTGGCTAGTTTGGGAACAAAAACAACAAATAGATCATGTGAAACAAACAAGCCAATTAACCGGTTTGAGGGTAACCAATCAACTAGTGAACAAGTTGGTTGGTTAATCCCTTAAATAGTTGACTAGTGCAAGGTCAAAATCAAAATATAATATTCTAGTATAACCAGTTAACTAGCAGTCCAAAATAAGGTGAATAATAGACCAATTGACTAGGTTTACCTCATACTAGTTGACTAGTTTCTCTAACTAAACAGATATATCATGCAATTAACTCTAAACCAATATTAAATCATTCTTATGTTTCTAACCTACTTTGAGACATAAAAACTCATACATAATCATGTTGACTGATCCTAGAACATGCATAGAAAGTCTCACTAACCAACATGCTTCAAAATCACCAAAATTCACCCAAGCAAACCAAGTGGCTAGACACATTATCATACTTCTAATCTAGCATACATATAATCAACCCATGCTTTCATAACCTCATGTTTAATTATAGGCCAACTCATAATTATATAAATAATGATCTCATACTTGAATTTAAAGGGAAATCCACATAGAGTATTTAATGACACATTAATAATAAAAAATAAGCTAACTACATATTAAGGTAAATTTGATTTATCTTTGAGAAAATAAATCTTCTAGAAAAAAAGACTTAGCTTGATGACACCCTACCTAGCTTCTTAATTTCCTAGGTAAAATCAAGGAAGCTAAAATTAGTAAGAACCTCAAAATTCATTTATAACACCTAAAAAATCAAAAGAAGAGAAGGGAGGATAAAATCCTAAACCCCAACCCAAAGTCCAAGAATGCCAAGAAAAGGAAACTCAAGGTTCTTGAACCCTTTCCCTACCTTAACCCTCCTTTAGTTAGGAAAAATAAAGAGGAGTTAAAATGAGGATCAAGAAGAAGGAAGAAGAAAAGAAATTTAGGAAAGAAGGTGGAATGAAGGTTGAACACCAAGGTTCCAACACTTAGAAAAAGATTAAAGCTAGGAGAGAATAGAGAAGAAAGGATATATGAGTGTGTTAGGAAAGAAAATTAATTAGTTGAGGGCTTAATAAGACTCTATTTGTTGAAAAAAGGTAAAGGAGAAAGAGATGTGGAGAGTAAATGAGCTAGAGTGTGTGGTACAACATGTAGGAGGTATGGGAATGGTGAAGGTGAGGGATTTTGGAAGTAAATCTAGCCACAAACAGACCCGAGACAAGCAATAAAAACATCAATGTAGGTATGCATAATGTGAATCAAAGGAAAGGAAAATGTTGGATTGATTACTCCTTGAATTTTAGAATCTAGCAGATTGAAATTTCTTGGATCGATCATGGCTTAAGTGGAAGTTACAGTTATTCTTCATATGTGATAAGGATTGGCTAAAGGAAAACCTTTGAATGTTGTTGCACATTCAAAGTCTCAAATTAGGAAGGAATGACCCGAACACTTTCTGGCCAGATAGTTCTCTAAAAGAGAGGAAAAACAAATGTTAAACTTGAGATTTTATTCAAATGATCTTTATTTCATATGCGTGTACAAGCTTAAGGGATATATATAGGAAATGGCCGACGTAAAGGCCTTAAACCAGCTGGCTTTCCCCTCTTAATGTAAGATTTTTAACTTACTTGAATTAAGCCTATATAATACCTAATCTCACTCATAATATCATCATTTAAATGATATTAATGACCAACATTACAAAGCTCTACAATCAACTATGGTACATACATGATATTACAACAAAACCCTAGCATACATAAAATATACTTAGGGTTTACAACAAGTTTAATATAACTAATGATATCACCACTATATCTTGTTGTAATATCATCCCATATATGTCATATCCTTGCATGCTTTGAATGCTTGTACACTTTAAGTCTTTTCTTGTGTGTTGACTTCTTCACCTTACAAATATATAATATACCTGCAAGAATGTCTTGAATTGTTTTCAATACCAAGTATAGAAATATCATCAAGAACATTTAAAATGATTGGCTCCATTATTAAGAATGGTAATTCTTCCTTACCTTAAGAATCATTTGAAACATGAGATACATTAGATGCACCTACATCATTCTCCCCAAGTTGAGAAGAATGTGTCCTCAAATTATAATCAGTATAATAAGGAGACAAATCACCAATATTAAAAGTTCTTGAAATTCCACCATAATGATCTGGAAGTTCAAGTTTATAAGTATTATCCCCAAATTTTCTTAGTATTTTAAAGGGTTTGTTAGCTCTTGGCATTAGTTTATTTTTACGTAAATTAGGAAATCTATCTTTATGCAAATGTAACTAAACTAAGTCACCATGAGAAAATACCTGCGGTGTGTTCAATAATTATTTGCTTGAGCTTTATACCCAGCATTAGCTTTCTCAATATTGCTGTTTACTTTTTGATGAAGTTGTTGAAAGAATTTGACTCTATCTTTGGCTTCATAATTTTTTAATTCAAATTTCTTGAAAGGAACCATATTGATTGGCATGTGTGGATTCACTCCATAAACCACTTCAAACGGACTAGCTTGAGTAGTACTTGATGGACTTTGATTGTAAGTAAACTTTGCATGAGCTAACTTAACATCCCAATCCTTAGTACTTTTATTAATCAAACCTCTTAATAAGTTCCCAAGAGTTCAATTAGTTACTTTGGTTTGACCGTCGGTTTGTGGATGATGTGAAGTGCTAAATAAGAATTTAGTACCAAGCATATGCCACAAATTTTTCCAAAAATAAATCATAAACTTGACATCTAGATCTGAGACAATACTCTTAGCCACACCATGAAGTTTAACAATTTCTCAAAAATTTAAGTCAGTAATATGCGTGGCATCATCGGTTTTATTACATGGAATAAAATGAGCCATTTTAGAAAACATATCTACTACCACAAGAATAGAATATTTACCACGTTGTGTTCTTGGTAACCCTAGGATAAAGTCCATACTAATTCCTTCCCATGGTTTATCAGGAACTGGTAAAGGTGTGTATAAGCCTTTGTGAAAGTAACTTTTACATTTTGGACATATAGAACATCTACTTATTATAGCTTGTACATTTTTAACCATTTGTGGCCAATAGAAATTTTCTTGTAATAATTCCATAGTCTTATGTATACCAAAATGTCCTGTAATGCTACCTTCATATTTTTCTTTAATTAGTAAGTCTCGAATACTAGATCTAGGGATACAAAGTTTATTTAGTCTAAATAAAAATCCATCTTGTATGACATAATTACCATGGTATCCACTTTCTTTACATGCATTGAATATATCCATAAAATCTTCATATTTAGGATACAATTCTTTTAACATTTCGAAACCTAAGATTTTGGCATCCATCATAACAAGTAATGTAGATCTATGGAAAAGAGCATTGGCTACTACATTTTTTTCCATCTAAATGTTTGACAGAGATCACAAAGGATTGTAAGAAGGTCACCCACTTTGCATGTCTCGGACTAACTTTCTTTTGACCATGTAAGTATTTTAAACTCTCATGATCCAAATGTAACACAAAGGGTTTTGGCCTCAGATAATGACTCCATGTCTCTAAGCTCCGTATAATGGCAAAGAATTCCTTGTCATAAGTTTAATAGTTAAGTTTGGCTCCATTCAACTTTTTGGAGATGAATGCTATAGGTTTCTTTTCATGTGAGAGGACACCTACTATACCAACTCCACTAGCATCACAAGTTACTTAAAAAAGAAGGTCAAAGTTGGGTAAAGATAGAATAGGATCATTACAAAGTTTAGTTTTGAGGGTCTCAAAGGCTTGAGTACCTTCTTGTCCCCAATTAAATTCACCTTTTTTCATGAGTTGTGTAATAGGTGTAGCTATAGTAGAAAAATCTTTAATGAATCTTCTATAAAAACTAGCTAACCTATGAAAAATTCTCACATCATGAACATTTTTAGGGATAGGCCATTCTTGTATAGCTCTAAACTTATAAGGTTCCACTTTAATTCCCTCTCAACTAACAATATTTCCTAGGAAAGCTACACATGGAAGCATAAAATCACATTTATCAAGTTTTCCATAAAGTTTAGCTTCCCTTAGCTTATCAAACAATTTCCTCAAATACACTAGGTGATCATGCCCATTTTACTTTACACAAGAATATCATCCAAATATACAATAATAAAATCACCAAGGAAAGGTCGGAGAACTTCATTCATAAGTCTCATGAAGAAAGTAGGTGCATTACATAGCCCAAAAGGCATAACCATCCATTCATAAAGACCATATTTAGTCTTGAAAGTAGTTTTCCACTCATCTCCATCCCTAATCCTTAGTTGATGATAACTACTTCTTAAATCAATCTTGGAAAATACTTTTACACCACAAAGTTCATCTGACATATTATCTAACCTAGGCATAGGAAATCAATATTTGAAAGTAATGTTATTCACTTCTCTCAAATCTATGCACATACGCTAAGTACCATCTTTTTTAGGAACTAGTAAGGTAGGAACATTACAAGGGCTCATACTTTCTCTCACAAATCCTTTTTTCATAAGCTCTTGGATTTATTTTTGTAATTCCTTAGCTTCTTTTGGATTACATCTATAAGCAGATTTATTTGGAAGAGGCATTCCAGGAATAAGATCAATAGTATGTTCTATACCTCTTTTAGGTGGTAATCCAGGAGGTAAGTCATTAGGAAATACATCATGATACTCATCAAGTAGCTTAGTTAGATTAGGATTATCATGTTTTTTCTCCCCAAGTTTAGAATCTTTAGCAACTAAGGCATAGCAAATTCCTTCTTCTTCTATGCACTTTTCCATAGCCTTCTCATGTAAAAATAATATCTTTTTATCATCACTCAAAGTCATATTATCACATAGAGAAGGTTTTAATCTATACAGCTGTTTTCCTTTTTTCACCACATATTCATTAGTTACTCTGTCATGAGTTGCTTTTCTATCATATTACCATGGTCTTCCTAAAAGTAAACCACAAGCATCCATAGGCAAAACATCATATAAAACTTCATCATGGTAGTCTCTAATGCAAAATGTGATTAGGGTTCTTTTTTTACCTTATCTCCTTTATCTTTGTTTAACCATTGTAAAGAATAGGGTTTAGGATGATTAGTAGTCTCTAAAATAAGCTTCTTAACCATTGCTTCACTAGTAACATTTATACATGAACCATTATCAATAATGAGTCTACAAATCATATCACCTATTTTACACTTAGTTTTAAAATTTTTCTCTCTTTGAGTAGGTGTCACATTAGGTTAAATTTGTAACACTCTTTGAAGCAAAAAACATGGGTCTCCTTATTCTTCACCCTTGGTTAAAATTTCATAAGGATTTTTTATTTCTAGATTCTCATCTTCACTACATGGTTCCATATCTTCTATTTCACTCAAGGTTAAAGCTCTTTGGTTAGGACATTCTCTAGCAAATTGTCCATATCTTTTACATTTGAAGCATTGTTTATTAGAAATTTCAACCACCTTATTTTTACCCTTTTCATCTTGATTAATTTTTTTTATCATATGAAGATGTAGTTTTAGGTGTAAAGGTATTTCAATAGGGTTTAGATGATGTTGAAACATTAGACTTAACATAGGCTTTGGTTGTTTTTGTTTGTCTTTCAAATTTTAATGCCAACTTAATCAAGTCATCAAGAGAATCATATGAAAACATATCAACTTTATCTCTTATCAAATTATTCAATCCACATAAGTATCTAGCACATTTTTGTTCTTTTCTTTCTTGGACATCACATATAAATGCTAGTTTTTCAAATTTTCTAGTGTATTCTTCTACACTAAACAATCCTTACCTTAGAGTTATCATTTTTACATACATATCTTGTTCATATTCTCTAGGTATAAATTTTTTTCTTAGGTGTTTTTTAAGTTTTTCCCATGACTTAATTTTTTATTTGTCATGTATTTCTCTTATCTTTTTTAAGTTGTCATACCAAATTCTAGCAAATATTTTGAACTTAAGAGTAGCAAGCTTACATTTCCTTTCATCATCATACTATTTAAATTCAAATATAGCCTCAATTTCATGCAACCATTCAAAAACCAATTTCACATTCAATTCACCATAAAATTCAGGAAGGTCTAGTTTGATACCTTGATCTTCATTAGGTGTATGTCTTACTTGGAATGGATGTGGTCTTTTATGATTGCTTGAGCTAGAAGAACTCATCTCTTCTTCTCCATCCTCGGCATGATTCAAATTTTTATATCCACGTCCTTATTTTTCTTGGATTACATGCCTCATATTCCCTTCCACACCATCTTGTGTGGCTTCCAATTGATTTGGCCATGGACAAAGCATCTCTTGATTGGCTATCTTGGCTTCCATACTCTGTATTTGCTGTTGAAGTGCCGCATGAGTATGAAGTTGGGCATCCATGCGCGTGGTCAAGATCTTGATAGACTCCACCAATGCTCGCACATCTTCACTTGCCATGGTGAAGCTACAACACCACACTTAACTTCTACAAAGAATTCAGCAGTTAATGGTAGTCCTGGAAGTCTACTTGCAGCCAGGATATAGGATAACTCTTGCTACAATTTATGCAAGTCTTGATGACTTCCTTGAAGTCTTGGTCATGAAAAGTTTGAAGGAAGGTAGCCAAGTTATTTTTCACTAACTCTTAGCTTGGAAGGATGTTTTCTTTATGACAAACAAACAGGTAACATAAAATATCGAAAGAAAATAATGAATATGTATGTCAAGGAAATGGTAACTTCAAGTGGAAGATGCTATAGATTAAGAAGACCTTGAAGAGGTGAAGGAGAAAAGGCAAGTATGTGTTGAAAGGTTGGAAGATAATCGGTAAGGTTCGAAGGTTGAAGCTCTTATTCGAACCTACAGGACTACCGAGAGAAATTTAAATGTGCCTTATCATGTAGATATGTATGGAGGAAAATTGGAAGAAGATTTTGCTAGGAAGAATCAAAAAGAGGAATGAAAAAGGAACATTATAAGGTTAAGGAATCAATGGAATGAAGTGCTGGAAGATTGAAGATGTTGATATGGACTGAAGAACAACGTCGAAGAAGGGAGGACTTCTTTGGTTGAAGATCAAAAGAACTTCAACAAGATTGGTGCAAGAAAGTTAAATCTTCAACCAAGATTTATGTTGAAGATTCAAGAATAGGATGAAGATGTAAGAAATGGATGAAGACACGCCCTGTATTGGTGGTTCTTGATGAAGACAACTCACGCATGAAATAATAAGACTTGCGGGTCCTGGATGATCGCTGGAAAAAAAAAAGAATGTCGAGCTTCAATGCCAAAACTTGATGTGAATCAAAGGGAAGGGAAACTTTGGATCGATTATTCCTTGAATTTTAGAATCTAGTATATTCAAATTTCAAGGATCAATCGTGTCTTAAGTGGAAGGTAAGCCTCGACTTGTATTTATTCTTCATATGTGATAAGAATCGGCTGAAGGAAAACCTTTGAATGTTACTGCACATTCAAAGTCTTGAATGAGGAAGGAATGCCCTGGGAACTTCCTGGCCAGATAGTTCTCCAAAAGAGAGGAAAAATAAGTGTTAAACTTGATATTTTATTCGAATGATCTTTAATTCTTATACATGTACAAGATTAGGGGATATATATAGGAAATAACCAACTTAAAGGCCTTAAACCAGCCAGTTTTCCCCTCTTAATCCAAGATAACTTACTTGAATTAAGCCTATATAATACCTAATCTCACTCATAATATCATCATTTAAATGATATTAATGACCAACATTACAAAGCTCTACAATCAACTATGGTACATACATGAATTTACAACAAAACCCTATCTTACATAAAATATACTTAGGGTTTACAACAAGTTTAATATAACTAATGATATCACCACTATATATTGTTGTAATATCATCCCATATATGCCATATCCTTGCATGTTTTGAATGCTTGTACACTTTAAGTCTTTTCTTGTGTGTTGACTTCTTCACCTTACAAATATATAATATACCTACAAGAATGTCTTGAATTGTTTTCAATACCAAGTATAGAAATATCATCAAGAACATTTAAAATGATTGGCTCCATTATTAAGAATGGTAATTCTTCCTTACCTTAAAAATCATTTGAAACATGAGATACATTAGATGCACTTACATCAATGCATATGAAGGCTTGAGATATAATAGGGAGGGGAAGAGAGAAAAAATATGGTTGGTGAGGAAAGTAAATCAGAAACTACTTTTGGTAGATTTTAATCTAAGCAAAATTGAATAATGGTCCGAATAAGAAAAAAATAATCCGAAGGTGCCAAAATATGATTATTAGAAAAAAAAAAGATCATAATAATATGGTTTCACAAACATTTAGCGAAGAATAAAATTAGAACTAGAAAGTATCTAAATGATCTAATAGAACCAGCTGACTAGCTACAAAATACTAGTCACCTAGTTTTCACAAAATAGTTGGTTAGTTCTTCTCATTTAATAGTTTAGGTTTCAAGATGGACCGAATGATTGGTTTAGGATATACCCAATAAACTAGTATACTTGAAACTCATATTTTTTACCAATTTTTCAAGGCTTTTTTTTATTGAATACCATTTTATTTCATATTAACAAAAAATTTAAACATATTTTAAAAGATTTAAAGATAAGGTATTACATTTGCACAAGGTCATAAGGCATGATAATTCTAACCAAGGTGTTAGATGCCTAAGTATCGATACTCCTTAACACATCATAAGTGTACTAGAGTAGGAAAGGTACTAGGGCCTCTTTGATCATGTTTGAAGGTTAAATACAACCAAGAGGTCGCACCTAGCTAATCCTTGATTAGCTACTTTGAGAATCAAAGAGTCCATGCTCGTTTGTATTCAATTCCTCTTTAAGTGATTAGTAACTTGTTATGATGATAGCATATAGAGGCCACATATAAACTATACCATCATACTTAACCATATTGAATTTCACAAAACCATATAATCATTATTCCATAATTAAAAAGAATAATGGTCAACTCATATGCCATACACAACATACCAAAGCCATTTAGCCAACATAATCCATTATATACCCTTAAAGTTTACTCTTGAGTCATTATGCCATTAAAATACATTCTTACCAATTAATCATCCAATTATTACATGGTCAAGTGAAAATAAAAACCAAATTCAAGGCAAAATTATAAGGGATGATCTACCAAAATGTCACAAATAACCTCAAAGAACTAGTGAACTAGTCCTTCATAACGAGTGAATTGGTATGGGAAGGAAATTAAAGCAAAAAAACCATCACATAAAACCTAATTGATTGATTTATGAATCAACTAATACAACCCACTAATTGGTCCAGCCCTAAAACTAGCTAATTGGTTACTAGTCAAGAGGAAACATTGGAAAGACTGTTTGGCCAAGTAATTAGTAAGTCCAGCCAATTGACTAGTGAACTAGTTGATTGGATTTTGACAACACTAATTGATAGGTTCCTTTGTAAATCTAGATTTCACTAATTAAAGTAACCCACAATCATTGCATTCTATACAAAACACTAACAAAATACACATAAATTCTAACCCAGCATATAAACACAACAAACATCTTGCTCAACAACCTTGCAGTCCTTATATCTAAATATAACGAAGCAAACATGCTCAACACCTTGAAATATGAAGAGGTCAACTAATCCACACATGCTTTTAACATCACAAAATTATATAATATAACATGTTGCATAATGGAAAAACAAGCCTAGTAAATATATCAACACATTTATATACCAACATATATATATAACTCATGTTTTTCTACAAACTTCCTAAAAATGAATTTATGGAATTTAATCATCCATTCACATCCATGACAAAAGGTAGGGGGTGTGTGTGTGTAACCTAAAGCCAAGAGTTTTAAAAATTAAAATTAGGAGATGTTATCACCACATAAATTATAAAGAGAGGTGTTCTCATTCACCTAACTCGTGATTAATGTGCATATACATATATATATATATATATATATACAGGATCAAATCCTAGAGTTTAAATAAATCAAAGCTCAAAAGCACAATTTATAACACTCCCATTTTTCACCACAAAATTTTTTTCATTTTTAAAACATTTATGGAAGCTAAAATATAAAAATACTCCAAAGGAAAAATGGAGGTGTTACACCTAACATGAGATAGACACCCTACCATCCATCCCATATTAGATATAAGGCTAAATACCTAACTAAAAAAACATAAGGAACTAAGTGTGCAAGAATAGATAACATAAGGATAATAAGAGGTAGGGTTTACAAAACAAGGCCACATTGGTCCAAAACATAATTAAATACAAAATGAGGGAATTTTGGGGAAAAAAGGGTAACTATAAAAACTTATGTCTCTAAAGGACCAATAAAAGAACATTCCAATAGAAGTCCACACTAGGAATATCAATGGCTAAACGCATAATAACCTAACTACTGGCCCTCTTCAAATACCCGCACAGGGTCCTCTGCTAGTGAGATTTAACAAGTGAACAAACAAGCAAGTATGTTAGTATGCTACGTATTGAGTAAGCTAAGTCACCGACTCATAAGAGCTCACAAAGCACATAGGGACATGGAAAGAAATATACATCATACTGTCACACATTCTCCTGCTCATATAATAATATACCAACTTATGTACTCTACTAACATGGAGTTCTTACTATGGTTAATTGATCATGCATATGGAAGAAGACAGTATCATGTTTAACAATAGATATGGGATTTATTAAATGTCATGCTTTACACCACATATAGGAAATTAATATTTTATTATACTTACCACAATGTTCATGGGTCATGAAAAACAACATATGATCATGCTAAATAATAAAATAATGTTGTGAGATACTAAATAGCTATAGGGTTCATTCCATTTATCCAATCATGATATTTGAATCCCAATATTATAAGGTAGTTAACTCATTTACTGATATTTCTATTTTCCTTTTTGAGAGAAGGGATAAATTATCCACCTATGGTCTCTTAATATCCATAGAAGTCAAACTAATAACCAAACGACATCATGTCTTGCCAAAGCCTATAGACCTGCCAATGGACATAATAGTTAGCTGAAGCCAAGCAATAACTAATGACCATAGAGACTAGGTGAAGCCAAATAAACTACCAAGGTAACCACACCCTTAAGTATCAATATCCCCTAGTATGTCATCAATATCTAGGGTGGGAAAGGCATTGGGATCAACTAGGATCCCACTTGAAGGCAAATTAATATGCCCTAAGGTAGACTAACCCCTAGTGGCTAATTGAGGATAGGATAATCTAAACCCATATAGCTCTCCATGATCTTTCACTTTAAGTGATTAATCTTTTATTATCAAATTAATATACCAATAAATGCCTATAGAGCATGCCAAGGCCATTACAAGTACATAATCATTCCAATGTATCCATCATAACCCTCCAATGGTACTTAATGATAGCATCATCAATACTAGACAAATTTGACCTACCAATTAAGTTAATTGATTCATGCCCAAAATTAAATTCCCATCATTTAAGAATCATACCATAACATAATATCAAGTCTCAAGCCACCACAAAGTCAAAGGAAATAAAATAAGCTTTCCAGGTGTAACCAGCTAATCAGTTATATAAATTGGTCTATTGATTTGGCACATCCAAACCTTAACATCCCTATCAAAACCAGTTGATCCGTTTGTCAAACCTATCAACTATTCTAGAGACCAGTAGTTTGGTTAGACCAACCCAAATGATGGGTTTAAATCAAGACCAAAATAAAGTCACCACAATCAAATTAGTCAATTGATTCGACTAACCATTCAACTATTCTAGAAATCGAACAATCTGTTCGGTTGAAGTAATTGATTGATCTATGCATAAACAACATAGACATGCATTTCTACACATGATTCAAACCTCAAAAATCAACCATATCATATCCATGTCATTAGGCATTGCAAAAACTAAGATTAAACATGTAAAACTGCTATATCATGCTGCATTACAAAAGAATCGTCAAAACACATGCATAAACTCATATTTTTTCAAAAATAACACAACAAAATGCATGATTCACCACAACACTACTACCACCATGTAAGCATAATTTTTTTTAAGATCTATAATAACCCACAAACTCATGCACTTCACACTCAAGACAAGAATGATTTACTTAGTGAAGCTTAGAAAAATCCACACCAAATGGAAACCTTGAGCACCTTAAAAGATAGATTAAAAATATAATAAAAAAATATCTTTAAAATCATGCAAAACTAAAAAAAATAATTGGAAGAAAAATAGAAGATACTACCTCACCAAAGTGGACACCAAGAAAAATTAACTTAACCCTAATCTTTTCCTAAATCTATTCCATTCTTGCTTAAGATTAAAGCAAGAAGTTAGAGAAAGGATTAGAAGAGGTGAAGAAGATCAAAAATGGAGTATAAAAAGGATCAAGGACTGGAGATACAAGAGAGAGAAAGAGAGAAATAAGGTCATATTGGTGGATGAAAGGAAGTAAGGGAAAATGAAAGCTGAGGTGAACTATATATTCAAAATCTACTAGGGAAAAAAGATAGAGGTGTATCTAATTGAAACCCTAATTGTCCAACTTGATTTTAGGCAATGTAGAGAGAGTTTATCGAGGAATGGGTTAATTTATTTGATGGATTAAATGATGACGGCATAAAAAATACAAGTCAATGTACCATAGGAAAATTCAAGAAAAAAGAGGGGAAGAAAATGGCATAGGAAACAAACTCTAGATGTTGTAGTGATTTTTTAGGACGGAAATTGTCTATCCAGATCTTCATAGAAGAGAGAGGGAGAAGGAGACAAAGTATGTGGTCATCATCCTTCTATTTTTTGTCAACTTTAGCACTTGAATCCTTCTAGGTAAGAAAAAACTTAGATTAATCATTCAAAAACTATAAAAGATGATTTGAAAACAAATTGATGGTTAATTACTAATATTCAAAATTATTAGAAATTTTTTTCCATAAAAATAAGATTTCAAAAATGACATAGTTCAAGGAAATAGTCAATTATCATAACACACCCATCGATTAGTTTCAATCAAATTGATCGGTTTCCCATAATAGTGTGCTAGTTAACTTCAACCAACAACCCAAGCTAAAAATGAGAGACCAGTCGATCATTTCATAGAATTGGTTTGCCTAAAAAATCAAGTTCTTCCTTATTTTCCAAACTTTTTCAAATCCTTTGCAAATCGAACCCAAATTGCATTTCCAAATCAAGATCAAACATAGACTAATCATCATCAAGCACATAAATGTTAACACATTAAAGATTAAATTTATGAGAAATTCTATAAATAAGTATAGGATACTCAATCGACCATACCTAAACTCCACTATGATCTATAGTAATGGAATTAATCCAACTAGGTGTTCCGAATTGATTACACCAAATATAAGAAATAGGATACCACACTTGCCTAACCGTGGACATATATATTTCAAGGGGACTTGTATAGGGATTCCACACCCACCCAAGCTTGGTAACCAATGTCATGGTTTCCTACTATAGTATATTCCTAATCCATAATATTCGCATACCCCTTTGGACCCTATAGAGAAGGAAGTGTATTACGTAAATAATCATAAAACACAAGGGGAATTTGCACCCCACTAGTCATGCATCTACATGGACCCTGTGTACTAATGATGCCTGATGGTTTGCCACAATATCCAAAGATACTAACTAAACAGTTAGAGGAAAACAAAAAGGTGACAAGACCACTAACTTAAGGTTTTGGCCTTGAGAGTTGGAGAAATTTGGCTTGAATGATATCTTAATAGCCAATCAATTATAGCTAAGGCATCCAAGTTGTTAATTACAAATTATAATTATTTAAGACATTACACAAAGAGTGGATTTAAACTAAGCCTTGTGCATGGTCAAACCTCTGGCAAAGCCTAAATATAAGACCTTAAAATATGCTCAAAATGCCCATAAAACCAATCGATGGATTCCACCCAAACAAGTTAGTCAGTTAGGGAACTAAAATAGAAAGTAGAAAATGTGAAATAGATAAACCAATTGTGATATGGATATCCTACCACTCATTTAAACTCATATGAAATCAAAATTAAAAGATAGATTCAAATAGAATTTTCAAATAGCATGACTACCAAAAATGAAGGGAATATGGATGAAGTTGGGTTTGAATCATAAGCAAGACTCATAAAAAATGCAACACAATAAGTTAAGTTTGAATGATTCCCCAATAATCCATTCAAAGGTTTCTAATTAGGAAATCTCTAAGTAATTCCTAAATTAAAGATATTATCTCACAATAGAGATAATTTTAGCCAAAAGATAACTTCAATTATTATTGAACTCAATATAAGTTTTATATGACATGTTATGGCCTATTTGTAGGTAAAATACACATGCCTAGTGGTGTAGGAACAAAAAAATTTCCTCCTTTAGTTAGTTACAAAAATTTCATATTAAGACCACTTGTAACAACCTCCGAATAACCCTAATTATAACTAATGACCATGAAACAACTTGACACATGTCACAACTAATTAATCACTCTCCATTTCCAAATAATTACACATGTAATTAAGCTAATTAACCTACCATTAGGTAACTAATGATAATTAGACAATATCGTTACATAAAATGACATAAAATTTAAATTTAGCATCCCCTAGGGTTTTAACTCAAGTTGCCAATAGTCATGGATGACTTGAAACCTCCTTGTCGCCACATAATCATGCTTGACACGTAATCATCATTAGCACATCTTTAAAGATCTGTTAGGCTATTTTCATTATAAGAAAATTCCTTATTTCATCTCAAAACTTCAAGGAAGTATTGTAAATGGAAGAAACGCCTTCAAGAATCTCAAGAACATAATTAAGCACATTTCAAAAAATATTTTTGGATAGTAAAACAAGGATGTTCCCTCATAATTTTAACTATTTTCTCATAACCTATGAATTTGTATAAACAAGCTAACAAGTTAAAGAACTGACCAGTTGACTTGTTATAGGTTGAAAACAAAATGAATAAAAATCATAGCTAACTAATGATTGACTCATCAAAATCAATCAACTAATTTGCTTAAAGAAACACAATAAACATTTAAATGCATAAAATCTAACCCAGCTTCAAACCAAACATGCCTAATAGGCTTTCATACCTTCAAGCACTTAGTAAACTCATGTTTATCATAATGAAACACATTACATGTGTTAGAGATCAAATAGAAGCCATTTAATCATGCATATTCTCAAACTCCATAATTGGCCAAGTAATTCAAACATGCTCATAAACATAAATCATGCTTGTAAATAATTCATTCTAAGATACTTGAACATTATTAGTATGCTTGCACATATGATGCTTGAATTTGGAGAAAATGATGCCCAAATGTACATGAAAAATACATAAAACACATATCAGCATAAGGACTGAGCCACTAGGTATGCTCATCTTATCTTAGCTAGCAACCGCAAGCACTTAATAAAAGAATTCCCCCTAGTTTGGTAGCACAATAGTAAAGCACTTAGATGAGAAAGGAAATTCCAACAAACCAATTAATATCATTTCAAAAGTCATAAAAATAGAGGAAAGTAGGGGACATTATCACGCCAACCAATACTTAAATCAAATTTAAATATAACCCTCAACTCTTTTAATATATTAACATCTCTTTGTTTAAAAACAAAGTGAAGTAAAAAAAAGGATCAGGAAGAATAGAATATGTAACAAAATCTAGAAAAAAAGAAGAGAAAAAATCCTTGCTACAATGAACAAATATAGAGGAAATGAGAAAAAAAAAGGGAAAGTCAAGATTCACCTAAGAGACTTGGTATGATGATGATAGAGGATCAGATAAAGGATCAAAAAAAGAAAAAGGAGAAGCATGATGAATGGGGAAGGCTACAAAAAAGAAGGCATAAAACCATGATACATAGGCAAATTCGTGTATGGAAATGAAGGGCCAAAGTATTATATGTAACACCCCTAAATTTTAGGACTAAAAATATTATTTGAAGTTAATTTGGAAGCATTAAAAACAAAATCAAGGGTTATCACCACTGCATCAAACATAAAACAAGTGTGATCATTCACATCACCCATACCTAATGTAAGGAAAACTAGAACCAAACAAACAAATGATTTAAGAGAAAAACATGAGATAATAATATAGATGATATGCTAATCTTATACAACATTCCAAAATATAGGACTCAAAGATAAGATTTAAAATAACTAAAAGATCAAAAACAAACCTAGAACAATGGGTAAAAGAAACTAGCTAATCTAATGTTTCTCAAACTAGTTAATCAATTTGGTTAGACCAGTCGATTGGTTCTGGCAAATCGGTTGATGAGTTTAAGCAAAGAGCGAACAGAGTCACTATAAACCATCTGGTCATTTGGTTTAGGCTAACCAATTGACTATTCTAAGGACCAATCGATAAGTTAAGATTAACCAACGAATCAATTTGCTCCTATATAGCACATAACAAACATTTTACATGTCCATACCATAACTTGTCATAACAAAATACCAAGATTTAACATGCTCATAAACTAAATTATGCTTCATTTCAAGAAAATCAACCTTATTTCCCATGAATTAAGCATTTTTGTTAGTATTTTAAATTAATTCAACATGCTTCAGTTAAAAAACAAACTCTCATGCATGCATATATAATTAACATTTTATAGAATATATTAAATCACATGATTGTTCATGCTACATTTCAAAGGTTAGAATGACTTGCTTGATGTTTAGCATAGTTTCCCACTAGAGAGGAAAAACTCAAGCTGGAAGATTTCAGCATACATAATCTTTAAAAAAAACAATTTGAAATTCATAAATCGTTACATAAATTTAAAAAATAATTACTCAAATTAGGGAAGGAAACAAACTTACCTTTTTTAAGAGAAAATAGAGTATGATTCAGCTGAAAGCAACTCAACTTTCTCCTAATTCTAACTCTTTCTTGATTAAGGATAAAACAAGAGGGAGATTTAGAAAGAATCATAAGAGTGAATAGAGTTCAAATGTAAGATCAATGTGGAGAGGAATAAGCACAAGTGCTTGATGACTCTATTTTAGAGGTTGAAAGAAGGGTGAGAAGGATGGGTGACTAGGGTTATTTATTACCAACAAATTAGTTAAGGAACAATTATGGTTATGCAACATATTGAAAAATATAATTTTACGATTGAAATCAGAGTTGAATGGGCAGATTTATCACGAATAGGTTGGCTTCCATTTCAAAGCTCAAAAGGTGATTTTTTAGAGAATGTAGGTAGAGCTTATCTAGAAAATATCAAACAAAATATGTGAAATGGAAGATTTTTGTAGGAAGTAAATCACCTAGATATGTAGGGTCAATTTAGAAATCAAAGCATACTTCCAAAGGTGTGTAGCAGAGAGAGGACGAAGAAGATAAGAGTGAGGTCATCATCACCTTCAACTATCAAAATGGAGCCCTCAAATATGTTCAAGGCTGTAACTAAAGATGTATAAATGATCAAAGAGGTTAAGGATCACTCAAAAACAACTAAGAGTTGGATTGTCAAAGTTCTATTTTTATGTAAGAAATTTATCAAAAAATTAAACTTTGAAAGGCACTCGGGTATATTTTATTTTATAAATCTTATAAAAATACAGGGTATTGCAACACTACCCTCTTAAAGAAGCAGAATCACTAGAGCCTACTAACAAAAATCCAAATACATTATATAATACACAACAATTTAGATAATCTATTTAACAAGGCAAAATGGATTACTACCCCATTTAAATAAAAGGTCAAACCAATAGATCTCACCCTAGAAGAAAAACTCTATGTATTTAGCTTGAATCTCCTCCTTAGCATTCAAAGTGGCCTCCTCGACACCATGTCATGACTAAAGGACTTTCACTAGCATGACAGTCTTCATCCGCATTTCTTGAGCCTTTATGTCTTGAATGCTTACTGGAAGTTCTTCGTAAATTAGAGGTTCATCAAGTTCTAACAACTCCCATTGATGACATGCAAAGGATCTTCTATACACTTCTTCAACTAGGAAATGTGGAAGATGTTGTGCACACATGATAATTCCACCAATAGGGCTAAATAATAAGTGACCTCACCAACTCGATCTATAATCTTATATGGTCTAATGAACCATGGGTTGAGCGTACCCTTTCTATCAAACTTCATTACTCCCTTGGTAGGGGAGACCCTTAAAAAGACTCTATCACCCATCTCATAACCATTAGTTTGTCTTCTAAAATCTACTAGATCTTCTTCCAATCCTAAGGTTCTCTAATATAGTAGTGAATTAGTGAAATTTGCCTCTTTTTTTCCTCAATCATCTCTAGTCCCAACACAACTACCTCACTGATATCACTCCAACATAAGGGGATGCAACACTTTCCCTCGTACAACGCCTCAAAAGGTGCCATCTTAACACTTCTGTGGTAGTTGTTGTTGTAAGAGAACTCAATCAAGTCCAAGAAGTCCTCTCACCTGACCCCAAAATTTAATATTCATGCTCAAAAAATGTCCTCTAAGGTTTCATTGATCCTTTCTATTTGACCATCTATGGTTGGGTGAAAAGTAGTACTCATCTTCAACTGAGTACCAAAAGTAGCTTACAAATTTATTTATTTTTTGGTAAGTAATGTGTGGATTTTGTATATTATACCAAAGAGGTAGAAATGAGTACATCAAAATGGTTCTCAAGACATCAACATGAATTCATGGTATCAATCAAGGCTAATATATGTTGGTATGATTTACATGCATTGAAACCAATTGCACGAGTGGCCAAATCCTTCAAAATGAGCTTCTTGAGGTGTGTCCAGGGGAGGTTAGTGCACTGGAAAATTTGTCTATTACATTCTTCCCAAGTGTGGTAAATTGTTGTAGCAAATAGGGTTTGGAAGAAATTTATGTGAGCTCTCGGTCCTCTACCTTTCTTGTTTAGCCAGTGGGTGATTTTGTGCCAACTAGTGGACTTCTAGAGGCATCCAGTAGCTATGATTAGATTAGACCATAATGCTTGGGAATATGGGCAAGTAAAAAATAAGTGTTCAAGAGTTTCAACTTCAGCATTGCAGAAGACACGATATCTTTATTTTGCTAAAAGTGTGACAGGAATCTATTATCTCGGTTTGACATGATATCTCTAGGGATCCTATGTAGTGACAAAATGTGCTTTCTATAAACGTTGGCTTTATGCTCCATGTTATCTTCATTGGTATAAACACTGCCCAACTAGTTAGATGATCTATAATAACCCATATGGAATCAAATCAAGTATAGGTCTTCAAGAGATCCACAACAAAGTCTATAGATATGTTGTCCCACTTTCACTCTAGAATTTCTTGTTGTTGTACTAGTCCTGTTAGTCTCTTATGATATATCTTGGCCTTTTGACAAGTCAAACATTATAAAGTGAACTCTACAATATCCCCTTTCACACAAGGCCACCAATATACCTTCTTCAAATCCTTATACAACTTATCTCTTGTAGAATGGATAGAATTAGGAGTATAATGACCTTCCTCTAGGATTTTCTTCTTGAGCTTAACACATACTCGTGGTATGCACCACATACCATAATATATTACACTACCATCCTCATAGATCTAAAACCCCTTGGCTCTACCTTCTTTAATACCCTATTTAATCCTATTGAGCTTAACATCACCAAGTTAACTAGCTTGAATCTCATCAAAGATTGAAAGCGTGATAGTGAGTGTACTCATCCTTTCTTCCAAATTACCAGTAATGATCAACTCAATCTCCATCTCCCTAAGCTCTTAACAAAAATGATATGGTAACACCATTATGCTCAAGGAATATGACATCTTCCAACTAAGGGCATCTGCTACCACATTAGCCTTATCCTCATGGTAGGTTAACTCTAGGTCATAGTTCTTGACTAATTCCAACCATCGGTGTTGTCTCAAATTAAACTCCTATTGTGTGAAAATATACTTGAGACTCTTATGATCAGTGTAGAACTTAAATTAAACACCATAGACATAATGCTTCTAAATTTTTAGGTGAACACCACCACAACAAGCTATAAATCAGGCACTGGGTAGTTCTTCTCATGTTGTTTTAGTTACCAAGAAGCATATGCCACCACTCTCCCATGCTATATCAACATGCAACCTAACCCATGCTTAGAAGTTTCATTATATACTTCAAAACCATCTGATCCACTCAATAACATGAGCACTAGGGCTATAGTCAAATGTCACTTAAACTCCTTGAAGGTTTCACCATACTTCTTATCCTAATGGAACCATATACCACTCCTTAGCAAATTAGTCAATGGGTGAGCTATATAGGAGTGGTCTATGACAAACCTATGGTAGTAACTCACCAACCCTAGAAAACTATGCACCACTTTGATAGAAGTTGGTTCTAGTCACTTATAAATTGCTTGAACCTTCGAAGGACCAACAACCACACCATCCCTTGAAATTACATGCGTAAAGAAAGATAATTGATCCAGCTAAAACTCATAATTGGAAAGGTTGGCATACAACTTGTGTGTCCTTAAAAATGCTAATATCTATCTAAGATGTTGTTCATGCCTCTTTTGATCACTAGAGTAGATTAGGATGTCATTGATGAACACCACAAGAAATTGATCCAAAAATTGTTAGAAAAGCTGGTTCACAAGAGACATAAATGTGGTTGGGACATTAGTGAGTCCGAAAGGCATTATAATGAACTCGTAATGGCTATATCTTATCCAAAATGACATCTTTGGAATATTCTACTCTGTTATTCTCAACTCATAGTATCCTAATTGAAGATCGATCTTGGAGAGCATTAAAGCTCCTTTGAGTTGGTAAAATAGATCATCAATAATTGGGAACCAATAACGGTTATTTAGCATAACTTGATTCAACCCTTAGTTGTCAATGCACAATCTCAGGCTCCCATCCTTCTTCTTACCAAATAAGATCAATGCTCCCTAAGGTAATATACTTGGTCGAATGTAACCCTTCTCTAGAAACTCTTTTAATTAAGCCTTAAGCACCTTCATCTCTATATGTGTTATGTGTTATGGTGCTTTAGATATCGGTTCCATCATTTGCATTATGTCCACAGTAAACTAAACATCTTGAATAGTTAACATGCCTAAAATATCATTAGGAAACACATTGGGATACTTTTAGATCACTTTAATTTGATCAAGCAATGTCTCATCAGCCTTAGTAACTCAAAAACTACACAGGAAGAGGGGATAACTCTTAGGAATAAGAGTACTCATCATGATTTCCTATATAACCTTTATAGAGGGGTTAGACTCACACTTCCAATATTAGATCCTAACACCCTTTGGTCCTCAAAGAACCGCATGTTCTTGCACGCACTTTATCAATGCACAATATTTCCCCACATGTCCATTCTAACAATCACATTAAAATCATGCAATTCAAGCACCATGAGATCTAAGGAATCGCTACTGCCCCCTAATTATCAAGTCCAACCCTTTATAGAGCCTAAAGCACACAATCCTATCCCCCAAAAGTAACACAACAGAAGTGGAAATACTATGTGTGGAGATAAAACAACTCTAGCTATGAATGTCGATGACACAAAAGAATGTGATACACCAGAGTAAAATATTATGCATGCTATAATGGTAGAGACAATAAGCATAATGGTTAGCACATCGAACTAACACACTAGCCAAGTTTAGCTAATCATATTCAGGAATTTGCATAGCACTACCTGACTCTTGAGCCTACTGAAATAGGTGGGCCTTCTAACCCTTAGACTGATTGGTATGGTTAATAATACTAGCTAGCAATAAAGAACTCTTAGAGTGGGTGGTTATGAATGTTGTATAGATCTGATGCTCTAAGTTCAAGATTAACCTCTTTGAACCTAACTACCTTGGGCATAACACTCATAAGCTTTGTATCCCACCATACCACATCCACAGCAAGTTACCTTATTGCCTTCGCCATCCACTCCCATATTATCTACTCCACAATGCTTCAAATAGTAATGCCTCTCCTCAACACACCCCTAGATTGACATCTAGATCTAGATCTTGACCCCATACTCTAGCCATACCTAGGCATCATGCTATCTCCAGAGTAGGACTTTTTCCTATCGCCTAGATACTAGCTACCCTTGAACTTCCTCTTGCTCCCAAACTTGACATTTCTAGCTTAGATGACTCAAGAAGTCTCCAAGATTTGCATGTAAATTTCAACCATGTCTAGAGAGGTAACTCTCACCAAAAATCCTGATATCTAACCCTAGGTTAATCTTAAATCATTGAACTTGCATCCCCTTACTAGCCTCTACCTCTAGATTGAATTGGACCAAGTCCATGTATAACACCCCTAATTTTTGAACTAGAAAAATTCATTTTTTGAAGATAATGTAGAAGCATTTGAAAAACAAAACTGAAAAATGTTACTACCACATCAACCATAAGGGAAGTGTGATCATCACTTAACCCATTCCTAATGCAAGGAAAAAAAGGACATCATATGAAAAGATGTATGCTCATAATATTTATACAATAGTACAAGATAATAGAGGCAAGAACCATAATATAGATAGAAATAGTATGAAAGTTTACAAATCTAAACATAGGAAATTGAGCCAAGATTTTAAATAACCAAAAGAATAAAAACTTCCCAGTGTAGTAGGCAAAATACCTCTAACCAGTTAGCCCAATTCTTAAGCATAAACACAAATCTATGACCCAAAGCTATTGCCCACTAATAGTCCACATCATCACTCTTAGCATACTCAAATTGAGATTTGTACCTCTACACATCGTCCTTTGATCCCTAGACTAGAAGTCGGATCATCCCAGTGACCACACAAGTGTAGTATCAGTATAATGAAATACTTGTAAAACATGGTAAGACTCATGCAGCACATTGAATTCATATAGCAACATGATGATAAGAACATCAATACAAATTAACACTTACCATCATAGGAGTAATACAACAAGACATTCTTGCATAGAAATCACGAAAGGATAACAATACAACAAAAGTGTTACAATCCATATAATATAAACCATATTAGAATTCTCCCTTTAGTGATCACATAGTTCTAGTTAAGAAGATGGTTAGTTCGATCACACCCAATTCTCGACTATGAACAAAAGTTATGGAAACAAAAATAATCACAATGGGATACCACACCCACCACACATTGAGTGTACCTGTTGTGAGGGCCAACACAAATTAGAATACCACACCCACCATACATGATATAAGTACATCAAGGTGATTATATTGGGATACCTCACCTATTGCACCTTAAACGCCTCTACTGTAAGGGCTAAAAAGTTCAAATATCATACGCGCTAAAGCAATGGACAATACAAAGTGCTAGGAGGCTTGTACCGGGATACCTCACCCATCTGTACTAGATACTGATGTCATGTTGGTCTACCATAGTATAAAATCCTATACCTCAAAGATATGCACATATCCCATACCGAATACAACCCGTTAAAGAAAGAAATAGGTACTGAGTGAAAGATATAAACAATAGGAAAACCCACCCACTAAATCCTACTTAGCTACTTTGAGAGTCAAAGAAAAAGGCTTAAAAAATCGTATTACATTATTATATATTTTCAAGTGTTATCATAAATCATAAATAAAATATATAAATGACCAATTAGGTGTTTCTAAGTGATAACACCAAACACATCACAAGGCATAAAAGCTATTTCCAAGTGATAACACCATACACATCACAAGGCATAAAAGCTACCAATTAAGTGTTTCCAAGTAATAACACCAAACACCATTAAATTCCATTATTAGGAAAATTAGGTGTTTCTAAGTAATGACAAGAAACACATCATAAGGTATAAATCCATCAATTGGGTATTTCCATATGATAACACCAAACATAATTAAATTCCATTATTAACCAAATTGGGTGTTTCCAAGTGATAACACCAATCTTAACCATTTCAAGTCCCAAATCTGACCATTATGATTCTTATTAAATTTGGGGCAATCATAGTTGAAATCACAAGTTAAATGTTGTAATTAAATGGAGGTATTAATACAAAATACCCAAAATATTGACAACAATTAACAATCAAACCAAGAGGCATATAGTTAGACCAGTAGATCAGTCCCTAGGACCAGTAAGTCGGTCTACTATTGCTAGACCTAAACTAAAATTAACAACAAAGAACCAGTTGATTGGTTGGTCTCAACGATCAACTATTCATTTGAACCAATTAATGGGTTTGGTATAACTGGTCGATGGGTTGAAGTAGAGACCAAACCACTTTATTTTGTAAGGTTACCAGCCAATGGGTTTGCCAAATCGATCAACTGGTCATTGGAACCAATCGAATGGTTTATCAAACTAATCGACTGATATAAGGACCAACTACTCCAAAATTCCAAACCATACAACTGCTCGCACAACCAGTCAATGAGCTTGATGAGTTAATTAACAATTCTAGGTAAAACATTACCCACACTTGAGATGCACATGACCAAAATTTAGCAACTTTACCATATTAATCCTAGCATCTTTTTATGTTATAAATAACATGAAAAGACATGCTACGCACATGGAATTATATGGACACATAATAATGTAGGTATTTGAAAGAATCATGCTCAAATGGATAACTCATGCATAAAACTCAAATAAAATCCAACAATGCTAACTTTATGAAGAAATTCCACCACGTACTCAAATTCTAGGGTACAATGTGACCATGCTCACACAAGATACATCAAACTCATAGAACCTCAATAAGTAACAGAATTGTATTCCTGTTAAAGGTAAGAATGCCCTACCTTAAAGCAATTCTTCTAGCACAAAACTCCTACCCGATAGCTATCTAGCAAAACCTTTATTCTTAAGAGAATCAAAGTCAAAACCATTGAATCCCTTTTCAAAACTCCATTAAAATCAAAGAAAATTAGAAGAACAACAACAACAACAAAAAACATAACCCAACCTTTTCTCAGAAACATAATGCCAAAGGAAAAGAATTGAAGCCTTCAACCTTTTTCAAACCTTAATTCTCTCTTACTTAAAGGAAATAAGGAAGGAATAAGGCTAAGATTAGGCGAAGAATGAAGGAATGCTCAACACTTAGGAAAATTTTCCACTAAGAAAAGGGAGAAGAGAGCAAGAATAATAGGTGAGGACTGATAATGCATTAGCAATGAAGGGTATAGAGGTGAAGCTACGTTTTAAGGAGAGAGGGAGATGGGACTAGTAAGGTTGAGTATGGAAACTAAGAGGTGAGGACTGACTTGATGGAGTGATGGGGGTTAAGTGCAATAAGGAAGCGATATGGCAAAGAGTTGGTGAGTTAGAGAAAGGGTGTCTAAATTCATCCACATAACTCAACTACTAGAAGAGAGAGGGATATGTGAGGAAGAAGAGAGAACATGAGGTATGTCTCAAAAGTGATTTTTAGGAAAATTTAACTAAATAAAATTATAGAATAATCTAAATAATGTGAAAATATTTTCAAAGCACCAAAATATGCTTATTAACATATGTGAATTCTAGTTAAAGTTTTTATAAACATTAGAAAGGAATTCGAATCAAAATCATAAATAGATCTAAAATCCCAGGGATCACCAGTCGATTGTTTGGGCAAACTAGTCGACTAGTTTGTCAAGAACTAAACTATTAATTTCTAAGCATACCACTCAATTGGTTAGGCAAATGAGTCAATCGATATGTTTGAAATTCATATTTTTATTAGAATTTCAAGCCCATTAAAAAAAACTATTTTATTTTATACCAAGATAAGTTTAAACACATTTTTAAAGATTTTAGGACATACCAAATAGGATTCATAATGTGAAGCCAATTGAGAGATATTTAACTAACCCAAACTCATAAGTGTAATATCATCCAACATGATACTTCCTCTAATATTTCCTTTATCAAACATTTCAAGAATCAACCCATGATAACTTTAAAAATAAAAATAAAATTTGGAATTTATTTATATGAATTTCTAATAATAAATAACTTCATATGATCCTTGATATAAAAATAATAAGAATAATACTCTAAATCAACCAAAAATACCAACTTTCATTACCATATAAGAAATCACAACAAAAGTTATGTTTTAGTACAAGTGACAAAAGTTTTTCCTTTCCTTGAAGATATATACAAATTCCAAAATAATATATATTATAGGCTATCTCAAGTGCTTGATATGGTTGATACTTCAAATCTCCTTAGAAACCAACAAAACATAAGAAAATCAAATGAGAACTTCTCAAACATTCATAGTTTGAAGTCGATACGGAATAGAGTGGATGATACCCTTATATCTTTTGAGAGCATAAAAACATAATAAAGGAAGCTTATTAACTTCACCAAACCAATATCTTAAATCATCATTTGCCTAAGTAAAACAAGAGAATTAAAACCTTTATTTTTGGAAGTTATTGAAGCTTTGGCTATGGAGGTTGTTCAAGATGGTGGCTCAATTATGGAGGTGAAAAGTGGAGTAGGTTGAGGATAAAAAAAAATATTATAGGGAGGATAGTGAATATAAGAGATGTGGTGAATTGGTTGAATTTTTCTTCTAGAATTATGCATAAATTTAACACACCACCTCTAGCACACACATAATCATAGAGATAATTTTTGTAACACCCCAATTTTTGAACCAAACAATTTTGGTTTGAAGAAAAAGTGCAAGTATTTGTAAAAGCAAAATTAGGGAATGTTACCACCATATCAACCATGAGAGAGATGTGATTGTCACCTAGTCCATGCATGATACAAGGAAAAATGGAATAATAGTGAAAGAATGCATGTTTACTAACAATCATAATATTCTACAATAACGATGGTAAGAATGGTATTATAGATAAAAGAAAGAGTTAAAAAATTTGAATACAAGAATTAAAGCCAAAATTTTAAATAGCAGAAAAGAACCAAAAGCATCCTTACATAGTGGGAAAGAGTACATCTAACAAGTTATCATAACTCTTAACTAATTGAGAAATTAATTCTCAAATCCCAAAGTAATGGCCAAGTATTTTCCCACAATATCATCCTCAACATACTATAGCTAGGAATCATAACCCTACAAATCATCCTTTGCTCACCGAACTAAAAGTTGGATAATCACAATGACCCTACAAATGTAGTATAAATATAATGAAGTACTGGTAGAATAGACTAACTAAAATATGATAAGGGATCATGCAGCACATTAAAGTGACATAGAAGCATGGTGTTAAGCATACGAAAATAAAATAACACTCAGGCTCATGGTAGTAATATAATAAGGCATGATGGCATAGAGATCATGAAAGAATGATAATATAGTAAATGCATCATTACCACATAATATAAACCATACTATAAATCTTCCTTTAGTGATCACATAATTTCTAGATATTAAGATAATATGTTAGATCATACTTAGTTCTCTACCATGAACAAAAGTCAAGGAAGCATACGCACATGATGGGATACCATGAACTAAACTCAAGGCAACATACACACACACAATAAGATACCATTCCCACTATAAGGGGTCAAGATACATTGAAGGGGCTTTTCTCTAGGGATACCACACCCATCGGTCAAGATACATCGAAGGGGCTTTTCTCTAGGGATACCACACCCATCACACATCCAGTGCACCTTCCACAAGGGAAAACATACCATGGAATACGACACCCACCACACCTAATTAAAGTACATCAAGGGGATGAATTGGGATACCTCACCCACCACACCATATATACCTTTACTGTAAGGGATAAAAGTTGGAATACCATACTCACCTAAGTAATGGACAATATAAAGTGCCAGGAAGCTTGAGATGGGGTACTTCACCCACCTGAACTAGACACCAATGCCATGCCTATCTTCCATAATAAAATAATATACCTCAAAGATATAGGCATACCCTTTATTGACCACAACCCATAGAGAAGAAAATGGGAACTGAATGAAAATATGAAAAATATAGGGTAACATGCCCACTAATTCCTAGCTAGCTACCCCAAGAGTCCTAAAAAAAGGCTTGAACGAAATATTAATCCATTTTGTATTAATTAACAAATGATATTACCAATCACAAAATGATTCCATTATTATCTAAATTTGGTGTTTCCAAGTAATAAAACCAAACAGATCAGAGCCATCTAAGCCATCAAATTAGGCATTTAGAGATGACACTAAATTTAACCAAATCATGGCCCAATTATTATCATTTTAATCCATTTTAGGGTAAACATGGTAAATTATGAACCACGAAGAACATGGAACCACAATGAGAGATAAAATACCTTATTCATATTAAAAAAAATGCCTTACCTTTAAGCAATTCTTCTAGTATAAAATACTCCTAACATGATAGTTATCTACTAGGACCTTGATTCCTAAAAGAATAAATAATCAAAACCATTTAAACTCCTAAAATTAACAAAAATGAAATCAGAAGAAATAGGAGAAGAAAAATGATATAATACAACATTTTCTTAGAACTAAAACCCAAAACCAAAAACTCAAGGTCTTCAACATTTCTCAGCACCTTAACCCTTCATTGCTGAAGAGAAATAAGATAAATATAAAGGTAATATTAGAAGAATAAATGAGAGATAATAATTTTGACCAAAGGATAGGGAACAAGAGGCAGGCCTCTATTTTTTCTAGTAGAGAAGAAAAGAGAGTGATGTGGTGAATGCCCAATACTTGAAAACATTTCACAAGGGAAAAGGGAGAGAATTAGGAAATTCAAATGATAGGGAGTGAATTGAATCATAATTGGGATGTATAAGACATAAGCATTGGTTGACATACCTCAGTGGGGGATAGGGAAGTATGACTTAAAGTGTAAGAAGATCAAAAATTGAGGTAAGGAAGGTAAGGTGTGATAAGGAAGATATATGACAATGATTTGGTAGGTTAGGGAAGTCGTGTAGGTAGTCAAACATATATCCATGGATGCCAAAAGAGATAGGATAGTGAGTAAGAAGAGAGAAAGTGAAATATGCCTCAAAAAGTGCTTTTAGAGAAATTTAGTTAACTAAAAATCATAGATTGATCTCAATAATATAAAAATAATCCTAAAGCACTAAAATATGTTTAGTTACATAAATATATTAGAATTATAAGTTTTCATGAATATTGTAATGATATGTTAATCAAAATTAGAAAAAGTTCTAAAATTATAGGATAACCATTCGATCAATTTGAGCAAACTAGTCAAATAGTTTATAAAAAAAATAAAATTGGCAATTTTTTAGAAGATTGACCGATTGGTTAGGTAAACCAATCGATTGGTACACCTAAAATTCACACTTTATTAAAATTTTAAACCCTTTTCAAAACCAAAAATCATTTATTTTATATCAACATAATTCGAAATATAATTTAATAACTTCTAGGATGGGGTATTACAATTTTGGGTTGCTTTGTATCAAGAAAATGGGGAGGATGGAGGGGCTGCATATGCCAATTGTTGGAGGATGAAGATGGGTGATCATTGAGGGAAGATATGGTATGGGATTCTTAGAACAAAAGGAATAAAGTTTTGATGGGAATGGGGGCATAGGTGGTGGAAAAAGGAAGGAGAATAAGGAAGGTAGATTAAGTAAATGTAAGGTGGTGCGTTGCGGTTGGTTGATGAAGATGTGTTGCGGTTGGTTGATGAAGGATTATCATAATTATTGTGGGAATATTTCCCAACATTAGGAGAGCTTCACTCATGGGTTTTAGAGTGGGGAGATGTGGCATGAGAATTGGAGAAAAGGGGAATGTACTTGGGTGTTGGTAGGAGTTGATTCATTGGGTTGAAAGTGATAATGATTAGGGAGAAAGTTATGACCTAGGGAGTTTGTATTTAGGGGAGAGCTTGTGTGGGTGGGTAAGCCACGAAATCAAGAAGGAGAAGGGAAGGCTAGGTGTGGTGTGAGGGTTGGTGTAGAATAGATTTGAGGCATCATTGGCTTAGGTTTTAAGTGTTGACATAATAATAGGTAGAAAATGGTTTGGCAAAATTTTAAAGAATATTTTATAATTACAAGTGTCAATTACATGTCATTATCGAGTGTTTTTTTATTTCAGGCTGAATCAAGAATAAAGATTAATTTTTGATAGAATTCAAGAGATTTGGTTAAGGTTACATACAATCGAAGTTAACAATGATATGTTTGATAATTAATTGTGTTGAAAATGAAAAATAATACTAATAATAATAATTAATAAATTTAAAATATTTTTATGTCTAAAATAATAAAAATATGTTTCTCCCAAAATTTTCACAAATGTTTGAAAAGTAGAAAACCAAAACAAAGCTTAAAATGCAAATAATCATAAAATAAGGTTCGGAAAGTAAATTTTTTTTGTAATCCCCATTTTTCATTTCAAACATGAATAAGATGCTTTAAAATTTTAATGAATTTACCATTAAGATATTATAATAGTTTATAAGAATTTGGATAGTTGAAAGTGGATCGAATGTCTGATAAGAGTCAAAACTGCATGAAATGTAAAATAAATGAGAATAAAACATTCTAAAAATGTCGTTAGGGTTTCTAAAAATTTAAAAGATTTAATGAAACAAGTAAAAATAATAAATTTATCCTAAAATCACAATGATCCTAAAATAATTAAGGTTTTTGAAATACATTGTGTTACAAAACATGAATAAGAGCATTGAACAATAGATGATCAAGATCTTTACTTATCATGCCACACAATATAAAAGTGGATCTACTATCACTCCAAACTTCGAAAATATGTTTTAGTGGCTACGAAATTTTTAGTAGTAAGCAAAAGGATTAATTGATTTATGGGAAATTAAATCAAAGGTCATATTGGTTACCTCCATAAAATTCTAGGTTGTCTTGGCCTTAGTAGATGGTAACGTCACGAGATATCAAATTGAATTGTAGAATCATATAGAGTATCCATAGATTGAAAGGGAAAAATAATTCACATTTTTATTAATCTTCTTCATGGCCCATGAATATTTTGTTATAACCTTAGAATCCCATATTGAATGATATTTGAAATAATACTCATGGGTCCATTTTACCCACAAAGTATCTTTTTTCATGGTTTCTTACCATAACCATTTACAATAGCTTTATTCTAGACATGTAAATTGAATAGGCTGAAACCCCTTTCATTAGTATATAAACACATCATAGACCAAACAATATGTGCTTTTTTTAGTTACAATATCTAATCTTGAGTAAAGAAAAGATCGATAGTGTACTTTAGTAGTTGAGAGGATTTTTTTTTTAGATAGAATGAAAGGTTGGGACCAATGAGCTTGCATACTAATGAGTATTGGCCAGATGAGCTGCAAGTATCCTGCATAGCTAAGTAACTTGAAAATCCACTTGACTCAATTAGGGTTCAAGTTTTTTATTTTATTAAATCATAGTTGGCTTAGTCATTTTAGAACTATTTTATCTTGGGTCAACTCATCAATTATAGTTGAGTTTCAATTAGACCACTTATCAGTAAGTAAAATTTATAAAATAATATATGTGTAAATGCTTTAAATGAATAATAAACATTTTTGTTTTTTATTATTATTATAACAGGTTAATAACTTAATATCAAATTTGTCTTCTTATGTCTAGTTGATGTCAAATAGGGTTGATGTTGAGTTGCTATTAGGTCAGGTCGTTATGAAGTTGGTTGCTATCAAGCTAGGTTGATGTTAGGCTAAGGTGCGATTGGGGAGAGATCGATGCATGGTTTTGGGTTAACTTGGGGTATGGGTTAGGTTTAGATTAGGTTAATTATTGATGAATCATCATTGGGTTAATTTAGTGTCTGGTTGAGTTTGGTTAATGAGTTTCTACAATTTTGTTGGGTACGATTTCATGCAAGTTGGGTTAAATTTTGCCAACTTTAGCAAGAAAAAAAATGCCCCTTGGATGAGGGGAACACAAAATTTACTTATCCTTTTGGTTTTGGTCAAGCAAAATTACATACTTACATGTATATTTTAAACTAAATATAATTTTAAAAGTATACAAAATTTCATGAATCTAGAATACCCAAAAAACCATAAGGCCAAGAGATACTAAAGTATACATGAATTTTTTATATCCATTCTACACAATATTCAAACATAGATGCACATACATGAAATTACATACGATAACTTGCTTAGAAAAATCAAAACAACTTAAAGGCATAATGAACTTAGGATGGTTGACCTCTATAGATAACATAACATTCTTATTTATTTTTATCCATATCAACATGCCCTTATCATATATTTTAGTTTTTTTTATAAAATTATATATTAACATGCTAACAGAAAAGTGGAAGAAAATAACACTTAGTATACATAATTTCTATATCTAATGGAGAAATTATGCTATAAAATTCCTAAGCTCCAAAGAAAAATGTATAATACCTCTTAATTACCTTCAACATTAACAAGATACAAGTATTTTAAGGAAAAAAATACTCTCAACATAAGAAAAAAATTAACTTAGAAGATAAAATAAAAGGGGCTTGATGATGGACAGCTTGAAACCAAGCTAAATCAAAACTCTCTATTCAATAATCACTCAACTTTACTTACAATAAGCAATCAATAACTAAAGTAAGGGATGAAAGAGAGGGCTTGACTAAGAGAAGAAACAAAGGAGTTATCAGGAGGGAATCACCAAAAGGATGGTATACTATGTTGATATAAGTAGCCGATTCAATCCTTATAACACTCCGCTCAATTTGGGTATTACAATGGAAATGTTTGTAAAAGAAAAATTGGAAAATATTAATTCCACATCAAGCATGAAAAAGTTATGATCATCACCTAGCTCATGCTTTATGTAAGATAAAATAGAACAATCATGAAAGAATGCATGCTCAACTAAAAATACTATAATTCTACAATAACAATATCGAGAATGTTATTATAGATAAAAAAAAGAGTTTACAAATCTAAATATATGGATCGAAGCTAAGAGTTTAAATAATCAAAAAGAGCCAAAAACATACCAACACAGTGGGCACAAGTACATCTAACCGATTAGCCTAAATATTAACTAAATGGAAAAGTAACTCTCTAATCCCTAAGAAAATATTCCAACTACTGGTCTAAAGTATCATCCTTAACATACTCTAATTGAGAATCATATCCCTATAAAATTATCCTCTGCTCACCGGATGAGAAGTTGGATCATCATAGTGACCACATAAATATAAAATCAGTACAGTGAAGCACTGGTAAAATTGACTACCTAAAGCATAGTAAGGGCTCATGTGACACATTGAAGTCATATAGTAGCATGGTTATTAGTGTGGCCATAACCAGCACACAATTTAAACCCTCATGTTGTCAATTGTAGCACTGGTAAATAAGGGTATCGTTCTAGGCGGGGGATTGAGAGGGCTCACCTCTATCTAACTAGCTTCACCAAAAAAATAAAAATAAAAATCCTAAATAACACAAAATAAATAAATAAGAAAAATACTAATAGGGGTTATAAAAATAAAAATAATAAAATAATAAAAGGAATAGATAAAATAAAATAAACTAATAATAAAAATAATAATGGGAAACCGTAGATATAATAAAGATGCTAGGAAAATCAAAATCCACCACTAAATTAAGTCAAAATATAATATTTATTTCTAAGTCATATTTTAATCATGAGAATGAGATCAACCAAGTTGTACACCAAAAGCATGTCCATACACCTTATATTACCTCCCTTAATTAATTAATACAACAAAGCGCCAATATTAACCCTATTAAATACCAGCAGTATAGCAGCAACAAGCGACTCCTATATTTAACTAGATTTAATACATTAAGTATAATTGAAAGGTTTTCAATCTAAGTACCCAAACTAATACACAAAGCATGTCTAGCTGTATTTTCTTTCCTTGACCCACACGTATCAAAATGTTTTACTACTTCGGTTAGAATCACAAAACTATTAGGAGAATTTTTATCTAACCTAGCTGTAATTTATACATATAAATTCTGGTATATTTAGATGGCCACCTAGCAGGTAAATGTAACACCCCAAAATTCACTAATTTTTTTTAAAGTGGAAGTATTTAAAATACTTAATTTAAAACCCATACATTCTGGGGATGTTACCGCCACACTTAGTACCAAACCGGTTCTCTCCGACCGTTTCAGTACCAAGTGCTAAGGCTAAGAAAAGATTTACATTGAACTCAACCAACAGTTCATAAAAGAACTCGAAAGATCATACGTTAAAAATCATAGTACGTATAAACGTTTATGAACCATAATAAAATAGAAATCAGAGTGTGAAATCAAAGAGTATAAATACTTAATACAAGGTGATAAATACTTAATACAAAGTAATAAATCAAAGAGGATAACTCCAATACAAAAGAAATAATAAAAGGAAATAGAATTGCATAAAGACGGAAATACGACCACGACACTCTCGAACTTGAGCCAAACATGCTCAACACACAACCCCAACTGATATCTCGCCTTCCTACACAAATCAGAAGGGCATACTACTCATGGGATTGAGCAGCACCCATGAAACGGGTGATCAGTACGCTACGTACTGAGTAAGGTAACCAAGCACTAAGGCCAAAACATAAGCATATAATCCATGCATAATAATAAAAGGGAATAATCCAACATAACAACATAAAGGCATATGAACAATTCAGGTAAAAGTACAAAGGCCCATTTATAGTCCAGATTAATTACTTAATTAATCTCTGATCAAATCTCATTTCACACCATAATTTTTTATCAAATCCATGTGAGTACGGAAGCCCCCACTATTATAGCCGGTGGATCGGAGACAAGCAGGGCACAATGCTCCTACCCACTATTATTAGCCGGTGGATCGGTCGCACATAGGGTGTCATACCCTAACCACTATTTCTTACCGGTGGATTAGTTGGCCCCGGATCACATGGTGTTCCACTGTAAGTAATTAGTGTCTTTCCCAAGTCTTAGCAAACTGTTAGTTTTATTGAGCTTGGAATCCGCCACTATTATAGCCGGTGGATCGGAGGCACATAGGGTATTATACCCTAACCACTATTATAGCCGATGGATCGGAGACACATAGGACTACACGTCCTAACCACTATTTCTAACCGGTGGATCGGTGGGACCTGGCTCAATATCTTCCACTTTAAGTGATTAATGTCTTAAGTGTCTTATTCAAAAGCTTTCACCCTGGACATGTATGAATCATCACACATCCCAAATCACAATTACACTTTAATCACCAATTACACATGATACAATAAAAACCCTAAGCAGCTACACCAAACCCTAATTAACCACAACAAACCATAGTTAACTACTCCAACCCCTATTTAACCATAACGACCATAATTAGCCATTCCAAACCTTAATTAACCACAACAATCACAATTAGCCACTCCAACCCAATTAAATCACAATAACCCATAGTTCATTACTCCAAACCATAATTCAATCTCCTCCGTACCCTTATAAGGCTCCACATACTATTTTCTGCCCAAAATAGTTCAACACCCAAATAACATTTGTATTACCTTCCTTCCATCCCAAATCAAACTCTCATACATAAACTTCACTCCCATGCAAACTTTACACATCCCATGCATCCTCTCGAACTTTTCAAACAAACCCTAAATCCCATATAATCATTAACTCCCATGCAAAACCCTAACTCCACCATGCAAGCCCTAATACCTCCATACAACCATAAATACCACCATGCAACTATTAATACCACCATACAAACCCTAATACCACCAAACAAACCCTAATACCACCATACAAACCCTAATACCACCATACGTGTAACACCCCCAAAATTCACTACTGAAAAATTTCGTTTTATTAAAAGATAATAGTGGAAGCAGATAAACAAAACGTGAACTTTGGGAGTATTACCGCCACACTTAGTACCAGACCGGTTCACTCATACCGTTCCAGTACCAAGTGCTAAGGCTAAGAAAATGAAATACAATTCGAAAGACATTCAACATGCATAAATCAGAGTAAATTGCAAGCTTCAACATATTTAAATCAGAGTAGCGCATCAAATCGTTTTCAGGAATAAAATCCACCAATGGTGGTTACTTTAACAACGTTAACATTTAAAACCGAGAAATTAAATGAGAAAGAGAAAAAGCCATGATACCGGAAAATTCCTTACTCTCCTTCCCGTAACCCACTTGAGTAGCACTTGAAAATACCTGCAAGGGCACTGCCCATTGAATAGGCAGGGGCCCCATAAAGGGAATCCCTTCAGTACTACGGTACTGAGTAACCCTTTAATACCACACTTAAAGATAGGCCCGCATACGACACATAATGCAAACAACACACATAAATAATATGAGGTGCATGCATAACAATAACATACATAATACTTTATAAGTCACGATCGATACTTTGGGCCTTGAGCCATTATTCTGTCATTAATCCATCAATATCATATTTTATATCCACGTGAGTACGAGAACCCCACTATTATAGCCGGTGGACCGGAAGTCAACACACAGGGCAGAACGCCTCTGACCACTATTATTTCCGGTGGATCGGAAGATAAACACACAGGGTAGAACGCACCTGACCACTATTATTTGCCGGTGGACCGGTCTGGCCCCGACTCACATGGTGTTCCACTATAAGTGATTAGTATTTTTCCATAACCTTATTCACATACATAACTGATTTTATTGAGCTCGGGACCCCCACTATTGTTGCCGGTGGACCGGAATATATATGTAATCATCATCCAGGGCACAACGCTCCTGGCCACTATTATAACCGGTGGACCGGTACTCATAATCACACACCAGGGCAACACGCTCCTGAACCACTATTATAACCGGTGGACCGGTACGCAATATCACATACCAGGGCAACACGCTCCTGGACCACTATTATAACCGGTGGACCGGTACGCAATATCATAAATCACTGGGCCCGGCTCATTAATATTCCACTTTCAATTATCGTATCTTTCCTTTCGTTAATCAGCACATCAATCATATTTATTTGCCTCGATTGGGAGATCGATAACCCGGGACACAAAGGTACACCGGTCGTACCGGTGCATACCAGCTACTCAGTACCCTTTAACCATGAACCCAAGGACGCAAAGGTACCCTGGTCGTACTGGTGCATAAAGCTAACTCAGTACCCTACCGACAAGGACACCTAATCCATAAGTATGCATACCCCCTAACTAGGTCCGTAGAGCTAGGAAGAGTAAGATATAGGGCCTGGCTGGGGCACAAAGGCACACCAACAAATACCAGAATAATCGTGGACTAAACCACGTCCTTAGGGTAGCGACCCCTAAGGAGTCACCATTCCCGATCTCGAGGTCTTTCACTTTAAGTAATAGTGTCTTAATTAAGGTGATCACATAAAGCACGATAATCCGATACTTATTCACTTTCAATCGTTTCGATATCATTAATCGTTTCTTATTCAGAGGATTATCCAGGATGTCACAGAGAAACCATCAAGGCCATACTAATCATTAGATACTCTTACTTGACTAATCAACATTATTTAATCATATTAATGTTCCACAATCTCAAGGACCTATTAGGTACAAATTACTCATTTTCCCTTTTCGTATATAATTGTTAAGTATCCGTTCCTTACTTGATAAATTACCATATTACCCTTAAGGTTGCATAATTACCAAATTACCCTTTGTCCGATTTAGATTACCAAATTATCTCATACACTTTTTAGATCATCATTCACCCCTCATAATTACTATACTTATCATATTTCCCTTTTGGTTGGTTATATTACCAAATCGCTCTTCTCCTTTGTTATAATTACTAAATTGCCCTTGAGTTGGATAAATTACTAAATTACCTTCATTCATTATCATGATTACTATTTTTCCCCTTTAGTTGGGTAAACAATTATCACTTTACCCTTTTATCGGCTAAATTACCAAATTGCCCTTTTAGTTGAACAAATTACCAAATTGCCCTTCTCCTTTATCATAATTACCATTTTACCCCTCTCAATTATTTTAATTGCCATTTACCCTTTTTAATTATCACAAATCCCAAATTACTCTTCTTCATAATTACCAATATTAATTTACCCTTTTTCATAATCAAAATTACTATATTACCCTTCTCCATTATTAAAATTACCATAATGCCCTTTAATTGGTTAATTTACCAAATTACCCTTCTATAGTATCATACTTATCCAATTGCCCTTCTACAATCATAATTTAATTGCTAAATTATCTTTTGTCGTTATCATAATTACCAAGTTACCCCTTACTCCCAGGTTTACCATAATATCCTTTCATTTACAAAATTACCATTTTACCCCTTACATCCAATTTTACCATAATATCCTTTTATTTATGAAAATTACCACCATACATCTTTTACTTTACAAATTACTATTTTACCCTTTTACATCCAAGATTACCATCTTTATCTTTCCTTACATAATTACCATTTTGCCCTTCTTTTCCAATTTACCATATTACCCCTTTACTTATAAATTTCCACTTCGTCATTCACTTATAAAATTTACCATATTACCCTTTACTTATGAAATTACGATTTTGCCCCTCTACCTCCAAAATTACCATAATGCCCTTTTTACTTGAACAATTACCATAATGCCCTCCTTCATCCAAAATTACTATTTTACCCCTACTTCCAAAATTACCATTTTACCCCTCTTTCTCACAACTTACAATTTTATCCTTTAATTGTAAATTATCATTTGGCCATTTAATTATAAAATTACCATATTATTCTTTTATCTCAAAAATTACCGAAATACCCTTTTCACTTATAAAATTTCCACTCAACCCCTTTGTTCACCATTTTTATGAATTTACTAACACTACATAAAATAATGATATTAATACTTCATTTTTATCATCTAAGTCCACCAACTTGTCATTTTTCAACATAATACTCATTAGCAACTATACACATTGATTTATTTATCTCATAAGCATAATTACTAAAATACCCTTAAACAATAACATCATTCATGCATTAACAACATGGTACATCATAATCAAGTGTTTAACATTTCTATCCATATTCCAACTCCTTCTTTATTTAACATACCTACATATAGCATAAAAGTTATCATGCTTTTTCTTTTTAACAAACAATATAAGAAACCATAAACATATCATGCTAAGCATACAAAACATGCATAAAATCATACTAAACCCTAAATGTGCTAGCATGCGTTTTTCCATATAATTAAGGGAGGATTAACGGTTACCTTAATCCCGCAAAATATCAAATCTTACCAAGCATATTTAGCAACTCAACACCTAAAAATAATGTCCATCATACTTATGTTAGAAATAAGAATCCAAGTATAAAACTTTATAATTTTAATTAATAAAACACTTAACATAAAATACCATTTTACCTTAAAATTTTCAAATTAATGGAAGAGCTCACGCTGCATGAGCAGCGTGAGTTTCATGCAGAAAAGAGAGGGGCAAAGGCTGGAAGAGGGGTGAAGGAAGCAAGATTCATCATTTTCGGGTTAGGGTCTTTAGGCTAGAAAAGAGGGTAGTTAGGGGAGGTTCTAAGGCAGGGGAATGGTGCAGGAGTGTAGAGGGGGTGTAGGTGGAGGCGAAGGGTGGTTTCACGGCGGCATAGGGCGGCGGAGACGGCGGCGGAGACGGCGGCGGCAAGGCGGCGAAGTTGGCTGCCGAGAAGGGTCGAGGGAAAGGGTTGAGAACGAAGGAAAAGTGGAGGGAAAAATGGAGGGGTGCAAGGGTTGGTTTCGGCCAACTAATGGATGGCGGTTGTAGAGGGGGTTGCAGGGTGTCGAAAGGTGGGTTGGGTGGCGGCAGAGGTGGCCGAACGGCGGCGGTAGAGGCGGTTGCAGGTGGCTCGACGGTAAGGGGAAAAACTGGGAAGAAAAAGGAAGAGGAGGAGAAAGGGGGAAGAGCGGGGCTCGAAGGGGCTGTGTGGTGGTGCAGGGTGGTAGTAGGTGGTGGCAGAAGGCGGCGCAGGGGGTTGGTGAGGCGGCAGGAGCGGTGGACGGTGGTGGCGACGCAAAATAGGGTGGAAATGGGAGAGGAAGAAAATGAGAGAGAGAAGGGAGGATCGGGGGTGAGGGGCTCGACAACAATGGGCAGGGAAATGGCTGAAAGGGGAGAAGAAAAAGAGGAGGAAGGGTAGGGGAATAGGGGCTGATCAGATGGCAGGCTTAGGGTGGCAGGGCATCGCAGGGTGGCAGGGGAAAGGAGGGAAGAAGAAGGAAAGGGGGAGGGGCATGCGAGGCTGGTCCAGGGCCGGTTTGGCTCGAAAAAGGAAGGAAAACGACGGGGGAAGAGAGAGAGGGAGAGGGAGCAGGTGGTGGCAGCGATGGGTGCAGGCGGTGGCAGCAGGCATGGCGTCGAACGTGCAGGTGGTCGGGCGTGGAGGAGAAGAGGGAAGAAGAAGAAAGGGACGGGCGGCTTGGACTGGCGCAGAAAGAGAATAGGCAGCCGGCCGGTCCAGGGGGAAAAAGGAGGGACGGGCCAGGGGTGTCATGCGGCGCGTGAGGGAGAGAAGGGGGGAGGGCCTGGCCCAATGCGTGAGGGAGAAGGGAGATGGACCTGGCTCAGCGCACGGCCCAAAGGAGGAGAAGGAAAAGAAAAGAGAAAAAGAAAAGAAGAAAGAGGAAAAAGGGAGAAAGGGCAAAATGGGGAATGGAAAAATAGGAAGGTAATTTAATTTAATTTATAAAATAATAAAACATAATATTCTTGGTAATTTCTTTAATTTAATAATTTAATTTATTATAATCTAATATTTTGGTTTAAAAAGGATAAAGTTGGTAAAATACTAGTTTTGGAAAATTATTTAAATAAAATAATATGATAAATAACAAAATATTTATATTTAATTTATTAAATAATTTTATCCAAATTTACATACTCTAAAATCCATAAAATAATTAAAATAAATAATCTAAAAGCAATTCTATTCCAAATAAAAGTAATTTATTAAAATATAGGTTTTCGAAATTTTTGGGGTATTACAATACGATCATTAATAACACCATGCAACCCTAATACCACCATACAACCATTAATACCACCATGCAAACCCTAGATTCCGTCATACAAAACCCTAAATGCAATCCACACAAAACTAAAGATCCATCCATACCAAACCCTAGATTCAAACCATAGAAAACCCAAAGATTTGTCCATATAATACAATTGATTAGATTCTTCCATTCATAACCACAAATTAGATTCTCCTATACAAGACCATAAGTTAGATTCTTCCACATAAGATCATAAATTTGAATCTCTCATATAAACCATAAATTAGATGGTTCCATATAACATCATATATTACATTCTCCCATACAAAATCATCCAAACTATAAATTAGATTCTCTCATACAAACCATAAATTCGATTCTCCCATATAACATCATAAATTAGATTCTCCCAATTAACATCATAAATTAGATTCTCCCAAACACACCATAAATTCGATTCTCCTATACAACATCATAAATTACATTCTCCCAAATAAAATCATATATTATATTCTCCGCATAAAACCATAAATTATATTCTTCCACATAAAACCATACATTAGATTATTCCTCATAAAACCATAAAATTAAGTCAACTCACTTCCCTTGGTCAACTTCTTTCCCCGTCCTCCTTTTTCATCCTTTCTCCCACATAAACCACATCGACATCCTCTCATGCATGTCTTACAGGGTCACAACACATATCGTCACATACACATAGTACACATGCCATACAAAAACATACTTCAACTCTATGTCATACCACAAACAAAATAATTAATAATAATAAACATAGGATACATAGCATGCCAAACACATAATGCATATAAGCACACAAACGGCCTTAGCACCCCTTACTTGAAACGACACCGGTCTTGAAGCACGTTCCTATGCATCCTTAGGGCTTTGACCAAATAATAACATATTAATAAAAATAACATTAACAAAATTATAACTTTGATAAAGATATAGAAATAATAGAAATATTATAAAAGTTGATAATATAGGGTTAAGTACTTTACTCTAATAATAATAATGATATTAAAAATAATATCAATGAGAACATAAATAATAATAATAATAATAATAGTAACAATAATACTAATAATAAGGATATTATTCAAAAACAAAGTAAAATGAAGGCTTCGGCCCCTTTTACTAAAATAATACTAATAATAATATCAGTAAAATAAATAACCAAATTTAGTAATAATAATAATGATGAAATAATTATAATAATAATAATAATGATAGCAAAAATAATAGTAAAGTAGTTGTAACATTAATAATGAAATAATAATAATAGTAATTCGAAATAGTAATAATAAAAATAATTATAATTATAATAATAACAATATATTAATTTTAATAATAGTAATAATAGAAATAATAAGAAGAATAAGAATAAAATCGAATTAATATACATTAGGGCTTCAGCCCTCAACATAAATAATAATCAAAACATTAATACTGCTAATAATAATAATACATATTAAAAAAAAAAATAATAATAATAATAATAATAATAGTATTTATATGTAAATAATTGAAATAAAATAATTTAAGGGTTATAAAAATAGGAAAAATGGCTGAGAGGGTCTAGGGTTCAACCTTACGCTGGCGAGGATAGGCGGCACCTGCGGTGGTGCACGAAGGCGGCTGCGGTGGCCGGAAAAAGGAAAGAAAAGGGTAATATTTGTATGCTAGGAAAAAGATAGGGAGAATTAAGGTGGGAGTTAGGGTGTTTAGGGTTGCCCAAAAGGAGGGGGACAAAATAAAGGTGGTGGCGCACGACAACGGTGGGTGGTGGCCGAATGGAGGAGAAGAATAAAGAGAGAGGAGGAGAGGGAGAAAGGGGAAAAGAAAGGTAGAGGGTGGTCTGCAGAAGAATTTGGGAGGTGAAAGAAGTAGTGGAAGCGGCGGAAGAGGTGGATAAGGGCGGCGCAAAGGGTGGCGGAGCTGGAAAACAGGTTGGTCGATGGGGTTACTTCGCACAGCCAGGACGAATCGAGGGGTATGGATGATTTGGTTAGCTAGAGGGAGGAACAAGGAAGATTTTGGTGGCCAGAAAGGGCGTCAATATTGGTCGGAGGCGGCGGAAAACAAGGGATGATTTCTAGGTAAGAAATCAAAGGCTCGATACAGGGCCATTATGGGAGGTATTTATAGGGTTAGAAGGGAGGCTAGGGTTCTGTGGGTCTTCTACGAGGTAAGTTGGGTAGGGTTCCGGTCGCCGATGGAGGTCAAAAAGGGGCAAGGGATATGCGTAGGGAAAAAGGGGGAAATCGCGCGAGGAGGGGAGAGTTGGTTGGGTCTGTGTGGTCACCGAATCAAGGGGAAGAGAAAGGGAGGAGATGGGCTGGTCAAAACTGGCGAGATCACAGGCGAAAATCTCAGACGGGCGACGTTGTTGTAGGTCGACGGTGGCTCGGGGAAGAAGAAGGAAGAAGATGGGGGGTACTGGACCGAGCGGCCGGGAAAGAAAGAAAAGAAAAAGAAATGCAGCGAACGGGGCCGGTCGAGCATCGGGGGTGCGTTTAAATGAAACTCAGAGTTTCGGTACAAAAAGGGATACGCAGCGCATCGAGGGGCGGAAGAAGGGCGACGTCGCGCGGATGCGTATGGCCGAAGGAAAGGAAAAGGAGAAGTGGGTTGTGGGAGAGGCAGCCCAAACGGGGAAAAGGGGAGGAAAAAGAAAAAGAAAAGAAGAAAGAAAAAGAAAGAAAGAAAAGGAAAAAGGAAAAAGGAAAAAGGGAAAAATAATTAGTTTTGGAATTTAAATTAATTAAAATATTTGGGATATTTAAAAATAATAATATTTAAATCCCTTTTTAGGCTAAATTAGGATTTTTAAAAGATTTTCGATAAATTCTATTTTAATTAGCAAATCACTCTAATTTTCTTCAATTAAATTATTTATAAAATTCATATTAATTTGAAACTATTTTCTCCTTATTATTTTAAATAAAATAATTTATTTAATTAATTTCTAAAATAAAATATTTAATTAGCTAAAATACCAAAATTTCTTCAAAATAAAATGCTTGTAAATTCCTCCTTAATTTGCCCTAACTAATTCCCTTTTATTTTAATAACAATAATTTATTTAATTACTTTTTATAATAAAACCTTATTTAAATATAAATTTTAAATTAGAAATTTTTTTTGGGCATTTCAGTAAATAATCCTACATACCGTCACTTATCAAGAAACTAGAACAAGTCATACACTAAATAAATTAAATCTGATAGAATTATATATATATATATATATATATATATATATATATATATATATATATATAAACGATAATAATTAAAATAGAGTCAAGAAACAGTCTCACGAAATAAAGAAAATAAAATTACAATTCAAACCCTAATCTAGGGTTTCAATTTATTCCCTAACAATAAATAATCAGCTAGCCATAATTATAGAATTAATTACACAAAAATGTAAATTAAAACAAGAGAAAGAAATAATCGGAACTAATTTTAAATAAAAGATCAAGAATTTATTTAGATAAAAATTAATTTTATCTAAAATAAATTCTACCGGTATTAAACTTCCTTTAATTTTCTTCCTTTTCGATGCCTTGATTTATGTGCAATTATTCTTTTTCTTTTTCTTTTTCCTTTTAGCTGACTGTGGACGGGGCACTTATGCCTAGCCTTCCATGTGTTGCCTTGAAGTCCGTGCTCCGTTTTCGTGCCACCCTACTGATGTGTCTCGTACTGCCACTGTGCGGCTTTTGTCCTTCTCTCTATGGCTCCTGCCGCACTCTGCGTCCTCTCCTTTTCCTGCTGACTGAGCCTCTTTGCTTTGCCAGACGCCCTCTCTCTTTTTATTCTCTTTCGTGCACCAAGCCTTACCCTTTCCATGTCAGCCCTTTGTCGAAGTCTGCTCCTATGTTTTCTTGTTTCGTGTGGCACTCTGTTTGGCCCGTTTTGTTCGTCCACCTCAGCCCTCGGTTTCTTATTCTCCTCGTGGCCCCTGTTCGCCCGGCTTCGTTTCTTTTCCTTTCCAGGTCAACTGAGGCCATTAGGCTTCATTTGGTATCTTATTTCGAGCCTTTAGGTTATTGGTCCAAAGGTCCAAATCTTTTTTTTCTATTTTTTATTTAAAAATAATACCTACAAAATAAAATTAAATAAATATTAATAAATAATATTTTATTCTAAATTTACTTAATAATTATCATTTTAGCTCAAATAATAATATTTATGCAATTTTTACCACTTAAGCATAAAAAAAATTATTCACCTTTATTAGTTAAATAAAATACTAAAAACTAAGATTATAAGGATATAAAATGTGTCAAAATATGAACTTATTAGTTATAAATATACTAACATAAAATAACACTCAAGCTTATGGTAGTAATATAACAAGGCATGCTTGCAGGGAGATGGAAAAATAATAATATAGTAAATGCATCATAACCACACAATGTAAGCCATATTATAAGTCTTCCTTTAGTGATCACATAATTTCTAGTTATTAAGACAATTAGTTCAACCACATCCATTTCTCCTCCATGAAAAAATTTCATGGCAACATATGCAAGCAATAGGATACCAACCCACCACATGTGGTTAAGATACATTGAATGGGCTTTTTCTCCCAAGATACCATACCCAACACACATCGAGTGCTCCTACCATAAGGGCTAATGCACCATGGGATACCATACCCACCACACATGGTCAAAGTACATCAAAGGAACTTGTAGTGAGATACCTCACCCACCATACTGTAAATGCCTCCATCATGAGGGATACCACACTTGTCTAAGAAATGGACAATATGAAGTGTCAAAGGTTTTGTACTGGGATACCTCACCCACCTAAATTAGATACCGATGCTACATCGCCTTGCCATAATATAATTATATACCTCAACAATATGCAGATACCCCCTACCGATCGCAGCTTGGTAAAGATGAAAATAGGTACTGAGTGAAAATATAAATACAGGGCAACCTACCCACTAACTCACGGCTAACTACCCCACGAGTCAGAGAAAAATATTCGAACGAAATATTATTCCATTATTTATTAATTTTCTAGTGATATTACAAATCAAAAATTAACTCCATTATTATCCAAATTGGGTGTTTCCATGTGATAATACCAAACACATTACAAGACATATAAGCTACCAATTGGGTGTTTAGAAATGAAATCAAACTTAACCAATTCAAGGCCCAAATATCATCATTTTGATCCATATAAATTTCAGAGTAAACAAGGTTGGAATCATGATTAAAATATTTTAATTATATGGGAACATTAATATAGAAGGCCCATAGGAAGAACAATAGATAACAGACGAACATGGAAAAATGCAAGTGGTATAGTCGATCGGTCCCTGTGACCAGTCGATTGGTCTGGACATACTAGACCCAAATAAGAAATAAAACTAAGGGACCAACTGATTGGTTTGTCCCACGATTGACTATTCATAAAAACCAATTAATGTACTTGACAAAACTAGTTGATTGGTTTAAGAACAGTCCAAACCACTCTGGTCAGAAGGTAACTAGTCAATGGGTTTATGAAACTAATTGATTGTTTATAGGAACTAGTCGATTGGTTCATCGAACCAATCAATTGATCTTGCAACTAGCCAATCAAAATCCCCAAACTAAGCAATCGTTCACACAACCAATCAATTGTTGTAGCAAATCGATATAATGGTTTGGGTAAAACAACACCGAAACCTGCGATCCACATGCTAAAATTTCATCCCACTTGGCATATTAATGCTAGCATGCTTTTATGTCATAAAACACATAAAGAGATTTATTGCAGTTATATAATCACAATGATACATGATAATATTGGCATTAAATGCAATCATGCTCAAATCTACCAAAATCATACATAATATAGAGGAACCCAAAACATGTTTAAATTTAAAGAGGAAAACTCTACCACATGCTTAAATCCTAGAATATAATTAACTTATGGTCAACATAGAAACACACCAAGAATATGGAACCATAATGAGCAACAAAAGACCTTATTCATATTAAAGATAAGAATATAATACCTGTAAGTAATTCTTCTAGCATAAAATACTCCTAACTTGATAGTTATCTACAAGGACCTAGATTCCTAAGAGAATAAAGAATTAAAACCATTAAAAATCCTTTTCAAGACATAATAAAATGAAAAAAGGAGAATAAGGAGAAGAAAAATGACATAACACAACATCTTCTTAGAATCAAAACCAAAAATCCAAGGTCTTCAACTTTTTTCAAAACTTTAACCCTTCCTTTCTTAAGAGAAATAAGACAAAGCTAAAGCTAAGATTAGAAGAAGAAAAAAGATACAATAATATTGACCAAGGGATAAGGAACAAGAGGCAAGCCTTTCTTTTCCCAATAAAGAAGAAAGGAGAGTAAACGTGAAGAATACCCAACACTTGAGAAATTTTCACAAAGAAAAATAAGGGAATTAACAAATGTAGATGATAGGGGATGAATTTAATAAGAAATGAGGTGTATAAAAGAGAATTTATATTCGACATACCCAAGTAGGAGAGAGGAAAGTCTGACTTCGGTTTAATGTGGGCAACTCAAAGTGTAAGGAGATCATTAGTTGTGGTAATGGAGGTAATGTGTGACTAGGAAGAGACAGGGTAAACGTTTGGTAGGTCAAGGGATTGGTATAAAAATTTAGACACACAACCATAGCTGCCATAAGAGAGGTGAAAGTGAGAGAGAAGAGAAAAGGTGACATATGCCTTAAAAAGTATTTTTGAAAAAATTTAGCTAAGTAAAAGTCATATAGTAATCCAAATAATGTAATAATAATTCCAAATCACCAAAAATTTCTTATTAGCAAAAAATATATTATAATTAGAATATTTCATAAATATTAGAAAGAGATTTGAATTAAAATAATAAAACAATCAGAAATCGTAGAACAATCAGTCAATCGGTTTGAGCAACTAGTAAGCTGGTCCATTAGAAAATAAAATTGCTAGTTTATGAACATACTGATCTATTGGTTAGGCAAACCAGTTAATCGGTGCACTTAAAATTCATGACTTTATAAAATTTTAAGCCCATTTCAAAACCAAACCTCATTTATTTTATATCAACATAATTTCAAATATAATTTGAAGAAATTTAGGATAAGGTATTACAACAAGTGCCAAGTTTTCCATGCTTGATCTTAGCATAAGAGAAAGGAAGAGTAGAGCGGAAATGTTTAAAGTGTTAAAAGTGCAAAGAGTAGATATAATGGTATACTTAAAAGTTAGTTTTAGGCCTACAAATTAAGATAAAAATACAATAATATAAAAAAAAAACACAAGAAGAATTGACAAAAAGCTATGGAAAGGAATTTTGTGTCTAAAAATTATTTTTCTTGAATCATAATAATTTTAATGAAGAAAATATTAGCAAATACACTTTTATTTTGTAAACAGCCAAAGAAGCTTGAAAAATTATAAAAATTTGTAGGAATCCTTATATTAATGTATTGAACTCAAGTATAAGTTTGTGTGAATTAATAATAAGATTTGATAAATAAAATGCAGTGCTAAAGGTGAAATATATGGTTTTGAGAAAATTTGAGAAAGATGTATCAAAACTACTAGTAAAATAATTAAACTTAACAATCTAGTATTTTAATTCATTTATAACTCAAATTTGCTTTTTTATCCGTATTCGGTTGCAAGTAAATGGCGAAGACTTGATCTTAGCTAATATTTTGTTTGGATGGGAATGATTTGGACACATGAAAATTGTAACATTCATCTCCATTAATCTCCAAAAATAAAATAAACAAAAATAAGATGAATGAGGAAGAATAATTAACTTGGATTAACCTAGGTAAAGTTTTCTAAATATGTTTTCAAATAGGATAAATCTAGATGAATAATTTCCTTTAACCTCACTTAACTTTATAATTTGATGATAATCGAAAAGGTATAAGTTTGGGATGCAATTAAAGGAGAAAAATATCCATAGAGCTAGCTACCAAGATTAGAAGGAATGTTAGAAGCAACCTATAATATTATTTTACTTACATAAATACTATTTATTTTGATTCCTAACAGGTCTATTAAAATAAGTATAAAATGTTATATAGATAATAATATTATGTGTTATACTGTGAGGCAGAGGAGGAAGATTTAGATGGAGGCCTATAGTATTCATCCATGTTTATGTAGTAAATTTGTGGAGATATCATAGATATAGTGTATATTTTGGGGAAGTAATATTTAATATTAACATTTATTATTTTATTTTATTTAGTAATAAATTTATAAAAAATAATATCAAATTTTAAAAGTAAAGGTTGAAAAATAATTGTTGGAGGCGGTGGCCCCAGCATAAACAACCGCAATTTCAGACCGACTGTACTTTTAATTGCCTCCGCATCGTATCCGCTAATTGTGTCTCCACATTGAGATTCTCTAAATCTCCATTCATGGAATATGAAATCTTCACTTTCATTGACAGCCACCCCTCCCTCTTCGCATCTCCGACTAAATAGAAGTCATATCTTCCCCAAAGAAAGAAAGGAAACGAAAATCAAAATGTTTTAGTACCCAAATCCTTAATTATGCACAAATTCATTTGTAACTTCATTGATTTTTCAAATACAGAGTTCAATGGAGCTGTTCTACAATGCCAAAATCGTGAAGCTCCGGAGCCATCATGACAAGTACCTTCTCGCCGATGACGACCAAGTGACCGTTGTCCAAGAACGCCGTCACGGTGATTCCAAACGCGCCCGGTGGACCGTCGAGTACGTCAAGAGCGTTGAAGGCGTGAGTTTGGTGCGATTAAAGAGTTGCTATGGCAAGTACCTCACTGCAACCGACGAGCCATTTTTCATGGGGGTCACCGGGAAAAAAGTTCACCAAACGACGCCGAGAAGATTAGATTCTTCTGTTGAATGGGAACCTATAAGAGATGGAATGCAGGTGAAGCTGAAAACGAGGTATGGAAACTTCTTGAGGGCAAACGGCGGTGTCCCTCCCTGGAGGAATTCTATCACGCATGACGTTCCTAGTAGGAGTCATACTCAGGATTGGATTTTGTGGCATATTGAGGTTTTGCAAGTTTATGAGAGCAGAAAGCCGTCACATGAAAAGCACAAGCAAGAGGAGAAGGAAAAAGAAGAAGAATTTGATGAGCCGTTTTCGTTCAAGTGCCCTACATTTTCTAGGACGGAGGTTCGTTTTTCTCTTCTTTTTTGGGTTTTTTTTGTTGTCCGTCAAATGTTTGTGAAAATGCAATTTAATCATGTTTCAAATGTTGAAGACTACTTTGATTTGTGATATGGATGATATTTTAGTAGGGTTGTATCAGGGGTTCCATAACGGTTGGTGGTTCCCAGCAATAAAACCGTGCTGCTCCTATTTTATATATTGGTGTTGTCGCAGCCAATTTTTTTATAATAAATATTAGTAAATATTGAGAAATTTACCAAATAATATTTGATAATTGATGTATGATCGATAAATATGTAAAATTCTAGAAACATTAATACGGTTAATTTTGTATATCGGTTGATCCAATATTTTGATAAATGTATCAGCATTGATATTTAAATGTATAAATGACACTGTTTTTCTGTTGCATTTAATTTGAGGATTGATTCATTACTTACTAATTTAGGTACTCATAAACTTATTAGGATAGATATTTAAATTGTTTGACTCGTGTATTTGCAGTCAATTATCTACTTCCTTCGTTTCATAAAAAAGTGTTTTTGGCTTGAAACATTTATTTTAAAAATAATGGAGTATAACATTTCCTAATTATCAAACGAATACCTAAGAATATGAGATCCCACCCTTTCGTATAGTTACCTTTTATGTTGGTTATTAGTTATTAGATATTGCACCATATATCCTCATATTTTAATGAAATCATACCATATGCCATTATTGCCCTTTTTTGTTAAGCATACGTCTTGTATTTATAAAAATTAACATTTGGTGCCTTAACAAAGAAAAGGAAAGGGTGTCTAGTGTAATTTTACCTAAATGTGAGGTATATGGTGCAATATCTGAAAAATGACTTTTCTTATTCAGTCGATGTAATAATATTTGTGAATTTTACAATTTTAGAGCTAATATCTGTTTTAATTAATGCTATGATATAGGAAGTCGGTACATATGTAGCTTTGCTGTTAATTACAAATTATTTACCTGCAAATTGATTTGCGTCATGGATGGATACTGTGAAGTATAAGCTGTTAAGTTGGTTGACTGTATCATTAGGCTTAAAAGCAGAGTTTAAGGCTTATGTTCTGTGTTTTATAAAGTTAACTCTGTTATGATTTACCTTATATGTAGAGAGAGGCAACGGCTAGTTTTTCCTAGAAGGAAGTTAGTTCTAACTAACTAGCCATTGCTGCCTCATACCCATACAATTAAATAGCAGTTCCGCTATAGCGTAGCGGCCACTATTTAGCGGTTTTTAGGTCGGTCGCAATGCGAAATTATCGATACGCTATGGTTTTAAAATTTCATATTTATCAGCTGATAAATTGTCGGTAAATTGGCCGATAAATCGGTATCGCCGATAAATCGGTATCGCCGATAAATCGCTGATTTATTGAGAATTCTTAAACCTACTAAAAAAAGCATGCATGATAATTTTTTTTATTCATTTACTATATATATCGTGGACCAAATTACTATTAAATTATAATAAAGTATTACTATTTATTATCTTCACATTTACTATTAAATAACATGTCTTTTTTAATTCTAAGGTAAATTGAGGGTTATTAGGAAAACTTAGCATGGAATGACTCACTTTAATACTTCTAATATAATATAAAACACTAATTTATTGAATATTTATATTCAAATGATCAATAAATAATAATTAGAGTATTTGGTGAAATAAAAATAGAAATTCACGCTATGACGACCACGACATATAATTTATCGCTTGCGACGTTCCGATATCATGACACCGCGACCGCAACCACAATTTAATTGCCTGCTTATACCTATATAAGGAGATAGGTGATCATTGTTTAGTGCATTCAAAAGCAAGAACAAAAGAAACTAAGAGGAGCTAAGGTGTATAGGAGGAAGGTAGGAGGTTAGGAAGCTACTTGTAAAAATCCTGAGTTGATCTTCTAGAGTTGAACAAAATAGCTTTCGATCATCCTTTCATTCTCTTTATGGTTGTCTTTATTTCATCTTAATCTTCTGTGCTGTAAACTAGTTTTAGAATCGTATTCAAGTGAGTTTCCTGAACCAAGAATTAACCTTGATGATTAACAGATACTATGAGAGGCATGTTAGATTGTCCAATGTGTTGGAAAAAGAATACCACGATCACGAAGAATTAACCTAAGAATTTGAACTTTCTTTTCTGCACTGTGAATTCCACATTGGCATTTGTTTTTTGAGCAAAATTGAAAGGTATTTTAATGAGGTGTTAGTGTTTTTCTGCTGGTGTGCAGTCTAGTGACTCATTTTCTATTACGTCGGCAAAGAATGAGGGGCGTATCATAGACTACAACTTAGTTGATAATCAAGGAAACGTTGTTGATGATGGTGTTGAAGTCCATTCAATCCATTTTAAAGGGCATACACTTGAGGAGTTGAAGCAAAGCTTGGCGGAGGAAACAGGATTAACTGATATTACTGTGTGTGCTTGCAATCCTTTGAACGGTAAACTGTATCCTCTAAAGTTGGCTCTGCCTCCGAACCATGTGAAGATGCATGTTTTCCTTGTTCCATCAACATCAGAAGGTTAGTTTATCAACTCCTTTGATCTTATTTCTAAGAAGGTACTTAAGATTCTCTTGGTTGAAGTTTCCTATCTGGTTTAGCTGTTGAAATTCATATGCAGTATGATTGTCTTTGGGTTCATTGGTGATTCCTTAACACATAGTGTTAAACGAGTACATCTCGGGGAAAAATTAATTTTGTCGAACCTAACACAACAATGTAAAAACATAGCCTCCATGAGATAGGCCAATGTAACACCTAAACCCCTCCCAATTTCGACCAATGTTATTACGATGACTCATTTCCCTTTGTGGATGAGATACTTTTGCGTGTATTATGATTTCAGTGAGAACATAGTAATTAAGCCATGAACTTGTAGCTCTTTGCCTAGGCAATCGGCACATTCATTGCTTCTACGTATTACAGTATCAAGCTTTAACAAATTGATAGGCCAAAATTCGCTTAGTGGGTCTAAGTGCTTAGGTAGAAGCATTCCATTATATTACAGAAGACTTCAGATAATTTTGGATTTTGATTTTCAAGTTTCTAGAAACCATGTGAATCTTACCTGAAACCCTAGTCATATAAATACTATCAGGGAAAGCAATAATTTGCCTTGAAATTAGTTGTTTCAAATAATGGACATAGACAAACTTCAAGGGCCACGAAGTGTAGATGAATACTTGTTACTAAAATACAGATAGTCTTATGTAATGTAATACTATGTTGAAATTATAAATGAGGATATAGCTTATCAGGACTGTAACTTCTAGTTGTGTTTCATTTTCAACATACTTCGGTACTGTTTATTCATAGCCTCTGTGCTTATCGATGCTATCGCTCTTACAATTTGCTCCTTTGGAAAATACTGATGACATCGATGTTGTTTGTCCCACAATCAGCATTAGAAGACTTGGGAACTTCGTCAGCACCCTGAGCATCACAATTCCAGGTCTGGGAGTTCTAGCATTCAGTTCGAGATGGTGATGACAATGGAGCTAAATTAGTTGTGAAAAACATTCTGCTCATAAACATTAGATATTCTAAAAATCCTGGAGAATTCTTATAGCTCCATTATGGTCGAGGGTACACTGCATTCAGAGTTCAGACCTCGGTGTAAAGAATGTTAAGAAAGGCTCTCCTATGTGGTACATCTTATAAATGGATTAATAAGATTATGGTTGTATTATATATGACACGGTGCTTATAAATTAACCAACTTGTGATGAGAAATACATATGGGTTGTTAAACGGTAGCAAAGTTTTTCTGAGTAGTTAAATATGAATATTTATTATTATTATTATTATTATTTTGTCAACAGGATGATTAACTTGTAACGCATGTGCTCTTCTGAAATTAAGATTTTCGTGAAGTTCACCTTGCCTTGTGAGCGCCTAATTGGACAAACTTGTATCTAAATAGCATAAACTTTTTAGATTTAGTTTTATTAAAGTATAAATATTTTTGAAATTTTTTATAGCAGAATAATTTTTTTGACTTTATCTACATCAACGGATAATGTTTTAAATTTTTGAATGTTAGATAATTATGATTTTTTTATTTATGCTTTAAAGTTTATTCATTTATACCTTAATAGAAAAATGAAAGTATACATATGTAAGCTTTAGATTTTTTTATTTTTAAAATATTTATATTTTAAGGGAACAATATATAAATATTTGTGGCTTTATAAATTATTTAAGAATATTTATACCTTAATATAATTTTATAACATGTATAGGTTTTGAGAGGCAACAAAATGCTTCGAATGGTTGTTAAATTTTCAATGCACGGTAAAGTAGCAATATTTCGCAATAGATAAAGAATATGAGTGCAACTTTATTTTCTTTGACTGCTTTCGTTATATAATTATACTACTTGTGCATATTTGACAAAAAATATCTTTCCCGAATGAGAATGAAAATAAGAATTGCTCTAATGTACGTACCTATGTATATTTGGCTATATAGTATAGTTTTCTTAATCAATTATATTAATTTCTTAGTATCTAATGTACGTACCTATGTATCTATAGAATTAAATCTCTTGAAATATTAATTTCGCTTATCTATGATAGAGTTGGCGGCATCAAACAAGGTAAGTATAATGGCTTTTGGGATTATTTGACTTGGAAATAGAAATGGCATAATGTTTTGTTTGGGATTTGAACCACATGACAAATAATATAGTTTTGCTCTAATACGTATATAATTATAGGCCAGAGTCCTAGGTCTTAGCTCGGGCTTGGGGTAAGCCCCAACGTCTCATCCCGATGTCGGATAACTCCATCCAAACAAAGTCTATTCTAATAAAACAAATGACTAATTGTTCTTTTGAGAGGTGATAATAAATAATTAGATTAAGGAACATACGAGAGACTTTGCTAAAATACGAGAGTATTGAGTGCAATGTAGATTAAACATATTTTTCTACACATCAAAATTTTAGAACATATTTTTTTATAGAGAATCTATAGGGTTCGCAAAATAATGATATATACATCCACGATACACTGACTTTCACGTAAGCAATACAACTTGCATTATATGAGTTAGATTTGATTATGTAATCTTTTTGAAAAAATAAGATCAGGTGATCTTCTCACTATTGATGGCCGCCATGGTTGTTAAAATCTTGATCTAGATCTAATGATTTTGTGAGCCTATAGTCAAAAAGTTACTAGACCATCAAAATATCACAATAGTATAATTATATACACCAAGATTTTATGATAATAGAGAGGATTAGTTAAGCGTCTGTTTGATTTAAGAAAAATAACGAGGAAAAGAAAAAAAAATTAAAAGGAAAATGTTTATTGTTTACCCCTTGTTTGGTTACTAGGAAAATAATAAAGAAAGAAAATAAGGAGGATATGATTGGGGTAAGTTATACCACATAATTTTCCTAAGCTAAACCTGAGAAAAATAACAAAAAGTCAAGGAAAATTTTTCCCAACAATTCTCAACACCATTTCTCGACTCAACCGGTAGATCACCTTCTTCTTCTAGGGCATTCATCTATTTTCTCTTCTCCTCTTTTTTCGTTGCCATTGAACCCTCTGATCCCATTCGATTCCTTCTCCTGGAGCTTCCTACTATCAACTGCGACTCTCTATGGCTCCTCCGAAATCACATCTTATGTTTCCCATTGGTCGTTTGTCAAGTTCAACTTCAATTCCCACTAAGAGACCCTAGTAAGTTCAATCTTTGGGAGCGACAGTTATATCACCTTGATCTAAATAGGTATGTGTTATCTAGGTTATTCTTTTACTTTGAAGTTAGCAACAAATCAATCTCTTAGCCCTAATTTCATTTTCAATTTCAAGGTTATTTGGTATGGTTTTGATTTGAATTTAGCAATCTTTAGGTTTCGACATTCTAAATTAGGTATATTTAGATTAGATAATTTCAAAATGAGTCTGAGAGATTAGACATGAATAATCTCAAATTTTTAAGATTGGTACTTGCAATAAGTTTCACACAAAAGTAAGTGTATATTATTGTGAATCTAATTTTGATGAGCATGTTATATTGCTGTGAATTAAAAATGTACATTACCAAGTTGTGGCCCTGAATCTGTCTCATTCTCCCTGAACATTATTGTGAGGTTTGAGCAAGTTATCTTTATTCGTGACAATAAAGATGTTTTTTTAGGTTAAATTACTATGTTTGATGTTTTACAATAGAGGTGAGAACTCACTCGATAATGTTAGTGATCATTATTAGGATGACATTACATATAATCCCTCAAAAATTTAGAAAACGTATAATTTAGTAAATAGCTTTTATTTGAAATAAGTTAGCTTTTAAAATTATATAATTTAATTATTTTATGGATTTTGGAGTATGTAAAATTAGATAGGAATATTTACTAAATTAAAATAAATATTTTAATATTTTATCATACTCATTTTATTTAAATAATTTTTTCATTTAATATTTTACTAAAATTAAACCCATATATTAAATTAAATTAAACTAAATTATTGAATTAATTTATTACTCAAAATATAATACACTCTATTATTTTATAAATTAAATTATTATAAATTTCCATATTTTTCCTTTTCTCTTTTTCTTTTCCTTCTCCTTTTTCTCCTTTTTCCACCTTTCCTTAATTTTTCTTTTTCTTCCTAGGTTCGGGCCTCCAGGCCAGCCCTTCCTCCCTCCCTACACGCCTGGGCCTCGGCCCATCTCTCCCTCCCCCTTCCTTCCTTCCTCTCCCTCGCGGCCCGTGCATCGCAGCCCACCCCCCGACCTTTTTTTTCCTTCTTTCCTTATATCCCTAGACTAGTCGGCCTATCCTTTCTTTCCTGCGCCAGTTCGCCCGCTCACACCCCCTCCCCTTCCTCTCTCCCTTCTCCCACGCCCGTTGGCCGCCGCCCTACCACCACCACCTGCCACCACTTCTCTCTCTCTCTCTCCTCTCTCTTCCCCATCCCTTTCTTCCCTTTTCGGACCCAAACCATCCCTGCCTAGCCGCTTTCCCCCTTCCTTTTTTTCCTCTTCTTCCCATCCCTCCCCCTTCCGCCGCCCTACCTGCCACCATCGGTCAGTGACTACCACCCTCCCCTTCTTCTCCTTTTTCTTTACCTCACGAGCTCTCTCCCTGCCCCATTTTTAAAAGCCTCACACCTTCCCCAACCTCCATCTTCTCTCCTTTCTTCTCCTCCCATTTTTCTACCTAATTTTCATCGCCGCTGCCCTCCGCCGTTTTCTTCACCATACCTACCTCCTTCGGTGGCTCCTACCACCTTCTACTACCGCCCTGCACTACCACAATACACCCTCTAGAGCCCTGTAGCCCCTTCTTCCTTCCCTCTCCTCCCCCCCCCCCACATTTTTCTCCCTTACCGGCAACCTCCCTTTATCCCCTTCGTACCCGACTTTTTGTCGCCTCTTCCACCATCCAAACCACCAATCTCCTCCCTACAATCCCCTCTACCACCCCCACACCTCATTTTTTCTAAAAACATCCCTCGAACCCCTTCATTTTCCTCCTCTATTTTCCATCCTTCTCAGCCATGTCCACTCCTGCAGCCCACTTCGCCGTCTCGCCACCGCCGCCTCCTCCGCCATTGGCCATCGAAAACCCATCCCCAGTGGCCACCTACACCGCCCCTTCACTCCTGCACCCTTCCCTTTCCCTAAATCCCCTTATCTACCTTCTTTCCTAGCCCCAAAACCCTAACCCAAAAATACCACTTCCTCCCACTTTTCACACCATTTCGAGCCCCTTATCCCTCTTGTTTTGCATGCAGCTAATGCTGCATGAGTTGCTGCATTTCTTGGTTTACTTGGTTAATAATTTTAAGGTATAATAATATTTTAAGTTAAGTATTTCATTAATTATGTGTTATAAAGTCTTATGCTTTGATTTTCCTACTTCTAATATAATAATTATTGATATTATTTTTAGGTGTTGATTTTGTTAATTAAAGCTTGAATCTTTAACCGGGATACCGATAAGGTTTGATTTTTGTGGGATTAAGTTAATCGTTAAACCTCACTTAAATGCATGAAAAAACGTATGCTAGCACATTAGGGATTTTAGTATGATTTTATGCATGTTATGTGTTGCCTAGTATGATATATGTGGTTACTTATATTGATTGATAAAAAGAAAAGCATGCTAGCTTTTGTGCCATGTGTAGAGATGATACTTAATGAAGGAGTTTTATTATTGATGGAAATGTTAAATGCTTGTCTATGATGTATTATGTCATTAATGCATGAATAATATTACTGTGAGCCTAAGGGTATTTTAGTAATATGCCTATGTAAGTATGTGATATAACATATGTAGTTGCTAATGAATATTATGTTGAATAACGACAAGTTGGTGGAGTTAGATGATAAGAATGAAGTACTAATATTAGTATTTTATGTAGTGGTGGTAAATTCATAAAAGTGGTGTAATAAAGGGGTAAAATGGTAATTTTATAAGTGAAAGGGTATTTTGGAAATTTTGGAGTAAAAGGATAAAACGGTAATTTTTGTAAGTAAAATGACATTTTGGTAATTCTAGAAGAAAAAGGAAAAATAGTAATTTTGTAAGTAAAAGGGTATTTTGGTAATTTCGAAAGAAAAGGGTAAAATGGTAATTTTGCAAGTAAAAGGGTATTTTGGTAATTTCAAAAGAAAAGGGTGAAATGATAATTTTGTAAGTAAAAGGATAAAATTGTAAGTTGTAAGAAAAAGGGGTATTATGGTAATTTTGGAGGCAAAAGGGGAATATGGTAATTTTATGATTAAATGGCAAAATAGTAATTTTATAAGTAAAGGGGTATTATGGTAATTTTGGGAGTAAAGGGCAAAGTGGTAATTTTGGAAATAAGAGGTAAAATGGTAATTTTGGAAGAGAAGGGTAAGTAATAGGTAAAATGGTAATTTCGGAAGAGAAGGGTAAGAATGGTAATTTTAGAAGGGGTAAAATAGTAATTTTTGATGTAAAAGGGTATTATGATAATTTGCAAGTAAAAGGGTAATATGGTAAATTTGGATGTAAGGGGGTAAAGTGGTAGTTTTATAAATAAGAGGATATTATGGTAATTTTAGTAGTAAAGGGGTAAAACGATAATTTGTGAGTAAAAGGATAAATTAATAATTATAAATACGAAGAGGGGTGAATTGGTAATTATAATTATGGAGAAGTGTAAATTGGTAATTATAATTATAGAGAAGGGTAAATTAATAATTATAAATATGGAGAGGGGTAAATTGGTAATTATAATTATGGAGAAGTGTAAATTGGTAATTATAATTATAGAGAAGGGTAAATTAATAATTATAAATATGGAGAGGGGTAAATTGGTAAGTATAATCATGGAGAAGGGTAAATAGGAAATTGTAATAATGGAGAAGGGTAAGTTGCTATTTATAATAATAGAGAAGGGTAAATTGGTAATTATAATTATGGAGAAGTAGAAATTGGTCATTATAATTATGGAGAAGGGTAAATTAATAATTATAAATATGGAAAATGTTAAATCAGTAATTATGATAATGGAGAAGGGTGATTTGGTAATTTAACCAACAGGAGGGCAATTTAGTAATTTTGATAATGGAGAAGGACAATTTGGTAATTTAACCGACTAAAAGGTAAAATGGTAATTATTTAACCAACTAAAGGGAAAAATTGGTAATCATGATAATGAAGAAGGGTAATTTGATAATTTATCCAACTTAAGGGCAATTTAGTAAATATAAAAAAGGAGAAGGGTAATTCGGTAATCTAACCAACCAAATGGGAAATATGATAAGTGTAGCAATTATAAGGGGTGAATGGTGATCTAAAAAGCATAGGAGATAACTTGATAACCTAAACCGGATAAGGGGTAATTGGGTAATTATGCAGGCTGAAGGGTAATAGGGTAATTTGTCAAGTAAAGAAGGGATGAGTTAGCAATTATATAAGTAAGGGGTAAATAAGTAATTTGTACCTAACATGTCGTTGTGATTGTGGAATTTCATAATATGACTCAAATAATGCTAAATAGTAAAGTAAGAGTATTTGACGACAAATAAGTATCACAAGAACAAATATGAAATCAAAATTTGATGAGATTATGATGGCCTTATTGATTTCCTCTGTGTTATCTTGGATAACTGTTTGAATAAGAAATGCCTAATGATACCAGAACGATTGAAAGTGAATAAATATCTGATTATTGTGCTTTTCGTAATCACTTTAATTAAGACACTAATAGTTAAAGTGAAAGACATCAAGATTGGGAATGGTGGCTCTTTAGGGGTCGCTACCCTAAAGATGTGGTTTAGCCCACGATTATTCTGGTATTTGCTGGTGTGCCTTTATGCCCCAACTAGGCCATATATTTTACTCTACCTAGCTCTACGGACCTATTTAAGGGGTATGCATACTTATGGACTAGGCGTCCTTGTCGGTAAGATACTGAGTAATTTTATGCACCAATATGACCAGGGTACTTTTGCGTCCCTGGGTTAATGGTTGAAGGGTACAAACAGCTTGTATGCACCAATACGACTGGTATATCTTTGTGTCCCGCGTTCTTGATCTCCCATCCGAGGCAAATAAATAGAATTATTGTGCTGATTAAAGAAAGAAAAAACACTAATCACGAAAGTGAAAGATTAATGAGTCAGGCCTAGTTGACTTATGATATTGAGTGTCGATCCACCGGTTATAATAGTGGCCCAGGAGCATGTTGCCTTGGAGATAATATTGTGTACCCGTCCACCGGATATAATAGTGGCCTAGGAGCGTTTTGCCCTGGATGATGATTACATGTATTCCGGTCCACTGGCTAAACTAGTGGAGGTCTCGAGATCAATAAAGTAAGCATTGGATGTGAATAAATTATGGAAAGATATTAATCACTTATAGTGGAGCACCTTGTGAGTCAGGGCTAGACTGGTCCACTGATGAATAATAGTAGCCAAGAGCATTCTGCCCTAGAGACCGATCCACCGGCAATAATAGTGGTCAGGAGCGTTCTGCCCTGTATGTATTCCGGTCCACCGGCTATAATAGTAGGGTTCCGGTACTTACTTGCATATAACCAGAGAGATGATTGAATAATGATGGACTAATGGCTTAAGGCCCAAAAGTATCGATCGTATTTTGTAACTTGTTGATATGTGATAGACTTGTTATGTATGTGAATGTTATGTATGCACCTCTCATTACATATGTATATAGCTTGCATTATGTGTGGTATTGCGGACCTATTTTTAAGTGTGGTATTAAAGGGTTACTCAATACTATAGTACTGAAGGGTTCCAATCGTGAGGCCCCTGCCTATTCAATGGGCAATGTCCCTTGCAACTCTCTTTTCAGGTACTAGTCAAGTGGGCAACGGAAAGGAGAGTAAAGAATCATCCAAAACCGTTAGGGTTTTCTCCTTCCTCTTTTAAATTTCTAGTTTTAATATTTTTTTTTTGTAACCACCATTGGTGGAATGTATACTTGCAAACGGTTTGTCACGCTACTTTGGTTTAAATATGGTTTGTAAATTGTGTTTTACACTTTTAGCCTTAGCACTTAGTACTGGAACGGTAGGAGTGAACCGGTTTGGTATTAAGTGTGGCGGTGATATCCCCGAAATTCACTGTTTGTTATTTTGCTTCCGCTATTCCTTTTACTAAAACAAAATTTTTCATTAGTGAATTTTGGGGGTGTTACATTACACCTCAAGGAGTTAAGATTTTTGTTTCCATAATGATTTAATCGTGGGAATTCTCTTTCATTTCATTATTCGATTTGTTAGATTGTATTCAAATCTGAGTTGGAGATTAGTCACTTATCTTGTGGGCATATATTTCATGTTGTTTACTTAGAGCAGTTGTTAGATTATTAGAGCACTAGCTAATATTAATTGTTGTGTATAAGATTATGGTGGGTTTCCATGCAAAAGCTAGCATTACTAATGTGATATTAGGTGTGCAGATTAATTATATATTAATTTGGGTAAATACAGGCAGAGAAATTTGTTTAAAATCTTGGATTAGCATAATGCTTACACCATATGTGTGAAGTTATTTACCAGGGGTATGCGATAGTTATGCACCATCCCTACACTATGCTTCTAATTCCCTATGTGATTTATGCCTCTTAGTCAACATTTTTGCCTTTGCATTTATGTGGTTCTCCAGATTCCATGCTATATGCTGGATTTTAATGCAGATGAGTGGTGTTGTTTTGTATTGTATAGTTATCTGACATAGTTATCTTATATTGCCATCATCAAGTGGTATTGCTATGTGAATTTGATGTTAACGCTTTATAGTAACAATTTTTATCTCCTTAAGGGAGTTTTATGGAGCTTAGTCGTTGTAAACTAATTTGCTAAAATTTTGATTCCTTCTCCTTGAGCTTCCTACTATCTTCTGCGACTCTCTATGGCTCCTCCGAAATCACATCTTATTTTTCCTATTGGTCATTCGTTAAGTTCAACTTCAATTCCCGCTAAGAGACCCTAGTAAGCTCAATCTTTGAGAGCAACAATTGTATCATTTTGATCTAAATAGGTATGTGTTATCTAGGTTATTCTTTTACTTTGAAGGTAGTAATAACTCAATCTCTCAGTCCTAATTTCATTTTCAATTTCAAGGTTATTTGGTATGGTTTTGATTTGAATTTAACAATCTTTAGGTTTCGACATTCTAAATTGGGTATATTTAGATTAGATAATTTCAAAATGAGTTTGAGAGATTAGACATGAATAATCTTAAATTTTTAGGATTGGTACTTGCAATAAGTTTCACACAAAAGCAAGTATATATTATTATGAATCTAATTTTGATGAGCAGGTTATATTGATGTGAATTAAAAATATACATTACCAAGTTGTGGCCTTGAATCTATCTCATTCTCCCCGAGTTTTTTTATGTTAAATTACTATGGCTTTTGTTGTATAGTAGAGGTGAGAACTCATTCAATAATGTCAGTGATAATTATTAGGATGGCATTACACCTCATGGATCATTGCCAACTTAGTATCATCATATCTGATGTGGCTTGGGGTTAACAACCATTATGGGTAAGATTGATCCATGCTAAGAGGAACATTATTACATTGTTGGTTAATGAAGTAGTTTTGAAGAGATTAAAGCAATGACTTTGCATCATAAGAGGAATGAGAACCCTCAAATCGACATTTTGATCACCCATGAAGAACAAGAAGGAAAAAATTACATCACAAGATGTTGTTATTATAAGTTTCCATTGTTCCTAAACTAGGTTCATTAGTTTGTATTTGATTATTTGTCCAACCTACTTTTATGCTAGTTTTTTTTTGTTCTTAGTGAGATATCACTCGACCAAGCCCTCGAAGTATTTATTGACCATGGTATTGTATCAAGGACAATAAATGGCAACGTATCTAAAGTTGAAGGCGTATATATAGTGCACTAGAGAAGCTGGGTATTGACTAGAGCTATGTGGGCTCACAGCTTGAAGTCAAAGGAGTGGATGCATTCAAGAAGAGCTTCAACTATCTATTGGTTAGCCATCAAGAGAAGGCAAACTCACTCAAACTGGCCAGTTTGTGATAAGCATAAATACATATTGCTGCGGTAATGGATCTTGTGGGTGCATGTGAAATAAAATAATTGCCTTGACTTTGGATCTTTTGTTTGATGGGTGTCAAGAATTAATTTGTATCCTACGTAAGAAAATGGCAATAATGAATGTATTAGCAATTTAGTTGTATGTTAGTGTTGAGCTTGTAAGCTTGTAGAAGGGAATTTTGAATATTGTATTGTGGTTTGCGAATTTTACTTGATGGATGTTAGAACCTTGTATTTTGTTTTTCTTTCTATACTATACTATTTTGGCCTAGCAAATCTAGCTTAACCCTAATAATATAACTCAAAATTTAGTCTAGGCCCAAAATTTAAATTAAATATCAATCTTAAAATTTTTAATGGTTTGAATCGATTTGAAATTCAGTAAAAGTTGATAACATCCAACTTTGAATTATTTTAATTGAAATATGTAAAAAAAAACACAATTATAAATTCAATTTATTTTATAACCATATAGATACATGGAAGATCGAATAGTGGATTATTAATATTTTATGAAACTAATGAGTGTATTAGTAACAATTAATAAGCTATGTAGTTATTATTATGTTTTTCTATATTTGTTGTCATGTTTGAAATTAAAAGGAATATGTAATATTTTATATATATATATATATATATATATATATATATATTTAAATTATTTTAATTTATTTATGTTATATTTTAGAATGTTTCTAATAATTTTGCAATTAGTATTGAGTTTATGGGATTTTTTATGATTTTTTTAAAAAAAATTATAGAATTTTTCATTTATTAATGTAATATTTTAATTTTTATTAAATATATGAGTATTAAAATAATATTAATAAACTCTTTTTTTTTTCAAATTTTCTTTCTATAAACCAAAAACTGAGTATACTTTCCAAAAATTATATTTTTCACAAAGATTTTCCAACAACCAAATAAGGTAAAGAAAATTGATTTCTATTACTTTCTTTCCTTCTCATTTTCCTTTTCTTCTTATTTTTCTCAAATCAAACAGAGCCTAAATCTTCTAATCTAATGAAATTGTGTAGGAAAGAAATAAAATACACTCCCATGGCTATCGCAAGGCTTATCCTCGCATTCATCTGATAGCTTGTTTAGCTACAGGAAATATAATTGTTGGAATTAAAACGACATTGGAAATGGGATTTAAGGGTGTCAATTTCCATCAATTTATTCGGGAGAATGTGGTATTAAAAAAGTGGGAATAAGAGTAGAAGATAAAAAAGCCAAAATAACCTTGTATTATTGTGTATAAAATTATAATAATGATGATGATGATGATGATGATGATGATATTTATAATAATTTTAATTTCCAAACTATCATTCCCATTTACCAAACAGGCCATTATAATTGTATTATAATTATCATTATAATTATGATTATCTTTATTATAATTCTAATTATTATAATAATTAATTATAATTAAAATAATAATAATAATTATAGTAATAATTATAATTATAATTATAATAAAGATAATCATAATTATAATAATAATTCTTGTAAATATTATTTGATATAATAATAATAATAATAATAATAATAATAATAATTACTATTATCTAATATGATTTGATCGGATCAGATCTAACCTGATCGGATCGGATCGGATGATCAAATCTGATGTTATATGATCTATTATAAGAAAAACAATGTCGAATACTAGAAAACCATAATAATTAATTATATATATATATATATATATATATATAACTATAAATATTATAAATATAAGAAGGATATTTTTATAAATTTATAATTATATTTTCAATCTTATTTTCATGTACCAAATATAAAAAACTTTTATTTCCAAGTTATTCTAAAGTTAATTCAATCAACTACCAAACATGAAAATAAGATTAAATAAACCAATTCTTACTTCTTAATTTTTATTTTTATTCTTACTTTTTAATTTCCAAACTCCTATTTTCATTTACTGGACGATGACTATTAAGAATTGGCCAGCAAATGGCCCAATGGCCTAGCTTTGTTAGACAAGTATATGTGTTGATCAACCACCCCACGATTGACGTAGTCTTTCGGGAAAATAGTTGGTGGTCCACTTGGACCAAAATAATTAAAGTTGGTCAATCTATTTAATATTTAATCCGATTTTTTTGGTACTCTAATATACATGTACATATAAAAAATATTACCTGTACATTTATATATAATTAGGTGTACATATTAATATAATTATATGTACATAATATTTTATACTTATAACTAAATACTTTAAAATTATTTTAATTTTTAACCAATTAATTTCATCTAAATATACTACAAAAAAATTTTACCTAGTCTCTCCGCTTCACTCACCCAGGAGGCTACAACGAATACGAGGACTGATTCAAACAGAGATTTATAATAGTAAAGTTCTTAGGGCAAAGGTTGCTGCAACCATAGCTTTGCCCCATTTATCAGACCCTAAGCAACCTACCTCCGTTTATAAATAGAAGGCCGATAGCTTCATTAGGGACCATCAAGTTTACTGCATTCTGAAGCAATACACTACGCTTTCTACTAGGGCATTTTATTCACCCTTTACTCGTGCTTTCTCCATCCATAGGAGTCTAATCCGTCCATCTTCATTTGTAAGTTCTACAGCACAAGTTTCTCCGACCATACTCTTCCTCGCTTTATTTTTCTACATTCAAGTCCTACATCAGACTTGAACTTCAGAGTACCCGTAGATCGACATTAAACCACCGATGTTCCTAACACTCTCAATTCTAGTATGTCGCATTTGTTGGTCTATCTTCGGAGCCCGACCAATCCATGATCCACGAATTGATTGTAGATTTTGATGTCTACAATTTGACACTCCCAGTAGGACTCACAGTAGATCAATTCCTATCAAATTACAAGAATAACTATACGAACAAATGGTGATCATGGTAGGCTTCCCCCTCACTATGTGACGAAGGTGAGTTTGTGAATCGATCAGTTCCAGACAAACTCAGAATTGACTGCACAACAACTCATTGGCAACTAGACCTCAAGAAAGAAAATCAAAAAATAAAGTGCCGAAACTTGCCTTGCTATATGAGACTCGCACAAGTCAGCCTCCCTCCACCATTGCAACTACCTTTCGGCTTCCAACCCACACTATAATACAGCATAGTGGCTTCCTCTCATTGATAAGCTATACATACTGACCTTTTTGTTGACTGGACGGACCCTGACCAAGCTTAGGCTCCACCGCCGGTACTCGCAAGGACAATAGTGGGGGGTGTTAGCAAAGTTTAGCAATGACAAAATTATAATGAAGATGGCGGAGCTTGAGTCAGTGCTCCACCGTATATCCACTGTCAACTTTGGGAAGCATGCCGTATAGCTTCGTAGACAACCTTTTTTTGTGCCGACGTGATCTTTGGTAAAAAAATTATTTTTATATTTTATATAATTTATTTAAAATTAAGTATTTTTATTATAATAAATACTTATTTTAAATTTTAATTTAATCTAAAATAGATATTTTATTAAAAATATATTTATTATTATTATTATTATATATTTAATATAAAAAATATAAAATAAAAAGAAAATTTTTGGATATTCAAATGAGTCAATTAGAGGCCGCTATGTGTCTTGGAAATGGTAATCATTACGGCAATCTGTAGGTTTAGTACAGTAAATCCCATAAAATCCTCCATCCTGCGTGGGAAGCCATAGCTTTTCAAATCAAATAGTAGAGACCGAAGTTCAAAGGTAAACGACTCATCTGGATTGATCCAGATAATTATCAGTTGGGCTGCGTAACCAGCGATAGGCCCCAGCACTATTCTTCTTAGGCGTTAAACTCCCAAGAAACAAATGGGCCAGCATATGCATCTCTTCATAATCCTAGTACACAATCGAGCACAAAGGGGCCTGTCCAAGGGCTCGGAAAACTAGGCTTGAGCCTGATGCCTCAAATATATATATATATATATATATATACATCTTACATGCATAGGAATAGATTACAACTGTTGGATCAACTAAGTAAATTAAAACTAAAGAACAAATAAGTATAAATATAGCCGTGGCATTTTCATAACAAACAAATAATATTATAAATAATTTTCAAATCAACCTTGAATTTAGAAAATGAGAGAAGAGTGAGATAGGATCTTGAATGAGGAGAGTTGTAGCTTTAATGATTATACCAGCTTCACAGGGGATGAGTCTAGGTTGATAACAGTGGCCAATGGCGATGGCTAAATAGCAATCAAGGAGGAAGGGAGATGATCGCAAACAAGCGAAAAGAAGATTGTGAAGGAGATGAGAGGACTAATATGGTGACAATCAAGGTGTATACTGAAAGATCTTAGTGATGACGGAGACCATTGATGATGATGGCAAGGACAACAATGACGACGGCAACCACTAGTGATGAAGGCAGCAACGGCATTTGTAGGAGCAAAGGGTGCATAACCAGGCGGCAAACTAATTCTTCAAGGCAATGGGAAAGGGCTTTGCTTTGATGTATTCATAAATACCTAAAAACCTTCATATTTAGTTTTTCATGTATGTACAACTTTGACACCATGCTTTTATTTATCTATTTATTAGAATCCAATCTAGGCCATTTATTTATAACATCCTAGGGTCCATAAGTGATCTTACCTATATATTTTAAGTATGGTTTGTACCTGACTCTACATGTGTATGTGTATGTGTATGTATGCGTGTGTGTGTGTGTGTATATATATATATATATAAGAGGTAAAGAGATGGAACCTATTTTTTGGTGTGGTAGTGGTGGTGTACTTGTGTTAACTATAAGTGCACAAGTTTAATGCTTGTTTATTATGTTTCGAAAATTTTTTGAACATAGGGTCCCACCCATGTAATGAAATGTAGGCATTATAATTTTTTTGGACAAATTCATAACAAAGGGCCCCACTCATATATATTTTGACATTTTAGAAGTATTCACTTATTATCTATATATATATATTCATAGGGCTAGCCGAGCACACGACACTATCATCTTATGACCCCAAAAAAGCATGCGGTTGCTGATGCATGAACAAACACCTAAGAATTGGCTTTCATAATTATGGAACCAATTATTCTTTATTTGAAAAGTGTTTCCTATAAATTTGAAGACTAACGGATGGTTACGTTACTCGAAATGTAACAAACAAGCAATTAAATATCTACGTGCATGTGCATGTCATGGAAGAAGGGAGTAACCACATGTATGAGGAGGATGTTGGCAGGAATTTTGAGCATTATTAAGTTATTTAGAAAATTTATTAATTAATTAATAAAATATGAGAATAAAGTTAGTATAAAGTAGCATAAAATTAGTATAATATTTTTTAGCTTGGAATCTTTTGGAATATGCTTTAGCTAGTGGTAGAAAGGTTAAATTATTCATAAATATCGAGCATATGGCATGTATTATGAACGGTTTGGCTTGAAAGTTTTAATCTCTTCGTCTATGTGAATTAGAAATTAATCCATATTTTTTCTACTATTCTTAATCCATATTTTCCTTGGCCTAATTACCATCAAATTCCTACTCTATTTCGTGGCTAAACCAAACCCTGTATCGATATACCAAATTCGAAACCATAAAACATTTATTTGAAACCCTAACCATCCATACCAACCAAACACCTTATTGCCTCTTCTTTGAACCAAACCCTAACCCTAACCTTAAACCACGACTCTAACCATCATCCAAACCTTAACTTTCGAAACCTCATCACCACCATCTAATCATATTCGAATCACATCCATCATTAATTCATCACCATCAATGAATCACCATTATCATTTTTATACCATAATTCAAACCACCATCATCTTATTTGTATCACTTTCGAAACTTTAGTATTTAAAATCATCATCACCGAGCCTTTATCATCTCATCAAAACTCCATTTGAACCATTAGATCCACATAATTTAATATTACACCCTCAAACACAAATCAATTTTGGTATTAGAGCTTAGGTTGGTGGAATTGCAATCAAGATTCAATCTTTCTTTCAAGATTCTTCATGATTCTTCAGGATTCATCAAGAAAGAGTATTATCTTCAAGAATCTCCAAGAATTCATAAAAAAAGAAGGGTCGTGTGATTAAGGCTTGTTTGGGAGAGTAATAATCGGTTGATAGGAAAATGAATGGAGAACCAGGGAGAAGACTTGAGAGATTTTCTTAAGACCTTGATGGATGAAATAAAGGAGGTAAAATTGTATGTGGAAAGAATAAAATATTCCCAAGCCCATGAGTCCCATGTGAAGCCACAAAACCGAAGGGAACAAGTAGAGGAAGGGCACGTGAGAAGAGCACAAAACTGGGTAGAAGAAGAAGAAGAGATCATGGGAAATTATGTAAGGGCACGTGACACTTCAAGGAGAACTTATGATGATCTGGAAAAAGGAATCTACTTTGATCTTTCTGACTTTGAAGTTAATCTCGACCCGAAATCTTTTCTTGAATGGTTGCAAATCGTTGAGTCAATTTTTGAGTATAAGGAAATTGATGACAAGAAACGGTGTCGGATAATGATATTAAAGTTTAAAAATTTTTCTATAGTGTGGTATGATAATTTAAAAAGGAGACGGAAGAGAGAAGGAAAATTGAAGATTAGGTCATGGGAAAAATTATTGAAACATTTGAAGAAGAAGTTTGTGCCTCAAGAATATGAGCAAGAAAATTTTATAAAAATGACTACACTGATGCAAGGGTTACTTGGAGTTGAAGAATACATTTGGGAGTTCGAAAGGCTAGCTCTAATATGCAATGCCCAAGAACAAGAAGAAAAAATTTTTGCACGATTCATCGGGGGTTTAATTTCGAATCTTCGGGAGAAGGTAGTGGTGTACTCGTATGAAGTGTTTGAAGACCTAGCCAAGTTATCCATCAAGTTCGAGAAATTGTTGAAGAGGACCAAGCCACCAAGAAAGTCAACCAATCCTCCATATGGTTCGACTTCCAAGGGTGTATCGAAGCTACTAATTTCTCAAGCCTCAAGGCAAGACCATGCTAGGAAGTTCACTAGTGAAGAAAAGGGCGAGATCAAGTGGCTGATAAGGTGAACAAGCAATGCTTCAAGTGTAGAGGTTATAGCCACTTTGCTCGGGATTGTCCAAACCAAAGAGTATTAACTTTGAAAGAGATATAAAATATGTGAAGAGAATGAAGACCTCGATGAAGACCTATAAGAGGATAGTGATATTCTGGAGGATGCTTTGGAAGAAGGCCAAGTGAATTGCTACGTGTTATAAGGGGTGCTTCAAGTACAACAATAACCTTTACTTATTTAATGGGGGAATATTTTTAAGGCTAAATGTAGAATTAGTGATAAAGTGTGTGAATTCATCACTGATAGTGGCTCATGCACTAATGTTGCTGGTAAGAAGATGGTGAACAAGCTCAGTTTGGAGACCAAGGATTATCTAATACCATATTCACTCTAATAGCTTAATAAAGACAAAGGTGTAAGGGTAACCAAACAAAGTCTTATCTCTTTTAAGATTGAAAATTATTTTGATGATGTTTTATGCGATATTTTACCTATGGACACTTGTCACATTTTATTGGGGGAGGCCGTGGCAATTTGATAGAAAGGTTGTACATGACAAGGTCCTTAATGAGTATGTGATGTGTAAGGGCCAAAATAATTTTAGGCTCAAACCTAATCTAGATGGAAAGGATTCGGTTTTGAGGAATGAAAAAAAGGAGGATATCAAGTGTAAGAAGAAAAAAGAGAAGAGTGGCATGGAGATGTTGATCCTTAAGGAGTATGAGATGAATGAAGCCATTAGAGATGAGAAGATACGCTATGCCTTAGTTGTAAAATAGGTCCAACGAGGGGATAATGCTAATATGGATCCGTAATTATAACAAGTGTTGAAAGAGTATGCCGATGTGTTTCCAAAAGAGTTGCTTAGTGGGTTACATCCTTTGAGAGGTATTGAGCATCCTATTAATCTTATGCTAGGAGTTCCATTACCAAAAAAAATAGCATATAGATGTAATCTTGAGGAGGCTAAGGAGCTACAAAAATAAGTGCAAAAGTTGTTAGACTGAGGTTATATTCAGGAGAGTATGAGTCCAAGCAGTGTTCCATCTTTGTTAGTACCTAAGAAGGATTGTACATGGAGGATGTGTATTGATTCAAGAGCCATCAAAAACATCACAATCAAGTATAAATTTTTGATGATGAGATTGGATGACATGTTAGATGAGTTGCATGGTGCAAAGGTATTCTCGAAAATTGATCATAAAAATGGCTACCGTAAAATGAAAATACGGGAAGGGGATGAGTGGAAGACAACTTTCAAGACTAAATACGGGATATATGTGTGGTTGGTGATGCCATTTGGGGTATGTAATGCACCAAGTTCCTTCATGAGGTTGATGATAGAGGTACTTAGACCATTTCTTTGGGGTCTTTGTTGTTGTTTGCCTCGATGATAACTTAGTATATAGCAAGAGCGAGTTCGAGCACATATAACATTTGAAGAAGATATTTGATAAGTTGAGAGAGGTGAAGCTCTATGGCAAGATGTAGAAGTGTGATTTTATGATGGAAAGGGTGATCTTTCTAGGTTATATTGTGAGTGGGGATGGTATTCGAGTTGATCTGTGGATGGTGGAAGCTATACAATTGTGGAATATTCCTACCAATGCTGACAAAGTTCAAAGTTTCCATAGGTTGGCCTCATTCTATAGGAGGTTCATCAAAAAATCCTATACCATCGTAGCACCTATCTCACAAATGATGAAGAAATGAGAGTTCCATTGGAATGACCAAGTGACAAGGGCTTTTGAAGATTTGAAGAAAAGAAGCTCTAAGTTGTTTGAGAGAGTATATGGTACTAATCCACACGTGTCGATTGATGTGGTACCATTGAAGAAGGTTGATGTGAAGAGTTATGATGCATAAGAGATAGTGGAATTATTTCAAAAACTATATCAAAAAAGCAAGCACAATATTGAGAAGGCAAATGAAGTGTACAAGACAAGAGCAAACAAGCATAGAAGCCAACATGTTTTTCAACTAGGAGATTTAGTATGGTTAAACTTGAGGAAGGAGAGATTTCCTAATCTAAGAAAACAAAAGCTCATGTCAAGGGTAAACAGTCCTTTCAAAGTACTTCAAAAGTTTGGAGAGAGTGCCTGTGAGCTTGATTTCCTAGATTCATATGGCAAGGTGTCAAGGACATTCAACATTAGAGATATAAACCCTTACTATGGAGATGCAAATTTGAGGTAAAATTCAAATCAAAAAGGGTAGAATGATGTAGGAGAAAACACCCAAGAATTATCTTTCATAATTATGGAACCAATTATTCTTCATTTGAAAAGTGTCTCTCGTAAATTTGAAGACTACCAGATGGTTACGTTGCTCAAAATGTAACAAACAAGCAATTACATATCTACGTGCATATGCATGTCATGGAAGGAGGGAGTAACCACATGCATGAGGAGGATGTTGGCAGGATTTTCGAGCACTATTAAGTTATTTAGATAATTTATTAATTAATTAATAACATAGGAGAATAAAGTTAGCATAAAGTAGCATAATATCTTTTAGCTTGGAATCTTTGGCATATGCTTTAACTAGTGGTAGAAAGGTTAAATTATTCATAAATGTCGAGCATGTGGAATTTATTATGATAATAGAATGAAGAATTGAAGTTGAAGATCAACATTGAATGAATTCCGTGTGAATTCAATCTCAAGCAAATTGAATCTGTGTGAACGGTTGGGCTTAAAAGTTTTAATATCTTCGTCTATATGAATTATATTTTCTAACATTCTTAGTCCATATTTTCTTGCACTAATTACCATCAAATTACTACTCTATTTTGTGGCTAAATCAAACCCTAAATCGGCATACTAAAACCAAAATCCTAAAACATTCATTTGAAACCCTAACCATCCTTACCAACCAAACACCACCTTATTGTCTCTTCTTTGAACCAAACCTTAACCCTAACCCTAAACCACGACTCTAACCATAATCCAAACCCTAACTTTTGAAACCTCATCATCATCATCTCATCATATTCGAATCACATTCATCATTAATTTGTCACCATCAGCGAATCACCATCATCATTTTTCCACCACACCATCTTCTTATTTATTTCACTTTCAAACCTTTAGTCTTTAAACTCACCATTAAAAAGCCTTTATCATCTCATCTAAACTCCATTCGAACCATTAGATCCACATAATTAAAGATTACAATCTCCCACACACATCAATTGCACTCGACATAGCTAAAGAGCCTCATTCCACAAATTTTGAGATAATGTAGGAGACATTATCACAATGATAACATAATAGGGAAATCTCAAGTATCCTCATCATTCCAAATATTTTGAGGTAGATGGCTACCTAACACAAAATCCTTCCAATTTTTCAAGGGAAGTAGAAAACCTAGAGCAGGAACATCCTACACTTTTCAAATGAAAATTTGAAATATAATCTTCTTTTCCCAAAATTTTCAAGTAAAGGATCAAACCTTCCATAATATATTATTCAAATTAATTTTTTAATATGATAGTAGGGACAACACTCAATGTATTTACATCATTATCATATAACTCAATAAATCGTTTTCAAAATCCATCCTATAAACACCCTACTTACATTCTCACTCAATCAATGCCTAGTTTCCTCATTTTTAGAGAACAATTGGGTATTATGGGACACCAAATCCTTAAAATTCTAGTTTTCAAATGGATTATGAATTATGGACCAAAAATTATTGCACTTTAAATAGAAATTTAAAATATTTAAAGCATTAAACATTACCATAAAAAAGGTGCATTTAGAAAGAATAAGCATTCTAATATATTAGGACCATGCTACTATATTAAATTGCAAAATTAGACACCTTTAGAAGAGTCCTCAATTGTAACACCATAGTATATATCAAAAAAAAAAAAAAATACCTACCTTAATATTTAATTACCATTTTTCGTACATATTTCCATTACATATTGATTAATTTTCTTCATTAATTTATTGCTAATAGTTTCCACCTAATAAATATCTCTAGCCATTGTATTATTAAATTCATAACATCTGACCATATAATTTTGTATGTCATCAGATTTAAGTAATTCCTTTTGAGTCAAAAATCTTATCTTTAGACCAACATCTTTTTTATTTTGAGTATTTGTAAATTCTAACCAAAATTTCACCTAAACTTTGTGTGTGTGTATCAACCCAATGACCCATATCACACCCTATACCTAAATTTCTATCTCCCACACAAACAATAATATTTTTCTTCACATCTTCAACCTCTTATTCACATCTTCAGTCTCTATTAAAGATATATTCAACAACAAATAAACTAGTTTATTCAAACTTATAAATCTTCTACGAGTTTTATTATAAAAGAGTCTTCCAAAATAAATTGTTCTAAAGTTCAAGAGTTTTTAAGGCTTGTGAATTTTATAAGAGATTTTTTTTTAATTACAACAAGAGCTTATATAATTATATATATAAGGACTTCTATAGTGGTAAACTTATTTTAAAACCCCATTAGACTATTATGTGTGTGTGTGTTGTTTAATTAATTTCTTTAATAATTCATTTCTTGTATACAAGTATATAAAGTTCTAAAGGTCTAAAGGTATACATATCAGAAAAGGACTAATAAGTCCTCTTATGTAATACCCATAAATTAGTAGTGAATACTAGAGGTTTAGAAGAATTGATAAGATTACCTATATCAACAATGTATACATTTGTTTCGAAAAAACTATAATTAAAAGCCTCCACAGTTAAGCGTGCTTTAATTGAAGAAATTTTAGGATGGGTGACTTCCTAAGAATTAATTTAGATCCTTTTGAGAACAACCTTGATGATACGATTTAGTGGTTATTCTCATTTGTAGGTAGTGAGATGTCACTCATTGCTATGATATACCCTCCAACATATCTATGTATGGTGCCAGATGATGATCTACTAAGTCATGTCATATGGTTATACGCCAAGCTAGTTCAGTTGTCTGTGAGTTGTGCATCGTATAACCTATTCCATTTAAGATTATATCACCTACTCTTGACCCTGCCTCAAATAGAGCCATGGTTTTTGGTTACGTATAATTTTTTACATTTGTTTTTCCATCACACTAATGCACCACACCCAAGATTTATTTAGGGTGAGTTGTTTTCTAGGGAGTATGATCAAATATCTAGAGAGCTAGTGGTGATTAATAATAAGTAGAGGTTTCGTCATAGCTTACCTCCGATTATCCACTCCAGTTACCCTAGAATATTCGTGACTATACTCTTTGTTGATGATGTATGGGAACAGATGACATATTGAGATGAGTGGACCTTAAGAGTGATAGTTATTAGTCAACTCGATAAGGTTACTAAGGGTTTTAGTATGATAGTTATGAGTTTTTCTTAGTTAGGTGTTTGGGCATTAGAAAGCTTTTGATGTATATAGTGTTGATATTGCTTTAAACCTGTGGTATGCATATCTTTTGTAATTTGAACCATTGTATAATGTTTTGCTATTTATGTATGTATGTACGCATGTGCGTGTATATATATGAACTCTTTCTAAGTATGAGAGCTTGAGTATTGATATATTTTTGGAAAAGTGTTCTCATGATTTGAACACACACACACACACACATAATAGTATGATATATTTCATATTAATTTTTTCTAAGCATGAGTTGTTTGTAAATTATTAAACATATAATTGAATTGATTGGTAATAATTACTTTTTCATTGGATATATCTAGATTTAAAATCTATGGATCGGAAATGGTTGTCTGTAAATCGTTTGTCTAGAGAATATAACAAAGGAGTGGTGTTTTTCATCAAGTTTGCAGTTGAACATACTCGGAACTCTAGTAGAATAGTCTGGCCTTGTTTGAACTGTGCTTATATTCAGCGTGTCAACGCTGATAATTTGATAAATCATTTGTTTGTGTATAGAATTGATACAAGTTATAATTGTTGGATATGTCATGGTGAGACATAGTCTAAATATGATAATGAGGAAGTTAGGAGAGAAATTAGTGGATCATCATTTGAGAACTATGAGGGAAATTCGTTAGAGGAGAAGATTCAAAAGGTTGAGGAAAGTATTTGGTATTGTCCAAAAAAATTTTAGAAGTTATTTAATGATTCGAATAAACTTTGTACGATGATTGGAAGATTTTTACTCAATTATCCACTACTTTAAGATTGTACAACTTAAAAGCATGTAACGGATGGAGTGATAAGAGCTTCACATAATTCCTAACACTTGTAAAGGATATGCTCACTAATGACAATGTTCTACCCAGTTGTACCTATGAAGGGAAGAAGATCCTTTCCTCTATGGGTATAAGTTATGAGAAGATACATGCATGCCCTAATGATTGTATTTTATTTCGTAATGAGAATACATAGTTTGATAGTTGTCCTAATTTTAAATGCAAAGCACTATGATACAAGAAGAACAAGGTACCAACTAAGGTGCTATGGTATGCTCCTATAATGCCAAGATTCAGGCGGATGTTTAATGATGTTGAAGATGCTAAGAACTTGAGATGGCATGCTAATGAGAAAACAGATTACAAGCTTCTTAGACATCTATTTGACTATGACGATTAATGGCTTGTTCCTTGAATTCAGTAAAGAATCAAGAAATATGCACTTTGCGCTTTCTATGGATGGAATGAATTCGCACGATCAAGGAACTTACAACATATGGCTGGTGATTTTAGTTATATACAATCTACTTCCATGGCTTTATATGAAATGCAAGTATATGATGTTGTATTTACTCATTTTGGAGCCAAACCAACTGAGAAATTATATTGATGTTTATTTAGAACCTTTGATTGATGATTTAAAGTTCTTGTGGGATATGGGCATTAAAGTATTTGATGCATACAATGAAGAAAATTTCACTTTAAGAGTAATGTTATTCTTTAATATAAATGATTTTCAGGCGTATGGTAACTTGTCAGGTTATAGTGTGAAAGGCCATTATGTGTGCCCAATATATGAGGAGAATGATTTATTTTTTTAACTAACACATGGCTAAAAGACTATCTTCCTTGGGAATTGTAGATTTTTACTGAAGAATTAATATTGTTGTAGGCAAAGAAAAGCATTCAATAGCTTCAAGAAGAAGGGCATGCACTAGTCTGGTTTACGGGTCGACAACTGTGGCTACATTTGAGTGTAAAGTTTGGGAAGAAGAATAAATATATGCCTCCATCATTTGGGTGGAAGAATATGTCTATATTCTTTGACCTTCCTTATTATAAATCTCTGTACATGAGACATACCCTTGATGTGATGCATATCAAGAAAAATATATGTGACAATCTTGTTGGTACATTAATTAATGTTTAATGAAAGACTAAAGATGGCATCAATGCTCGAATGGATACGGAAGAACCAGGTATCAAATAGGAACTGGCATCGCGAGATAATGGAAGAAGGCATATTTACCACCAACGTGTCATACTCTCTCCAAAAAAGAGAAAATTTCATTTTGTAAGTTCTTTAATAGTTTCAAGGTTCCGAAATGGTATTCTTCAAATGTCAAAAAGCTCATATTAATGAAAGACTTGAAACTAATTAAGATGAAGTCTCATGATTGTCATATTTTGATGCAATACATGTTATTGATAGCGATATGTGGAATTTTTCCGAAGTGTGTTTGAATTACTATCATGAGGCTTTGTTAGTCCTTTATCGCCGTATGCTCTAAAGTCGTACATCCTAATAATTTGGAGGCCTTATAAAGAGGGATTGTGATTACTTTATACTAGCTTGAAATGTATTTTCCACCCTATTTCTTTGACATTATGATACATCTAACTGTTCATTTAGCTTATGAGATAAAAATGCTAGGAACTATTTATGGCCATTAGATGTACCCCTTTGAGCGGTTTATGAAGTTGATAAGAGGTTATGTGAAGATTTGATATCGGCTAGAAGGATGCATTGTTGAGAGTTACCATATAGAAGAGGCAATTGAATTTTGCATGAAGTACTTGTCAAATGTTGAAGCTTTTGATATTCCTAAGTCTCGACATGTAGGAAAAATCAAAGGACAAGGTATTAGGGGAAAATAATTTGGACATGTAGACCCTAGCATGTTTCGTAAAACACATTTATATGTATTACACAAAAGTGATGATATTTAGTCGTATATTGAATAACATATGCTTTCTTTAAGGATTGAAAATCCATCAAAGGCTGAGAAATGGATAATAGATAAATATAATCCTTCCTTTATAGATTGGCTAAGAGATCTTGTCGTTCCATTTATTAGACCTTCCCCAACTTCAATTTCTAAAACCCTATAGTGGTTGTCTCAAAAACCTCGTTATGAAGTTTTCTCATATACTAGTTATGTGATCAATTGTAACACCCCAAAATCATGACTTGAAAATTTCGTTTAAATTTTGCTTTGCGGAAGTGGAAATTAAAGAACGGTTGGTGTTACCACCACACTTGACATAAGTTTGGTCTCCTCACCATCCTTACGTCAAGTGCTAGGGCTTAAAACAAATCAAACCAACCAAAGATAAGAGAAGTACAATACGTAATCACGAGTTTTTGAAAAGAAATATTATCCATGACAAATTACTATTTAGGAAATTAAGTAGCCAACCATTTAGAAAATAACAATAGAGTACACAAAAGTCATTAATGGTTTGCCTTAAACTCTTACGGTCCATCAAATTACAAGGAAAAGGGGGAAAAGGGATGGGGTTCACTCGCTCCCTAAATCTACCTATTCACCGAGATGACGCTCATCGTAATCCTTTAACCAACGCATGCCATGGACGTACTCCTCTAAAAAGTGATAGTATCAGTATGAATTCCTCGTATTGAGTAAACCACAACGCCTTTGGAGAGGTAGAATGCCCATGTAGCAAACATCATACAAATATGAAATTCAAATAGAACATATGATCACATGCAAGGCCACAATTTCAAAACACACATCAACATCACATATAACATTACGAGTTAGGTCACATTTAACATTACAAGTTAGGTCAAAATCCCTATCGAAGGTATTTAAGGCATGCTTATAATTTCATAACCAATTTAACTTACCAACGACAATACATTATGTCCTAATAGGATGAACCAGTGATATTCCAAGCAATATCACCAAGGTCAAGTCATTCCTAATCCGATTATTACCGAAGTATTATGGTGGGTGTCTAATCTGGTTATATAATTTATATCAAAATTCTCAAGTGGAATACAATCTCATATCCATGACAAAGATCATCAAGGAGGGTGGTACCAAAATAAATCACTCAATTCCAGGGCAAAGCTCGCCAAGGAAGCCACACGACATAAAAGTCGCCTATACTAAACCTCAAAACTCAAGACCTTAAGTACGCGTACTCCCTATAGGATGTATGGAATGCCTATAGAAAAGAAGTGAGCCCCTTGACCCAAAGGCCCAAACTATGCACTCGGCGGCCAAGTTCGAGGCACAAGATTTCTTTCCAACTCTAGTCTTTCTCTTTAAGTAATTATTGTCTTATGAAATTCCAGGTTATTATTTTCTTTTAGAACGTCGAGATTTACAAAGTTCAACTTAGTCAACCATCAACAAACAACGTCACAACCAAAGACCACGAGGTCGCAACCATTCCAAGCCAACACAGCCTAGGGTTAGGCATTATGCCATAGCCCGAATAATTATCTGATTTAGTGTTCAAACCAATTGTCCAATTATTCCCAACATTATTTTAAGGCCAACATTTAATTTAACTAGTCCAATTATCCACTTTGGAACACCTTTTTGCCTTAATGACCAAAATACCCCTCAACCTATAACTACCACATGTTCCTTCACTTTTGTTATTAAGTTTCCTTATATAGGATATTTTTCATGAAACGCTAGCATGAAATAGTTAATGATACTTTACATATGATAATTTATTTGCTTTTACAAAAGATCACATTATCCCTAACCATTCACCATACATAGTACCAATAAACACTATTAGCATGCATTTTTATTATTTCATAAATTCATACAATTTCCACAAATAAATCTCAAACACAATCATGGTATATAAAACTACATTTTACCTTAAACATACTCGTCTCATTTTACTAGCATAAACCCAAGTTCGTTACTATTAGCATACACTTCTTCACATTTTAGAATATTACTTAGGCACACAAAAAAGATTGCATGATAACACATATTAATTTACACATCATGATATTCATGTAGGAATGAACTACAGCATGCTCCCATATAAAACTACATATTACCTTAAACATACTCATCTCATTTTACTAGGATAATTCAAGTTTGTTACCATTAACATACCCTTCTTCAAATTTTAGAATATTACTTAGGCATATGAAAAGATTGCATGATAACACATGTTAATTTACATATCATGATATTCATGTAGAAAAGAACAACAACATGCTACCATTTCCCAAAAAAATACAATAATTTGATATCTTCATCCTATCATGATTTTATTCTAGAAAATTAGCCTATCATTTTCACATAAAAATTATAGCGTTTACGGATTAATTGAGTTTACCTTGAGCTAAGAAATACTAACACCACGAGCTTTTTCCACAAATACCCTAGGCGTGATCAAGATTACCTAGAAGTGAATACACCATCCAAACTTCAAGTATTAATATTTATGCAAATTAAATTAACCAAAAGACAACCTATATAAGCTAATACTTGAAAAACGATTAGGAAAATAAATGAGGCAGCTGGCGCATGAATTTAAGCACCGAACCCACCGAACTATAGATTAATTACTTGGGGGAATAAAATGGATGCTTGGGGAGGTGGAACACAAGGCAAAAGCTGGATTATTTTTTAGACTAAATTTAGTGAAGGGGAGAGGAAGTTTAGGGCTGCAACTATATTTTTGTTGCTGGAATTTAGGGAAGGGAAGGAGAGGGTTGCAAGGGGAAAAATTAGAGGGCTTAAAGGGACATAAAAGGAGGATGTATTATGTAGAATAAGACATAATAAAATGGAGGGGAAATTAGGGGGAAAAAGGTTCTACGTGGGTTAGAGTTAAGGGCTACAAGTGGGTTGTTTTGGGGGGTGATGGTGTCGACAGTTTGCATGGGGATGGAGGCCTACTAGGGCAGGTTGAAGCATGAATAAGGGAAGGGAATGGAGGGATAGATGGATAGAAATGTGGGGTAGGTGTGCAGGTTGAGAGGAGGGAAATATAGGGGCTACAAGTTGAGGGAAGGCTGGGGTTATGTGAGTCTTGGCTGCAAGTTGTTGGATGATGTGATGGAGGATGGTTGGGGTTATGGGCTGTGGTTTTGCAGGTGGAGAGGCATGGGAAAGGAGGGAAAACAGGTGGGTAGATGATGAAGAGATAGAGTAGGGGTGCAGGTTGGGGAAAGGAAAGGTGAGGCTACAAGTTGGGGGAGGAAGGCTGGGTGTCGAAGGCCTTGGGCTGCAGGTTGACCGAGAGATGTGAGGGAGTGTGGCTGGGGTTTGTGCTGCGATTTTGCAGGGGATGGGGTGTGTCATGAGAGGGTGGTAATGTAGAGGGGAGATGGGCTGTGTTTGGGGTAGAGGGAAAGCTGCAAAAAAAAGGAGGATGGATGCTGGACAAGAAGAGACATGTGCATGGGGAGGAGAGGGAAAGGTGACGGGCTACATGGGTTGTTATGTTTCGACAGGTTAGGGGGAGTTTTGTTTTTTTTTTGCTGGGTTTAAGTGGGGAAAAGATGGGGGTTTGGTTAGGGATTGATTAGCAAAAGCCTCCCCAAAATATTAAGCTTGAAAGTAAGATTATTAGAAAAAGAATTCCCACCTAAGAAAGGTTTAATTTTCTCAAAAGAAAACATGATACTAGTATTATTGTGATCAATATTATTATCATTGTTTTATCACTTCCCTTATTTTATATTATTTTTGTAATTATTGCTAACATTATTATTATTCTTACAATCCTTGTTATGAGTATTATTATTCAAAGTGTTATTTATAAAAATATTATTGGTATAGTCATCCCTTCTATTTTAATTACTCTCTTCTTATTATCGGTATTATTATCAACATCAATTTTTACCTTCCTCTACCCTTTATTACATTTAATCCAGGTTATTTTCATAACTTAATATTTATGGACCTACTCGAGACAACAAGGCAATCGCTAAAAAAATAATCTTATGGTTTACTTCGCCTATTAATCAAACCTTAAGTCTTGCATGTTTAAATTAAGAGTTAATTAATACAGGGTATTACATCAATAGTTACATTTTTTATACAAAATAACAAGATGAGAAGAGTGCAATGCAGAATAGTGGGGTAACTTTAGTGGTTGAGGTAATGCATGCTGCTAGTGCGAAGGACAAGAATATGATCTATGCAAATATAAATTATTATGGTGTTGAATATATATGGGAGTTAGATTACACTATATTTAAAGTCCTTGTAGATTTCAATAGGTCAAGGCATAAACAAGATCCATTCATCTTGGTATTATAAGTAATACAAGTATTCTTTGTCATTGATCCTGCTAATAACATATGGTGTATGGTACTATCTATGAAGAAAATAATTTCCAATGAATGTGATGATGAAAATGATGTCAATTAGGATAAAAAAAGTGTGTCTCAGTTGTGCAAGCAACTCAATTATTGAACAATGATACCAATAACATTAATGAGGAGGAATTATATGTCAAGGATGATCATTGTGAAGTAATATATGTATCAAATCATAAAATCAGTCTAAAAAAAGAAGGAAAAGAAAGCAATGAGGGTAATAATATTGTAATCTATGATATATGTGCTTGTTTTCTAAATGCATATTTTGAACTTCCTCATTGAATATTTAATCCATCAAAAAATAATTAAAGAGTGTATTATGGTCAATACATAATATTCTAACATAATTTATTTGTTAATATTTTGTAGAGATATGGTCAACAAAAAAGTTAATAGGGTTAATAGTGATGAAAAAGGGAAGAGAATACCTACTATTATGAGAATAATCATGGATATACAGAATAGAGGAGAACAAGTTGAGTTGGGATTGAATACCAACAATCTTTCCATTATCCCTTATGTAGACATGTTTCTGATGTACATTTCACTCATCATGCGTAAGCATGTTCCTATCTTTTATAATAATTAGAAAAAGGTTCCAAAGGGTTAGAATGGGCATATTTAGTAGGAAATCATGGTAAATATGTTGTTTTACTTATTCATTTTTATATATCAAATGTAATTAATTTTAATACGTTAACACTAATATACATCTATATGTCTTATTTTGTAGAGAGTCTTTAATGTCATGGAGACTAGGAAAAAAAAGGCTTCTTAGAAATTATGGTGAGTGTCTAAGAACATTTTGGGCATACTTGGCTAGCGAAAAATGTATAGAAAGAGGGATGGCTCTCTACACTAGATCCCACCCAAATTATATGGTTTTATTGATCAAGAAAGTTGGAACCAATTTATTAGATATTATCTTTTGAAGGATTTTAAGGTATTTGTTAGATAAAAATTAAACTTTTTGATTAATAATGTTTCATTGATATTTAAATAACCATGTGCTTATGTTTTAGCTTATAACATCAAGAAAAAGTGCAAAAAATAATGAGATTGCTAAGTTGAATAAATACTGGCATAATATGGCTTGAAAAGGCTATGGAGGCCGTGAAGAGGAGTTGGTATGAGATTTTGATTTATCTATTTACATGTAAAAGTCTAATGTTATAATAATATTCTTAATGCAATATTAATTTTTTTTATTTACAACTCATAGCCAAGACTTGGATCCATGTACCTCGTCTATTAATATTATTATATTATGGAACAAGACTAGAGCAACAAAAAATGGATATCTTAATGAAGATGTAGATGTTTCTACTAAAAAGTTATAAGTTTGTAGATATCCTGACTCCTACTTTGATTTCTTTTAGAAAAGTATTATATTATATTTATTCCTATAAGCTAAATTCAAATATATTACATACATTATAATACAAACTTGGAACGTAAGATTCTATGGAGGGGGCAGACAAATATAACATTGTGTCCCAAGCTACAAGAATTGTAGAACACCTCGAAAGACACAAGGGTCTTAGATTAGGTATTACAAGAATGAGCATGTGTGGTTGATCTCATGCTTCTCGTAGAACTAATGACCAAGTGGCTATCCTCACCCATAAATTAAATATAGCATTTGAACGAATGACAACAATAGAGCAAGAGTTGTCATTTATCAAATCTCAAGGCTATAAGCCATTTGATTCAATTGACCATGATTAGCTTCACATACCCAATGTAAATAGCATTAGAGACAGTTGTGAAGCTGATGCACGTCTTTTTTCTCTTCCTGATGTAAGCATTACAAACTATAAATTATTATTAAATATATTCAGTGCCATAAATAATTAAGAATGTGTAATATTTTATTTCAATTTCTACATAAATGTGACTTGTTAGCGAATGACCTTTCAACTATTTTGGTGAAAGGAAGGGTATACATTGTCCATAGTACCCAAACACAAATAGACCATAAGTATAACTTGGCCCTAAATACAAGGCCAAAAAGTATTAACACTCCAATCATTAGCAACAGGCAATTGCTTTGTTATAAAGAAGGCAATGGGGTAGCCACAGTATTAGAAGCTCATTAAAGTTTTGTGCCTTGGCCTATGAATTAGATATGTCTCACTACTAAAGAGGTAAAGACATTTGACATCATTTTTTTTCAATAAGTAGAATTGTATTACTAATAGAAAAGGAGATTACAAGTTTGCATTACATGTAATGACATCCAACAGACCTAACCACAGCCCAAACTGTGAAGAAAGGACAGGGTTACTAAAAAAACTGGAAACATGCACAAGAATACTCCTCATAAGGCCTCCTAGATGCCTAGTTTTGTTCTAAAAAAGTCTAAGATTTCTTTCATGCCAAATAACAGCTATATAAGAAATAAAAAGAGCGCATAAAAGATACTTCTTCTTATGTGCTTGCCTTGTTCTAGTAAGCAAAGACTTAATCTCTTGATCCCATCCTAAAATAGGATCACTTCTTCCAGCCAACCTTCTAATAAATAATTGTAATAGCAGGACAAAAGAGGAAGAGATGATCCCTAGTCTCATCCTGCTGATTACAGAAAATACACAGAGTGTCCACATTCATGCCAATCTCCCTGAGTCTTGTTTTTGTCAAGAGTCGATTTCTGTATGCAAGCCAAGCAAGGAATCGTACCCTGGGAGTAGAAACAGGTCTCCAAATGAGTTTAACCCAAATACATTTGTCCTGTGGAGTTCTAATGGTCTTATATGTTGATTGAATGGTGTACTCCCTCTGGTTTACTGTACAGTCTACTATAAACTCCTTCACAATAGATCTGCTCTGTAGAATCTTGAGAAAAAGCCATGAATTGTAAGATGATGGTGAACAATCCCAGACAGTACCTTGTTTAATTTACAATGCATGTACCCATTTAACCCACAGTTTATCCTTTTTTGCAGCTATGTTCCACAACAGCTTTCCCAAAGCACTGTAATTCCACAGCCGTAAATTTAAAATTCCAAGTCCACCTTCCTGCTTTGGAGAACAAAGAGATTCCCATGCTACCAAAGCAGTTTTCCTGAACTGAACTTTACCTGACCAAAGGAAAGTTCTATAAAGACTAATAAAACAGATCAGCACTTTCTTAGGCAGAAGGATAATTTGACTAAAGTAAAGATGTATACTGTATAACACTGATTTAATGAGTTGAACTCTCCCAGCATAAGAAAGAAATAATGTACTCCAATGCCTTAACCTAGCAGACAACTTGTCCAACAGTGGCTGCAAATGAGTAGCTGTAAGTCTTGCAGAGGATAAAGGCAAGCCCAGGTAATTGATTCGAAAAGTTCCTGCAGGATACCCAAGAAGATGAAGAATACTGAACTGGTTCTCTACTGTAACTCCTCCAAAGAAAATTGAACATTTGGTAAGATTTACCATGAGCCTTGAAGCTATATCAAAATGATTCAATACTTCATTGAGACAGAGCACACTTTGTAGAGTTTCTTTACAGAACAATAGAAGATCATCTGCAAAGTTCAAATTTATGAGCTGGAGTCTTTTACATCTTGGGTGAGCTTGAAACCTTGGATCAGCCCATAACTTCTTTAGATATTTGCTGAAATAATCCATGACCATCACAAAGAGATAGGGAGAAAGAGGATCACCTTGCCTTAATCCTCTTTTTCCAGGGAAAGGGGCAGCCAACACCCCATTAAAGGAGACAAAATAGGATACAGAAGTTACACATGCCATAATCAATTTAATAAAATGAGGAGGAAAGCCATAAAGATTTAGAATTTTCTACAGAAAATCCCAATTTACCATGTCATAAGTCTTCTTGAGATCTATTTTGATCATGCATCTGGGTGAAATGCCCTTGTGAGAATATCTCCTTACTAATTCATGGGCTAGCAAAATATTTTCACCAATGTTTTTGCCTTTAATGAAGGCATTTTGTGAGGGGTCAATAATTTGAGGCATAAGGGGCTGTAATCTTTGAACCATAACCTTAGCAATGATCTTGTACAACACATTACATCATGCTATAGGTCTAAACTCAGTAACCCTATTTGCATTTGCAAGCTTAGGGATGAGAGTGAGAGATGTTATATTCAATCTTCTGGGAAGAAAACCAGTAGAGAAAAAATCCCTTACAGCCCAAGTAATTTCTTCAACAACAATAGGCCAAGAAGCTTTATAGAATCCAGCAGAGAAACCATCAACTCCTAGGGATTTTGTATCTCCCATGGAAAACACAGCATTTCTTACCTCAAGCTCAGAAATAGGTGCAGAAAGCCCAGCAAAAAAATGAGGAGTTTACTTGCAGGACTCAGCCAAATCAATATCTCCCTCCATAGCAACCTCAGTGCCCAACAGCTCTTGATAATATGAATTGATTGCTGCATGAATATGTGTTGCACCTCTGATCTCATTATTATGAGAATCTAACAGCATAGCCACTCTCTTCCTTTGCTGTCTCTCTTTGACCTTTGCATAAAAATACTTATGGTTTGAATCACCACATGAAAGCCAATGGTTAGTAGCCTTTTGCTTATAAAAAAGCTCTTCACAGTGCAGCAAATGAAAGTATTTTTTCTCTTTCTCCCGCAGCAATAGTCTGTTGGCCTGTTCTCCAGGATGAGAGAAACAATGTGTCTGTAGAACTGTCACTTCCTCTCTAGCCACCTCAACTCTGTGAGAAATGGAACCATATTTATCCCTATTGAAAGATTTCAATTTCTGCTTAAGCAAGCTCAATCTTTTGGAGACTTTTAGCAGCAAATTTCCTCCCATCTTGATCCTCCGTATATTCTGTACCATAGGCAAGAAATCCTCGGATTCTGTCCAAAACTGAAAAAAGTTAAAAGGTTTTGGACCAGTCAAAGAAGAAATATTAAGATGGGTAAGAACTGGACTATGATCAGAGATAAGAGTACTTAGGAACTCTGCCAAAGAATGTGGATAAGAAGTAAGCCATGGGAGGTTGACCAGGGCCCTATCCAGTTTACACAAGACCTCCTCTTCTCCCTGTCTATGACCGGACCAGGTGTAATGACAACCCTGACTTTGTAAATCACATAATTGTAACTCATTACAATAATCTCTGAAATCTTGCACATCAGAGACATTAAGAGATCTACCTTGGAACTTCTCAGATTCCTGTAAAACCACATTGAAATCCCCCATGAGCAGCCATGGCTCCTGCCCAGGTGAATTCTCCTTCAACCACTGCCATAAAGACCGTCTTTCCCTCCCAGAATTAAATGCATACACAAAAGCCACCCAAAAACTAGAATTTGAGTGAACATTGGTAACATGACACAAAATAGCCTGATCATGCATTTTATAAAGTCCCATCACCCAAACTGCAGGATTCCAAAGAATCCATATTCTACCATTAGGATGCTGAGAATAATTTGTAAGAAAAAGCCATCCCTTAAAAACTTTGTTAAGGATAGCAACTGAATTTGATTCTTTTACTCTATTTTCCAATAAACCAAACAAATCCACTTTATGTCTAGCACAAAATCTTTTGACTTCCTTATGCTTGGAAGTCTTATTTAGTCCTCTTACATTCCAGGCACTGATCATGACCAGCAGGGTCAAAGTTGGAAACCATTCTCCTATGATCTAATCCCTTTTCATGATGATTTGATCCTGGATTAACATCCATACAGTCTTGATAGCAAGCCATATTTGCTCTGAATCTAGTAATCCTAGGTTCAGAAAATTAGACCTGTTTCTGTAGTGACTTTTTCTTTCTTGATGCACTTCCTTCTAGTAATCCTTCTTCAACAGCATCAAAAGTGGCAGGACATGCAGAAGTTTTGGGGTGATCAACCAACTCAGAAGGTAACTATTCCAAAAAACCATCTTCAATTGTATTACATGGAATTGCTCCAGCACTACTATCATTTCCAGTGTCCTTTACAGTATTGACCTGTGCTACTTCTTGCACATGTCTGTTATCCCTAACTACTCTCCATTCTCCTTCTGTTGTAGAGCCTATATTATTATCATGCTGTAGTTTCTTACACCTCCTTTCATCATGAACATAGCAATCACAGAGAGGACAATAAAAAGGCCTCCATTCATACTCCACTTTTTATTCAATCTCTATCCCCTCTGGATCCAAAATCATGAAAGACTCCGATAATGGTTTCTTGACATCATTATTAGACCTTATTTGTTACTTACAATGTTTATACCTTTGTCATATGCATGTGTTCAATAAATATTTTATTTATTATTATTAATTAAGGAATTAAAAAAGAAGAATGCTTCTAGTAGTAAAATGAAGAGAGATACTAGTAGAACAACACAAAAGAGGGCGCTACCAATGGAAAGAGAGCTAAATCAGAAAAATTAGTTGTCCTAAAAAATATTCCATCTTCAAAGAAGAGCTTACCTCAACCGTTATTAGCTTTACTGTATTTCTATTCCCAAAACTACCTCTATAATACCCCGTATTTTTTAAATCCAAATTTATTAAGCTAAATGATTTTATTAGCGTAATTTGATGTAAATATTTAATTATTTTAATTTTGATTCGTTTTATGGATTTATCGACGATTTTGAATTCTTATTTGAATATAATTAATCATTGTCGTTGCGAACCATTCTAGATAAATTCGTTAACGATAATTAATTTATTATATTCTTATGATTTTGATTTTTGGTTAAAAATATATATTCCCGTTCTTTCTCGTATTTTTATTTTTAATATTTTAGATTTGTTTCGATTATAACTTTGTCATGTGATTACGGCGTTATTTTCAAGTTATATTTCGTTAACGAAATATATTATTTAAATTATAGAATTTCTGTTTAAATAGTTAAAGTTATTTTAATGATTTTATCCGTAGAAAATATTTCCGACTTTAAATTTATTTGATTCCAAAAATCGTTAATATTTTCGGAAAGTTTTAAATTAAAAATATTTTCGGAGCTAATTTAAGAATTTCTTTATGAAATTAATTTTCTTCCATTTTACGCTTTTTAGTTTGCGGAAAATCGATTTCAGAAATTATTTAAGTTAGTCTCGGTTTATTAGAATTTGATTTAAATATTTTCTTATATGCTTTTAAATAATTTTTCGGGGTCTTATAATGTATTTCTGTAAATAATACAGATATTTGCATTCGTTGGTAAATTCTTTCAAAAATATTTATGAAATTATTTATATAGTTCTTTTATTAATTTTAAGCTTTCGGAACATTACGAAATAATTTTTGTTTAATATATTTTAGATAAAATCTTCCGATAATAATTATTAAACAGTTAATATTTTATTTTATATGTGTAATTATATTTTAAAAATAAAATAAATAAAAAAACGCAACCCTTGACCGGTGCCCCCCCCACTCTTCTTTTTCTTTTCTCTCTTCTCTCCCTTCTCTTCTCTTTCCCTACTCCCGACCCCTGCTCCCGTCCCGCAGCCCTAGCTGCCTCCTACTCCCCAGCTCCTCCCTCCTCCTTCATCGACAGTCGCCAGCTAACCGGCCACCACTTGCGACACCGCGCAGCAGCCATAGCAAGCAGCAATAGGAGCAGAGCCGCTGCAGCAACTGCGCGAAGGGATAGCAAACGCAGGCTGCGCCGCCATCGTCCAGCCACGACAAGCCTCGCTGACCACCGGCCATCCATCCCTGGCCTCCGACGAAGCTCCTCCAGCCTTCCCTTGCTCCGATTTGTTAATTTTCGTTAGGTATAAATTTTTGAAAAACCCTAATATGGATTTGATTAATTGAGTATGATTTAGCTTGTGATAAGCTAAATGAATTGTTTGATTATGTATAAATGTGCTGTGAGATTGATTTGGATAAGTTAATTATATGGTTTAGGTTGGATTTCTGGAAAAATAAATTTTTGGCCGAATTATGCCCAAATTTTTCAGATTCGCCCATTTTAGCTATTTTTGATAAATTGATTATACAATATGTTTTAAAATGTACCTAATTTCATGTCGGAACCGTCAATTTAAGAAATTTATGCAGAATTTATCGGAATTTGATTTCTAGGTTGGTAGCTAGCCATGTAACACTTCCAAAATTTACTACTGAAAATTTTCATTTAATGATAAGTGTTAAACAAAAACAAGTGGGAAAACTGTAAAGTCTGAGGGTATTACCGCCACATTCAGTACTAGACCGGTTCACTCCTACAGTTCCAATACTAAGTGCTAAGGCTAAAAGGGATTAACTTCAAATACAAGTCGATAATTGAGACAAGATTCATAAGGGAAATGATATTATTCACAATATAGAAAGTAAAGTGCGATCCAGAATTACAATCCAAAGGGTAAGTGACTAGAGTTTTTTAAAACATAAAACATCACATGACATCACATAACTAGAATAAACGAAACATGGTAAAATAAGAGGGAAAAACAGAGTCTGACTGAGTCGCTCTCGATCTCCAAGTCCGGTCTAGGCTCAACGCTCAGCCCCACCCGATGCGTCATAAGTGTCGTAGGCATACAAGACGTTGTTCCCTACCTACACAAACTCATATGGGTCTTCTGCTCATGGAAATGAACAACACCCATGAAATGAGTGATCAGTACGCTACGTACTGAGTAAGGTAAGAGATGCACTAAGGCCAAAAATACAAAACATACGACATAGCATACATGGCATAATCATATAAGCAGCATGTAGTAATACAGATGATGAAGGTCTGCTATGGTCCGGATAAACTTATTCTTTAGATCTCTGGTAAATATTGTAACACCCCAAAATTCACTACTTTTTTTTTTAAAAAAAAGCGGAAGTAATTAAAATAGAAATACTTAAAACTTGTGAATTCTGGGAATGTTACCGCCACACTTAGTACCGAACAAGTTATCTCCGACCGTTTCAGTACCAAATGCTAAGGCTAAAAGATTAATATAAAACTTAAATCAAGATTTCATAAGATAAATTAAAGAGATAATAACTTAGAAATTAGAGTGCGTGTAAAGAATTATAATTAATAATAAGATCGGAATCAGAGTGCGAAATCAAAATTCCTCAAAGGGAATAATCTTACAATTTATAAAAGGTTTAATTGAAACACTTAACTCAAGGTAATAAATTCAAAAGAAAAAATGTGAATCAGAAGAAATAACATAATGAAATGAAATTGCATGAAGAAAATTACGGCCACGATACTCTCGAACTTTAAGCCAAAACATGTTCAACACTCAGCCCCGACCGATGTCATTCCCACCTGCACAAAGTCAAAAGGGCATACTACTCGTGGGAATGAGTAGCACCCATAAAAATGATGATCAGTACGCTGCGTACTGAGTAAGGTAATCGAGCATTAAGTCCAACACATAAGCATATAATCCATGCAGAATAATAACAGGGCATAATCACTAACACAATAACATAAAAGCAAATGAACGATCAGGTGAAAATGCCAAGGTCCAATATAGTTTAGATTAATTACTTCATTAATCCTTTATCGAAATATTTTCAAACCATACTCTTTATCAAGTCCGTACAATTACGGGGACCCCACTATTTTAGCCAGTGGATTGGTCGCGAGGGTACATGCCCTGCCACTATTTTAGCTGGTGGATCAGTCATGAGGGTAACATACCCTGCCACTATTTTATGCTGTGGATAGGTCTAGCCCCTTTCTCGTACAGTGTTCCACTATAAGTAATTAGTATCTTTCCCATGTCTTAGCAGCTGTCGGGTGTGATTTTGTTGAGCTCGGGATCCCCCACTATTAAAGTCGGTGGATCGGTCGCGGGGGTACATGCCCTGCCACTATTTTACTCGGTGGATCGGTCGCGAGGGAAACATTCCCTGCCACTATTATGCTGGTGGATCTTCCACTTTACGTGATTAATGTCTGAAGTATCTTATTCAAAAGCTTTCACTATGGATATGCACGAATCATTCTCTTTATACTTCACACACCACAAATCATGAAATTCCACAATCATAATTACACTTTAAATCACCAAACACACATGATAATACAAAAATTGTAAGCAACCACAACAACCCTAATTGTCCACACAACCCTAGTTCGGTCTCCTATGGACCCTTATATAACTCCACGTACTATTTTTCACCCAAAATGTTTAAACACCCAAATAACACTTATATTATCTTCCTTGTATGCCAAATCAACCTTCTATACGTAAATTTCACTCCCATGTAAACTTTACACATCCCATGCAACCTTTCAAACTTTTCATACCAACCCTAAATCCCATGCAATCATTAACTCTCATGCAAAACCCTAACTCCGCCATGCAAACCCTAATACCACCATGCAACCATTAATATCACCTTGCAACCATTAATACTACCATGCAAACCATAATACCACCATACAACCATTAATACCACCTTGCAACCATTAATACCATCATGCAAACCCTAATACCACCATACAACCATTAATACCACTATACGACCATTAATACCAACATGCAACCATTAATACCACCATGCAAACGCTAATATCGCCATGCAACATTAGATTAAATTCTCCCAAACAAATCATGCAAAACCATAGATTAAATTCTCCCATATAAAACCATAAATTAGATTCTCTCATATAAACCATAAATTATATTTTCCCACACAAAACCATAAATTAGATTCTCCCAATAAAACCATAAATTATATTCTCCTATATAACGCCATAATTTGGATTCTCCCATACAAAACCATAATTTTGATTCCCCCATAACCATAATTTAGAGTCCCCCATATAAAACCATAAATTATATTCTCCCACACAAAACCATAAAAATCATAAATCAGATTCTCCCACACGAAACCCTAAAATTCTCCATTTTGTTCTTCCACTCATGAATCATTAAAATAATTAGGTCAACTCTCCTCCCTTGGTCAATCTCTTTCCCCATCCTCCTTTTTCATCCTTTCTCCCACACAACCCACATCAACACCCTCACATGCATGTCTTACAGGGTCACAATACATATCATCACATATACATAATACACAAGCCATGTAAACACGCAACACATACTTTAACTCCATGTCATGCCACATACAACATAATTAATAATGATAAACATAGGGTATATAGCATGCGAAGTCATAATGCATATAAACACACAAAATGCTTTAGTAACATCCTTACCTGAAACGACATCGGTCTTAGAACACGCTCCTACGCCTCCTTAGGGCTTTAAACAAATAATAACATACTTATAGAAATAACATTAATAAAATTCTAACTTTAATAAAGATGTAGAAATAATAGAAATATTATAAAAGTTGATAATTAATGCAGGGTTAAATACTTTATTCTAATAATAATAATGATACTAAAAATAATATCAATGAGAATATAAATAAGAATAATAATAATAATAATAATAATAATAATAATAATAATAATAATAACACTAATAATAACACTAATAATAAAAAGGACATTATTCAAAAACAAAGTAAAATAAAGGCTTCAGCCCCTTTTCCAAAATAATACTAATAATAATATTAGTAAAATAAATAACCAAATTTAGCAATAACAATAATGATGAAATAATAATAATAATAATAATAATAATAATAATAACAACAACAACAACAATAATAATAATAATAATAGCAAAACTAATAGTAAAGTAGTTGTAATATTAATAATGAAATAATAATAATAATAGAAATTTGAAATAGTAAAAATAAATATAATTATAATTATAATTATAATAACATATTAATATTAATAATACTAATAATACATATTAAAAATGGAAATAATAATAATAATATTATTATTATTATTATTATTAGAATAAATGAAATACATTAATTTAAGGCTTGTAAAAATAGGGAAAAGGGCTGAGAGGGTCTAGGGTTCAACCATAGGCTGGTGGGGATAGGCGGAACCGGCGGTGGTTCACGGCGGTGGTAGAGGTGGCCAGAAAAAGAGAAGAAAAGGGTAAAAGTTAAATGTTGGGAAAAAGATAGGGAGAATTAAGGTGAGGTATGGGGTGTTTAGGGTTTCCTAGGAGGAGAGGGACATAATGATGGTGGTGGTGAAGCTAAAGGTGGCGGCGCACGACGGTGGTGGTGGTGGCTGAATGGGAGAGAAGAAGAAAGAGAGAGGAGGAGAGGGAGAAAGAGGAAAAGAGAGGTAGGGGAAGGTATATGAGGGTCTGTAGCATAATTTGGGAGGTGAATTTTATCGATCCATGTGAGTGCGGGAACCCTACTATTATAACCAATGGACCAGTCATGCAAGGCAAAATGCTCCTTGCCACTATTATTCACTAGTGGACCGGTCATGTAGGGCAAATTACTTCTAGCCACTATTATTCGTTGGTAGACTAATCTGGCCCCAACTCACATGATATTTCACTATAATTACTACGTATATTTCCCATGTCTTATCATCATTATGTTTGGTTTGTTGAGCACGGAAACCCCCACTATTATAGCATGTGGAACGGTCATGCAAGGCAAAATGCGCCTGGCCACTATTATTTGTCGGTGGACCGGTCATGCAGGGCACCCTGACTCTTGGCCACTATTATTTTCCGGTGGACTGGTCTGGGCTTGGCTCAACAGTCTTTCTCTTTAAATGATTAGTATCTTATTCGTCTCTTATTCAATAATTATTTCACCCTTAACATGCATGTCACCATCATTTTACTTCTATCCTCTCAAGGGGGCCCGTCCCACATCTTCAGACTCCTGCGCTCCTTACCACGCCTCGACATCGATTCCCCCTTACACATAATGAAAACCAACTCCTAAGGGTGTGGGTTAAGGCCCAATACCTCATGACATCAAACTCCACCTACTATCACCCTCTAGAGTTTTCCCTTAAAAACCCTAATTGGACCTATGTGGCCCACCTTTCTCTCACTTACACTACCATTACTTCATTTATCACCTCATACCTTATCTCATTTAGATCCAATCCCAAAACATATCACTTTACCTCTCGATTTCGCATGTGACCGAAAAAACCCTAATTGGCCACTACAAACCCTATTACCTTTCTTCTCCCACAAGTAACCTCTCTATTTTTCACTCAATATTTCTTCTCTCCCATGGCACCCATACTCACCCATTATATAATAAATTCCCACTCTTAACCAGTACTCCACTCTCCTTTAATTATTTTGTTTGCTTCCACATTTTTTTCCAGATTAGTGCTTCCTCCCAAAACCCTAATCAGGTCCTTATACACCCTTGCACCAACCTACGTACTATTTTTTATCTCAAGTATCCAATCACTCCACAACTCCCCCTTAGCTTATTTACACCCTAAAACAACTTTTCTCACGTAAAGATCATCCCTATACAAGTTTTATCCACCCCATGCAAACTCTCGAAGTCTCCATGCGAACCTTAGAATCTCCATGCATGGTTCCCATCTCTTATTCATTTTGGTCATTTCTTCCTCTTTATTTTCCTCTTATGGATCATGAGGTAGTTTGGTCAACCTCATATCCCCCTTAGTGAACTCACTTCCCATTTTCTTTCTTTTTATCCATTCATCCCCATATCATATTGTCAATTATCCTAGCATGCATGTCCTAGAAGGTCATATAATATCACATCATAATCACCATATTTACATATCATACTCATGTCATAATGAAACATACAAGCATACCTCAACTCCAAGCTGCACTACACATAATACAAGTTAATGGCAATCATATGATATACGATATATCATGATATATAGCATCCAAGACATACATGTCACACAACACACATGGCCTTAGCTACATCCTTACCTAAAATGACGCCGGGCTTGGAGCATGCTCCTACGCATCCTTAGGATTTTGCTTGATTCACCTATAAGAGTAAAAACCAAGGATTATTTTCCCTCCTACCAAAAGTACTATTATTCCTTATTTTAGTCTAATTTTAGGGTTATTATTATTAAAGGGAGCATTACACGTAAAAACTAAGGTTTTATCTTCAAGTTAGCCTACTAGATATTACAAGTCAAATAATATTTATTTTAATATTAAATGCTATATTTACATCATCAAACCTAGTAGCTTTATTTCTTCTAATACTAGTACTAATACTAGTTATAGCAAAATAGTGATAATAATAATAATAATAATAATAATAATAATAATAATAATAATAATAATAATAATAATAATAATAATAATAATAATAATAATAGTAATACTAATGCCCCTAGTAGTAGAAACCTTAGTAATTTTAAGGCCAGGGCTAATAATAGCTTTAAGGGTAAAATAATAACATGATATTAGTAATACTAACAAGGTACTAATATTACTAAAGGTAATAATGATAGTAATGATAATATAAGGGTTCGAGTATTTTTACCACAATAATAGTAGCAAGATATCAACAATAATAATAGTAATAACTAATAATAATAATAATATAGTAATAATGCTGGTAATAAAAACATTAGGAATAATATCAGCAATATTCGAATATTAAGTAATAAAAATATTAAGGCTTAAGTATTCTTCTTCTTTAATAAAAAAATGATAATATGCCAACTTCGGATTTAATAACATTAATAATAATAATAATAATAATAATAATAATAATAATAATAATAATAATAATAATAATAATAATAGTAAAAAAATGGTAATAATAGTATAAGGGTCCAAATATTTATGTTAATAATAAAAATTGATCATGGACAAGGTTAGTATTAACAATATTGGCAAGAAACAAGTTAACAATAATATTATTTATAGTATTAGTAGTTTAATATTAGTATTAATATAATAATAATAATAATAATAATAATAGATATGGTGATAATATTAATAATAGCTTTCGTCTTAGGGTAAATACTAATGGAGGTCCTAGAAGTTGTCTTAGTGGTAGTTTTAGTGATAATGGACAAGTTAGATTTAGTAAGAAAATAATAATAATAATAATAATAATAATAATAATAATAATAATAATAATAATAATAATAATAATAATATTAATAATAATAATAATACTAGTAATGGTAGTAGTAATATTAATAATAATAAAGATCACTTTATTAGTACTAAAGTTGTAATCCTTTTAAATAACATGCCATAGTTATAAATATTTTTGAAATTAGGTTAGGTAATAAAGGTGATACATACTAATAATATTAATAATGGTAATAATAATAATAATAATAATAATAATAATAATAATACAACACTAATAATAATAAGAATAATAATAATAGTAATATTAAGGATAATACTATTAATATTACTAAAAATTATTAACACTTATAGAAAATAGTTTAAGGGTTGGGGAAGTTGAGGTAACACCTAAGGTTGGTAGCGGAACTGGCGGTGGCGGTAGAGGAGGAAGGGAGGTGGAAATATGGATATATACGATAAAGGAGAAGAAGTGGAGGGGTGTTTGAGATGGTGGGAGATGTTTCAGGTGGAGAGGGGTGGATTGGAGGTGGTGTTGCAGTCAGAAGTGGCGACGCACGACGGTTGGTGCGGTGGCTGAAGGTGGTGGGAGGTGGAGATGGGGGAAGAAGAGGGAGGGAGAGAGAGATGGAGGTATGGGGAGGTAGGGTGGAGTCCCCTAGTTGTTTTGGAGGGTGGAGGAGGTGCTGATTTTGGTAGGATTGGCGGCGCACGGGAACGCAAGAGGTGCCGCAAGGTTGGTGATGGCTGATCAGGTTGGCAACTTTGTACGGCCAAGGCAGCTTGTGCAAGGCAAGATAAGGGAGGATGGTGGCTTAGTTTTGTAGAGGGAGGTGCGGGGAAGGTTTTGGTGGGCGGCTTTTTTGTTGGTAGTGGTCATCAACGGTGGCGGAACAATGAATTGTTTGAGCTGCGGCAAGCGGCTGGGTATCTGGGCTTGCAAAAAGGAAGCTCGGTTATGGCTGCCCTTGGGGTATTTATAGGCTAATTTAGGGGGAAAACGATGAAGGGAGAAGAAGACAACCGAGGGCTGGTGAGGCAGGTCACTGACTGGTGGTGGCAGGTGACACATGCCCTGCAAAATTGTAGGGTACATTTTGATCAGGGTGGGGGGAAAAGGAAGAGATGTCAGCACACGTGAGGAGAGAGGACGAGTAGGTTGGGTTAAAAATGGAAAGAAAATGATGGGGGCTACAGGTAAGGACAACCGGAAGGATTAGTTGACCATCGGCAAGTGCAGGACTGCAGGTCGGGGTTGCAGTCCGCATGAGGAAGAAGGAGACAAGGACGGGGGTGGACCGAACTGTCCAAGGGAAAGAAAGAAAAAAAAAAGAAAGTTGTTCGGGTAGGTGGAACGGGTGAAGAAGGAGAGGCTGGGGTAGGCTTGGTCACACGAGACGAGAAATGGAGGAGAGTTTGGGCCATGGGTTGGCCCAAATCGAGGAGGAGAAGGAAAATAAGGAAAGGAGGAATGAGGGAAAGAAAGAAAAAGGAAAAGGAAGGAGAAAATGATAAAGGATAAAATGGATGGGTTGGGATATTTGGTATTTATTTATTTATTTATTTTAGATATTTAAAATTAATAATAATTATTATAAAAATAATAATTAAATTTCTTTTTAGATTAATTGGGCTATTTTGGGTAAGTTTACCTTAACTTCCATGTTAATTAGTAAAATGTCCAAAATGTCCTAAATAATTTATTATATTTTCTCTTTGTTTTGCCTTAATTAATTCCACTTATTTTTTAATAATATAATTTATTTACTTAATTTTCCTAATAAATTCTTATTTTTCCATAATTTCTAAATTGGGATTTTTGGGTATTTCAAGCTATGCTACTATGGAGGGAATATTGTCCTCTATTGTGTTTGTGTGCCTATACTACATAGTTTATGATACTATTATAAGAGAGGATAGGCACATAAACTGTTTAGTATGTCAGATTTTGATTGAGGGGTTCAACAAGGTATATCTCATTCCTTACCTGGAAAATGAATATTAGGTTTTGTACGCCATCCCACTTGATTTTAATAAAGTTTATGTGTTTGATTCCATTCGAACATATGACGTGCTGATGTGTGTGGGAGGATTGTTTTAACTAATTGATGGTATTATGCTCGATTATGTTGGTAATAATTGAAATAAAGTTCAACAATGAGGGATAGATGATAAGGACATTCGAATAGGGTGAACTAATGATGAATATGATTCAGACAAAGTGATGATGATTCGGTAATGGTGGATAAATAATGGTGATGGCTCTAATGTGTTATGATAATTAAGATATTTATTCGACAATGGTGCATTGACAATGATGAAGATTCAAATATTTGGGTTGGGATGGAAGATGATATCATGGCTTAGGGTTAGGGTTTAACTCAATTTTTAGGGTTGAGGTTATGTTTGGTTCAAATGGAAGGGAATAGGGTTTTGAATGATATTTTAGAGTTTTAAAAGTTGAAACTGGTTTAGGGCTTCACTTTGCTTCGAATTAGGGTGGTTTATGGATGATAATAATGGCTGGAAAAATATAGATTATGGGTAGAAGAAAGGACAAGACTTAGTCTCTTATTCACATAGACAAAGAGATTAAGGTTTTTAAGCTAATTTGTTCACACAAATTCAATTAACTTGAATGAAACTCACATAGAATTCAACTTTGCATTCAACTTCAATATTGATCATCAATTGCTTATACATAATTTTGGCTTTCAATAGCTTATATAGCCAACCTACCATTTATCTAAAAAGCATAATTTAAAAAGATTCCAAGCTAATAGATAGTATGCTACTTTATGTTCTATCTAATATACAACCCTACTACTTAATTAATTAGCTAAATTAATAATTGAGCTTGACCTAGTTGCAAATAAAATCCCCAAGTCCATGCATGTCATTTACATGTACATAGACATATAATAGCTTGTTTGGTACGTTTCTAGCAATATCACCATCTGTTTATCTTCAACTTTGTGGGAGATACTTTCCAAATGAAGAATAATTGGTTCTATAATTATGAAAGCCAACTCCCCTTCATCATTCTCCCCTTATTGGTTTTAATTTGTCCTCAAATTTGTACGTTTCTAGTAACTCATAAGCTCTTTCCCCAAACTTTCAAATTACTTTGAAAGGACCATTCACCTTTGGCATAAGCTTTTTTTTTTACTAAGAATCCATCTTGAATAACATAAGCTCCATAACTTTGTTGTTTCTTGCAATCTTCAAAGATCATAGCAAAATCATCATCCATAGCATAGTGACTCTTCAACATCTCGAACCCCAAAAGCTTTGCCTTCGTCATGGTAAGTACTATGGTTCTAGTAGATAATGCATTTGCAACGACATTTTCTTTGCTATCCATATGTCTTGTAGAGAACACAAATGTTAGTAAGAAGCTTATCCACTTAGCATTTCTTGGACTCACCTTATTTTAACCATGCAAATACTTCAAACTTTCATGATCCAAATAAAGTACAAAAGGCTTGGGTCTTAAGTAATGACTCCACCTCTCCAAACAGCACATGATAGCATAGAACGCTTTATAGTAAGTCAAATAGTTAAATCTCACACCATTCAACTTCTCACTAAAGAAAGTAATTAGTTTCCTTTCTTGTGAAGGAACACCCCCAATGCCTACACCACTCGCATGATATATTACTTCAAATAATTTATCAAAATAAGGTAAAGATAATACCAGTGTATTTGAGAGCTTCATCTTCAAATCTTCAAAAGTCTTTGTTGCTTAGTTATTCCTATGGAACTCTCCTTTCTTTTTCAACTCTGTGATAGGAGCTGCAATGTTCAAAAAGTCTTTGATGAAACTCCTATATAATGAGGCTAACCTATGGAAACTTCGAACTTCATGGAAATTATTAGGAATAGACCATGTTTGCCACCTTTTATAGATCCACTCTAATACCATATTCACTCATAATATAACTAAGAAAAATCACCCTCTCCATCATGAAATCACACTTCTCCATCTTACCATAGAGCTTCACCTCTCTAAGTTTGTCAAATATCCTCTTTAAGTGTTATATGTACTCGAAATTACTCTTACTATATACCAAGATATCATCAAGGTAAACAATAATAACAAAGACTTCAAAGAATGGTCTAAGTACCTTAGTCATCAATCTCATGAAGGAACTTGGTGCATTATATAGCCCAAATGGCATCACTAACCACTCATATAACTTGTACTTAGTCCTAAAAGTTGTTTTCCACTCGTCCCCTTCCCTTATTCTCATTTGATGGTAGCTGCTTTTAAGATCAATATTTGATAACACCTTTACACCATTCAACTCATCTAACATGTCATCTAATCTTGGCATCATAAATATATACTTTTTTTATGTTTTTGATTTCCCTCGAATCAATACACATCCTCCACGTATCATCCTTTTTAGGCATCAGCAAAGCTGGAACTCCACACAGACTCATACTCTCCTAAATATAACCTCGATCTAACAACTCTTACACTTGTTTCTGTAGCTCCTTAGCCTCCTTCATACTGCATCTATACGTTGGTTTGCTTGGTAATGGGACTCCTAGCATCAAATCAATAAAATGCTCAATACCTCTCAAAGGAGGTAACCCACTTTGGAAACTCTTCTAGAAAAATGTCGGCATACTCTTTCAATAGTTGTTGTAATTTTGGATCCATATTAGCATTCTCTCCTTATTAGACCTCTTTTACCACCATCTCACACTCCTTAAGGATCAACACCTACGTGCTACTCTTCTTTCTTCCTTTCCCACACTTAACATCTTCTTTCTTTTTTTGCTGCATGTTCTCAATTCCTTCCCCCTTTTCATTCCTCAAAACTAAATCCTTCCCATCTAGATTAGGTTTTAGCCTAAACTTCTTTGGACCCTTGCATACCACATACTCATTAAGGGCCCCGTCAAGTACAACCTTCCTATCAAATTGCCACGACCTCCCCAAAAAAGTGTGACAGACATCCATAGGTAGAATATCACATAAAACATCATAAAAATAATTTTCAATCTTGAAGAGATAAGAGTTTGTTTGGTTAGCCTTATGCCTTTATCTTTGTTGTACCACTGGATTGAATATGGTCTTGGATGACCCTTGATCTCCAAACTATGCTTGTTTACCATCTTCTCACTAGAAACATTAGTGCATAGGCCACTATCAATGATGACTTCACACACTTTATCACCAACTCTACACTTAGCCTTGAAAATATTCTCCCGTGGAGTAAGTAAAAGTTGTTGTTGTACTTGGAGCACCCTTTGCAATACATAGTAATCCACTTGGCCTTCTTCAAAAGAATCCTCTAAGTTATCACTTTACTCTTCAAATTCTTCCTAAAGGTCTTCATTCTCTTCGCAAGCCTCCATATTTGCTATCTCCTTAATAGTCAATGCCCTTTGGTTTGGACAACCTGAGCATAGTAGTCATAACCTCTATACTTGAAGCATTGTTTGTTCACCTTATCAACACTTGATATTTACCCTTTTCTTCATGAGTGAACTTCCTAACATTGTATCAGTTTGCATCTTGAGAAATTGGTGGCTTTCACACCCCTTTGAAATTTGAACTATATGGAGTATTGGTTGACTTTCTTGGTAGCTCTGTTCTCTTTAACTGTATCTTGAACTTGATGGCTAGGTCTTCAAATAATTCATAAGGATCACCTCTACCTTCTCTTGAAGATTCATATTTAAACCCTCAATGAATCATGTACACCTTTGTTCTTCTTGTTCTTGGACATCACATAGAAGAGCTAACCTTTCAAACTCCCGTAAGTATTCTTCATCTTCAACTCCAAGTAACCCTCGCTTCAACATAGTCATTTTTATAAAATTTTCCTACTCATATTCCCAAGGAAATTTTTTTTTCTTCAAGTGTTTTTTTAAATTTTTTCCATGATCTAATGTTTGTTTTTCCTTCTCTCTCCCATCTCATTTTCAAATTATCATACCACACTATAGCAAATTTCTTAAACTTTAATATTGCTACTTGGTACCGTTTTTCATCATCAATTTCCTTATACTCAAAAATCAATTCAATAATTTGAAACCATTTGAGAAAATATTTTGGATTGAGATTACCTTTAAAGTTGAAAAGATCAAAGTGGATTCCTTTTTCCACGTCATCATAAGTTTTTCTCGAGGTTTCACGTGGTCTTATATAATTTCCCACACTCTCTTCTTTGTCTTCCACTCGATTTTGTACCCTTCTCATGTGCTCTTCCTCTACTTGTTCCCTTTAGTTTTGTGGCTGAACATGAGACTCGTGGGATTGGGAATATTTTATTCTCCTCACATGTAATTTTACCTCCTTGATTTTATCCATTAAGGTCTTGAGAATATCCCTCAAGTCCTCTCCTTGGTTCTCCATCCTTTCTCTTTACCAACTGATTGTGGTTCTCCCAAACACACCCTTAAGTGCTAGTCCCTTTTTTGTTTTCTTGATGAATTTGTGGATAATCTTGAAGATGAGACTCTCTCTTGAAGAATATTGAAAGAAAGATTGCATCTTGATTCCAATAGCTCTAACCTAAGGCTTTGATATGAATATTGATGTGTGTGTGAGGATGGAATTCTCTAATTGATGATATTATGGCTCAATTATGTTAAAAATAATTAGAATAAGGTTGGAAAATGAGGGATAGATGATAAGGACATTTCAAATGGGGTGAACTAAGGATGAATATGATTCAAACAAATTGATGATGATTCAGTGATGGTGAATAATTAATGGTGATGGTTCGAATGTGTTGTGATAATTAAGATATGTATTTGACAATGGTGTGTCGATGATGATAAGGATTCAAATGTTAGTATTAGGATGGAAGATGATGTCCTGATTTAGAGTTAGATTTAGGGTTTAACTCAATTTCTAGGGTTAAGGTTATATTTGGTTTGAATGGAAAGGATGAGTGGTTTAAATGATGGTTTAGGTTTTCAAAAGTTGAATCGGGTTTAGGGCTTTACTTAGCTTTGAATTAGGGTAGTTTATAGATATTAATAATGGTTGGAAAAATATGGATTATGGATAGAAGAAAGGATAGGACTTAATCTCTAATTCACATAGACAAAGAGAATAAGGTTTTCAAGGTAAATCATTCACACATATTCGATTAACTTGAATTGAACTCACACAGAATTCAACTTTGCATTCAACATCAATATTGATGATCAATTACTTGTCCATAATTGTGGATTTCAATAGCTTATATGGTCAATGTACCATTTAGCTAAAAAGCATAATTCAAAAATATTGCAAGCTAAAAGATATTATGCTACTTTATGCTCTATCTAATATACAACCCTACTTATTAATTAATTAATTAGATAAATTAATAATTGTGCTCGACCAAGCTAAAAATAAACTTCCCATGCACATGGCCATGCAGTCCATGCACGTTATGCATGTCATGCACATGTATGTAGACACTGAGTAGCTTGTTTAGTAAGTTTATAGCAATGTAACCATCTGTTTGTCTTTAAATTTGTGGGATATACTTTCCAAATAAAGAATAATTGGTTCAATAGTTATGAAAGCCAATTCTTGAGTATTTACTCCTGCACCATGTGCCCTTTGACGTTACTCGTCATGGTGGAAAAGACTTTATTTACATGTTATTGTACTTTTTACTTCTTACTTCATTAGCTTATTTATGCATATATTTTACTTTAATTATTTTACGTATATATAGTTACAATATTGTGTATCCAAATCTACTTATTAGGACACTATGGATGGTATATCAGAGGAGAGGTTGAAATGGTGTCCCAGACCCAAAGAGTCTTGAATATGAGCCTATAATGCTAAGTAGGAAGACAACTATTTTATATTTTGTTTTAATTTGAATTAATATCTAATAGTTAGAGATCTAATTGAATTCATTTGACAGTGTCCATAATAGTAGAACGATAATGATTATGGATACTATGTAGAGCAATGGAAATGGTAGTCCAAAATAGATTGGTCAACATAGATCCAAGCCATGTATATTTGTTTTTCCATATTTTTCCATTAACAAATCATGACATATATATTCGGCACTTAACCTAAGTACTAATTAAACAATCAAAACTTGTGAACTTATAGTTTTTCACCTATAGTTATACACAAGGCTAGAAATACAATGCTGATGAAATTTATGAAGTTAGAGACCAATGGGCTAAGTATGTGCACTCATACATTCGGTATTAGGGATCTACATTCGACATGCATATTTAGGTTTATATCTCATCTATGTCTTTTGTTCATCTAGGTTATGATACATGGACTTTTGACTTTGCAGTGTAGAGCTACCAAGTTGTGGTATGCCTACTAATTTTGATTCTTGGGTATACCTAGTGTATTGAGACATACCAATTAGAGATTAATTGAAAATATGTAGTATCATTTGGGACGAAGACATGCATGTATATATAACAATGTCGATTTGGTAAATATATGAACATATAACTGTATATGTGGATAGGAACAAAATAACAAGACTATATAAAAAAACAAACAAACATGTTTTAATAATGGTTCTCACTTAAAACCGTTATTATAAGATGTTTTAATAACGGTTTTAAGTAATAACCGTTATTAAAATCATTTTTAATAACGATTATTCTTACAACCCATTATTAAAAATTGATATTTAATCTCAATTAGGGTTTAATAAATGTGTAATTAATGATTAAAACCCTAAATCTACTATGTTTTAATGATGATTTTAGTTCAAAACCGTTATTAAAAGATCCATTTAATGCTTATTTAATACGTATTAGGGTTTAATAAATTTGTAATGAATGATTAAAACCATAATTTGTTGACATTTTAACAACGGTTTTTGGATAAACCATTATTAAAACATTGTTTTAGACAATAGTTGTGACTTACAAGCCATTATTAAAACTTAGTTTTAATAATATTTTTTTTTATAAAAAACCATTATTAAATACCAAGTTCACCCCAATATTTATGATTTTTTGTGACAGTTATGAACCATTATTAAAGCTTTAATAATAGGTGATCCAATTACGATTTAAAATTGTTATTAAAACTCCTTTCTAGGGTAGTGTCACCAAGTGGATATAAATCTAAGCTAAAGCTAACAGCCAAAATGGATATAAGTCCAGGGCGAAGCTAAACAATATGGACATAATTCTAGGGTGAAGCCAATCAGCTAGGTAACAATACCTTTCTATATTGATACCCCAAGTACAACATCAGTGTCTAGAGTTAGTAAAGTATCGAGACCTCTCAGGATCCCTCCCAAAGGTAGACTAACCCTTACTAGCTAATTGAGGATTAGGTAATCCGAAACCATACTTAACTCGACTTTCTTTGGCTTTACATGATGAATGTTTTATTGATAAATAAGGGTGATCATAGAAGGCCATAAAAAGAAGTAAGTTAACTTTTAAGTTATTCTATATTAATCCTTTCCTTTTAATTTTTTCCAACCATGAGGTTTTACCATTTATCTTTGGACAATGTCATTCATGTCAACCATTATATTTAATTCCAGCCTACACTGAGTTTCATTATTCTTTTCTCAAATATCCTCATTCATCATCAGTGAAATTCCCATTCAGTCCTTCTATTACCCATAAGGTATACCATAATCCATGATCCTTTTTAGTCTTCAAATTATGCAAATAGTCTAGGAGAAAATATGTATCTTATCCCTTTAATAACCATGATATAATACAAATGATAGTCTCAAAGTGTAAACATACTTAAAAGAAGTAAATTCAGGAAACCGGTTGAAGCAGTTGATCAATTTGTCCCAACAAATTGATCAATTGTACCAACAATTCGATCATTTTGGGTTGATTAGTTGATCAATTTGTCTCAACCACACCATACTTTTTGTAGATATGTCGATCAATTTGGGAAAATTAGTCAACTGTTCATAGACCAGTCGATTGATTTTGTCAAACTAGTTAGTGGGTTGAAGTAAAAATCAAGACTAAGGTCTCTATAGACACACTAGTTGATGGGTTTGGTCAACCAGTCGATTTCTCTAGGAACAGGACGATTGGTTTTACTTAACCAATAGATCTGTTTGCCTTAATACATGACCATACCACAAATTTCATGTAGATTCTTAAGTATAAATCCTCTTTATCCATATTAAAGCATGCATCAACATCAAGAAACACATTCCCAACCAAATTGACATGCATTTCTCATCATAATATCATCATAGACTACTTTTATCCATTTTTATGCTTTTACTCAAATCATGTCATTTACGCATGTAGATCATAAATAAAAATACATTTATTCATGCCAACATGCATCAATAAACTAATGGTAACTCCTAACATGCTAAAACATGTACTAATTATTTGAAGAGCAAGAATTACTTATTTGATGTAGGAAAAAAAAAATAGGAATTCCAATTGTAGAAATTCTTATCTTTGAAAACCTTAAAATCAAAGTCTTAAACTCATAAATTATGCCAAAACCTTATCAAATTTTGAAATCTTAAAATAAGAAGAGTATATGAACATAACAACTCAAGGCTAAAACAGAGAAAAGGCTGACTGCACTACTCACCTTTTTCCCATAATCTAAATCCACCATGGTTGAGAATCAAAACAAGAAAGGGATAGAAATAGGATCAGAAGAGTGTGCATAAATAGATTAATAAGGCTTGAAATGTGGGAGGAAGAGAGGGAAATAAAGACTTAAGGGAATTTGGTGGCTGAAAGAAAGGTGAAATGAAGGGATGATTGGAGCTATTTATAACCAACCAATCAATGGGAATTACTGAGGGTTTGGAGATTGAACTATAAAACCCTACCATTAGCTGGCTAAATCTTATCAGAATGAGCATATTTGTCTAGGAATTGTAGACTTCTTCTCCATATCGCAAATAATATCTCTAGAGAATTTAGGTTAGTTTGGCTAGAATTTGCAATCTTGAACAGAGAAATAGGGATTCGGCATGGAAGGAGTTTTCTTGCTACTCAAAAGTATGCTTTAGATCGAAGCATTCAATCTCAAAATCATGTAGAGAAGAGAGGAGGAAGAAGAAGTATAATGAGGTCTTCTCTTCCCTTCTTTTATCCCAATCAACCACCAAACTACATTAAGGCAATATTTTAAGTTAGATGCATCATGAAAATAGTTAGGAATCTCTTAGCGACAATCTCTCATGGCTTGGTAATATTCTAATTTAGTATAAGCGATTTTTCATGAAAATCAAACTTGAAAATTTAACCAGCTTAACACTAGAAAATAATTCACTTATACCAATAGGGCATTATCTATTATCAAAAGCCATTTCTATGTTGGCAAAAGTGTTACCAACAAATATATATTATTGGTTATACATATTTTAACCTATATATATTATCTATTCGTAAAATGATAATGATGTCCATAATACCTATTGTTGTAATATTTACATGTAATAACAACTTATCCTTATATACAATTAAGTACACCATATATAATCATCAGTGTTTAGTTTATTTGTCAAAGTGATAATATAGTCTTCTAGGTACAATACTATAAATACAACTTGTAACATATGCTGACATATAAGACATCTTTATTAACACATCAAACACCATCCTCTTCATTCTCAACCTATTCAGCACCTCTAACAAGTTTAACACTTTCAACATTCTCTTTGATAATCATCAATATGTATTTCCTAAGAAAATATACAAGCAAATTAATCAGATTAGTATAAATTCATACCCAAAAGCTAAATAAAGGGAGTTTTAAAATTTTCTAAAAAATAATAAGAGTCCTTAATTAAGAGGGAGAGCAGGTGCGAGTAAAATTATGTATTTGGAAGAAAACTTAAAATGGCTCTCTAATCTGTATTATTCTGGAAAAGCATTCTCAATAGTTTTAGAACTTTATCACAAAATGGTAAAATAGAAAGGAAAACTAAAAATTGAATAGAGTTTGAATTTTTATTTACATGTAATAATATAAGAGCTCATGTAGCTTGAAACCTTGATTAGGTAATCAGAGTTCACATGGCATGCATATTTCAATCATCAAATGATATAAATGTTTATAAATTATACTCTTGGAAACATAAATCAGAAGTTTAAAACCCCAATATTTTATAGGTCTTTTGGAAGTAGTCTGCTGTAATTGTATATGAGGGTCATGATGGTGTGCACATCTGGACCTATACCTAAACTATATCAATGACAAGATTCATATTTTGGTGTTACTGTAGTCTTGGAAATATTTATTACAAAATAATATCTTCTAGGGTGAGCAATAATGAATTGCTTCAAGCCTTACAATTTAAGCTTTTTGGTTTTTGACATGGTAATTCGATCTATTCTACAAGTTCAAATCTTCGGAGCTCTCATTTATACTATTTCAAGATGTGTGGTTTCTAGAACTAGTATAAGCAAGCCCATGTCTTACGCCCAAACAAAGTATGCACGTACAAAAGAATGTTGAAAGTATAAAATCATTAATCAAGACAAAACCCAACAACTTATGCTTTTAGGTTCATTAGTTCAAATACATAGTCTAAGAAAGGCAGCATGTGACTACTTATCACCTAAAAAGAGAAACATCCCAAAAGAATCATCCCTTTAGGTGTACTCTAGTTAAACTTAAATATAATTGATATAATAGTTTGTTTAAAAATTTCCCTTAGGCACTTGACTTTAATAAATTTTCCTAAATGATGTAATTAGATAACTAATTGTACATACATACATAAGTTGGGATTATTAAATGTCAATGTTCTTTCTATTTTTAATGTCTTAACATGGCCACCTATTAGACTTTATTTCATTCAATGAACAAAACAGCAATGCACGAAACAAAAATTCTTGGTAGACACTAAATTAGAAAATAAAATTGAACAGGGTAAATAATCTATTAATATCCACATAAACCCCAAACAACATTAAGGAAGTAGAAAATTATTTACTTATTATCAAGATCAATGAATTTCTCTTTTACATGCAATGCTATAGGCTAGTAGAGCATATAACTTCACTTCACATATAATAATGGAACTTAAAACCTAAGATTTGTAAAGCATGAGATTCCAAAACCAAAAGGCCAAATATAAAGTTATAGTGATAAAGTGATATAACTCAGCATGAAAAAGCTTTCCACTTGAACCATGCTAGGCTCATCACATTTTAAAACCTAGAGGTTTTTCAAATATCACATTTATATAATAGGCATTTGAAGATGTAAATGAGTAACACAACTCAATTTCATGAACTATTACCAAAATTTAGGGTTTTTAAGCCCAAAATACAAATTCTACAATTAAAATCAATTAACCATAATTGAAGGCTCAAAAATACAATTAAACCAATTCTAAAAAAAATCCGAACAACCAATTTAGCAAAAAGAATCACAATGTTAACCAATTCTAGAAAATTACTTTTAAAAAAAGGGTTTTAGGTCCAAAATGTAATTCGGACAAATATTATTAATTTCTTCAAATTGAAAGTTTAAAATTGCAATTAGACATATTGTATAACATATTGTATAATCAATTTAACAAAATAAGCCAATGATTAATCAAATTTCAAAACCATAAGAGTTTTGACCAAGAATTTTGATTTGGATCGATTCTGGACAAATTTATCAAATTGACACTTTCAACCTGCAATTAAATACATTTCAAAGCATCTTACATAATCAATTGGTAAAAATAGCTTAAAATTGGACAAAGTCGAGCTATACTGATAAATCCTAGTTATATATCCAAATTTCAAAAATCAACTATATATAGCACAATCAACTCATCCAAATCAATCATCTAACTCATATATACATAATATAATAACCAATTTAGCTTATCATAAGCTAATTCACAAAAATTCAATCAAAAATTAGAGTTAGTGTTTAAATATTATACCAAGAAAAATATATCATTACAAGGGAAAAGGAGCTCAACCAAGTCATGGAGGAGCAACGATGGTGCTCAGGCGATCAGATTGGAGCTTAGGTGGTGGCGGTGCGCTGTTGTATTAGCTCAATGCAGGTTCATTGTTGTCGCATGCTGCCTTGCTGCAATCGTTGGTGCTTCTTGTCTGTGGTTAGTGGCTCATCGTTGTGGTGGTGGTTCATTGTTGGTGGTTTAGTGGTGGTGGTTGTAGTGGAGGATGGAGAGAAGGTAAAGAGTGAGTAGGTCAGGGTCGAGCATTTTCCCCTTGGTCGCTAGTTGCTATTTCGTTGTTGGTTGGTGCGTCCATTGCCGCTTGTTGCTAGCTAAAGGCTCCAGAGGTAGTGGCTCGATGGTGGTAGCGTGGTATGGTGGTAGCAGTAAGATGGAGATAGAAGCTAAGGGTGCAGGGGGTCAGGTGCAAGGTACCGAAGGTCGAACGGGACAGAAGGAAAAGGATAAAAAATGAAGAGGGAAAGGAAATATTGGGGGGTTTCAAACAGGTTATTTATTTATTTATTTATTTTTAAGAATACATGTATAAAACAACTAAAACAAAATAAATATCTAAAAATAAGATAGGTAAAAGAAATTTTCATTTAAGTCAAATTTTAGATGAAATACTCTCATAAAAATTATACAACAACCTTTTTGAAAAAATAAAAAAATTATCCAATTAAATGATACAATTTAAAATAAATTATAACACTTATTAAAATAGAATACAATTTCAAAATAAAACTGAAAAATACATCAGAAAATTAACTTTATAAAAGTCGAGCAACTATGAATAATTCAACATAATTTTGAAAACGTCATTCGTTAAACAAAATGGAAAAAAATAGAAGAAAAATAATTTCAGAAAGAAAATCATAATTAAGTTGCGGAAACCTTTAATTTTAAATTTCTAAAAAAATTTATCAACCTCATAAAATAAATAAATTTAAATAAGGAAATATTTGTTACAAATAAATCATTAAAATTATTTTACTATTTTAAATAGCTTTTATAATGATAAAAAATAATTTATTTTTGATAATGAAATAAAACTCCATAACAAAGTCATAATCACACAACAATGTTATAATTGAAAGAAAATTTAAAATATTAAAATAAAAACACACAACAAAAATGGAAACATATTTTAAATAAAAATCATATAGCTTGTGGAAAAAGCAATAAAATATCAAAATAATAATTAAAAGAAATTGGAAAATATATAAATCAAATTCTAAGGAACTGTAAAGAATTTATATAATTTTTGGAAGTGGAAATGTATTTTTTAATAGAAACGGAGATCATATGAATTTAATAAAATTCATAATTGTGAATGAATTTTTCTAGAATAATCCACAAAACCAAATGATTAAATAAATTCTAATATGAATTTGAAATCATCAATAAAACTATAAAACCAATCACAAATAAAATAATTAAACATTTTCATCAAATTTCAGTAATAAAATCATTAAGTTTAAGGAAATTAAGTTTGAAAAATATGAGGTATTACAATAATTATATAAATAACTATAATAATATTAGGCCCAAAAATATCTAACAACCACAGGTACACCATTGTCTAAACCCTCATCACGTTGATCATGTAGCAAGACCCTGTTCATATAGGTCATTCAAATAGCCTAACATGACATATTATTACCTTTATTATAATATTTATTATTATAATTCATATAATAATGAGAGTTACTATTATTATTATTATAATCCTAACTTTTATTATTTTAAGAATATATATTATTATCATAATTATCATAGTTATGTTATAATAATATTAACAATAATTTTAATTTCAATTATAAGTATCTTTATATATTATATTATTAGTATTTCATATAAAAATTAGCAGTTATCATAATAAGAGAAGTATTTCATGTGTAAGAGAAATGAATTTGTTGTGCCATGAGATATAACAATAGTTGAAACATTTGTCTTCCTTATATACTAATACCAATAGATATATGAGTGGGTATTAGTTTTATTGGTACAATGTTACTAATACCCACAAATATAAAAGTAGAAAAAAGATCTTTTGGCATAACATACTATTACATACAGATAAAATTTTTCTTTAGGGAAAACTTTCTTCATTACCCACAAAAATTGGTATTAGTAACTTTTTCCAACAGGAAAAAAATCCATGACTAAATTTCTATTAGCACAAGTCATAAATTTTGTAGTGCAATAAACTAGTCTATAGGTTTGGATCTACCAGTCAATTGTTCATCCACTAGTCAATTGGTTTACCGCAACTAGTCAATCAATTTAGTTAAGGATCCCAATTTAGCTAAAACGATAAGCAATTCAATTGGTTTAAGGAATCAGTTTATGGGTTTGTCTCCAAAACTCAATAAACTTCATTTTCCAACATAATTTCAAATCAAATTTTATCCCAAGTGAAATCATAAATTTGAGTTAAAATAAAAGGCACAAATTTTGACAAATAATTTCATTCAACCATTATATAAAAGCATGGGGGTATTAAAACACTACCTCCTTAAAGAGGGTGCATCCACGAAGCCTATAACAATCGGATTACACATTACATATAAGGTCATGCACATATCATATTCATAGTTAAAGATTAAGGGTACTGCCCCCTACAGAAAAAGGTTTACACTTATAATAATAATTATGAAAACAACTCTATATACTAAGCTTGAATTTCTTCCTTAGCCTCCTCTGTACCATGTTGTGAGCAAATGACCTTCACCAAGAAAATGGTCTTCATACGCATCTCTCTAGTATTGGTGTCTAGAATACTCACCGGCCACTCCTCATAGGTTTAAGACTCATCGAGGTCTAGCAACTCTGGTCGGATAATGTGCAAAGGATCTTCTTTGTATTTTCATAGCCAAGATACGTGAAAGACGTTGTGCACAAATAACAACTCCACTGGTAAAGCTAAGCGATAAGTGACATTGTCAACATTATCTATAGTCTCATATAGTCCATTGTACCTAGGACTTAGCTTACCCTGTCTACCAAACCTCATAACTCCTTTGGTGGGAGAGACCCTCAATAGGACTCTATCACCCACCTCGTAACCATTAGTATGTCTCTTCAGATCTATGTAGCTCTTCTATCAGTCTTGGCCAGCTCTCATTTGGTCATAAATCTAGTATATGTGCCTAGTCGTCTCCTCAATTATCTCAAGTCCTAACATAAGTATTTCACTGATGTCATTCCAACATGAGGGACTACGACACTTCCTTCCATATAATCCTTCACTAGGTGCCATATTGATACTAGAATGATAATTATTGGTATAGGAGAACTCGATCAAGTCCAAACGATCTCCCCAACTTCCCCCAAAATCTAGCATACACCCTCAAAGCATGTCTTCTGGAGTCCAAATGGCCCTCTCATTATGACCATTTGTAGATAGGTAGTACTAGAGGTAGTACTAGTCGTCTCCTCTCAATTGGGATGCTATCCCCATGCTCTGACCAAACCTTAGAGACAAGCTATCCCTAAAGAAAGCCTTCTTTAGGTCACTAGAATGCTAGCAACCCTTGAACTTCCTCTTATTCCCTACTTGAGCACCCTGTGCTTGAATAACCTATGATTCCTCCAAAGCTTTCTCATACATCCTGACCATGTCTGGTGGAGCAACTCTCACTAGTAACTCTTGATATCGGATTACTAGTCTGATTTTAAAGCGGTGAACTTGTGAAATACCCTAAAACCCTACTTTAAAAATTATGATAAAATAGAGATTTATTTGGAAAATAAATTAAATATATTATTTTATTAAAATAAGGGAAGTATTTATGATAAAAAAGGAAAAATAATAAAGAATTTATTTGAGGAAAATTAGAGTATTTTGCTAGTGAAAAATAGAATTTAAGACAAATTACCAATATATCCTAAATTAATATAAAAAGGAATTAAATTATTATTTAATATTTTTTATTATTTTTAAATATTCAAAATACCAAAATATCCTAAATACCCCAACCAACCTATTTTTCCTTTTTTCCTTCCATTTTACTTTTTCTTTCTTCTTTTTCTTCTTTCTCCTTTTTTATTTTTTTTCTCCCTTTCTTCCTCGAATTAGGCCACGCTAGGCCCAACTTCCCCTCCTTCTCTTCACTCCCCTATGTGGCTCAGCCTACCTTCTTTTTTCCTTCCTCCCTCACTCACCGGTTCCCTCCCTCTTTTTCTTTCATTTCTTTCCCCCACACCAACTAGTTTGATCTTTCTTCTTCCACTTCCCTTCTCCTCATCCCTGAGTTGCAAGTCGGCCTGCAACTCTACCACTATCATTCCCTTCTTACCTATATATCCCCTCTCTCTCCCCCCATCCTTTTCCTTCCCCTTTCCAACCCCGACCTATTTGTACCTCCCTCTACATGTGCCCCTTCTCCTTCCCCTTCTTTCCCCCTGCTAACCTGTACCCTGCAATTTGCAGGCTCATACCGGCCTGCCACTGCCTTACATGCCTCCTTTTCCTCTTCCCCCTATATATTATCCCCCTCCATTGGCCTATAAATAGCCCCTACGGATCCCATTTATCCCTCTTTACTCTATCTAGAAAATTTAGCATACTTGTGCCACCGCCACCTTAAACGTCGCCTTGGCTACCGCATTGCAACATTGCTACCAAAAATACTACCCAAACCCTTCCCTACATTACCCTCTACCAATTCAAATGCCTCACCACCCTTGGTTTTCTCTACAAGAGCCACCACAGATGTGCAAAGTTGGCTGCTCAACCTGCCCTTTTTACACCCATCATCGCCTCTCTCGTCGCCTTCTGCTGCCTCCTCCACTACAATCACCACCTCCTCTACCACCCAATCAACTCTACAGAGCCTCCCCTACCTTCCCCTAATTCCCTTATCCCTTTCTCCCTCTCCTTCATCCTCCCTCCTTCTCCATTACCCTCGGCATATTTGTACCATAGCAGGAGTAGTATTCTTCTTTGATTCCTTTTTTGATTCCTTAAGTGATAATAATAAACAAAATATGTATTGAGCATATATATATGAAAAAGGTATAAACAATGTAACTACTAAACAAGGTCTAATGAAGATGTCGAATGTCAATATCTCTTCAGTAGTGAGACGTATCTGATCTGCAGGCCGAGACACAAAGCTTCCATGAGCTTCTAGCACTGTGGCTGCCTCATTGCCCTCCTTATAACAAGGCAAGTGCGCAGTACTAATTATTAGAGTGAAAATACTCACCGGTCTTGTATTTAGGGCTAAGTTGTACCTGTGGACAGTTTATATTTGGGTACTGTGACTGATGCAGACCCTTCCTTTCGCCAAAAGAGTTGAAAGGTCATTTGCTAACAAGTCACATTTATGCAAACCCTAAACAAAAATATTATACATTATTAATTATTTATGACACCGAATACATTTAATAACAATTCATAGTTATGTAATGCTTACCTCGGAAAGAGAAGAAAGACGTGCATCAGCTTCACAACTGTCTCTGACGCTATTTACATTAGGTATGTGAAGCTGATCATGGTCGACTGAATCGGATGGCTTATACCCTTGAGATTTAATAAATGACAACTCTTGCTCCATTGTTGCCATCCATTCAAATGCCACGTTTAATTTCTGGGTGAGGATGGCGACTTACTCATTAGTGCTACGAGAACCACGAGATCGACCACGTACACTCGTTCTCGTAACACCTAATCCAAGACCCTTGTGTCTTCCAGGGTGTTCTACAATTCCTGTAGCCTGGGACACAATATTATATTGGTCAACTCCCTCCTCACTATCTAATGCTTGAAGTTCCTCTTGTAATGTGTATAATATATGTAAATTTAGCTTATATGAATAAGTATAATATAATAGTTTTCTAGAAGAAAACTAAGAAGGGTTCTAGATATCTACAAACTTACAATTTTTGTGCCTGCAACATCTACATCTTCATTAATATATCCATCTCTTGTTGCTCTAACTTTCTTCCATAATGTACCAATATTAATGAACGAGGTATAAGGGTCTAAGTCTTGGGCTATGAGCCATAAATCAAAAAAATTTCTTATAATGTACCAATATTATAAAATTCTTCAATACGCTATAAATAGATAAATCACAAAATGCATACCAAATCCTCTTCAAGGCCTGCACACCCTTTGCGAGTCATATTATGCCGGTATTTATTCTACTTCGTAATCTCTTTATTTTTGGCACTTTTTTCCTATGTGACAAGCCAAAACATAGTGACATGGTTATTTCAATATTATGCACAATACTATGATCGATGCAAAAATTTTAATTATTATCTAACAAATACCTTAAAATCACCTGTAAGATGATATGCAATAAATTGGTTCCAACTTTCTTGATCGATGAAACTGTATCATTTGGGTAGATTCTGCCATAGAGAACCATCCATCTTTCTGTACATTTTCCTATGAGCTAAATATGACATAAATGTTCTTAGACGCTCCCCACAATGTCTAAGAATTCATTTCTTCCTACTCTTTGGCACATTAAACACTCTATGCAAAATAAGACATATAAATGTATACCGATGTTAATGTATTAAAATTAATAACATTTGACATACAAAAATGATTACATAAAATAATATATTTACCGTGATTTCCTGCCAAATATGCTCCTTATGACCCTTTGGAACCTGCTTCCAATTATTATAGGAGATAGGAACACGGTTATGGGTCACAAGTGAAATGTAAGTCAAGAACATGTCTACATAAGGGACAATGGGAAGATTGTAAGTATTCTATCCCAAATTGACCAATTCTCCTTTATTCCTCATATCTGTGATGATTCTCATAATTGTAGGTCCTCTTTTCCCTTCTTCATCACTGATGTCCCTATCAATATTTTTGTTGGCCATATCTCTAAAAAATCAATAAATAAATTATGTTGGAATGTTATGTATTGAGCATAATGTATCATTATATTATTGATACAATAAATATCCTATCATGAAGATTGAAAAATGCATTTAAAAAAACCAACACAGATATTATATGTTATAATATTATTACCCTCATTGCCTTCTTTTCCTTCTTTTTTCCCCTTGTTTTGGGATTAGATTCAGAATCTGATACATATATTACTTCACAATGATCATCCCTGACATATATTTCCTCCTCATTAATTTTACTGTTATCATCGTTCAATAATTGAGTTGATTGCACAGCTGAGACACACTTTTTATTCTAATTGGCATCATTTTCATCATCACATTCATTGGCATTTCTTTTTTCATAGAAAGTACCACAGACCATCTACTAATAAGCAAGGTCAGTGACATAGAATACTTGTGTCGCTTGTGATGTTAAGATGAATAGGTCTTGTTTATACCCTACCTTATTAAAATCTACTAATGTGAATCTAAAATTCCCCAAAAATTCTAATTTTATTATTTATTATTAAATGAGATTTTATTACAAAAATTAATTAAATAAGTTATTTTTTTTATTAAAATAAAAGGAAATTAATTAGGGATATTTAAGAAGAAAATAATAAATAATTTTTATTAGAAAAGTTTTGGTATTTTAGCTAATTAAAGATTTTATTTTGGAAATTAATAAAATAAATTATTTTATTTAAAGTAAGAAGGATAAAATAGTTCAAAATTAATATTAATTTTATAAATAATTTAATTGAAGAAAATTAAGGTGTTTTGCTAATTAAAATGGAATTTATGAAAAATCTTTCAAAAATTATAATTTAGCCTAAAAAGGGATTAAAATATTATTTTATTTAAATATTATTATTTTAACTATCCCAAATATTTTAATTAATTTATTTAACCCAACCCTCCTATTTTTCTTTTTTCTTTTTTTTTCTTTCTTTTCCTTTTTCCTTTCTTTTTCCTCTCCTTTTCCCCGAATTGGGTATGTCGCCACCGGCCCAAATCTTTCTTTCCTTTCCTTCGGCGCAGCCCAGCCCACGCGACCACCTCTCCTTCCTTTTCCCCCAACACCACGTTTTGTGCTTAATTGTGCCTGGACGTTGCGTTTCATCCCTACCATTTAATGATTGCGCCCGACCGGCCGACTCCCTTACTTTTCTTTCCTTCTTTTCTGCTCCGAACCGCCCGATCCAACACCCCCACTTCTTCTTCTTCCCCAGCCCCTCGCAGCCTGCCATTTCCGCCCACCATTTCTGCCTCCTCTCTCCCTGAATTTTCGCCGCCGGTTATGCCTGTTTTAACTGGCGCTTTTCCTTCCTCTCTCTTCCCCCTGACTCTTCGACCACTTTAAACCAATCCAACTCCTCATTCCTCGCACGATCTCCTTCTCCTCCCGACGATTTATAGGCCACGATCGGGGAGTGCGTCAGTTGCCCTCGTCGGCCGGTTACCACGTCTACCTATCACTCCCCCACCTTCCCTTTAACCCTAACTTCTCCTTCAGTCTATAAATACCCTCAGGTTGGCCTTGTATCGAGTCTTTGGTCACTTACCAGAACTCCCCAACATTACCACCACCTCACCTTTAGACTCTACTCTCTCTGTCTCCGACCAACACCACCACCTATTCTTTCCGCCTATACCTTCCCTGCACCTCCCTCTAACTAACTAGACCACCCATTTCCTTCAATTCTTCATGAACAATCCACCCTGGCCATGCGAATTGCCCTTCGTAATCAAGCTATTTTCTACTACCGCCGCCCTTCGAACCACCCTTAGCCACCTCTTCCGCCGCTACCGCCGCTTTTGTCACCTGCCATTCTCTTCTGCAGACTCTCCTCTATCTCCCCATACCTTTCTTTTCCTCTCCCTCCCTCTCCTCCTCTTTTTCTCTTCTTCTCCTCCATTTGGCCACCGCCGCCGCCGCCACCTTTGGTTGCGCCACCACCTCCATTCTACTCCTCTCCCTCTAGGCATTCTTAAACAACCCAACTTCCACCTCCATTCTCCCTATCTTCTTCCCAGCATGCAAATTTTCCCTTTTTCTTCTCTTTTTCTGGCTTCGACGCCGCCTCCATGCACCACCGCCAGTGCCACCTATCCCCGCCAGCCTAAGGTTGAACCCTAGACCCTCTCAACATTTTTCCTATTTTTATAACCCTTAAATTATTTTATTTCAATTATTTGTATATAAATACTATTATTATTATTATTATTTAATATGTATCATTATTATTAGTAGTATTAATGTTTTTATTATTAGTTATGTTGAGGGCTCAAGCCCTATTGTATTTTATTTTCAATTTTATTATTATTATTCTTAATATTTCCATTATTACTATTATTAATATTAATGTGTTATTATTATAATAATTATAATTATTTTTATTGTTACTATTTCGAATTATTACTATTATTACTCCATTATTAATATTACAACTACTTTACTATTATTATTATTATCATTAATATTATTTTTAGTATCTTTGCTATTTATTATTTTATTATCATTATTATTATTAGGGTAAAGTCTTTAACCCTATATTATCAATTTTTATAATATTTCCATTATTTCTATATCTTTAGCAAAGTTAGTAATTAGTTAATGTTATTTTATTAATATTTTATTATTTATTTAAAAACCTAGTCTTATAATAAGTTAGTGTTTAATAGTATTTTGATAGGAAGGAGTCTAATTTTAGCTTTTCCCTCATAATAGGCAAAACTAGTCAAAGTCCTAAGGAGGCGTGGGAGCGTGCTCCAAGACCGGTGTCGTTTTAGGAAAGGGTGTTACTAAGGCCTTTTGTGTGTTTATATACATTATGTGCTTCGCATGCTATGTATCCTATGTTTATCATTATTAATTATTTCGTATATGGTATGATGTGGAGTTGAAGTATATTTTTGTGTGTCTATATGGCATGTGTATTATGTATATGTGATGATATGTGTTGTGACCCTATAAGACATGCATGTGAGGGTGTTGATGTATTTTTTGTGGGAGAAAGGATGAAAAAGGAGGATGGGGAAAGAAGTTGACCAAGGGATGTGAGTTCACCTAATTATTTTAATTATTCATGAGTAGAAGAATAAAATGGAGAATTTTAGGGTTTCGTGTGGGAGAATCTGATTTATGATTTTTATGGTTTTGTGTGGAAGAATATAATTTACAATTCTATTTGGGAGAATATAATTTATGGTTTTGTATGGAAGAATCTAATTGATGGTTTTGTATGAGAGGATCTATTCTAGGGTGTGGTATGGATGAATATTTGGTTTTGTGTGGATTGAATCTAGGGTTTTATATGACGGATATTTGGATTTTGTATGGTGGTATTAGTGGTTGTATGGCGGTATTAATTGATGTATAGTGGCCTTAAGGTTTGTATAGTGGTATTAGGGTTTGCGTGGTGGTATTAGGGTTGCATGGTGGTATTAATGGTTGCATGATGATATTAATGGTTGTATTGTGGTATTAGGGTTTATATAGTGGTATTAGGGTTTGCATGGTGGTATTAGGGTTGCATGGTGATATTAATGGTTGTATAGAGGTATTAGGGTTTGTATGGTGGTATTAGGGTTTGCATGGTGGTATTAATGGTTGCATGGTGATATTAGGGTTTGCATGGTTGAGTTAAGGTTTTGCATGGGAGTTAATGATCTCATAGGATTTAGGGTTTGCATGAAAAGTTCGAGAGGTTGCATGGGATGTGTAAAGTTTGCATGTGAGTGAAATTTACGTATGAAAAGTTGATTTGGGATGTGAAGATGGTAATGTAAGCGTTGTTTGGGTGGTTGAACACTTTGGATGGAAAATAGTACGTGGACCATTATAAAGGTATGGAGGAGACCGAATTAGGGTTTGGAGTGATTAAATATGGGTTGTTGAAATTAACTAGGGTTGGAGTGGCTAATTGTGGTTTGTTGTGGTTAACTAAGGTTTAGAATAGCTAATTATGGTTGTTATGGTTAAATAGGGTTTGGAGTGGTTAACTATGGTCTGTTGTGGTTAATTAGGGTTTGGTGTGGCTGCTTAGGGTTTTTATTGTATCATGTGTATTTGGTGATTAAAGTGTAATTATGATTGTGGAATTTTATGATTTGTGATGTGTGAAGTATAAAGTGAATGATCCGTGCATGTCCAAAATGAAAGCTTTCGAATAAGATACTTAAAACATTAATTATGTAAAGTAGAAGATGTTGAGCCGGGCCCAGACCGATCCACCGGCATAATAGTGGCAGGGAATATTTCCCTTGCGATCGATCCATGGGCTAAAATAGTGGCAGGGCATGTACCCTCGTGACCGATCCACTGGCTATAATAGTGGGGGATCCCGAGGTTAACAAAATCAAACCCTACAGTTGCTAAGACATAGGAAAGACATTAATTACTTACAGTGTAACATCGTACGAGAAAGGGGCCAGACCGATCTACCAGCATAAAATAGTGGCAGGGTATGTTACCCTTGCGACCGATCCACCGGCTAAAATAGTGGAGTTCTCGTACTCGTATGAACTTGATGAAGAGCATGGTGTGAAATATTTTGATAAGGGATTAACGAAGTAATTAATCTAAACTATATCGGATCTTGGCATTTTCATCTGATCATTCATGTGCCTTTATGTTATTGTGTTGATGATTTTGATCTATTATTATTCTACATGGATTATGATCTTTTATTTCTTCTGCATTATTTGTATAACTTTGTATGTTGGCCTTAGTACTCGGTTACCTTACTCAGTACGTAGCGTACTGATCACCCGCTTCATGGGTGCTACTCATTCCTATAAGTAGTATGCCCTTCTGACTTTGTGCAGGTGGGCGAGACATCAATCGAGGCTGAGTGTTGAGCATGTTCGGCTCAAAGTTCGAGAGTGCCATGGCCGTAATTCCTCTTCATGTGATTTTATTTCATATGTTAGTTCTTTTATATCGCATTTGTTCTTTTATGATTCATTATCTCGTATTGAGTTTTTAAAATAAATCTTTTATCCATTATAAGAATATTCCCTTCGAGGAATTTAGATTTCGTACTCTGATTCAAAGTTATTATCTCTTAAATTCATTTTATGAAATCTTGGTTTAAGTTTTATATTAATATTTCTAGCCTTAGCACTTAGTACTGAAACGGTCGGAGAGAATCGGTTTGATATTAAGTGTGGCAGTACATCCCAAGAATTCATGAGTTTTAAATTAAATTATTTCCGCTTTAAAAAAAGTAGTGAATTTTGGGGTGTTACAGAATCCATCTTCATATCTAACCCCACAGCCATTATCAACCCATTTACAACCGAATACAAGGATTTTAAATACAGTGTAATCTAACTCCCATATATGTTCGATCACACCATAATAATTCATATATGCATAAGTTGGATTCTTGTCTTTCGCACTAGCAACATGCATTGCCTCAGCCACTAAAGTCACCCCACTGTTCTACATTGTACTCTTCTCATCTTGTTCTTTTGTATAAAAAGTGTAACCATTGATCACATAACTCGTATATTGAAAAACTTCATAATAAGGTTTCTGAGACAACCAATGTAGGGTTTCAGAAATTAAAGTTGGGGAATGTCCGATGAGTGGAATAATGTGATATCTTATCTAATCAATAAAGGAAAGATTATGTTTATCGATAATCCATTGCTTAGTATTTGATGGATTTTCAATCCGTAAAGAAGTCGTATGCTCTTTAATGTACGGCTGAACATCATCACTGTTGTGTAATATATATAGATGTGCTGCATAGAACATGTTAAGATCTACATGCCCAAGCTGTTTGTCTCTAATACCTTGTCCTTCAAATTTGCTTGCATGTCGAGACTTAGGAATACCAATAGCTTTAACATTTGACAAGTAATTTGTACAAAACTCAATTGACTCTTCCACAAGGTAACTCTCAACAATACATCCTGCTGGCCGATATCAATTCTTCACATAACATTTTATCAACTTCATAAACCGTTCAAAGGGGTACATCCAATGCCCATGAATAGGTCCTAATATCTTTATCTCATAAACTAAACGAACAGTTAGATGTATCATAATGTCAAAGAATAATGATAGAAAATACATTTCAAGCTAGTACAAAGTAATCACAATCCCTTTTTGTAAGGCATCCAAACTATCAGGATGTATAACTTTAGAGCAGACTGCTTTAAACAACCAACAAAGCCTTGTGATAGTAATTTGAACACATTTTGGCAAAATTCCACGTATAGCTATCGGCAACAAGTGCTGCATCAAGATATGATAATCATGATACTTCGTGTTAATTAATTTCAACTTTTTCATCGACACGAGCCTTCTGACATTTGAATAATACCCTTCCAAAACCTTGACACTGTGAAAGAATTCACAAAATGAAATTTTCTCTTTTCTGGAAAGAGTATGATACGTCAGTGGTAAATATGTTCTTCTTCCATTGTCTCGCAGTGTCAGTTCCCGTCTAGTACCCATTTTTTTCCATATCCATTCAAGCATTTATTCCATCTTTAGTCTTGCGTTGAATATTAAGTAATGTACCAACAATACTGTCACATATATTTTTCTCAATATGCATCACATCAAGGGTATGTCTCACGTAGAAAGATTCCCAATAAGGAAGGTGGAAGAATATTGACATCTTCTTCCACCCAACTGATGGAGGCTTATCTTTATTCTTCTTCCCAAACTTGACACTCAAATGTTTCATCTTCAGCCACACTTGTCGACCCGTCAACGGGATTGGTGCCTGCCCTTCTTCTCGGAATCTATTGAACGCTTTTCTTTGCCTATGATAATGATGATTCTTCTGTAAAAACCTACGATGCCCAAGGAACACAGTCTTTCGGCCATGTGTTAGCTGAACAAATGAAGTATTCTCCTCACATATCGGACATGCATAATGGCCTTTCATACTATAACCTGACAAGTTGTCATATGCCGAAAAATCATTTATAGTACAGAATAACATTGCACTCAAAGTGAAATTTTCTTCACTATATGCATCAAATACTTCAATGTCCATGTCCCATAAGAGCTTCAAATCATCAATCAAAGGTGCCAAATAAACATCAATATCATTTCTAGGTTGGTTTGGCCCGAAAATTGGTAAAGACAATATCATATACTTGCATTTCATAGAGAGTCACAGAGGTAAATTGTATATAACCAAAATCAACGGCCATAAACTGTAGGTGCCTTGATTGTGCGGATTCATTCCATCCGCAGAAAGCGCAAGGCACACATTTCTTGCTTCTTTACCAAATTCAGGAAACAACCCATCAATCGTCATCCATTGTGGAGAGTCAGATGGATGTTTAAGAAGCCCATTATCTATCTTGTCATCAGCATGCCATCTTAGGTTTTTGGCATCTTCAACATCATTAAACATCCGCCTTAATCTTGGTATTATAGGAAAATACCATAACACCTTAGTGGGTACCTTGTTTTTCTTGTATCGTGGTGCTTTGCATTTAGGATTAGGACAACTATCCAAAGATGCATTGTCATTGCGATATAAAATACAATCATTAGGGCATGCATGCATCTTCTCATAACTCATGCCCATAGAGGATAGAATCTTCTTTGCTTTATAGGTACGATCAGGAAGAACATTGTCATTAGGAAGCATATCCTTCACAAGTGACAATAATTTTGTGAAATTCTTATCACTCCATCTGTTACATGCTTTTAAGTCGTACAACCTTAAAGTAGTGGATAATCGTGTAAGCGTCTTACAATCACTGTACAAAGGTTTCTCCGAGTCATTCAATAACTTCTCAAACATTTTTGGACAATCCCGAACACTTTCCTCAACTTTTTGAGTCATCTCCTCTAACGAATGTTCCTCATAGTTATCAAATGATGATCTACTACTATCCCTCCTAACATCGTCAATATCATATTTAGACTCTGTTTCCCCATGCCATATCCAACAAGTGTAACTTATATCAATTCCATATATAAACAAATGATCTCTCAAATCATTAGCATTGATACGCTGAATATATGCACACTTCAAACAAGGACAGACTATTCTACTAGAGTCCCGAGCATGTTCAACTGCAAACTTGATGAAAAACTCCACTCCTTCGTTATATTCTCTAGACAGACGATTTGCAGACAACCATTTCTGATCCATAGTTTTTGAATCTAGACATATCCCACATGAAAGTAATTATTAAAAATCAATTGAATTATAAGTTTAATAATTCGCAAATCGCTCATGCTTAGAAAGAATTAATCTCAAATATATCATGCTATTCTGTATATATATATACGAATCATGCTAATATGTTTCCAAAATTATATTAATGCTGATCAATGAAACTGCTCATACTTACAAAGAGTTCATATATATACATACATGCATACATACATACATACATACGTAGCAAAACATTGTACAATAGTTCAAATTACAAAAGATATACAAACTACAGGATTTAAGCAATAGCAGCACTATATACATCAAAATGTTGCTACAACCCAAATACCTAAAAAACAAAAACTCATATATGTAAAACTAAATCCCCCGATAGCCTCATCGAGTCCGACTAAAAACTATAACTATGAAAGTCCACTCATCACGATATATCATCTGATCCCTGAAATCATCGCAAGAGAGTTTACTCACGGATACTCTAGGGTAACCGAGGTGGATACTGTAACACCCCAAAATTCACTACTTTTTTTAAAAGCGGAAGAATTTAAATTAAAACACGTGAATTCTAGGGATGTTACCGCCACACTTAGTACCAAACCGGTTCTCTTCGACCGTTTCAGTACCAAGTGCTAAGGCTAAAGAAAATAAATAATCAATTATAAATCAATACAATTTAAATTCTAAATAAGCATTAAACGGTTGTAAAAACAAAAGTCAGAGTACGCATAGAGAATTATTATTCAAATTAAAAAGAGAAATAGCTTACAATTGATAAAAGATTAACAAAAAGAAATAGAATCACATAAAGACTGAAATATGGCCACAACTCTCTCGAACTTCGAGCTAAACATGCTCAACACTTAGCCCCAACTGATGTCTTGCCCACCTGCACAAGTCAGAAGGGTCTACTACTTGTGGGAATAAGCAGTACCCATGAAAAGGGTGATCAGTACACTACGTACTGAGTAAGGTAACCAAGCACTAAGGCCAACACATAATAGCACATCGAATAATGCAGAAGAATAAAAGAACATAAAATTCATGATGATAACATAATATCGAACAATCATTCGGGTACATACATAAAATTATATACCAGATTAATTATTTAATTAATCATTTTTCAGAAATCGATACATACCATGCCTTTTATCAAATCCATGTAAGTACAAGAACACCCCATTATTATTGCCGGCAGGCCGGTCACTTGCGGGACAAAGTCCACACTACTATTATTCGCCGGTGGACCGGTCACTTGCGTGACAATAGTCCACACCACTATTTCTGACTGGTGGATCGATCTAGTTCCTGCTCACATGATATTCTACTGTAAGTAATTAGTATCTTTTAAGCGTTTTGGCAAACTATGGTTTATATTTATTGAGCTCGAGTCACCCCACTATTATTGTCGGTGGGCCGAAAACGCATAGGTACAAAGCCTGACCACTATTATTACCGATGGACCGGTTATGTATAGGGCATCATGTCCTAACCACTATTTCTGATCGGTGGATCGGCCTGGACCTGGCTCAATAATCTTCCACTTTAAATGATTAGTATATTAAGTGTCTTATTCAAAGTTTTCACCCTAGACATGCATGAATCATCACACATCGCAAATCATAAATTTTACCATCATAATTACACTTTGATCACCAATTACACATGATACAACAAAAACTCTAAACAGCCACACCAAACCCTAATCAACCACCACAAACCATAGTTAACCACTCCAAACCCTATTTAACCATAACAACCATAATTAGTCGTTCCAAACCTTAATTAACCATAACAAATCACCATTAACCACTCTAACCCTAGTTAATCACAACAACCTAGAGTTAATTGCTCCAAACCTTAATTCAGTCTCCTTCATACCCTTATAATGCTCCACGTACTATTTTCCATTTAAAATGTTCAAGCACCCAAATAACACTTATATTATCTTCCTCGTATTCCAAATCAACCTTTCATACGTAAATTTCGCTCCCATGCAAACTTTACACATCCTATGCAACCTCTTGAACTTTTCATACAAACCCTAAATCCCATGCAAAACCCTAACTCCACCATGAAAACCTTAATACTACTATACAACAATTAATACCACCATGCAACCATTAATACCATCATGCAAACCCTAATACCACAATGCAAACCCCAATACCACCAGACAAACCCTAATACCACTATACGATCATTAATATCATCATGTAGCCATTAATACCACCATGAGACCATTAATACCACCATACAAACCCTAATACCATCATGTAAACCCCAATACCACCATACAATATTACATCCATACAAACCCTAATACCACTATACAAAACCCAAGATTCCGTCATACAAAGCCCTAAATTCAATCCACACAAAACCAAATATCCATCCATACCAAACCCTAGATTCAAATCATATAAAACCCAAAGATTATTCTATATAAAACCCAAAGGTTCTTCCATATAATACAATTGATTAGATTCTCCCATTCATAACACAAATTAGATTCTCCTATACAAGACCATAAGTTAGATTCTTCTACATAAAGCCATAAATTAGAATCTCCCATATAAACCATAAATTATATTCTCCCACACAAAACCATAAAAATCATAAATCAAATTCTCCCACACGAAACCCTAAAATTCTCCATTTTATTCTTTCACTCTTGAATCATTAAAGTAATTAGGTCAACTCACCTCCCTTGGTCAACCTCTTTCCCCATCCTCCTTTTTCATCCTTTCTCCCACACAAACCACATCAACACCCTCACATGCATGCCTTACAGGGTCACAAACCATTCATCACATATACATAATACACATACCATGCAAATACATAAAAGCATACTTCAACTCCACATCATACCACATACAACATAATTAATAAAGATAAACATAGGATACATAGCATGCGGAGCACATAATGCATATAAACACACAAGAAGCCTTAGTAGTACCCTTACTTGAAACGACACCAGTCTTGGAGCACGCTCCTATGCCACCTTAGGGCTTTGACCAAATAATAACATACTAATAAAATAACATTAACAAAATTCTACCTTTGCTAAAGATATAAAAATAATAGAAATATTATAAAAGTTGATAATATAAGGTTAAAGACTTTACCCTAATAATACTAATGATACTAAAAATAATATCAATGAGAATATAAATAAGAATAATAATAATAATAGTAGTAACAATACTAATAATAAAGAGGAAATTATTCAAAACAAAGTAAAATAAAGGCTTCGACCCCATTTTCAAAATAATACTAATAATAATATTAGTAAAATAAATAACCAAATTTAGCAATAACAATAATGATGAAATAATAATAATAACAACAACAACAACAACAACAACAACAACAGCAATAATAATAGCAAAACTAATAGTAAAGTAATTGTAATATTAATAATGAAATAATAATAATAGAAATTTAAAATAGTAAAAATAAAAATAATTATAATTATAATAATAATAACACATTAATATTAATAATAGTAATAATGGAAATAATAAGAATAATAATAATAATAAAATCAAAAATAAAATACAATAGGGCTTCAGCCCTCAACAAAAATAATAATCAAAACATTAATACTAATAATAATAATAATACATATTAAAAATATAAATAATAATAATAAAAGTATTTATATGCAAATAATTGAAATAAAATAATTTAAGGGTTATAAAAATAGGGAAAAGGGTTGAGAGGGTCTAGGGTTCACCCTTAGGTTGGTGGGGATAGGCGGCACCGATGGTGGTGCACGGCGGCGGCGGTGGTGGATGGAAAAAGGAAAGAAAAGGGTAAAAGTTGCATGTTGGGAAAAAGATAGGGAAAATTAAGGTGGGAGATGAGGTGTTTAAGAATGACTAGAGGGAGAGGAGTTGAATGAGGTTGGTGGCGCAGCCAAACGTGGCGGCGCACGACGGCGATGGTGGTGGCCGAATGGAGGAGAAGAAGGGAAAGAGAGAAGGATAGGGAGGGAGAGGGAAAGAAAGGTAGGGGAAGGTAGAGGAGGGTCAGCAGAAGAGAATGGGAGGTGAAAGAGGCAGCAGAAGCGGCGAAAGTGGTGGCTAAAGGCGGTACTAAGTGTGGTGGTAACATTCCCAAAATTCACAGGTTTTAAATATTTCTATTTTAATTACTTCCGTTAAAAAAAAGTAGTTAATTTTGGGGTGTTACAGATACTTTGAGGCAAGCTATGACGATACCTCCACTCATCATCGATGACCATCAGCTCTCTCGATATCCTATCATACTCTCTAGCAAACAACTCACCCTCAATAAAATCTCAGGTGTGGTGCATCAGTGTGGTAGACAAACCACTACAAAAAAGTAGACGTAGCAGACGCCCATGGCTCTATCTGAGGCAGGGTCAACAGAAGGTGATACGATCTAAAATGGAAGGGGTGATAGGATGAGCCACTTGTGTACAAATGACATAGCTCGTCATATAACCATATCACATGAGTCCGTACATCTATATATGGTGCCATATGAAAATACGGTGGAGAGTATGTTATCTCACTACCTACAAATGAGAATCACTAAATCTCATCATCAAGGTTGTTCTCGAAATGATCTAAATTACAGAATATGTAAACTGATCTTCAACTAGCTAGACAAATCATAAATATATTCTACCAGATCTTAACCAACTATGTAAACCTAACAATATCAAACTATTTAAAATAAGGACATAATCTTTAGTTATATATTTAACAAACTGGTTAAACATCAAACTATCATCAAATCATTCAAGCTACGCATAGTAAAATCAAGTAGATATTAACAAGATAATATATATATATAACAACCTAATAAATCCTATATGATTATTATTATTATTATTATTATTATTATTATTATTATTATACACAATTATTCATCTTTATTTAATTTTTCACTTTTATATTTACTATAATAAATGATAAATCCTTACCCTAACCCTAACCCTCCCCTCCCCCTAACACTAACCCTCCCCTAACCCTAACAATAATTAACCCTGATAAATTATAATAAAAACTAACACTAAACCTCATAAGATAATGATCATAAACCTAGCTAACCCTCCCCCTCCCCCTCCCTCTAACCCCAACCCTAACCCTAACCACAATTATTTTAGATTATAAATACACATCTTATATATAAAATATATTATAAATATACATATAATAGAACACATATAAACACACATTTTACGGAATATAAATACACATCTTATAAAATATATATTAAAAATAGCATATAAATACACATCTACATAATAATGTGAGTGCTAAAAAGCATATATATACACCTTTTATACTTAGAACGTACATATCTTATGATAATAATATATATTTTAGGCTTGTGGATTCTCTTAAAATAATAATACATATTTTTAGAAAATAGATTATAAACACACACACACACACACATATATATATATATATATATATAAATGTAAAGGTCATGGCCAAAATATGCATTTGTTAATATATAACAGTAACGCAACAAATTCAAAAAAGGACATCAATATTTTTCACCAACACATTCAACAACAGATTTTTGAACAACAAACCAAAATTTTGCAATAACAAAAAAACACAATCCTATAGCAACATGCATGCATTTATATATATATATATATATATACATATTAGTAGAGACAAAGCTATGAGGGAAGAACAAACACATATGTAAAGGGAGCGATGGCGTGCAAGAAACAGGTAGTGAGCAAGTTGAGAGCGGCAACGACATGACAGATGATGAAGGTACAAGTGTTGGCTACATTCGCAAGAATGACACCACGCACATGGAAAGCCAACAATGGCAGAGGGGTGGTGGAGAGATGGCGGTGCGATGATTTCCTTTAATTTAGAGGAGTGGGAGTGGTAGTGCAAGGGTTTGTAAGAGAAGGAGAGTACGAAAGGGAAGCCATAGAGTCTGAAAATTTTGGCATGAAACAGAACTGAACAATATAAAAGGGGATTTTTAATAATGGTTCCTGTAAGAACCGTTATTAAAACATTGAAACTTTTGACAATGGTTCTTGTATGAATTTTAACGGTTTTACATGAATCGTTATTAAAATATCCGTGCAAATTTTAACTTTCCACTTTTAATAACAGTTATTAACTATAACTGTTATTAAAACTATCCTGCGCATTAATTTTCACGCATTTGACGACGGTTTTCGAACCACTGTTATTAATGTCCCGTTATTATTTCCTGTTTTCGTAGTAGTGAAAGCTTGATAATAAGTTACTACAATTGTGTGAATCTATATTTAAAAGTAATGATGATCCTCTTTTGTCAAAACTTGAAGCTTCAACAACCCCCACTATTAAAGAATGTTTGGCTATTCTAAATGCCATGGTTGATAAAATTTCTTATGAGTTATTTATCTTTAATACTAATGCTTTCAAGGATCCTGATAACAAAGACACATGGATGTATATGGTTCCCCAAAAACATAATATTTGGTTAAAATCTTTAAGGGGTTCATCTAGGAATTGATTAAGGACGTTAGGTTATTATGATATTTTGTAAAAGACTAGTTTCTTTTTAAGGGTTTTGTGTTTTCTATTTGTAAAACCATGAAGCATAAATTATCTTTTTTATGTTGAACTTATAAAATTTTCTTGAATTATGACTTTTACCTATATCACCCATTCCTTTAATGATCTACCTTTGATAGACTTTGGCCAATCAATGAAATGCATATCATATTTGCTTGAATTAGTTATGAAGTATTCATGTTCTTTGATGAAAAATGTAAATGTTGTTTGTTGTATATAATTTGAATTAGCTTTTAGTGGGATATAAGATTATATTTTATGCATTCTTATTAATTCAATATATATTGGGTATATGTATAATACAAGTGATGTATTCATTTTAAATAGATAGATGATCGGGAAAAAAAGACTAATATTACTTTTACTTCTACTACGATGTTTACGAAAGAGAAGGAAGACATCTATTGAGAAGCAAGTTTGTTTGAATTCTTCTGAAAATGGGTCACCAGTTTGTCCAACGTATATTAAATGGTCATGATAGGATATGTCATTTTTTTATATACAATTGGACACAATGAAAGGAATATAGTTACGTAAGATCAATTTCATCACTTTGGAGATACCATTAGTAGATATTTCAATAAGGTTTTAATTGCTATATCAAAGATTGCCGGTGAAACTATAAGGCCTCATCAAAGCCTACACAAGGTCCCACCTGATATCATAAATAATTCAAGACTTTGGCCTTATTCTAAAGATTATGTAGGAACGATAAATGGAACACATATTGATGCTTGTGTTCCAAAGAATGAACAAACGCCCTATCGTAATCGTAAAGGAGTGTGCTCCCAAAATATTGTGGCAATTTGTTCTTTTGATATGTTATCCACATTTATGGAAGCTGGATGGGAGGGGTTGGCTCATGATTCTTGAATATTCCAACATTATATTCGAGATTCCAACAAAAACTATTATCATCATCCTTGAGGCAAATAGAACATTAATTTACATATTAAGTGTAAAATATTATAGTTGAATAATATTAACGTACATTTTATGTAGGTAAATATTATATGATTGATTCAGGTTATCCCAATACATCTAACTATCTTGCTCCATTCAAGGATACAAGGTATTATTAATCTGATTTTCAAAGAGTTGGCGGTCCACAAGGGAAAGTGGAGTTATTCAATCATTTACATCTGTCAGTGCGAAATGTGAGTGATTATTGCTTTGATGTTTTGAAGGCTCGTTTTCCCATCTTTAAGTAGGTGCTAAATTATACTTTGGAACAATAAATGTTCATTGCATTGAAATAATGACAATCCACAATTTTATTAGGTTGAATGGAATGGATGATATATTATTCGATATTTTTGTAGTAGAGAAATATATGAAGAAAACAATAGGGATAAGGATATTGGAAAATATATAAATGGTAGAGCTGCAAGAGAAATATAAATGTTACGGTATAAGATTGCAGATGATATTTGCCATGCACGTTATTTAGCTGTTTGATTTTATGATGTTTATTATGAATACCAGAATATTCATTACATAATATGAATTTTTATCATTATCACTATTTGAATTATAGATGTTTGTGAATTTTATAAAATTTGGTTAGTGATTGTTCATAATTTTTTTAATAATTTAATAATTTTTATTTTACAATTTTTAGTACTTTATAATATCTTTATATAGATGCTCCATATGATTTTTAATATTTAATATTATAGAATTTATATAATAGTAATTATTACCAAAAGATATATATAAAAAGATAAAAATTGAAGATGAAAAATAAAAAGTAAATTTGTAGAACAATAAAAACTAAATACTAATAAAGTATAAAAAGTAGGTTTTAATATTAATCACTTATACAACAATAGTAAAAGCAAATATATATTTTACTTTCCAAAATACTTTTAAAAAATAAATTCATAAAAATAATTTTTATTTAAAAATAATTATTAAACTTATGTTTGAAACTACTTATTAAAATTAATTATCTAAGATAATTATTTATTTTAAAAATTTTTTAGACTAAATTTTTTATAAAATAAATACTCCAAACAAACTGCCAAACCAGGATAAAGTCGCGGGAAACGGAGACAAAAATAAGAGGAAAATAACGCAAGCTCAAAGCTTGTTCCTCCCGCACCTAAGGCTAAACTAGTTATCTATGACCTTGAGACTAATACAACCTGGCTTCTTCCTTAGCCATGGAGGCCGCAGCCATAGGCAAGAACTACTACTTGGACACTTGAACTTGATAGTTAGGAGGAGGATCTACAAGTACAGTCAATCAGCTCGCCATGGAAAGAGTGATACATTAACTGCCGTCGCCGCTGCTCAATCCATTTCGTGTCAAAAGGTAAAATAGTTTGATAAATACTTTCTATATGCATGCGTACTCAATTTATTTGCCAATTGCTGCCTCTCAGTCGAGCAATGAGATCTTGGTGGTGGTGGGCGCTGGTGCTGCTGGAATGTATGGTGCGATTAGGGCTAAGACCGCAGCACCGAAGTTGAATGTCATTGTTATTGATAAAGGAAGGCCCCTGTCTAAGGTATCGTTTCTCTTAATACTTCCTCTATTAAGATTTTGGGGTTTTATTTGTTTTCCTCAATAGTCTGACTAAACCTCTGCCTTTTATTTTCTGTAACTTTAAGCCACTGAAGATTTGTAACTTGATTACAGCTGTACTCCCCTCAAAGTCATTGAAGTTTAAATTATTTACTTTTTCCTCCGGAGACTGAAATATGACAAATTTAATATCCATTAAAAAGAAATAAAGCACGCCGACTGTGTTAGGAAATTAGAAATGTACGATCGCTAAAATAATATCTGACTCTTTCTCCTTTACACTCCCTTCTTCACAATATTAGTCATTTTACAAAAAAGTAAGGAACATTAAATGCTCTATTATCTAATTTACCCCTATATTCTCAGTGTTAATTATTAATAAAGCTACAGTATAAATTATAAAAAAGTATAGAACATTAAAAATAATGTTTGTCTCATTCTTCTCTGTACTCCCTCCTTCACAATATAAGTTATTTTACAAAAAAGTATAGAACATTGAATGCTTTATTATCTATTTTACCCCTCTATTTTGATTAGTAATTAAAAATGAAGCTAGAGTATAAATTACAAGATTACAATTAATATAAGGGTATGTTAGTGAAGTTGTGTTAAATTTTATAAATTTATTATTTTTTGATATGTGTGCTAAAATATCACAAGTCTTAAATTGTAAAATGGAGGATGGTCTAGTCATGAGGTCAACCATAATTGTGGATTAAAAGAAAATCGATTCTTTTAACTCAATAAATGAACCATAACTATGAATGAAACAAATCCAAATGAAAGAGAAGGAGAGAAGAAGAAGAAAAAGGGAAGGATGAATAATTTAGTTTTTAGTAAACAATATAATTAATGAAGTAAATAGTTTAGTTGAATGTGGTGGGGAATAGATTTGATGAGATAATATATTTTATTATCATATTGGGATTTATTGTTGTGGAAGTAAAGTTGAGCGGGAATAAAAAATGAGAAAAAAAGTACTTTTTGGTTTTGGGAAGCATGATGATCCTAAATATCGATGTACTATTAAAGATGCTCTATTGCATTATTACTTATTGATTGGTTTTTGGATCCCATTTTGTGAAATTTTAGTCCTTAACAGTGCTTTCAGAGATATTGCAAATTACGTCTCCTGTGGAGTTTTAGTTCTTCATAGAGTGATTAGAGATATTGCAAATTACGTCTCCTAGAACTTTGGCTTCCAAGCTCTAGTTTCTTATTGACTTAACTAATAATATAGGCTTCCATGCTCAAGTTTTATTTGTGTTGGGCAGGTGAAGATTTCTGGAGGAGGTAGATGCAATGTCACAAACGGGCATTGTGAGGATTACCTGGTAAGTGTTCCAGGATCTAGAAGTATGTTCTTTTGTAGCTTTTAGTGAATATCCAAAGGAAAAAGCAAATAAAAATGAGGAGGATATATCAGTTTCTCAAAATCACGTGTGTTAAAATTTTTACTCATCTTCATCTAGTCTAAATTTCATCCTATATCCTTGAAGTGAAAAACCGCTGTCGATTTTATAGATTACTAACCTGTCTTATAAAATGGGGATGACATAGACCCCTATCATTTTTCCTTAGGCTCCCAGCTCTCATCTATGGTACAATTTGTAGTTATGATTTGAATTAGATAATCAATTATTCTTTAGTGGGAGGTTTATGAAGTAATGGGCACATTTGATTGTAATTTACTCAGTTTTTTGTAATCCCTCATACGTAATAAGTTCTGATCCAGCTCTTCTCACCTGTAGGTTACCACATGAATCCATGTTCTTACTTTATTTATTTTCGCATTTCTCATTTTTGTTTTGTGATTGTTTGGCTTCTGATTGTTAATTTCATTATGTCGATTCAAACACCATTCAGTCCAATTCTTAATAGCTATGTATGTCAGTTTGATGATAACTTCATGTCTAATGTCTTGTTTAGATTTCATGCTGACAAATTGGTGTCTTTTGTCTACCTAAATTATAACATTCATCTTGTTGCCCATAGACTATCAACTTATGCCTGTAATCGACTAACTATGTGGATATGGAAAAAACTATCGCAGAGCTTAGCAGAGCAATACCCTCGTGGCAACAAAGAATTCAGAGGTTCCTTCTTTAACATGCATGGTCCGGTCGATACTATGTCCTGGTTTTCTGAACGTGGTGTGGAGCTGAAGGTAAGTGCCTTGCATTCACAACCTGTGAATATCTTAGCTTGCTTCTTCCCTGCTTCATGCAAGTTTGACAAAAAAAAGCATTTTGAATCTAACATGTGCCCCTGCTCTTAGACCGAAGATGATGGTCGTGTATTTCCGGTCAGCAATTGCTCATCTACAATCATTGATTGTCTTATGTCTGAGGCAAAAGAAAGAGGAGGTATTTTGTCTCCCTCTAATAATTTTATGTTATTTATTTAATTTTGAATATGTAGCCTCACTTCTACTTGTGGCTTATTAGTGGACTGCTTATGAAAGCCAGGCAATGAACTTTTGAATAAAATTTGAAGGGAAAATTTGATCTATATTGTGAGTCTGTGACACATTATTTATATATTTAATTATAAAACCTAGTACTTAGATAAATAATGATTTGTGGAAGCATAAAGATAAATGATGGTGTATTCTTACCACACTTAGCATAAATCTTGTATTCTCCACCTTTTTTTTTTATACCAAGTACAATACTAAAACTTTTTCATCTTAACTCTTAACACAATTAGATAAGTGAATGTAAATAGAATAGTAAGAGGCAAATAAGATGTTTGTGAGTCAAAAACTCATAAGTAAATCACAAACAAACACTACAATGATCAAGGTTGAACATAGTTATAGCTTAAGAGTCAAAACCTTAATGTGGATGAACACGGATCATCATATATCACTTGCACAAAATCATTTGACATATGACACATTCATATCTTAAGGCACGCTAGCATATAGACATAGGCATAAGGTATAGCATTTAATAACATAAGTGAAATACGGAACACACTGGTGTGGCCGTAACCGGTACGCAATTCAAACTCTCTTGTTGACAATTGTAGTATTGGAAAATAAGAGTATCATTCTATACCAAGGATTGAGAGGGCTCATCTCTATTTAACTAGCTTAAAAATAAATAAAAATAAAAACCCTAAATCACACAAAATAAAATAAATACAAAAAAAATTCTAATGAGGGGTTATAAAAATAGAAAATAATAAAATAATAAATATAATAAAATAGAATAGTAATAAAAGTAATGGATAATTATAGATATAATAGATATGCTAAGGAAATCAAAACCCACCACTAGATTAGGTTAAAATATAATATTAATTTCTAAGTCATCTTTTAATCATGAGAAAGAGATTGACTAAGTTTTACACTAAAAGCAGGTCCATACACCTTATATTACCTCCCTAAATTAATTAATATGATAAAGTGCCAATATTAACTCTATTAAATACTAGTAGTATAGCAGCAACATGCGGCCTTTATATTTAACTAGATTTAATGCATTAAGTATAATTGGAAGGATGCCAATCTAAGTATCCAGACTAATACACTAAGCATGTCTAGCTGTATTTACTTTCTTTGACCCACATGTATCTAAACGTTTTACTACTTCGGTTAGAATCACAAAACTATTAGGTGAATTATTATCTAACCTAGCTGTAATTATACATATAAATTCTAGTGTATTTATATGGCCATCGAACAGGTAAATAATATTACATGCTTTCATTTATGAGGAAACCAGAACAAGGCATACACCATATAAATTATACTCGACAGAAGTATATATATATATATATAAAAGATAACAATTAAAATAGAGTCAAAGAACAATTTCACGAAATAAAGAAAAATAAAATCCTACTTCAAACCCTAATCTAGGGTTTCAATCTATTCACTAGCAATAAATAATTAGCCAGCCATAACTATTGAATTAATTACACAGAAATATATATATCCAAAATATAAATTAGGAAAGGAGAAAGAAATAACCAGAATTAATTTTGGATGAAAGATCAAGAATTTATTTAGATGAAAAATTAATTTCATCTGAATTAAATTCTATTGGTATAAAATTCCTTTGTCTTTATATCTCTCTTGGCGCCCTTCATTTCTGTGCGATTTTTTTTATGGCGTAGCCTACTCTGCACTCCTCTGGCCTTACGTGCCTCGCTTTTTGTGCTGCTGTTCTTGCTGCATCATCTTCACTATTCTCCTTGACTGCTTCTATTGCTCATGGCAGAGCCTCTCCTACTTTTTTTTCTTTTAATTATTGTGGCTCCCACTTTTCCATGCAATCTCCTTCCTTTTTCACCACGCCCGTTTCGTGCCCTTGTGTCAGAGTATTTCTCTCACTTTTTTCCACCTCTGCCCCTTTCCACATCAGCCCTTGCTGACTTTTTCTTTATTTTCTTTGTTCCCTTCTGCCACCTACTCTTCTGTTCGCCGAGTCTCTTCCGCCTTTTCTTCCTATGTGCTGTTAGCTCTTCATCTTTTCTTTTTTGTCTTCTTCAGCCGACTCCGCCCTTGCTGGCCTCCGTTTGGCTTCGTTTTTTTTTTGTGGCCCACTCAGCCTCACGCTCCTTTCCTTTTGCTTCCTATTCCCGGCCTTTGGGCCTTCGACCCTTGGTCCAAAGGTTCGACACCTTTATTTATTTCTTTTATTTAAAAACGATACCTGCAAAATAAAATTAATGCAAATTAATAAATAATTTTATATTCTAAATTTATTTAATTATTATCATTTTAACTCAAATAATAACATTTGTGTGATTATTACCACTTAAGAGTTAAATTATAATTATTCACCTATATTACTTAAATAAAATATTAAAAACTAAGATTATAAGGGTATAATTATGTCAAAATATGAACTTATCACAGACATTATGACATATACAACATTGATGACATAACACACCTAAGCTCAAATCGTCTTATTAAGTTTCTTTTAATGTGACCAACAAAAACCAAATTCACTTAGTTGAATTGAGTGGGAGATACATCTCAACCTATGATGCTCTCATTAGTGAGGCACAATATAATTATAATAGAAGAATCCACCTCTTCTATCCATTCTTTAAGTATGCATATCTCCATTGAATGGACATGGGGCCTTAACTCGTAGGTTTAATCCAATATAGGGAAGGTATTTACTATCCACCCATCCTTAGGGGGCAATTCGAGGAACAAAGTTCCTAATCCCAACTCAAATATCTTTCACTTTACGTTCTAAATATTTTATGCCACGTGATCGCACTTAAACTAACACACACATTAACCACACATAACCAGTTTCCATATTTCATTTCCTATCACTTAACCAAATTGATCTACAACAATCAAAATCTCAACCATGCCATTATGGCAAAACCCTATGCACATAGCCTTAAGCATTATTATCATTAATTCTGGTTATCACTTAGCCACTTTCCACATTTTATTTCCTATCACTTAACCAACTTGATCTACGACAACAAAATATCAACCATGCCATTATGGCAAAAACCTATGCACATAGCCTTAAACACTATTGTTTTTAATTCTACTAATTCGAAAGTCCGATTATTTGAGAAGTCAACGATCAACAAAAGTCAATGGTCAACATAAGCCAAGGTCCACAAAAGTAGCGTTGTGTAGGGATGGAGAAATGAGGACGAAGAGAAACGTGGAAATGTCATTTTATAAAAATTTAGGAAACAGGGATGGCTGAAAACGTTCAAACACACACACACACACATTATGTGTGTATATATATATATATATAAATAGATCAAATGTACTAAAATTAATAGAGAAAAATAAAAAATTTCTAAGATTATTACTTATATTAGTTAATTTTAACCATTTATAGTTTTTTTAATAAACAAATTAATTAAATAATTTTAATATAAATTTTAATACCGAAAAGTTTCTGGAAGGGAGAAATGTTTTTGGGACGGGGACAACACCGAAGTGCCGTTTCCGCGCATCAGAGCACAAAAGTGAACATAGATCAAAAGGTCTTATCTTACACATGTTTACCACTGAATGTACCCTTGGTTAAGCCTTAAGCTCATTTTAAGATATTTCTTCACCAAATTACATATATAGCATCCACAATCCATACCAACACTTATATATTTTTGAAACACATATTTTGAGTCATAAAAAGGGCTATAATCTAGAAACTCCAGCAAGTGATAAGAAGGCCAAAATACCCCTATTATCATATTACTTCCTAAACCTAACACATGCTTTCTAGTGCACCATGCAACTAGTAAGAATAGAGCTGATATAATCAAAATGATAAGGGCTTTACTCAACTTTTCTAGACTATATGAGGGCCTGAAACCTCCAAGGGTTGATCTCCAAAATAATCGATGCCTTCCCCCTCCCATCCTCATTCTCTATTTATAATTATACTGTAACTACTAGCCCTTAACAAAAGAGAAAAGAAAATAAAAATAGAAGAAAAGGAGGGAATCTTAACAATATCAACCTAGCAGACATTTCCCCCCTTCCTCAATCGAATTCTGTAACCAACTTGCCAGGCTGCCAAGCTAGGTGTGTGGCTACCTCAGTCCCCTACTTCCCCCTATGTGTCTTCCTTTCCTCGCTTATTTTTCCTCTTTCTTCTAGCATATGTGTATATAATCAGGGGTTTATCATCAACTTATACATTTCACACTTATAATAATAAATCATGCTTAGACATAAATTCGCAAAATTTCCGATAGCCATTAAAAATGACTAAAAGGCGCCTAAATTTTTTAAAATTCATTTTAAGCATCAAACTCATTTTAGGGATGAATTTCATTATACATGCTCAAACTTAAGCATATGATGTATCAGACCTTATGTAAAACATGTAATGAAACCAATGGAGACATCTTTAATACCCCTAAAATTTAAAACCTATAATTTAATAAATAATCCTCATTTAGGATAATTTAATTCTTATATTTATGTAATTTAATTACTTTGTGGATTTTTGGGTGTATAAAAATGGAACATATCAGCCATTAGCATGTGTGATCAAGCCATTCTTTGTCAAGTAAATCACTTGGAAAATTTTCCTTTCATGTGGGTTTCGTTTATGCTTTGAATAGTGGTGTTGAGAGTAGGAGGCTTTGGAATTGGTTGAAGTAGCATAGAATCCTTGGTTCTCCTTGGATTCTTATGGGGGATTTCAATGTGATTCTATCCTATAGTGAGAAGTTTCAAGGTGACCTGCTAAACGCCACTGATATGAAAGACTTCCAGGATTGCTGTTTAGATTTGGGGTTGACTGATTTACAGGGATAAGGCTCCTTCTATACTTGGTCAAGTAAACAAGGGGGTGATGTTGAAGTCATGTGTAAATTAGATAGAGCTCTAGTTAATCTGGAATGGTTGGTGTCTTTTCCTTCTTTTGTGGCTGAGTTTCTTAGCCCTTTGGTGTCGGATCACATCCCTGTGGTTGTTAATCTTTAGGTGTTTGTTGTCCAGGGTAGAAGCCTTTTCGGTTTTTCCACTTTTGGATAGAAGATGATGCTTTTTTACCTTTGGTGCTCTCAGCTTGGCAACAGCCTTTGCAAGGCAATTTCCTGCTCAGATTTATGTCTAGGTTGCAAGCGCTCAAGAAGAACCTCAAGCAGTTGAATCAGGACAAATATGGCTCTATTTCTCAGAAGGTTGCTTTTGTGAGAGAGGAGGTGGTTGTTCTTTAGAAGGAATCAATGTGTGACCCTTTAGACTCCAGGCTCAGAGATCATTTGAAGGTTCTTGAGAGTAGGTATGCTCATTTATTGCATTGTGAGGAAATGTTCCTTAGGCAAAAAGCTTGTATTCAATGGCTGCATTGTGGGGATTTAAATCATAAGTTCTTCTATGCAAGAGTGAAGGAGAGGCAAAAGCGGAAAACCAGTGCTTTTTTGCTAGGAGAGAATGGTAGGGAGTTAAGGGGTGCCTAGGAAATTCAGGATGCCTTCATTGACTAATATAAGCAGCTTTAGGCACTGATTCTCATTCTGTTGGGGTTCTTAACCCATCTGTAGTGGACTGCTTTTTGACAAGTGATCAGTAGTTAGCTCTGAATGCTCCTGTTTCCAAAGAGGAGGTTAAAGTAGTTGTGTTTTTAGTGGGTGACACAAAGGCCCCAGGTGTGGATGGTTATTATTGGTGATGATTTATTCATGCCTGTTAGAGAATTCTTTGCTATAGGCTTCTTGCCTAGGAAGGTAAATATTACTTCTCTAACCCTCGTGCCAAAAAAGCCTAATCCGCAAAAGATCACTGGTTTTAGGCCTATTACATGTTGTACCATGCTCTATAAGATCATTTCAAAGATACTTACGTAGAGGCTTGAAGGTATCATGCCCTTAATCATTGATTTTGCTCAATCTGCTTTTTTAAAGTGTAGAAGTATTGGTGAGAATGTGTTGTTGGCTCATGAGTTGGTGAGGAAGTATGTTTGCAAAGGGGTCTCTTCGAGATGCATGTTAAAGTTGGACCTTCAAAAAGCCTATGATATGGTTAACTAGAGTTTCGTAAAGAACCTTTTGCTTCTTTATGGGTTTCCTTATCAGTTTGTAAAGTTGATTACCGCCTGCTTGAACACAGTAGCCTTTTCTCTCTATTATAATGGTGTGTTGACTCCGCCTTTTCAGGCTAAGAGAGGTTTGAGGCAGGGAGATCCTCTCTCCCCTTATTTATTTGTTCTTGTCATGGACTATTTGACCAGATGTCTTAAACATTTATGGACTAATGCTTTATTCAAAGGCCAACCTAGATGCAGAGCATTGAAGGTTATCAATCTGAGTTTTGCGGATGACATTCTCTTGTTCTGCCATGGTGATTTGCAAAGTGTGAAGTGTCTTATGGATGTGATCAGTCATTTCTCTAGGCTCTTTGGTTTGGTCTTAAACCCTAAAAAGTGTACTGTCTATTCTGGTGCCGTGTCGCCTGATGTTAAAAGGTCAATTGTTGATCTGCTGGGCTTCCAGGAAGATGCTTTCCCCATTACTTACCTTGGTTTGCCTTTAACCTCTTATAGAGTTTCTGCTAGTCTGCTCCAGCCTATGCTGGAAAAGGTAACGACTCATCTTAGACACTGGAGCACTGTTTATCTATCTTATGTGGTGAGGTTGTAGCTTATCAAGTCGGTATTGTTCAGCATTAAGTTATATGTTAGCCAGATGATACTTTTACCAAGAAAGGTTCTCCATCATTTTGTGAGTCTCTGTAGGAATTTTCTTTGGTTTGGGAAGGTGCATATTAGAAGAAGAGCCTTGGTTTCTTAGGAGCAGATTTGTCTCCCTAAGGTGGAGGGTGGTCTTGGTTTGCTTAACCTGGGGATTTGGAATTAGTGTGGCTTGGGAAACCTGCTGTGGAATATTGCTATCAAGAAAGATTCATTATGGGTAAAATGGATTCATGCGATCTACCTCAAGAATACAAGTGTGTGGGAGTACAATCCCATTGCTTATACTTCATGGCTCTTTCAGAGAATCCTTCTTGTACGATCTCAGTTACAAAGCCTTCTGCAGTTTAGATGGTTGAATGGTTATCTTGAGTATAGTATCAAAGCTAATTATGATGCTGTGAGACCTAGACAAGCTAACTAAAGGTGGTCCAAGCTTGTGTGGCACTCACTCAACTTGCCAAGATACAGGTTTTTTTTTTGGCTGGCTTTTAGAGACAGGTTGATGATTAAAGCAAGGCTTTTGGAGATTGGCATGGGTGTGTCGGATCATTGCGTGTTTTGTGAGCATGGTCTTGAAACTCGGGACCATTTGTTTATCCACTGTCCTATTACAACTGAAATATGGAGGAAAATTTGAAGAATTGCTGGAAGAAGGGATATCGTCCAAGGTTGGCAACAGGAGGTTCAGACTTGGTTGAAAAGGTCTAGGAAAAATAGTCAGAAAAAGTAGATCTTGTGAGCTCTTTTCTCATCTTATATTGCTAATGTTTGGTATGAGAGAAACATGAGAATTTTTGAGAACCGTAGTAAGGATGTTGCTAGTATTAGTCAAGCTATTATCATGGCTGTAGCTAGACGGTTAGTGCACCCATATTATAAGGCTAAATTCTAAAAGTGGGCTGGTTTGGTAAATTGTATGGTTTGCTGATGTTCTTGGTTGTAATTCCTCATTTTCGAAAGTGATAAATTTCTTACTTATTGAAAAAAATAAATAAAATGGATATGAATATTTAATAAATTAAAATAAATATTTTGTTATTTTATCATACTAATTTTATTTAAATAATTTTCCAAATCCATATTTTACTAAATTTTCCCTTTTAAATTAATATCTATCTAAATGATTAAATACCATTATTCCAAAAATTATTTTAATTTTATTTTACCCCCATTTCCTTTTTCCTTTTTCTTTTTCCTTTTCTATCCTTTTTTTCTCTTTTCTGCCTTTTTCCTTTTCTTCTTTCCTTCCTCTTTGGACTGCCTGACCTGCTTCCCCTTTTCCCCTCGGCGTTGGGCCCCGGCCCTTTCTCCTCTTTCCTTCTCCTCACCCTAGTCTCACTACCTTCCTTTCTTTTCTTTCCTTTCCTTCTTGGTTGGGCCAACCCAGCCTCTTCTTTTTTTCTTCCTCCCCCCCTCGCACGCAGGGTTAGCCCGCCTCCTTCCTTTCTCCCTCAGCCGGTTGGCCTGCCCCTTTCTTTCTTTTCTTTTCTTCTTCTTCTTCTTCCCTCCTTCTCCTTTGATTGTTGCACGCCATGGCAACCTGCAATAGCTTGCACCCGCTTGGCTATCAACTCCTCTGCAACCCCTGCTCTCTCCCTCTCTCTCCTCCATCCCTTTTCTTCCATTTTTGGCCACACATAAAGCCCTACAGCCCCCCCTCCCCCCGCCCCGCCGTATGCCCTCCTTTTTCCTTCTTCTTCTTCTCCTTCCTGCCACCCTATATGCCGACCCCTACAGCTAACTAACCAGCCATACCTGCCCTCTTTCACTCTTCCTTTTCTTCTCCTTATCTCCCCCTTCTCTGCCCATTTTGGACCTCCCTTGACCTCCCTCACTACCTTGTAGACTCCCCTATTTTCTCCCTTCTTCCCTTCTCTTCTCGTCCCTTGCTTTGTGTTGCCACCCAACAACCACTACTGCTGTCGCCCAACCAACCACCACAGCTACCCCCTTAACACCCCCTTCTACCTCCTTGCACCACCCCACCACCCTCACTCGGCCCTGCAACCCTCTTCCCCTCCTTTTTCTTTCCCCCTTCTCGGCCTCCACCTTGCACCATCACCGTGCACCGCCATTCTCCCTCTTCCGCCGCCGCCACAACCACCACTCTACCCCTTGGCACCTCCCCTACCACCACCTTGCCTCCCGTTGGCCGAAACTCCCCTGTAGCCTCTCCCCTCTTCTCTTCTTTTCCTTTCCTTATTCTCCTTTGCCCATCCTTCGTCCCATTTTCCCAGCCCTCCAGCCACCGTCTCCACCACCTTGAGCCACCGATCCTCGACCCCCAACCACCACCTACACCCCTACTCCCTCCCTACACCTAACCACCACCCTCACTTCCCTCCACAAGACCTCAACCCAACCCCCAAAACCCTTAACCAAACTAACCTCTCCCTTCTCCCCATTTCCCCTCTTCGACCCCTTCTTCCTTATTTTTATGCATGTAGCTCATGCTACTCATGCAACGTGAGCCTTACCGTTTATTTTGAGCAACTTGATTAATTTTTGAGGTATAACAATAGTTAATATTAGTATGTATTTAATTAAGCTTTGATAAAAATTTATTCTTTTGATTTTCTACTTCTAATATGCTAATTTTTGATATTAATTTTTAGGCATTAATTTTTACTAATCAAAGCCCAAATCTTTCACCAAGGTATTAGTAATGTTTAATTATTGCTAGAAATAGGGTAACCATTATACCCTACTAAAATGTGTAGATATACGTATGCTAGCACATTAGGGTTTTAAATATGATTATGAGCATGTTGTGTGATGTTAAGTGTATTATGACTTGTAGCATGTGTTGGTTGTTGAAAAGGAAAGTATGTTAATTTATGTATCATGTGTAGAAATAATATTTAAGGAAGGAGCCTTATTGTTAATGATAATGTTAAATACATATATAGGATATGATAAGCTAATATGGCTATTTGTTGCATAGATAATGTTAATATGAGCCCTAGGGGCATTTTAGAAATTTTGGCTTGTGCAAAAGGTGTGGCCTAAATATGTATGTGTAGTAGGTGCTAATGAGTAATAATAATAAATAATAATAGTCGGTGGTGTTAGATGAGGTATATGGACCATAGATGTTAATATTTGGCGTGGAAAGGGTATTTTAGTAAATTTGGTATAATAAGGGCGAAATGGTAATTTATACGAGTCAAGGTGGTAAAATGATAAGTTAATAAGTACGAAGGGCATTTTGGTAATTTTACATGGAAAATGGGATTACTTGGTAATTTTTGCGAGTAAGAAGGTAGTTTGGTAAATTAATTCAATGAGAAGGGCATTTTGGTAATTTGGCATAAAAGAAGGGTATTTTGGTAATTTTGTGAGTAAAAGGGATAAAGTGGTAATTTAATATAGAAGAAGGGTATTTTGGCAATTTGGCATAAATAAAATGTATTTTGGTAATTTTTGTGAGTAAAAGGGATAAAGTAGTAATTAATAAAGAAGAAAAGTATTTTGGTAATTTGGCATAAAGGAAGTGTATTTTGGTAATCTTTGTGAGTAAAAGGGATAAAGTGGTAATTTAATAAAGAGGAAGGGCATTTTGGTAATTTGGTATAAAAGAAGGTTATTTTGGTAATTTTATGAGAAAAATGGATAAAATGGTAATTTAATAAAGAAGAAGGGTATCTTGGTAATTTGGCACGCAAAAGGGCAATTTGGTAATTTAACTAACCAAAAAGGGCAAATTGGTAATTTTAATAAGTAAGAAGGAAAATTTGGTAATTTAACTAACCAAAAGGGCAATTTGGTAATTTTAATAAGTATAAAGAACAATTTGGTAAATACAACAAGTATGAAGGGTAATTTGGTAATTTAATATACCTGAAGGGCAATTTGGTAGTTTAACCAATTGGAAGGTTAATTTGATAACTTAACAAGTATAAGGGGTAAAGATGGTGATTTAATAAGTATGGTTGGTAATTTGGTAATCTAGCAAATACAAAGGATATTTTTGTAATTATACAAGCATGAAGGATAATGTGGTAATTTAGCAAGTAAAAGGGATAACTTGGTAACCTTACAAACAAGAGGGGTACTTTAGTAATTTTGTAAGTATGAAGGGGTAAATCGATAAATTACGAATAATATGTCAATGAATTAAATGAGCTTCCATAATAAGACATAAAGGATATTCAATAAAAGAATAAGGGTTTATGGCCTTAGGAACACTGTTTAATTATGTCCATGTATATTATAAGGATAATGGTATTTTGGTAAATCAATTATGTCCATGTATATTATAAGGATAATGGTATTTTGGTATGATATGCTGTTTATTTCATAATTATGTAAGAGGTGCTTGGTTTGTAAGTATGTATGGAAATGTGTGTTAGATATGTTCAAAGTGCGTGTTAGAGTTTTGTGTGTGCCATGATCCTTGATATAGAATACTTGATTTTATAGTCTATATATCTTTGTGTCTCTTGATTCGTAACCTCCTTCTCCCCTTCGAGTTAAATAAATGGACCTGTTGAATTATACATGAATAAAATACTAATTACGTAAAGTGAAAGATTATTGAGTCGGGCCCATACTAGTCCACCAGCGAATAATAGTGGCCAGGTGCAAGATGCCTTAGAGACTGGTCTATTGGCGAATAATAGTATTCAGGTGTGTATTGCCTTGAATTGTTGTCCGATCCATCAGCTATAATTGTAGGGGATCCCGAGTTCAATAAACCAAATATTGGATGGTAATAAATTATGGAAAGACACTAATTACTTATAGTTGAACACCATGTGAGTCGGAGCTAGACCGATCCACTGACAATAATAGTGGCTAGGTGTAGGATGCCCTAGAGACCGGTCTACCGATGAATAATAGTGGTCAGGTGCGTTCTGTCGTGAAGTGTATTATGGTCCACCGGCTATAATAGTGGGGTTTCCGCACTCACGTGGATATAATTCAAGAGATGATGATTGAATAATGATTAATTAATGGCTTAAGACCAAAAGTATTGATTTATCCTTTATGATCCATTGATATATTATGAGTTTGGCCTTCGTGCCTGCCTCTATTTAGGTATGTGATGGAATTGCTAAGTTTATGAGGTGTTGTATTGTGTATTAGCTCTTATGTTGATTATGATTATCTCTGTGCGCGCGCATGTTATCGTATTTACATCGTTATGTATGATGTGTTGCATGCGGGCCCTACCTTTTGGTTTGGTATAAAGGGTTATTTAGTATCATAGTACCATAGGGTTCTGTTTGTGGGTCTCTGCCTATTCAATGGATAGTGTCCCTTGCAGGTTAGTTGCAAGTGCTATTCAAGTTGGTATCGGGTACAAGCGTAAGGATTATCCGGAAATTTTTTTAGGGTTTTTCCTTAAATCTAACTATTCCTTATTTAAAGATTTTATTCTTGTAACCACTAGCATTGGGTTTTTATCTCTTGTAACGCCTTTAATGCGCTACTCTGATATAAATGGAAGTTAAATTTGTGTAATTGTGTTTTATTCTTTTTCAGCTTTAGCACTTGGTATTGGAATGGTAGAAGGAAATCGGTTTAGTGCTAAGTGTGGCAGTAACATCCCCGAAATTTATGGTTTTTGCTTCCACTAATTTTTACATAAAACAAAAATTTTCAGTAGTAAATTTTAGGGTGTTACAACATCAAAAAGAGCCAAAAGTGGCTTGGCTAATTAAATGAGTCTTAAGGTTGAGATTGAGTGCAAGTTAGAGTAAAGTGGTTGAGTAGGTCTTAGACTTTCAATGTGAAAATGAACATAATAGTTGTTTAGATCTCGAGTAAAGAAGGAGCAAGTGGATAAGTGGTGTAATCAGTCCTTAGGAGGCCGAGTGTCATGCCAAACACACCTTTAGGATTGTTTGGAAATTTAGAAAAGATTTAATGTCATTTGTTGAATTTGTTTTTTAATTAAATGGTTATTTATCCAAATAAATAGAAAAAATCTTTTAAAAATTATGAAAATAAATTTACAACCTTTATAAATTATTTTGACCCAAAACATTAAAATAATAAGGTTCTATTATTATCAAGCATTTGATCTATGTCACTATTATTAATCTTTATCTTTATCATCATCATCATCATCATCATCATCGTTATAATTATTTTATTGCCATTATTTTTATTATCATACTTATTGTTGTTATTTTCATTATTATTATTATAATTGTAATGACTGTTCTTATCTCTCAATAATAATAAAAAAATTTATGATTAATGATATTGTTGAAAATAATGAAAAATAGAAACAATATTAGCATTAAATTTAATAATGACAATAATAACATTGTCTTTTAATAACAAAATAGCAACAATGAACTATGTGAATAATGTTTAAAAATAATAGAAAGAATTAGCCATGAATATTATAGTATTAATAATAATCATTATTAATTATGTTCACATTTATTATTATTATTATTTTATTATATTATTGGTAATAATTTATAATATTATTGTTAATCATCATGAAGGTACATTATTCATATTAATTTTATCAATATTTTTACTATTATATTTATCACTATTAGTTTAATTATAGTTATCTATGATGATTATTAACCATCATTAATAATAATAATAATAATATTTTAAATTATAATATGCTATCATCATCATCATTATTAGGATAAATTCCATCTAGATATTTTGACATTTGGCCTAATATTTAATGGTGACCTTTTGTTTTCAATAATTCCACTTAAGTAACTTCACATTTCACTTGACTACTTAAATGAATACCTAAATTAAATTAGAAAGATGATTTATTTTGAAATCACCACTTAAGTGACTTCATATTTTAGATTGAAACCAAATTACAATGCAAAAACATGTAAGGTACACATAAAATGTTAGACCAATTCTCAATTAGATTGGCTCTATTAAATAAGGGGTGTAGAATAGGATCATAATCATCATGTTCTAGTGTGATTAGATTGGCTCTAATATAATATGATCTCACCTGAAACACAGTGGGGAGAACAAACACTTATGTTTCTTTAATTTTTGTTTGTTCTATATGTATTACTATCACTTATTTCACCGATCATCATCATCATCATTGTCGTTATCATCATCTTCATGAACATGATTATTCACTATCTTGATTTCTCTTACTACTAATTTTACTTTTATTTTATTTATTATTAATTGCTTATATCAATATTTTTGACTAATATTACCTTTGTTCATCGACTCTTGTACTTATAATTAAATTCGTTAAAATAGTTCTTTGTGGTCTACTAGAAGCAATTTGTTACTAGTACATGCTAATTGATGCGAGACTCCGACATTTGAACCTTCCTAAACCCCGCCAGTGTTGAGATAAAAATAAATATTAGCACTAATAAAAATCCAGCAATCATAATGAGACAATAATGACTAGCGCAAATAACAAGAGCAAGAACAATGCCAACATCAACAGATAATTGCCACAGCAAACATACTAAGGAGGTCTCCTATGGAGGGTCATCAGCATGAATCCTCAGGGTACAGCTTCCTATCAAGTGCCATGTCCTTGTTAGGCCTAACAAATTCTAAGCTTCGAAAGGGGAATTGAGAATTTATTTGAAAATCTTGCCTGGTCATATTGCTTTAGTTCAACATAGGCTTACCTCTATGTCTCTTGTGAGCTTAGACAATAGTAAATTCCTGGATAGAATATCATGGTCATCAGTCATTGTGCAGCCATAAGTTAATGCTGTCAGTGTTATGGAATTGGATAACAAGGTGGAAAGTGCCATAGCACTAGCATATACATGTTCATTGTCAAGGACCCAGGTGATTTGCACATTTGGAGAATATATCCGAGGTTAGCCAATATTTCTAATAATGATAGGAAGATCTATGCCAACCAGAATGAGAATCTTCATGAATATAGGATATACATGTAACCATGTAAGATCATGCTGTAGGGGCCAGTCTGCATGATGTAGCTATCCAATAACTTCCTAAGTAGCACTGAAGACAATGTTGAGGTTACTGCTACACCTAGAGAGAGGTGAACTCTTAGCCATGTCAAAGTCCAATGTGATGTGAATCATGATTATTCATGTAAACTCGTAGTTACTCTCAAACCATGTCAAATTAAGTGTACTAGTTACATTGTGTTCATACTAAGGATTTACTGCCTGCATACTTGAGACTTCAGGGATGCTTTAAACTCAAATTGCTTCATTTTTTATAAGCTCTCATTGTTGGTTACTCATAAACCATTCTGCCTGCTTGTCTGCTACTGTGCTCAAATTTAAATTGTGTCTCCAAGATATAACTGCTGTTGGAATTTTCCTTGTCTTCAGCTGCCAGTGATTGAGGACAACAGCTACAAAATTGACCAAAAAATTTCACCCAAATTATGAACTGCATCTGCATATATCTAATACATCCAGTCTTTTCATTCATATGTTTGTGTGCTGAATTGGTTGGATCCCTCACCCAAACATTGCAAGATGATTAAACTGAAAATACTCAGGCCTAGTTGGTAGTTTACAATATGATTATGTTGGGATCAATCAATACATTGGTAGATGTAGAGTTGTCAGCTTTGATGGTCATGCATGAGGCTGGATGATTCTTTTCCAGTTATTAGCTACCTCTTTGGGGCTATCTTTGGAATAATTTTTCTTTTGTATCTTCCTTTTTCATTTTAGTCCAAGTGACTTCCTGTCCTGTCTTTTCACTGAATCCCAATATGTCATCTTTTCTTGCTTTTCTCCTCAATGGCTCTTGTGAATGCTGGCGCTGAACTCATATAATCTTTTTCTGTAGACTAGCATCTCCTGATGCTTACATTTTACAACAATTTGCAGTTCAATTGCACACAGGGAAGACTGTGACAACTGTTTCAAAAAGTCCTGCTGGAAATTTTCTTGTCAAGATTGAGAAGGCTGCATTTGATTTTGTCGACCTCGTTGAAGCTGAGTATCTGCTGATTGCTACTGGAAGTAGCCGGCAGGTGGTGTGGGTGGTAGAGCGGTCTGGTTACTATATTCATAATCTTATTACAGAAATAAGTTGTTCTATGTTTTATCATAGGGTTATAGTCTTGCAAGACAGCTTGGACATTCAATCATTGATCCTGTACCCAGCCTTTTCACATTCAAAATTGAAGACTCTGCCTTGGCAGAACTTTCAGGGGTTTGGCTTTTTCTCACTTTTGTTTGGTGTTAATATGAAGCTAGGTTCATGAACATAGAGTGGGTAATGTGGTTTGTCTTTATTTTTAGGAGTGATGTATTTTCTGTGCTCACTATATTCATTGCTTATGTCTCTTGGGCAAGGGCTAATCATCAAATTTGAGTGCTTCATCTTTTATCAGTTGCTGGCGAAGTCAGTGACTTTTATGCCAGGGATCAGCTTGGTGTCATATAGTCATGATTTTTTTGTATGATAGCGTCGCACTCCTGAAATGGTTATCATACTACACACTAAATTTGTTGGCACCTTAAATATTAGTACCACATCAAGTTTGAAGATAACTTGCAGCATCTATGCTATCACTTTTAGTGTTGGCTTGCTGTACAAACTTAAGGATGCATGATCATTTAAACTGTAGACAATTACAGGTCTTCAACAAATGAAAGTACTGTCTACAGTGATGCTTTTTTTCTTATTCATTTTGGTTTTACACTTTACCTATTTTTTTTGCTCGTTGCTTTTTTCAGGTTACTTTCTCTAAAGTAAAAGCCAAGCTGAAATTAGAAAGAGTGAAAAGAAATACTCCACAACTGACACAGGTGCCATATCTGTTCACTTCATGTCATTTCAAATCCTGATAACACATCTCACCATTGTTTTTTTTTCTTTTCTTTTTTAATAAGATTGGATCGATGTTAATAACACACTGGGGACTCAGTGGTCCAGTAGTTTTGCGGTTGTCTGCTTGGGGCGCCCGCGATCTTTTTGATTCAGGCTACACGGGTATGAAAATAGTAGGCCTGTTCGTTATGGTTTTTGATTTTTGTTATTTTAGAAAACTCCTTTTTAAATGTAGTTGTTTCTAAAATCAGTTTACAATTTCTAAAATGCACTTTCACTCAAGCTGCCACCATAACAACAATAGCAGTTTTAATGATAACTGAGGATAAGACTGACATAGGCATGCACCTTGAGTTCTTAGACTATCTTGTATTTAAGATACTATTTATGCACAGGACTGATCACCTAGCTGAATTGAATGCTGTCCATGTATCCAGGTGATCGAATGCTAGTCATGTATCTTGGAGATTTGTACATTTGACTGATTGGTATCTGGCTACATATGCATTGCAGCTTGTTTATGAATACATTGTTGGGGATTACTCCTATTTGGTGGGGCCATAACAATAAAAGAAAGAAAAAAAAGTATTAGAAAACAGAAAAGAATAAAATGGTGGAAATTAGTGGTGTTCAATGCACCATTAAGCTTCTTGACTTGGTAAATGAAAGTTACACATTATTTAATTGCACGTGGAGTTATTTCTATGGAAGTAGTTATACTTGGCCATTCGGTTACTTCTATAGGAGTTTTGCATATTATTTGGAGTTGAAACTTCAAATGGAGAAGGCTAAAGTTATATAAGGGTAGTTTATATATTCACCTATAAAAACCTTTACTTGGAGAAGGCAAGAGGATTCATACGTTGTGAAAAACATCCACAACACAAGTGAGAGATACTATCTTTTAAAGTGTGAGAAAGAGAGCCATATAAAAAGTGAGGGAGATTATTATATCTCGTAATCCATCCTTTTTGGGTGAGGTCATTTGAGAGATATCCTTTATTTTTTTACTAGAGATGTCATTTTTGTAATCCTACTATATTATAGTGGAAGTTTTACTGGACCAAAGGTTCCATGGTTTTTACCTTTGCCTTGAAGGGTTTTCCGCGAAAAAAATCTTGGTGTCCTCATCTACTTTATTTTTCGCAATTTATTTTAGCCCATTTTAAATTTCACGAAGAGGAAAAAGTTATTCCGCAGTTTAATCCATTTTTCCCAACAGTGTTCTCAGAGCTTTTTTTTTAGCCATCATATTCTTGTGTGATTTAAGATGGAGTAGAGCATCACTCATGATTGTGACATGTTCAAACTTACAGCTGAAAATTATTTCTATTGGAAGCCGATGATGGAGGACTACTTATATTATAAAGATTTGCATTTGCCAATCATGATTGAGATGCGGCCGACGGGTACGACTGACAAGGAATGGAAACTTTTAAATAGAAAGGCAGTGGCTATGATCCGTAAGTTAAGTAATCGGATTTTATTCAAGCACATGTCTACCTACACTAATGCCTATGAATTTTGGACAAAACTAGAGTCTGTGATTCAAAAGATGATGCCTCGAAACAAGGCCCATTTGGTGAGACGCTTAGTGAAGTTGGAGTATAAAGATGGCCAAAAGATGATTGAACATCTAAACACCTTCAAAGGGTTTGTCAATAACCTTAGGAAGATCGAGATGAAAATCGATGATGAGTTGCAAGCCTTCTTGCTCCTTAGCTACTTACCCGAGAATTGGGATACTCTCATTGTCACTCTTAGCAATTTGGCCCTAGAAGGTAAACTCACGACAGATATTGTCTCCGACAGCGTAATGAACGAAGAATCCAGAGAAAAGGAACGTGGAATCTATACACAATTTGAGGCTAATGTCGTAGAGACCAGGGGGAGAAATGAAACCCGTGAAAGGAGTAGAACCAGAAGTCGTGAAAAGTCAAGAGGGCGGTCCAAATCACTCCTAAAGATCACTTGCTTTTATTGTGGCAAGCCCGGTGACAAGAGTTCGGAATGTCGAAATCTCAAGAGAGATCAAAAGGTTGGGAATGTCAAGCTCGAGCAAATCAACCTGAAGGAGGAAGAAGAGAACATCACAACCGCTGTGGCGGTGAAGGACAATATTGATGATGTCTTTCTATTTGGGGAAGACAATTATCTTAACCTTGCTGAAGACAAGAGCACATGAATAATTGAGTCCGGTGCCTCTTTCCATGTCTCCCCACATGGAGAATTCTTTTCAACCTAGCAAAGTGGCAACTTTGGTAATGTCAATATGGGAAACAAGGTGATAAGTAAGATTGTATTTGTAGGCATAGGCAGCATCGCCTTGATAGCCAACACAAGATGTGAGCTTGTATTGAAGGATGTGAGACATGTTCCAAATATATGCCTCAACTTGATATCAACTGGAAATTAGATGACGCCAGTTACCTAAACCAGTCTGGCATCGGGAAATGAAAACTCAGAAGAAACAACATGATTGTTGCTAGAGGCAAGAAGAAAGGTTCGTTGTATTTTAATCTAGTAAAACTATGTAAGAGAGAAGCTAATATTGCCCATAATAACTCGGGCCTGAAGTTGTGGCACAAGAGGCTAGGGTATATGAGCGACAAGGGATTACAAATCCTCGCTAAGAGAGAAATCCTCCCAAATGTAAAAGGTAAAATACTCGAACAATGCAATTATTATTTGGCTGGAAAAAAACATAGAGTTCCATTTAGCAAACCTAGCCAGCCATGTAGAAGACAACATGTTCTTGATTTGGTGCATACTGATGTATGTTCTATGACCGAGAAATCTCTTGGTGGTGCATTATATTTTGTTACTTTTATTGATGGCCACTTGAGAAGGGTTTGGTTATCTTTGTTGAAAACAAAAGATCAAGTACTCGATGCATTCAAGTTGTTTCATGTTAGGGTGGAACAAGAGACTAGTTGAAAGCTCAAGTGTGTCCTTTTGATAACGGTGGAGAGTATCGTTCGAAGCCTATTGCATGTCTTATGGCATCAAATTCGAGAAGACACCACCAAAGACACCATAGCTGAATGGTGTGGTTGAGAGAATGAACTGCACGATCGAGGAAAGAGTTTGTTGCGTGCTCTCTCATGCCAAACTCCCTAAGTCATTCTGGGGAGAAGTCGTCTGCATTATTAACCGTTCTCCCTTAGGTCCTCTGGATGGAAATATCCTAGAGGAGATATGGACGAGAAGAAAGGTCTCATATGATCAGTTCAAGGTGTTTGGCTGTTGTGCATTCATTCATATTCCTAAAGACGAAAGATCGAAGCTTGATTCAAAGACCAAGCAGTGCATTTATCTTAGCTCACTTCAAGATGAGTTAGGATATCACCTAAGGAACTTGTGACCAAAAGGATCGTAAGAAGTCGAGATGTTGAGTTCTTCGAAGACTAGACCATCAAAGACACCAGGGAACCAGAAAAGCCCAGAGTTAGCACTTGACATGAAGATGACTCATCCCCTATTGCACATGATGAGTTAGTGGAACAAACGAGTGAGAACAATGATGATGAAGCTGGTGATATGCCCGATCAAGATGAGCCCCTTACAGAAGAAATAGAGGATTCATCAATATAGACTAATAATGATGAGTTTGTTGAATCTAGTGAGGCAGTGGAACAACCCCAGCTGCAGAGATCAACTAGAGTGAGGTGATCTTCCACCAGATATTCTCTAGATCAGTACGTGACACTCACGGATGAGGGGGAGTCTCAAAGCTACGACGACGCCATGATTTATCCTTACAAAGAAAAATGGAGAAATGCCATGCAAGAGGATATGCAATCGTTGCATGAGAACTATACTTATGATCTTGTCAAATAACCCAAAGGAAGGCGAGCCTTGAAGAGCAAATGGGTTTACAAGATTAAGGCTAGAGATAACAACCTGCAACCAAGTTACAAGGCTAGGATAGTGGTCAAAGGGTGCAACCAGAAGAAGGGTATTGATTTTGATGAGATATTCTCTCTTGTGGTAAAGATGTCATCTATCCGATCAATTCTAGGTCTAGTCACCAGCCTAGACTTGGAGATTGAATAGCTCGATGTCAAGATTGCATTCTTACATGGAGACCTAGAGGGGGAGATATACATGGAGCAACCTGAGGGGTTTGAAGAATTGGGTAAAGACCACATGGTGTGTCGATTGAAAAAGAGCCTCTATGGTTTAAAACAAGCACCAAGACAATGGTATAAGAAGTTGGACTCTTTCATGACTCAATATAACTTCAAGAACACCCACGCTAACCATTGTGTCTTCGTGAAGAGGTATATTACTGGCAATTCTATCATACTTTTGTTATATATTGATGATATGTTGGTTGTTGGGCAAGATAAGAAGAAAGTTGCAGCTCTTAAGAATGCCTTAAGCAAATCATTTGCCATGAAAGATTTGGGACGAGCAAAGGAGTTCCTTGGAGTGAAGATCACTCGAGATCGTTCCAAAAAGTTATTGTGGCTATCTCAAGAATGTTACATCGAGAAGATTCTTAAAATATTTAACTTGCACAAGGCCAAGCCAGTTAGTGTTCCACTAGCCGGACATTTTAAGCTAAGTAAGAAACAGAGTCCAAAGAATGAGATAGAGAAAGAAGAAATGGAAAAGGTCCCATACTCATCGACAATTGGTAGCCTCATATACGCTAGGGTCTACACTGGACCTGATATTGCCTATGCAGTCGGTGCAGTTAGTAGATTCTTTCCAACCCCAGGAAACCACATTGGGAAGCTGTGAAGTGGATACTTTGTTATCTTTGGGGTACAACCAAGAGGTGTATGTGCTTTGGTGAAGGGAAGTCTGTGTTAGAGGGTTACACAGACGTAGACATGGCAGGATATGTTGATTCGAGAAAGTTGACATCAGGTTATGTGACTACTTTTGTAGGGGGAGCTGTGTCATGGGAGTCAAAACTCCAAAAAGTGTGGCACATTCAACAACAGAGGCAGAGTACATTGCAGCTATAAAAGCATGCAAGGACATGTTATGGATGAAAAATTTCCTCTATGAGTCGGTTTAAGAACAAGAAGGTATGTGTTGTAGTGTGACAACTAAAGTGCTGTACATCTAGCCAAAAATGCAACCTATCACTCCCATACAAAACATATTGATGTTCGATATCATTGGATACGGGATGTGATAGAAGAGAAGCTACTTAAGCAGGACAAAGTTCACACTGATGATAATTAGTCTAACATGATGACAAAGTGATACCAACTAAGAAATTCAGTGATTGTTATAAAGGTACAAGTGTGGTGATGCTCCCCAAAATAATCGGGAAGGGGGAGATTGTTGGGGGTCCCTCCTATTTTGTGGGGCCATAACAATAAAAGAAAGAAAGAAATTATTAGAAAATATAAAAGAATGAAATGATGGAAATTAGTGTTGTTCAATGCACCATTAGGCTTCTTGACTTGGTGAATGGAAGTTACACATTATTTAACTGCTCATGGAGTTATTTCCATAGAAGTAGCCATACTTGGCCATTCGGTTACTTCTCTAGGAGCTTTGCATATTAATTGGAGTTGAAACTTTCAATGGAGAAGGCTAGAGTCAGGTAAGGGCAGTTTATATATTCACCTATAAATACCTTTGCTTGAAGAAGGCAAGTAGATTCATAAGTTGTGAAGAACATCCACAACACAAATGAGAGATACCCTATTTTAAAGTGTGAGAAAGAGAACAACATAAAAGTGAGGGAGATTATTACATCTCGTAATCCATCCTTTGTGGGTGAGATCATTTTAGAGAGATCCTTTAATTTTTACTAGAGATGCTATTTTTGTAATCCTACGATATTATAGTAGAAGTTTTACTAGACTAGAGGTCCCATAGTTTTTACCTTCGCCTTGAAAGGTTTTCCGCGTAAAAATCTTGGTGTCTTCATCTACTCTATTTTTCATAATTTATTTTAGCCCATTTTAAATTTCACTAAGAGGAAAAAGTTATTCTACCAATTAATCCGTTTTTCCCAACATACATAGACAACCATTTAAATGCATACCTTGTGAGTTTCCTGTTTACAGGACACTGATAATGGAACCATACAGAACAGAAATCATTTCTATCTCATTTCTCCATGTGGCATCAGTGCTTAAGGCTCCTTAGTGGTTTCTCTTCCCTCCATTTCTGCCTAATTTCCCTCCTTTATTTCGGCCTTCACCGTAGTTTTATTCATCGGCTTTAATTGCCAATTTTCGTTATGCCTCATCCCCATCCATTACTAACTTTGAATTTAAAATGTATGGTAGAAGAAACCACCATCGCAAGCCAACTAGAAGAAGCTAATTCGAACCAATTAGTCTAGAGAGTTGCAAAAAATTCATATTTCCTACAGGTTAGATGGCAAAAACTATCTTGAATGGTCGAAACTCACTCTTACAATATTGAAAGGAAGAGGGAAGATTAGGGCTTGTTTTGCTCAGCATATTTTTAGAACGAAACAGAAATTTTTTTGATAATAATAAAAGAAATATAAAATTAATGATAATAATTATAATAATGATAGTAATGATAATAATAGTAATAATACTAACATAAAAATGTTAAATCTACCATTAATAATAGTAAAATAGTCACAATTCATTAAAACTTTCAGTTACAATCAGATTAGTTTGCATCAGCCAAAATAAGTTGAGTAGGATTGGCCCTTGGTTATCTTATGGGTATAGGTCCTAAACTAAGCTATCTCAAGTTTGAACTTTGGGATGAAGAAAGACTGATTATAGCTTGGTTGTGGAACTCCATGACTCCAGATACAAGTGACATGTGCAATGAAGGACATATGGGTCATGGTTCTAGAAACTTATTCCAAGGCTAAAGATATCATCCAAGTATGAGGTAAAAGTCAAAACTATGGCTGCAAAGCAAGGACGTATAAGTGTCACTGAATATGCTAATCAATTAAAATCCTTGTGGCAAGAATTAGATCACTACAGAGGGACAAAAACTAGATGTTTGGGTGATGCTTTAGTTTTAAAGAATTATATTGCACAAGATAGCGTTTATGATTTCTTGGGTGAACTTAATCCAGGATTTGATCAAGTAAGAATCTAAATTCTTGAAATTAAACGTTTGAGCTTTTAATGAGGTTATGACTTTACTTCAAATTGAGGAAAAGTAAAGGGGGTTTGATGCTTGAAGTTCCTAATGTGGATAGTTATGCTATGCTGGTAATAAAAAAAATAGTGATAAGTATAAAGAAAAGGAGCAGCAAATGTAGGCAATGGACACCCAAAAGACAATATCATGATGATTAATGGTGTACCTATTGTAAGAAGCCTTGCCACACTTATGAGAACTATTGGAAACTTCATGGAAAACCTCATAGCTAGGACTGGGGTAAAAAATGGGGCCAATCACAAAGCTCATATGGTTGCTGCTCAAAACCAACAATTGAATCATGAGGCTGCAAAATATCATTGATAGTCTTGAAGTGGGGTAAAAAATGGAGCCAATCACAACAAAATCATATGGTTAGCGCACAAAACCAATCAAAACAGAATCATGAGGCAACATGCTGATATGGTTGCGGGCCAGACTCACAAGATTTAATTTGATATCAATCAAGATGAGCTTGGAAGAATGAAAAAGCTCATCAATAGTACTAAATGGTCAAAGGTAGAAGCAATCAAGACTTGGCCATCACCAACATGTGAGGTCAAAAAAATTATTCTAATAAAAAGTAATACTACATCTTAGCAACCCATACATGATCTGATAAGAAGTACAATAGTCATGTAAAAATGTCATAGTATGCTTTCATACTTTTCAGTCACTCTGTTCTATTACTGTCCCTTTCATTTTTTGCCATTCAGTCCTAAAGAGCCTACTCCTACCTGCTGATATGGAAGCTGGGTGATGCATATGGAAAATAAATTGGGTCATGCTAAGGAAGATGGTGGATTAAGGCAATCATCATGGAAAATTAAAAACATAAATGGAGGTTGAAGAAGAAAAAAATATGAACCTAAGTAACCCTTAGATTCATTTACTTACAGCTACAGATAAAAGGAACAAGATTTAAAGATAAAATTCAACCAAAGTATTCATTCTACTTTGAAGGTCATTCTTAAAATTGAGAGAAAATTGGCAGCCAACAAGTTTCCCTTTTCATTGATGAGTGTTCTAGATTTTATAGAAAAACAAAATGCTTAGAACTCAACCATTACAATTAGATATTGGGCTTTATGGTCAAAATTTCGACCATGTGGGTTCCCATACTCTTACAACTTGATTACATGGTATCTTGCAATTTACATAAACTACCTGCTAGCTAAATATTATTATCTAGTTACAACTCAACTGGAATTAGCCAAACTAGGATTGACCACTACCACATTATTATCATTTTTAGTTTTTTCTATCAGAATTATGAAAATTTGGTAATGGTCCTAAGCACATGTCAAGTGAGCATATCCATGGTCAAATTCATTCAAGAAGAGTCCTATTTTGAAGAACACAACACCCTTTGTATCAAGGGCTGATTTTGGCATCATAACAACTCCAAATCCACCCTAAGGGTCGGCAGTACACTTCCAGCCCAAAAAAGGCATAAAAGTAATTCAGTATCGCTAGCAAGGAAGACATGTCACATTTTTTGTGTATGAAGACCAAGCTAACACTTCATCTCCACTAAACCAACAATCAGGCCTCAAACCATTCAGACATGGTTCATCTAAAGCCATATTTCGAGGCAAGTGTTGCAAAAACAACAGCAGCCACATGTGGTTTACCAATGCATATTTTTGGAGTCCTTTGAGGCTGAATTCAATGCTGTAAGAATTGGGACATGGAGCAATAGCTCGAGGGTATTCTAAGATTTCAAATTTAAGTATCTCAATCAAAGATACAAGTTCCAAGTACTGCAATAAACATACCAAGCTTTTCAGCCATAAGAACTTATTTTGGGCGGAATCAAAAACACCAAATAGTTAAGTCATGCAATCCATGCAACAACACTCTTTCACATTTTGATAATTTAAATGGCTTGGTACTGACACAAAAAAATGGCTTATTAAGTCAGTTTGGAAGGACAAAAGGCCAACCATTTTTGCATCATTAGCAGCCACCAACAAGACCTGACCACTCCAGCTCGCAGGGGCCACTATTTGGAAGTTAGTGGTAGTGGTGAAGCCAAAAATCTTGAGTGTTCCTTATGTGAAAGGATTCCAATCAAAGGTGTGAACGTTAAATTTAGAGGCACTTAACTTCTTACGAAAACTCATGTATTCACATTTTGGAGGTGGTGGGTCATAGGGAAAAAAAGTGTGCACAAATGCACCCACCATAGGATAGATGTAGAAATCTAAGATATTTGCATGGCTACTCTTCTTATCAAAGGTGCTAAAATTAAATTTAGACACACTAAGCCTTTCAACAAAAATTGAATGTTTAGATTTTAATTTTGTAGGGTAGTAGATGGATGGTTAAAGATAAAGGGTTTTGTGAGTTGTAGTGGCTGAAAATGGGTTTAAAACGATGGGCTTGTGATTTTCTTCAAAAATACTAAAGTTAAGTTCGAAAATGCTTACTTTTTGACCGAATTTTAGATGATCAATTTTACAAGTTTTTTTTTTTGGGGGTCGGGGTAGGGTTGATGAGAGTACTATGTGAGGAACAAGTTAAGCATTAGAGCTCTATCATCTAATAGAAAAGTTAGGGGGCAGGCTTGGTTGGTGCAACTTCATTAGTCCTAGTGTGAGGGCTCTTGAACCATCGTGGTTTCTTTCATTAGTTTCTCTTGAACAACAACATCAAGCTTCTCCTTTTCCTCCTTTTGCTTCATCTCTTTAAATTCCATGAGTGTTACTTCCTTTTTGTTAGGGCACATGGATTTGGAGTGGCCAATGCCTTGACACTTTGAGTATCTAGCAATTCTTGGTTTACCTTCTTCTGGAATATTCTTGCCTTTTCCTTTAACATCAAAGAACTTGAAAAGAATTTCAAATTTTGGAGAGTTCTTTTCTTGATAAGTAGTTTCCTTGCCGTAGAAGTTATACTTGTGAGATGGCTGTAAGAGCTCCTTTCTCATAAGCTTCTTTAACTTTCTCCATGAACTCACTACTTTCCCTTCATCTTTCTTTGATGGCATATGCTCTTTCACCAAAATGAAGCATAGGCTTCAAATCTAACGATAACACTTTGAAGGCTTTCTCATTAGAGTATCCTATATTTTCAAACTCACTTGAACATTTTTTTTCAACAAGAATAATCTTTGTGGCTAGCATTAGAGTATAATGGTCCATTTATTTATTTATTTATTAATATTTTTGTGGAATTTTCGTTGGTATGGAAGAGGGTTAGTGAAGGTGAATGAAGATTAGAGGATGGTGTTTGTGTGGGGATGGGTGAGATGGACAAAAATAGTGAATGAAAATGTTAGAATATGATGATGTTATGAGTGGTTAGACGGGGGTGACAAATTTGTGAAGAAGAAAAAGGATAGGACCCAATTTATCAACCTTAAGCTTTGATACTAATTTGATGCATATGGGAAATAAATTGGGTCATGCTAAGGAAGATGGTGGGTTTGGGCAATCACCATAAAAAATTGGAAACAGAAATGGGGGCTGAAGAAGAGAAAAATATGAACCTAACCCTTAGATTCATAAACTTGCAACTACACTTGAGATAAAAGGAACAAGATTTGAAGATAAAATTCAATCAAAGTATTCACTCTACTTTGAAGGTCATTTTCGAAATTAATAGAAAATTGGCAGCCAACAAGTTCCCATGTTCATTGATGAGGGTTCTAGAATTTATAGAAAAAAAAAATACGCTTAGAACTCAACCACTACAATCAGATATGGGGGCATTATGGTCAGACTTTCGATCATGTGGGTTCCCATACTTTTACAACCTGATTATGTGGTATCTTGCTATTTACATAAACTGCCTACTAACTAAACATTATTATCTAGTTACAACTCAACTATAATTAACCAAACTAGGTCGATTCAGTTATTATGTAAACTAAGTAGTCACATAGGATCAACTTTGTTAGTTTGAATCTAACAAATAAAATATTCAGCCATGTACTTGAGCCTACCAAAAAAATGTGCATTACAACCGCTCCAGCGCTTCCATGCCATGGTTGCTGACTTTGAGGTTGCTTGCAAGTTAAGGCTTAATCTAACTAGCTGATTCCTACTACAAAGATCAGCATAGAACTATAGAAGTTACAAACGTTGCTGCCAAATGCTTCCGAATTCAGGTCTGTCCTTGTCCTTGCTGCGGTGCCCAGTATTCTGTTCCCAATAGTAGCTCCAAGAGCTGGAGTGCTCAGGTCTTGTTGGTGGCTGCTAATGATGCGAAAATGGTTGGCCTTTTTGTCCTTCCAGGCTGACTTAATAAGCCATTTTTTTGACCCAATACCAAGCCATTTAAATTATCAAAAGGTGGTGGCTGGAAGAGTGTTGTTGCATGGATTGCATGGCTTGACTATTTGGTGTTTTTAATTCAGCCCAAAATAAGTTCTTATGGCTGAAAAGCTAGGTATGTTTATTTCAGTACTTGGGGCTTATATCTATAATTGAGATACTTAAATTTGAAGTCTTAAAATACCCTCTAGCTGTGCTACCTGTACTAATTTGTACAGCATTGAATTCTGCCCCATAGGACTCAAAAAATGTGGACTAATAAACCACAAGTGGCTGTTGTCATTTTTGCAACACTTGCCCTGAAATTGGTTTTAGATGAACCATTTTTGAATGTTTTGAGGCCTGATTATTTGGTTGAGTGGAGATGAAGTTGTGGCTTGAACTTCATACCCAAAAAAAAAAAACGTGACATGCCTTCCTTGCTGGAAATACTTGGTGATTTGTATGCCTTTGTTGGGCTGGAAGTGTATGACCGACTCTTGGGGTGGATTTGGAGTTGTTATGATGCCAAAACCTGCCCTTGATAGAAAGGATGTTGTGTTTTTCAAAATAGGACACTTGAACGAATTTGACCATTGATATGATCACTTGACATGTGCTTAGGAACATTACCCAATCATCATAATTTTGATAGCAAAAATTAAAAATGAAGTTTAATGCTCCCACATCACTGGCTTGGTGGCTGGGATTTGTCCTTTCTAGCTAGACTGGTGAGCCATTTTTGAGCCAGTGTTAAGCCATCCAAAAAGGTGCAAAGGTGGTGCTGTTGTCAGCTATTATGGCTTTCATGTCTGATGGCTAATTTAATTCATTTAACTAATCCAAAGTAAAAGGGTTTTGGGGCCTTCTATTTCAGAAAAAATAATGATTAAATTAGTTTTACTAGATTGAGAAGCTCCTGCATCAGTATGTGATCTTCATAAAATTCTTTTGATGTTTTCCTTTTTTCTAACTGAATGATGTTGATACAGGAACACTTCTTGTGGATTTTGTACCTGACCTTCATATAGATGATGTGAAGTCCATCCTGCTCAAACACAAGGATACTTTTGCAGTAATCAACTTCTTTGGTTCTAGCTGGTTCTCTTTGCAGGAATTATTGATGTTTCATTTCCTTCTTACAATTTTTGAGGAACTGGTAGTGGCTACTGCTTTGCATGTTATCTTCTGTTAGAGGGATGGAGGAACATTATCCTGTAATTATCATTACTAAAAAATGTTTGTCCTTAATTCTACAAAAAAAAAAAAAAGACGTGTTGCCATAATATTTCAACTTTCTTGAGCATAGGTTATCTGTTGAGTGAAATTTTCACTTACTACCCTTAACTGTGCCTTGGGATGTGATATTATCACATTAAATTGGTATGGTATCTTTGATGTAAGGTTATATGGCATCTTTGGGTCAGATAAATTTTTTTATCTCGTGTAGCTTGTTTCTGCTGGATAGACTTTCTGAAAGATTTCATAGTCCATTCTGTTGCTTGTCCCTGTTCTCCTTGAAACACTCCCTAATCAACATATTCATGCTTGAGACTTGTCTGCTGCTTATCTCTGTCTCACAGGGATTCTATATCCTCTATTTTTTTGGCCTTGTACATTGATGGCATCCTGATTTTTAAAAATGACATTGCTTCGCAATATTTCTTTTTACTTTGTCGTTGAACTCTCAGGTTTATCCTCTTCTGTGTGTCCCTTGTAGAAGCAGAAAGTGAGCAATTCAAGTCCTTCAGAGTTTGGCCTTGTCAAGAGATTTTGGAAATATCTCTCATTTCGCCAGGTGTGCTTTTGTTATTTGAACATTGTTACTGTATTTTTGTGAAGTGTGCTGAAAAGTTATTGGCTATTTCCAGGGTGTGAGTGAATATGCTTTATGGGCATCTATTTCCAAGGATTCCTTGTTTTCTCTTGCTTCTCTATTGAAGCAATGTTCGTTTGTAGTGATTGGGAAAGTAAGATTCATGCTCTCTTTCCATTCATTTTATGGGCTAGTTCGTCAAAACTAAGAGAAGAAGTTTCAATTATTTTCACGCTGAAGGGCCAATTTAAAGATGAGTTTGTCACTGCTGGAGGGGTTCCATTATCAGAGGTTGTATTTTCTTTTCATCCTGTATATTCTGTCATCTTCTCTCCTGCATTCAAATGCTAAAATATGACCCTTTTTTTCTTTTTTTTTTTTTTGTTTTTTGTTTTTATGTTTCTCAAGATATCACTGACCACAATGGAGAGCAGGATTGTTCCACAGTTATTCTTTGCTGGAGAGGTAATTTCACGCATGTACCAAGGCTTTCTCGATTAGCATTTAGCAGTTAGGGGGCAGGCACTATATGTAACAGGAACCACAATAGTTACAAAACTACTATATAACCGTGATTGGCTCTGTTGTAAAGTTAAGCCATTTCCATAAAACCAAATTTCTCTGAATATTTCATGATATCAAAGTGGCATCATGTTTATTTAGTTGTTTCTGAAAGAGAATACATTTGGCCTTTCAAGTCGCTCAATTAGTAACATTTGTGCAGGTGCTGAATATTGATGGTGTGACTGGGGGATTCAATTTTCAGGTGAAAGATCTATCCTATCTCACATTTTTTTTTTCCTATTTATTTTGTTTGCTGGTGAACTCCTTGCTCCTGATAAATAGGTGAAACTCCAAAATAGACTAATTTATCTCTGCTTAAATTTTCATCAAGTACAATATTATCAACTATAAGGGAAAACTAGTGATGTGAGAAGACTTAGGAGGGGAGAGGTTCGATTTTAGGGATTTATTTTATATTGTGGGATTTATCAATTAACTATGAATTATGTTGAGATATTTGTTTCATATTAATGCTAGAAAATATTATTTTAGAAAATACTAATGATTTAGGGAATACTATTTTAAAAATTAATATCGGGTTATGAAAAAGTAATAGTTTTAGGAAATAAATACTCTTTGCAAATAAATGTTGTTTTACCAATTTAATTTTGTTCACAAATAAATGTCATTTTATATTTACGAGGTTAAGTTGGAATGATATTTTTCCTACTTTACCCTTTAGTTAGCTATTTTATATTAAATTATCTACTATATCATTTTTCATGGTGCTTTAGGTAAGGATAATTAATTAAATCATTTTAATTACTCTATTAATTTTTGCTAAAACGACATTTATTTGTGAATGAAGGTAGTATGAATTTAAGGCAGGCCTTGTTCTCCTTAGTTATTTTCTTGAATAATCAAATCAAATAAGCACCAAAAAGATTAGATCAATAATAGTAACTAATAATTAGTCATATTAATTTAGTACTCCAAAAAGTAGTAATTATAAAATAATTATTATTAAAATTAATTAATTATTTATTTGTTATTATTCACTTATACTATTATTCTTATTTGTATTATCCATTAATAATTAAAAATTATTAATACTAATTATGAATAATGTTATTCAAATTTATATTTTATTTTTAAATAATAATAATAATATGATTGTAATTATTTATATTTATTATATTAATTTTTAATTTAATTATTAGTAAATTTTCACTTAATATTTATTTATTTTAAATCATAATTTTCACTTATTTTTTAATTAATTTATGATTATCATTAGCATAATTATAAGCTATATTAATCATGCTTAATTTATAATTGCAATTTTTTTATGAATTATTTACAATGATAATAGTCTATTATTTCTAAATATTTCACTAATTATTAATTGTTCTTAATTTAAAATGATTATTTGATTAATATATATATTTTTATTTTTATACGTGTACTACTACTAATAATAATAATGATGATGACGACGACGACGATGATAATAAGTTTATATACATTATTATTAGTAATATTCTTATTAATTACGATTAATATTATCTTAATAAAATATCAATATTACGTATGGAAAATCATTGTAGTTAGCATGAAGTATAATATATTTTGCAATCATGTATTGTATTATTAGCTATATGTTTTAGATAGTAACAATGATAATAAAAGATGATGTATTGATAAGTAATTATGTTGCGTAAACTAATTTTTTGGAAATGTAAATTAAATGAAAAATATCAACAATTGCTAGTTATGAAAAGAAAAAGGGATTTAAACTATCAAAATAAAATAACATAAACGATACTATAGAGTATATTCCTTTTTCTAAGTAAATTAATTACATCAAAAAGTTTATTACCAAAATTCAAAACATAAAAAATATTAAAGAAATTGATTAATGACCAAAATATTTTGTAATGACATTTTACAACATGATACTTCATTAGTTTACTAAATACATATATAATTCTAGATATTATTCCCTTCGTCCACTATATTAACAAGGGTTTGAAAATTATCCAGATTAAGAAAATAGTCAAAGTTGCACTAATTATATTAACATATCATCAATTTTCTTATTATATTCTATTTGTTATTAGTGAATTTCTTTGTTGGGAATATATGAAAACATATTAAGGGCACATATATAAAGTTAAAAAAAGAAATAAAAGGAAAAGAAATTGAATGCCTTATAAATAGAAATTTTGCAAATATTTTGGGACTACATAAAAATGAATAACATGCAAATAGAACGGGATAGAGGGAGTAACAAATGTTGAGCAAATACTTTTTCGTTTAAATTCTACTCTATTTGCCCCATTCTGCTTCTTCTTTCTTTTCCTCCCCTAATGTTGTTCTCCTAATTCTCTTTATTTTGTTCTCCTCCTAGCTTGTTTACTCTCTAAGCCTACATCAGCTTGACATCTTTTAATTCTCTTGCCAGTGTTATAATTCATCTCTACGAGGATGAAACCTAAACTTACTATGTGTCACTTGGGAAGCCTGGCTATAAGCCATGTATAGGTGCTTTTGATCCATTTTGATTTATGATATCTAAATAAAGTGGTGTTTTTACCTCATATTGATTAATATTCTCCTTTGATGCTGCATCAACTTTGTCTGTTTGACCTGGAAATTCATCTTGAGAAAAATTTGCTCGTGGAGGTAGACAACCTCTTCAGCCAACTGCAAAATTATGAAGAAATGTAAGAGTAAATTATAAGTATAAAAAATGAAGATTTATGGGAAGAAGAATTAGAGACTTTAATTGAGTATGAATGAATGGGAAAAAACTTAGAAGCTTCTTTTTTTTTTTGAAAAAAAAAACTCTTTTGTATATATCCTTTAAGTGGTTAGCGGAAGGATTTTATACACTCACTCATCCTTTTCCAAAACACTCAATTATCATTCGGGTGAACAGACTTTGTACAGTTATCTACCAAACATTAGTTGAAATAGGAGAAAGTATAAACGTTACTACCTAATAATTTACTCTATGAGCTGACCCCTGTCAACTTATTGGTTATAGTGTTGATGGGTGTAAAATCTCTTATATTAAGGGATTATCTAACAACTCCTCAACGTCTCATCTCACGTCTTCTTCCTTGATCTTGACCAGAAGTCCTTTCCAGTCAACTCATTCCATTAGTTGGTCTTGGACCATCGTTCTTATCTGGCTGATGGAGATGCCCCTAGAAGTCACCCCTGGCTGATGTCCTTCCTTTGGCCGATGGCCCTTGACTCATGCCCTTGGCTGTTGTCCTTTGCCAATCGCCTCTAATTGACACCATTTGTTTGCACTCTTGGCCAGCGGCCCTTGACCATCTGCCTCTAGCTGATAGCCCTTGCTGTTTGGCCCCTTGGCTGATGCTTTTACATTCTCCCCTATCAAGGAAGCAACACTTCGAACATAACTTAGTCTTCATTTTTGATGATTGAAGTTTATGCTTGGTAGCAAAATTGTTGCTTCTTGAAATTTTTTCTTTGCTGGCCCCATTTCTCAATTCACTGATTTCATTTACTTTGTGGTACTTGTATGAAGCTATCTTGTTTAAAAATTAGTTTTCGAAGACATTTGTTACTCGGTTAAGTATATCAATTTTACTAGGAAATTGCCATGATATTATTTTCATTATTATTCAATAGGCAGGTTTTGCAATGACAACTATATGGTGAAATGGCTGGCCATGATCTTTCGTCATCTATATGCGATGACAAAACTTCTTGTTCAATGTTTGTAGAATGCTTGGTCTGGTGGATACATTGCGGGAGAAACTGTTGGTGAGATGGCATTACGCAGTGTTTATATAAAGAATAGTGCTTCATCAAACCAGATCCTGTGAGATTTGTAAGGCTCTTTGCAGAACAGGTTTAGGACAAAATGTGACACTACAACCACCTTAAGCGACTCGTGAATGTGTGCTTGGGTGATGTGTCGTTTCACAATTTGGCCTCATGCTGAAAGAGGGAAGTTCATCATGTTATGTCACAGGTGATATCACTACATTTGCTATTTTTGTGGCGCATCGTATGACTAGTTATATTGAGTCGAAAGACAAGGATGGTAAATGATGTAATATAGAAATGGTTGTTATTTCTATCATTTTGATTGTAGTTGTTAGCATGAATCCTCACTTTAGTTAACAATGTACTTATCTGTTATTGCTGCCATTTCGTTCAACTATAAATTCTTACGAGTTTTATTCACATTGCATAAAAGGTGTGTTTAGCCTTTTCCTTCGAATTCGCCAGTCCTATGTTCGATATGCCACCTTTGTTGCTTAAAACTAGTAAGCCTTAAAATGGGTTTTGTTATACAGAGTAAATATTTATTCATTATTTTTTAAATTTCCCAACCTTAAATAGCATCGAACGCTGGCGTCTAGAGCTATTGCCCACCACCCATCGGAGTCCCGTGCCATTGCCCCCAACCCCCATCAGAGTTCGGCATTGTTGACCCCCTCAATCCCAACATCTAGTGTCGGTTCCCACACCTCACTCACAAAGTGTAGCGTTGTTGTCTCCACTCCTGCCCCGAGTTCCAGTGTCGTCGTCCCTGTTGCTCAATTATAGTTGGTAGTGACTCTTGGCTACACTCATTAATGTAGGCACATTACAGACAAAGTTGTAGGGTTAGTTTGTATGAGACAAATATTTGAGTTTTGTTCAAGTATGATAGTAAATTAATACAAAGTATGGTAGCAAATAATTACATAATTGCGAGTTCTACTCAAGTATGGACTGCTTGGTCGAAAATAAATACATTGTTATTGTTGAGTTTATGACTCAAATCTGACGGTTATGAAAGTCTTTAATGTGAAGTTGAAGTAACCGAAGAGTTTTAATTAGTAGTATTTACTACCATCAATGAAGAATTTAAAACCAGAGGTTATGGAAGACTTAAATATGAAGCTAACGTAACCGAAGAATTTACTACTAAATTAATTGGTAGTATTAACTGCCATAAATGGAGAGTTATAGTTTTTAATCTCTATTAATTAGCAGTTTTTTAGGGTTTTCTTTTGAAGACTATATATATGTAGTCCCTGACCCTTTTTCAAAACATGACTCACAATACCCATAATAGTTCTACACACATTTGAGAGTTAGAATAATTGAGAGTGATAGATCTCTACAATCGTCTATCCAATTGAGGATTTTTTGTATTATTTCTCTACATAGTAAAATTATCCTTGCTCGTTGTCGTCCGTGGACGTAGCCCACATTGGGTGAACCACGTAAAATTGTGTGTTCTTTTACTTTTCGCCTTACAAGTGGTATCAGAGCTTCAGGTTCATGATGTTTACCAAATTCGAGATCGAGAAGTTTGATGGAAAGATCAATTTTAGTATCTGGAGGGTCCAGATGAAAGCAGTGTTGACTCAGAATGGATTAAAGAAGGCTCTAGATGGTAAATCTAAGAAGTCCGAGACTATGATGGATGAGCAATGGGACGAATTGGATGAGAATGCGCTATCAACAATCCAATTGTCTCTATCTAAGGAGGTTCTTCGTGAGTTTGTTCATGAGACTACTACATCTGCCTTATGGCTCAAGCTTGAATCGCTTTATATGACAAATAGTCTAGCGAACAAGCTTCGTCTCAAAGAACGTTTATATACTCTACGTATGGTTGAAGGTACTCCTATTCAATCCCATCTAGATGAATTTAATTCAATTATTATTGATCTTGAGAATCTAGATGTGAAAATTGATGATGAGGATAAAGATGTTTTATTGGTCGTCTCTTTACCATCTACCTTTAAACACTTCAAGGAAATTATGTTATATGGTAATTCTGATACGCTTACCTTTGAGGATGTTAAATCCAATTTGCTCTCGAAAGAGAAATTTGATCTTGAAGTTCGTTTTGATGATAAAGCTGAAGGCTTATCTGTTAGAGGTAGATTTAATGACCGTGGTAATAAAAATAAGAAAAAATCCCGGTCTAAATCTAGAGGACGTAATTCCAATGTGACTTGTAGATATTGCAAGAAATTTGGGCATGATATTTTTGACTGCTATAAATTAAAAAATAAGAAAGATAAGGAGGATAAAGGAAAACCACCGAAAAATTCTAGTCACGCTGAAGCTGATACAATTGTTGAAAATAATTCTGAGGGTGATGTACTATTGGCTACATTTGATGATAAAAGGAGCCGGTCTGAATGAGTTCTAGATTCTGGTTGTACCTATCATATGTGTCCCAATTGGGATTGGTTCACCACTTATGAGCAGGTTGATCGTGGTGTTGTCTTGATGGGCAATGATGCTCAGTGTAAGGTTATTGGCATAGGTAGTGTGCAAATCAAGGCCCATGATGGATGTATTAGGACATTGACCAATGTTAGGCATATTCCTGATTTAAAGCGTAATTTGTTCTCTTTGGGCACCCTTGAGTCTCTTGGTTGCAGGTATTCAGCTGAAGGTGGAGTTCTAAAGGTCTCCAAAGGTGCTCTTGTCCTAATGAAGGGCAACAGACATGGCAGTCTCTATATCTTGCAGGGTTCTATAGTTACAGGTTCAGCTGCTGTATCCTCATGTATGTCTGATGAAGGCCTCACTCAATTATGGCATATGCGTCTTGGTCATATGAGTGAGAAAGGTATGAATCTTTTGAGCAAGCGTGGTCATCTTGGTAATGGTACGGGAAAGTTAGAGTTTTGTGAGCATTGTGTTTTAGGGAAAAAGACAAAGGTCGGATTCTCTACTGCAACACACCGTACTAAGTATATTCTAGATTATATTCATTCTGATTTATGGGGACCATCCGAAGTTTCTTCCTTTGGAGGTAGGCGCAATATGATGACTCTAATTGATGACTTCTCCCGGAAGGTTTGGGTTTATTTTCTACGCCACAAGAATGAAGCCTTTCCCACTTTCAGGAAGTGGAAAGCTCTTGTTGAAAACCAGATAGGGAAGAAGGTAAAGAAGCTCAGGACAGATAATGTGTTAGAGTTCGTTGAGACATATTTTAATGAGTTCTGTTCAGATCATGGTATTGCTAGACATAAGACTCTGGTTGGGAAGCCTCAACAAAACGGAGTTGCAGAACGCATTAATCGGACTCTACTTGAGAGGGCAAGGTGTATGCTCTCTAATGTTGGATTGTGGAGTAAACGTGAGTTCTGGGTTGAAACTGTTTCTTCAGCTTGTTACATCATCAATAGATCTCCACATACATCTATTGATTTCAGGATTCCAGAGGAAGTTTGGTCAGGTAATCCTGTTGGTTACTCTAATCTTAGAGTTTTTGGATGTCCTGCATATATTCATGTTAATCATGGTAAATAGCTCCTAGAGCTGTTAAATGCATTTTCTTAGGCTATGCTTCTGAGTCCAAGGGGTATAGGTTTTGGTGTCCCGACTTTAAAAAAATTATTCTGAGTAGGGATGTAACTTTTAATGAGAATGCATTACTATCTTCTGGAAAAGAATCTACTATTTCCTCGCATGGTACAAGTGATCAATAGGGTACTAGCGAGAAGGTGGAGTTAGAAGTGACGCCGGCTAATTCAGATCATAGTGCTCCCTCTTCCTCATCCACACAGTCCAGCAGTGATGTCGATGATATTAACCATCTAGCTCATACCACTAGTCCCATCCAGCAGCAGCAGGTGGATGGTTATTCTATTGCTCGTGATAGGCCAAGGAGAAATATTCGAAGGCCCGCTAGATATGCAGATGGAGATGATGATGACTTGATTGCTTATGCTCTAGCGGTTGCTGAAGAGATTACTGAAGGTGTTGAACCTTCTTCTTATTCTGAGGCCATATCCAACCCTAATTCTTCTAAGTGGCTAGTTACCATGAATGAAGAAATTGAGAGTTTGCACAAGAATGACACTTGGGAGTTAGTTGAGTTACCTAAGGGTCAAAGAGCATTGAGTTGCAAATGGATCTTTAAACGGAAGGAAGGCATACCTGGGGTTGAAGATGCTAGATGGAAGGCACGCCTCGTTGTTAGAGGTTTCAGTCAGAAGGAAGGTATTGACTTTAATGAGGTATTCTCACCAGTTGTTCTTCATACCTCCATTCGAGTTCTCCTTGCTTTTGTTGCTCTATTTGATCTTGAGTTAGAGCAGTTAGATGTCAAGACAGCTTTCCTCCATGGAGAGTTGGAAGAGAAGATTTATATGTATCAACCTGAAGGTTTTGTTGCTCCTGATAAGGAGAATTGTGTCTGTCGGTTGAAGAGGTCCTTGTATGATTTAAAGCAAGCTCCAAGACAATGGTATATGAGGTTTGACTCTTTTATGATTGGACAAGGCTACACAAGAAGCAAGTTTGACAGTTGTGTTTATTTTAAAGAGTTTGAAGGTGGCTCCTTTGTTTATCTATTGATTTATGTTGATGATATGTTGATTGCTTCCAAGGATAAGTCCTTAATCAACAGGTTGAAATCACAACTTAACAAGGAGTTCGAGATGAAAGATCTTGGTGAAGCTAAGAAGATTCTCGGCATGGAGATTATCAGAGATCGAAAGGCTGGAAAGTTATTTCTTTCACAGCAGAAGTATATTAAGAAGGTGTTAGACAGGTTTAATATGGGTAATTGTAAACCTGTGTCTACACCTCTAGCTGCTCACTTCAGACTATCATCAAAGCTTTGTTCAGAGTCCGAGGAAGAGAAGGAGCTAATGTCTAGCACTCCCTATTCTAGTGCAGTTGGCAGTTTGATGTACGCTATGGTTTGCACTAGACCTGATCTGGCTTATGCTGAGTATGGTGAGCCGGTTTATGCACAACCCTGGTAAGGGTCATTGGAACGCAATCAAGTGGATTTTGCGTTATTTGAAGGGTTCCTCTAATATTGGTTTGGTGTTCGATAGGAGTAGAGCACAAACCACTGATATTGTTGGTTTCGTTGATTCTGATTATGCCGCTGACTTGGATAAAGGTAGGTCTATTTCTGGTTATATCTTCACACTAGCTTCGGTTGCTATTAGTTGGAAAGCATCGTTGCAATCTATTGCTGCCTTGTCTACTACAGAAGTAGAATATGTTGCAGCTACTGAAGGTGTGAAGGAGGCCATTTGGTTGCGAGGTCTCATTCTCGAGCTTGGTGTTGCACAAGGTACTACTGTTGTGTTCTCAGATAGTTAGAGTGCTATTTGTTTAACCAAGAACGATTCTTATCATTCGAAGACCAAGCATATTGATGTCAGGTTCCATTTTATCAGAGACATTATTGCTGTAGGAGATGTTGTGGTGAAGAAAGTTCACACATCAGATAATCGTGCAGACATGCTTACGAAGCCACTACATACTGCTAAGTTCAAGCATTGCTTAGACTTAGTTTGTACTTGCAGCATATGATTACCTTTCGAGGTTTATGACGACGATGAGTGTTATGGATTTGAGCCAAGGTGGAGATTGTTGAGTTTATGACTCAAATCTGACGGTTATGAAAGTCTTTAATGTGAAGTTGAAGTAACCAAAGAGTTTTAATTAGTAGTATTTACTACCATCAATGAAGAATTTAAAACCAGAGGTTATGGAAGACTTAAATATGAAGCTAACGTAACCGAAGAATTTACTACTAAATTAATTGGTAGTATTAACTGCCATAAATGGAGAGTTATAGTTTTTAATCTCCATTAATTAGCAGTTTTTTAGGGTTTTCTTTTGAAGACTATATATATGTAGTCCCTGACCCTTTTTCAAAACATGACTCACAATACCCATCATAGTTCTACACACATTTGAGAGTTAGAATAATTGAGAGTGATAGATCTCTACAATCATCTATCCAATTGAGGATTTTTTGTATTATTTCTCTACATAGTAAAATTATCCTTGCTCGTTGTCGTCCGTGGACGTAGCCCACGTTGGGTGAACCACGTAAAATTATGTGTTCTTTTACTTTTCGCCTTACAACATATAATTGCGAGTAGCAAATAATTACATAATTGCGAGTTCTACTCAAGTATGGACTGCTTGGTCGAAAATAAATACATTGTTATATTCTTTGTTTGGTGCAAATATATATTTAGACTTTATTTACATATTCTTAGTTTTAATCGTCCAACAACATATATTAATAAATAGGAGAAAACAACATATATATATGTTTATGTAGGAAGTATCCAAGAGTCGCTTACCCCAAGATATTCTCACCTTTTAGCTTCCAATTTAAAATTTTTATACAATAACATTACTCATGTTTAGTTGTCCAACAACATAATAATTTTTAATTTAAATTTTATAGAAGATAATAGATGTCAAAGAAGAGCATAAATAATGAACTCAGAAGTCCTTTAAGCTATGTTGAGTTTGAAAGCCTGATAAATTATGACGAGTTTGGAATCTTAATAAACTACGATGAAGGGTTTAAAACTTTAAGAAACTATGATGATGGGTTTAGAATTCTGTCAAGCTATGGATACATAAAAGAAATATAAATTATTAAATATATATTTTTTATGATGGATCAAATATTCTCTAATTATGAAGAACTTGTAATATGGGTTGAACAAATTGGTAGAAATTATAGGTTGATTTTGATCATAAAAGGTTTTAGAAAAAGAAAAAGTATATACGTAGACTCTCTATAAGATGTGAAAGAGATGTAATATATGTGTGTATTAGACCTATGGATAGTGAAAGTGCTTGTAATACAAGTTCTAAGAAGATTAATTATTCATTTTTGAATGTTGGAGTTGAAAACAATCATGAAGGATTACAAGTGGTAGTTAGGAATGTGACATGTAATCACGAATTGATAAGTTATGAATAATGAAATGTTGTTCTGGATAAGTTGATAAAAAAATGAAGTTAGATTTGTTGATGAACTTATCATGGGTAATGTGAAGTGGTGGCAAATCATATCATTTCTTCATAAATAGTTTAAAGGAAGTGTAAGTATTAGAAGTTATATTTATAACGCTCAACAGAAGTTTAGGTCCGAAGAAATGGATGTCAGTAAAATGTTAAAATATGCTATAAGTATGTTGGTCTAAAACCATTATTTTTAGTGGTGTTGAAGGAATTCAGAATCAAATGTAATAAGTGAACATCTATTTGTACATATGTATTTTTTTTATACAAACGGATTGTACTTATAAGATGAATAGATATGGGATGCTCTTATTTGAAATTGTTGGACTAATAGCAACATAGTTGAATTTGCAAGTGCATACATGTCATTTGAAAAATAAGGGGATTATTTATGGGTGTTCAAGAGGTTGAAGACCTTATTAGATCCATCTATACTTTTAACTACCATTATTATTGACTGGAGACTTGCTCTCATTTTAGTAGTAGAATTTATTATTTCTACTTCAAAATGTTTTTATGTAGGTTTCATGTAAATAATAGTGTGGAGTGTAGGTGTAAGAAAGTCTCTATAAGGTCACCATTCACAAGTGGTTTGATGTCATGATGGAAAAATGTGATAAATGCTATAGATGAATAAACATATAATGAATGACTCGTGTTATTGGGGGAAGATTATAAACACATGCCTAGCATAATTTTGTATCTAAAGATAAGTTGGCTACAATCATATAAACAAAAAATTATTTCTACTTTCTTCGGTGACGTGTTTCATATCTATCATATTACAACAAATAGGTATATTTATAGTTTATCTCCTAGTATAATTTTTTTTTTACTTCTTTCAACTAATAAAATAATATGATGATTTTTGTCAACAGGGTTGAAGGTGTTCATGGATCTTTGAAGAGATTTCTAGAGACATCATGAGAAAGCTTCAACACTGTATTAAAAAATGCACACGTTAATAGAATTACAGCATGATGAGATCAAAGCATAGCTAGAGAGGTCTTAGTACAATATTCTTCATTTTTCTATTGGTGCACTTTAGACCAATTTGAGAGGTTATGTCATTTTATATGCAATGGATTTGGTCAACAAAGAGCCTTGAAAAAGTAATAATGTAGGCACCGATGATGAATTATATAGATATTGTATGCGGTATTGTAACACCCCAAAATTCGCTATTTTTTTTAAAGCGGAAGTAATTAAAATAGTAATACTTAAAACCCATGAATTCTGGGGATGTTACCGCCACACTTAGTACTAGACCAGTTCTCTTCAACCGTTCCAGTACCAAGTGCTAAGGTTAAAGAAAAGAAATAATCAATTATAAATCAATACAATCCATATTCCAAATAAGCATTAAACGGTTGTAAAACAAAAATATTATTCAACTTAAAAAGAGAAATAGTTACAACCGATAAAAGATTAATAAAAGGAAATAGAATCACATAAAGACTGAAATATGACCACCACTCTCTCGAACTTGAGCCAACCACAAACTCAACACACAGCCCCGACTGATGTCTCGCCCACCTGCACAAGTCAGAAGGGCATGCTACTCGTGGGAATGAGCAACACCTATAAAAAAGGTGATTAGTACGCTACGTACTGAGTAAGGTAACCGAACACTAAGGCCAACACATAAGCACATAATCCATGCAGAATAATAATAGGGCATAATCACCAACACAATAACATAAAGGCAATGAACGATTAGGTGAAAAACCCAAGATCCAATATAGTTTAGATTAATTTCTTTATTAATCCTTTATCGAATTATTTTCACACCATACTCTTTATCAAGTCTATATGATTACGGGAACCCCACTATTTTAGCCGGTGGATCGGTCGCAAGGGTAACATACCCTGCCACTATTTTAGCCGGTGGATCGGTCGCGAGGGTAACATACCCTGCCACTATTATATGCCGGTGGATCGGTTTGGCCCCTTTGTCGGACGGTGTTCCACTGTAAGTAATTAGTGTCTTTTCACATCTTAACAACATATATAGTTTGGTTTTTTGAGCTCGGGATCCTCCACTATTATAGCCGGTAGATCGGTCGCGAGGGTACATGCCCTGCCACTATTTTAGCCGGTGGATCGGTCGCGAGGGAAAATATTCCCTGCCACTATTATACCGGTGGATCGGTCTGGGCCCGACTCAACATCTTCCACTTTACGTAATTAATATTTTAAGTGTCTTATTCAAAAGCTTTCACCTTGGACATGCATAAGTCATCACACATCACAAATCATAAAATTCCACCTTCATAATTACACTTAAATCACCACATACACATGATCACACAAAAACCCTAATCAGCCACCACATACCTCAATTAACCACAACAAACCATAGTTAACCACTCCAAACTCTATTTAACCATAACAACCATAATTAGCCACTCCACGCCTTAGTTAATCATAACAAACCACAATTATCCACTCCAACCTTAGTTAATCACATAAACTTTTTCCTTCTTCCTTTTTCTTTCTTTTTCTTTCTTCTTTTTTTTTTCTTCTTCTCCCCAAACTAGGCCTACTCACGGCCCATTTTTCCTTTCCTCTTCCTTTTCTTCGGCACGGCCCAGCCTGCGACCGTCGCCCTTCTTTCGCCCGCTGACGTGCTGCGTTTCGTCCGTGTTACGCCCCAAACTCGTCGTTCCATTTAATGACCCCCTCACCGTGCCGACCGGCCTGGTTCTCCCTCTTTTTCTTTTCTTTCCCCGGTCGACCGGTCCACCCCCTTTTCTTCTTCCTTCTTCCTCCTTTCTCCTCCGTCGACGCGGCTGCAGCTCCTACCCCATCAATGGCGTCGCCGGCTACAGAGACTTTGACCGGCCGTTTCTTGTCTCATTGTATTCCCCTTGACTCGAGGAATAAACTGGCGTAAGTCTCGTCCGTTTCCTCTCCCCAGCCTCGCTAATTGTCGAATCAAACCAAACGTTGGTTGACCGTTTTCTGCCGCCGGCTGCCCAAATTCTTGCACCCCATAACTTCCTGCCGACCCCCAAAACCCTATTATACCATCTATAATCTATAAATAGTCTGATTGTAGGAGCTTTTGGAGTTTTTCTTCCTTGAGACCCTAAGCCCGAGTTGCCGACCACCGCAAATTTAGGTGTGTTTTCCACCGTCGTTGGCCAACTTCAATGCCACCACTGCATCCCAAATTCTTTCCTGCAACACCCTCTAGTTAACTAAACCATTTTCAACCTTCGATTCTTCTTGCACGAGCCTCCATAACCATGAAAAGTTTGCTGCTCATCTCGCCAGAATTTTCACCCCGAATCCTTAAGCCGCCGTCCGCCGCCGTCTCCGCCACTTCTACTACCCTCCGAACCACCTAAAAACTCCCCCTAATCTTCCTCCACCGAACCATAACCTTATTTTGTTTTTTCCCCCTGCTCCTTCTCTCTTTTTCTTCATCTTTTTCCCTCTTAGACTCTTTTTCCGGCCACCGCCGTGCACCACCGCCGGGGCCTCCCATCCCCGCCGACTCAAGGTGAAACTCTAAACCTTCTTAGGCCTTAATTACTATTTATTATAATATATTCTGTTTTTATTTCAATTATTAGTATTTATTCGAATATAATAATTATTTCTATTCTATTATTAATATTATTATTGGACATAATATTGATGCCAATTTTACTTGCAGGGTATAGAGTAGGAATGAACTAATTGCGTTGTTAGTTTTTAATTTTAAGTTATTATTTGAATTATTATATGTTTTATTATCATTCTTCTTACTATTATTAATATTATAATTATTAGAATAATAATAATAATAATTATTATTATTATCATTTTATTAATAATTCTAGAAAATATTAGGCCCTAATTTTGAATTAAAATTCGCACTTATGTATTTTAGTATTTTTATTTCTATTTTTATAACCATTAATAATAATATTAGTATCATCTCTATTATTTAAATATTATTATATATGATATTAATTTTATTATTTATTTATGTTAATGAATAGTAGGTTATTAATTAGATGCAGGGTTGAAATCCCACCTTAAAATATAAGGCTTATATATTACTATTATTATTATTATTATTATTCTTAATATTATCTTTAATTATAATATTTAGTTGTTATTAAAGTTATATTATTATAATTTTCATCCTCACTAAAATTATTTTGGGTGAAGGGTAGTGAAATACCCCGAAATTTTCTGATTTTAAAGATTATATATAAATAAGGTTGTATTTGAAAATTTAAGTTAATAAATTATTTTATTAAAATAAAAGAAAATTTATTATGGCAAATTAATAAGAAATTTTATAAATATGTTAGGTAAAGGAAATTTGGGCATATTATCTAATTAAAGATTTTAATTTGGAAACTTATTTAAATAATTTATTTTATTTAAATTAAGAAAGATAAAATAGTTTCAAATTAATTTTAATTAAATTAAATAAAATTTGAGGGAATTATTAAATTAAAATAGAAATTTTGGAAAAATCCTTTAAAAAGCCTATTTTAGCCTAAAAAAGGGATTTAAAAATTATTTTATATAAATATTATTAATTTTAAATATCCTAAATATTCAGATCTATTTATTTGGCCCTAACCTAATTATTTCTCCTTTCCTTTTTTTTTCCTTTTCCCTTTTTCTTTCTTCCTTTTTCTTTCCTTTTCTTTCTTTTCCTTCTTATTCTTTTCTTTCTTTTTCTTCCCCGAATTGGGCTTGTTGCGCCGGCCCAATTTCTTTTTCCTTCCTTTTCCTTCCGCGCGGCCCAGCCCGCCCGTCGTCGCCGCCTGTCTCGTCCCTCCCTACGCTGCGTTTTAATTGTTTTCCAACTAAACGTCGCGTTTCACTTTAAATTTTATAACCGTTACCATCTAACTCAAAACGTCGTGCTTCAGCCTTATTTTCTCCAAAACGCGTCGTTTCATTTAAACGTTTTTACCTTGCACCGAACCGCTCAGTCTCCCTCCCTTTTTCGTTCTTTTCTTCCCCGCGAACCGGCCGGCCAGCCCCCCATCTTCTTCTTCCTCCTTCCACCCGACGCCATAACCACCCACCTCCCTTCTCCCCCGAAAATGGCGACGCCGGCCACATTTGGCGTGATCGGCTCTTCCTTCGCTCGTTTTCGTCCTCTCGATCTGCACGTTCATTTGAAACCATCAACTGCCCCTCTCTCCCGCTCGTTTGTGCACTGCTGCCTCGCGAAGGTCGGCAAAAATTCAAGTTTTTGCCACCCGACCTTCGGCTTGAGTTAAACCATTTCCCCCTAATTTAAACACTTAGTAACCTCCCTAATTCAAATATAATCTCCCCGACTATAAAAACCCCCTCATTTGCATGATTTCGGGATTTTATTTTCCCCGAAACCCTAAGCTGTGCCTGTGCACCACCGCCCCATCAGACGCCATTTTATCCTCCTCCGACCAATTTCAACACCTCCTCTTGCTACCAATCTCTTCCCTGCAATCCTATCTAATTAACTAAACTAACCTCATCTTTCGATTCATCGTGTGCAAGTTTCTATAATCATCCAAAGTTGACTAGTTGATTCGACAGAAATCTTGACCCCGAGACAGTGAACCACCGTCCACCACCACATCCGCGCTTCTAACACCTCTTAAACCAACTATTAACTCCTAATAATTATCCTCTACAGCCCCATATAATTATTTTAATTTTCTTCCTCTCCATCACTTATTTTTCTAATTTTTAACCCCCCATTAGACCCATTTTCCGGCCACCTCCGGGAACCACCGCCAGTTCCACCTACATCCTCCAACTCAAGGTGATGCCATAGACATTTTAAATACTTAGTTTCGAATTATTTATAATTATTCTAATTTTAGCCAAAATTTTAGTATTAATTCAACTTTAATTATTATTATTATAATAATTATTATTAGTAATATTGACTGTATTCTAATTTCTAAATTTTGGTTACAGGTCTGGGAGTATTATTTAGTAAGATACAGTAATTATCTCGGCCTTTACCTATTTACTTGGATTCTTACATAATTGATGTTAATAATAATAATAATAATAATAATAATAATAATAATAATATTAGTATAATTATTTGGTTGATACTGTGATTATTACTGGAAGAACAGAGGCCTTAAATTTTAATTAGGCTTCACATTTATTAATTTTATTAACATTATTAACATTTTTCAACATTAATTTAATTATATTATCATTATTACCTTTATTAAAATATAATATAAGTATATATACATTATTAATTTTATTATCACAATTCTGAATAGTATTATGTTTATCATTGTAGGATGGTTAGAAATCTAACTTTTAATTTTAAGAATTTTGATATCATTAATATCTAATATTCTATCTATAAAAAGTATCATTAATATTATTATACTTTATTTATATTACTAATTATTTTTATTACTATTATTCTTATTATTGTTATTATCATCATCATCATAGTTATGATATTATTAAATCTATTTTGAGAGAAGGGTAGAAACCCTTAGTTTATCACCTTTTCAAAAGAAAATAAGTGAATTAATTATAAAAGTTTCTATAGTTAATTATTTAATAGTAAAATGTCATCCTAAAACCAAACCTCGAAATAATTTAGAATTATATAAGAGGGTCTAATCATAGTATGTTTTGATATAATAGGCGAACCAAATCAAATTACCCAAGTGGAATAGGAGCGTGCACCAAGACCGGTGACTTTTTAGGTAAGGGTCTACTAAGGCCATTTATGTGTTTGCATGCACTATGTGTTTGATATGCCATGTAATTTATGTTCGTTATTATTAATTATTGCGCATGTGGCATGGTTGTGGAATGGAAGTATGTTGTTGTGAATATACTGTGGCATGAGAATTATGCATATGTTTATGTCATTAATGTATGATATGACTTGAGACATGTGTTAGGGTTTTGCATAAAATGGTGTGGTGCTAGGGTTTGCATGGGATGGCAAGGAGTTGAGGTTTGCATGAAATGGTATGATGTTAGGGTTTGCATGAAATGGCATGATGTTAGGGTTGCATGAAATGACATGGTGTTGGGTTGCATGAATTGGTATGATGTTAGGGTTTGCATAAGTTAACCTGAGGTTGGGACCTTTATGGAAGCATGTCTAAGTGGAGTTAGGGTTTGCATATGAATTGGGACTGCATGAGGGTATGGTACGTGGAGTTAGGGTTTGTATGTGGATTAGGGTTGTATGGAAGTATGTCTACGTGGAACTAGGGTTTGTAGTTGTATTAGGGTTTGCATGGGAGTATGGTTTACGCGGTGTGGGGTTTTGCCAAGATGATATGAACTAGGGTTTTCATATGAATGAGGGTTTGCATGGGAGTGTTGTATACATCGAGTTAAGGTTTGGGTGCGAATTAGGGTTTGCATGGAGTTACGATTTATGTGGAGATAGGGCTTACATGGAGTTAGGGTTTGTATGGGAGCTAGGGTATGCATGGGAAGATGGACTATGTAGGGTTCGGGTTTCATGGTAATTAGGGTTATTGTAGTATTGGTATATGTTACTGGATTTTCCTGTCTTAAAATGAATATTCTGAATAAGATACATAAATTATTAAACACGTAAAGTGGAAGATGCTGAGACGGGCCCAGACCGATCCACCGGCATAATAGTGGCCAGGTACTGCGGTAGCTTGGAGACCAATCCACCGGCTTAATAGTGGTAGTGTATTTTACCCTAGTGACCTATCCACCGGCTATAATAGTGGGGGATCTCGAGCTCAACAAACCAAACCATATATGTTGATAAGATATGAGAAGATATTAATTACTTACAGGGGAACACTGTACGAGAAGGGGCCAGACCGATCCACCGGCATATAATAGTGGTAGGGCATGTACCCTAGTGTGATCGATCCACCGGCTATAATAGTGGCCAGGAGCCGGAGTGCCCTGGAGACCGATCCACCGGCGAGAATAGTGGGGTTCCCGTACTCGTATAGACCTGATAAAGAACATGTGTGTATCTACTTTTGATAAGTGAAAGATTAAGTAAGTAATTGAACTCTTGGTCCTTATGTATGGATTCATTGATTTCAAATGATTTACTTCATGTTCCTATGTATCGTATGTATAGATTGTGATAAGCATGTGGAATGTTATCTTACATTGATTGATGTGTTATGTATCGGCCTTAGTATTCGGTTACCTTACTTAGTACGAAGCGTACTGACCACCCGTTTCATGGGTGCTGCTCATTCCCATGAGTAGGGGGCCCGCCTAATTTATTGCAGGTAGGAGATACCTACTTTGATGCTATTGATATCCATGGGACATCAGGGGAAAGGAGTGATGACTAAACAGACCGGGTCGAGAGAAGGACGTGGCTGTCTTTCCTTTTTAATATCTTAAATTGTGTCATTTTAAATTATTGTATCGTTGAAACAATTTATTTACGTTGTTTGTTATTACCTAGAAAGACATTATTTAGTACTTTAAATTTATATAATTATGCGTACTCTGATTTTAATTATTACTAATTCAGTATATAAATGTGTTATGTAAATTGCTTTCTCAGCCTTAGCACTTGGTATCGGAACAGTTGTGATAAACTGGTCTAATACTAAGTGTGGCGGTAACATCCCCAGAATTTATAGTTTATTTATAAGTATTATGTTTTTGAAAAAAAAATTGTGTAAATTTTGGGGTGTTACAGGTAGAGGCCCTTATATCACCCTTTTGTTTTGAAGTTCATTGGTGTTATTATTAGTTTTTTTTTCTACTAGTATTTTGTGTAGTGATGAGTTTATATTTTGACACATTTTATACCTTTATAATCTTAGTTTTTGGTAGTTTATTTAGCTAATATAGGGGAATAATTATTGTTTTATGCTTAAGTGGTAAAATTTACATAAATATTATTATTTGAGCTAAAATGATATAAATTAAGTAAATTTAGAATAAAATAATATTTATTAATTTTTATTAATTTTATTTTACAGGTTTTATTTTAAAATAAAAAAAAAGAAAAAAAAACCTTTGGACCAACGGCCGAAGGCCGAAGGCCCAAAGGCCTGTAACAAGATAAACCAAATTGTCGCACGAAACAAAACAAAAAAAACCGAGAGAGTCAGCTGGGCAGGGCTGACGTGGGACGCACAAAAGGACGAGGCGGGCCAGCCGTCATGGCTGACGTGGAAAGAAAAATAAACGAAGGGCAGGGCGCAGAAATTAAAGCGCCGCACGACAATAAATAGAGAGAGCCGCCACACGGAAAAGAGGAGACGACGCGGAGGGAGAAAAAAGGCGGAGAGCCTTCACAGGCTCGGCCGAAGGCTAGGAAAAGGGACGCCGAGAAGACGCATGGAAATCAAGTCAGAGGCTCGGACGCTGAGTCTCTGTGGAACAGCAGCAGAAACGAGAGGTACGGGAGCAGAAGTACGACGAGACCGAGGCAACGGACGACGTACGGAGTTCGAGCAACGCCATCGTCAGCCGTCAGCGCCAGCGACGAAAGAAAGAAAAAAAAGAAAGGAATTTTGCACGAAAACCAACGCCAGCCGGAAAAAGAAAAATAAGAGAACATTTATACCGGTAGAATTTATTTCAGATAAAATTAATTTTTATCTGAATAAATTCTTGATCTTTTATCCAAAATTAATTCCGGTTATTTCTTTCTCTTATTTTTAATTTATATTTTAGATATAAATTTCTGTGTAATTAATTCTTTAATTATGAGTGGCTGATTATTTATTGTTAGGGAATAATTTGAAACCCTAGACTATGGTTTGACTTATAATTTTATTTTCTTTGTTTCGTGAGATTGTTTCTTGACTCTATATTAATTGCTATCGTTTATATGTATGATTCTGTCAAGTATAGTTTATTTGGTGCATGCCTTGTTCTGGTTCCTCATAAGTGACAGTATGTAGGATTATTTACATGCTAGGTGACCATCTAAATATACTAGAATTTATATGTATAAATTGCAGCTAGGTTAGATAATAATTCACCTAATCGTTTTGTGATTCTAACCTAAGTGGTAAAACGTTTCGATACGTGTGGGTCAAGGAAAGGAAATACAGCTAGACATGCTTTTTGTACTAGTTTGGGTACTTAGATTGACAGCCTTCCACTTACACTTAATGCATTAAATCTAGTTAAATATAGGAGCCGCTTGTTGCTGCTATACTGCTAGTATTTAATAGGGTTAATATTGGCGCTTTGTCGTATTAATTAATGAAGGGAAGTAATATAAGGTGTATAGACCTGCTTTTGGTGTGCAACTTGGTCGATCTCATTCTCACGATTAAATATTGACTTAGAAATAAATATTATATTTTCAACCTAATCTAGTGGTGGATTTTTATTTCCCTAACATATTCCTCATATCTACGGTTTCCCATTATTTCCCATCGTTTTCCATTATTTTAATTATTATTTTATTTTATTTTATTCCTGTTATTATTATTTTTATAAACCCCCATTAGTATTTTTCTTATTTATTTATTTTAGGTTATTTAGTGTTTTTATTTTATTTATAGTTTAGGCTAGTTAGATAGAGGTGAGCCCTCTCAATCCCCGGCTAGAACGATACCCTATTTACCAGTGCTACAATTGACAACAAGAGGGTTTAAATTGCGTGCCGGCTACGGTCACACCATGTAGTTAATTTTAGTATAATAATATTTTAATTAAAAATAAGGTCTTGGGATAAGTTAGAAATAATAGCATTCTTCAAAGGAAACCTAATCCTAGTATTTTCCCATAGTAGGTGAGCCCAATCAAAACTCTCAAGTAATATAGGAGCGTGCTCCAAGACCGGTGATATTTTAGGTAAGGGTTTACTAAGGCCTTTTATGTGCTAATGTGCATTGTGTGCCTTGTATGTTATGCATCCCATGTTATTATTGTAATTATTGCATATTTGGTATGGCATGGAGTTCAAGATGCTTTTGTGTTGTTATATGGTAGGTGTACTATGTGTATGGGATGATATGTATTGTGACCCTGTAAGACATGTATGTGAGGATGTTGATATGGTTTGTGCGGGAGAAAGGATGAAAAAGGAGGACGGAGAAAGAAGTTGACCAAGAGATATGAGTTGACCTAAGTATTTTAATGACCCATGAGTGGAAGAGTGAAATATAATTTATGGTGTGTTTGGGAGAATCTAATTTATGATTTTAATTGGGAGAATCTCATTTATGATGTTATATGGGAGAATCGAATTTATGGTTTATTTGGGAGAATCTAATTGATGATGTTATTTGGGAGAATGTAATTTATGATATTATATGGGAGAATCTAATTTATGATTTGTTTGGGGGAATCCAATTTATGGTTTTGCTTGGGAGATTCTAATTTATGATTTTATGTGGGAGAATCTAATCAATTGTAAGGTAAGGATGAATCTTCGGTTTTATGTGATTTGAATCTAGGGTTTGGTAAGGATGAATATTTGGTTGGTACGGATTGAATGTAGAGTTTGGTATGGACAAATCTTTGAGTTTTATATGGTTTGAATTTAGGTTTGGTATGGGTGAATCTTTGGTTTTGTGTTGATTGAATTTAGGGTTTTGTATGACGGAATCATGGTTTGTATGGTGGTATTTATAGTTGTATGGTGGTATTAGGGTTTACATGGTGGCATTGATGGTTGTATGGTGGTATTAGGGTTTGCATGGTTGAATTTAGGGTTTCACGTGGAATTTTAGGGTTTGCATGAAAAAGGTTCGAAGGTTTGCATGGGGAGACTAATGTCTACATGGGTATGAAATTTATGTGTGGAAAGTTAATTTGGGATGTAAGGAAGGTAATGTACGTGTTATTTGGGTGTTGAACTATTTTGGACGGAAAATAGTACGTGGAGCATTATGAGGGTAGAGAAGAGACTGAATTAGGGTTTGGAGTAATGAACTCTGGGTTGTTGTGACTAACTAAGGTTGGAGTGGATAATTGTGGTTTGTTATGATTAACTAAGGCGTGGAGTGGCTAATTATGGTTTTTATGGTTAAATAGAGTTTGGAGTGGTTAACTATGGTTTGTTGTGGTTAATTGAGGTATGTGGTGGCTGATTAGGGTGTTTGTGTTATCATGTGTATGTGGTGATTTAAGTGTAATTATGATGGTGGAATTTTATGATTTGTGATGTGTGATGACTTATGCATGTCCAAGGTGAAAGCTTTTGAATAAGACACTTAAAATATTAATTACGTAAAGTGGAAGATGTTGAGCCTGGCCCAGACCGATCCACCGGTATAATAGTGGCCGGGAATGTTTTCCCTCGCGACCGATCCACCGGCTAAAATAGTGGCAGGGCATGTACCCTCGCGACCGATCTATTGGCTATAATAGTGGAGGATCCCGAGCTCAAAAAACCAAACTATATATGTTGTTAAGATGTGAAAAGACACTAATTACTTACAGTGGAACACCGTCCGACAAAGGGGCCAAACCGATCCACCGACATATAATAGTGGCAGGGTATGTTACCCTCGCGACTGATCCACCGGCTAAAATAGTGGCAGGGTATGTTACCCTTGCAACTGATCCACCGACTAAAATAGTGGGGTTCCCGTAATTGTATGGACTTGATAAAGAGTATGGTGTGAAAATAATTCGATAAAGGATTAATAAAGCAATTAATCTAAACTATATTGGATCTTGGGTTTTTCACCTAATCGTTCATTGCCTTTATGTTATTGTGTTGGTGATTATGCCCTATTATTATTCTGCATGGATTATGTGCTTATGTGTTGGCCTTAGTGTTCAGTTACCTTACTCAGTACGTAGCCACCACAGCCACCACCTGCCACCGCACCTGCCCCCTGCTACTCCCTCTCTCTACCCCGTCCTCTTCTCCCCTATTTCAAGCCAAGCTACCCTTGCACCCTATCCATGTCTGCAACTCCCTCCTCCCCGTCACCACCCTCTCCCTGCCACCCTACCGCCTCCTTGCCACCCTATGCACTGCCACCTACTCCTTACCCTTCCTCTTCTTTTTCTTCTCCCCTTCGTCCATTTTCCTGCCCCATTTTCGAGCCATCTTCCTTCCCCCGAGCTCCCTCCTCTCTCCTTCCTTCTTTCCATTTTTTTTTTCTATTTTTCCTCTCCGCCATCGCCGTCCGCCGCTCCAACCGCCGCACCCAACCCCTACGCGCCGACTCCTGCCACCACCCCCTACTGCCCTGCACCCCCATGCCGCCCCCTTGAGCCCTACACTTCCTCCCTTCTCCACCCCTTCTTTCTTTTCTCCCCATTCTTCCCCTTATCGCCAGCCATCTTCGCCGCCTTGCCGCCACCGTCTCCGCCGCCTTCTGCCGCCGCGAAACCATCCTTAGCCACCACCAACACCCCCTCTTCACTCCTGCATCCTTACCTTGCCTCCAATCCTCCCCCACCTACCTTATTTTCTAGCCTAAAGACCCTAACCCGAAAATAACAAATCTTGCCTCCTTTACCCCCCCTCTTCGAGACTCCTCTTTTTATTTTGCATGCAGCTCATGCTGCATGAGCTGCTGCATAATCTAGTATTTTAATGCAAAATTCTTAAGGTATAATAATATTTTAAGTTAAGTGTTTTATTAATTAAATTTTAATAAAGTTTTATGCTTGGATTCTTATTTCTAACATAATAATGATGGATATTATTTTTAGGTGTTGAATTGTTAATTAAGCTTGAATCTTTAACCGGGATACCAGTAAGATTTGGTACTTTGCGGGATTAAGGTAATCGTTAAACCCCCCTTAAATTCATGTAAACGTATGCTAGCACATTAGGAATTTTATTATGATTTTATGCATGTTATGTGATGCCTAGCATGATATATAGATGGTTGTTATATTGTTTGATGATAAAAAAGGGAAAAGCATGATAGCCTTTGTGCCATGTGTAGGTATGATAATTAAGGAAGGAGTTGATTTTTGATGGAAATATTAAATGCTTGTCTATGATGTATTATGTTGCTAATGCATGCGTAATATTATTGTCTATGAAGTATGTGATCTAATATATGTAGTTGAGTATCGTGTTGAATAATAACAAGTTGGGGGGAGTTAAATGATAAGAACGGAGTGCTAATATTGGTATTTTATGTAGTGGTGGTAATTTCATAAAAATGGTGCAACAAAGGGTTAAGCGGAGATTTTATAAGTGAAAGGGGCGTTTTGGTAATTTTGTGAGCAAAAGGGTATTTTGGTAATTTAAAAAGAAAGGGGTGAAATGATAATTTTATAAGTAAAAGGATAAAATTTGTAAGTTGTGAGAAAGAAGGGTTTTAGGGTAATCTTGGAGGAAAAGGGCAACATGGTCATTTTACAAGTAAAAAGGGGTATTGTGGTAATTATATAAGTTAAGGGTATTATTGTAATTTTATGAGAAACGGAAAAGACGGTAACTTTTAAGTAAAGGGGCATTATGGTAAATTTGGAGGAAGAGGGGCAAAATCGTAATTTCATAAGTAAATGGCAATATGGTAATTTTATAAGAGAAGGGAAAAATGGTAATTATGTAAGGAAGGATAAAGAGGGTAATCTTGGATGAAAAAGGGGTAAAATAGTAATTTATAAAGTAAAAAGAGTGTTATGTAATTTTATAAGTAAGGGGTAGAAGGGTAATTTTGTAAATAAAAGGATATTATGGTAAACTTGAGAGTAAGGGGGTAACTTGGTAATTATGACAACGACAAAAGATAATTTAGTAATTAAATTATGATTGTAGAAGGGAAATTAGATAAGTATGATACTAGAGAAGGGTAATTTGGTAAATGAACCAATTAAAGGGCATTATGGTAAATTTAATAAAGGAGAAGGGTAATATAGTAATTATAAATATGGAGAAGGGTAAATTAATAATTATGATTATGAAGAAGGGTAAATTAATATTGGTAATTATGAAGAAGGGTGATTTGGGATTCATGATAATTAAAAAGGGTAAAATGGCAATTAAAATAATTGAGAGGGGTAAAATGGTAATTATGATAAAGGAGAAGGGCAATTTAGTAATTATCCAACTAAAGGGGCAATTTGGTGACTTAGCCAATTAAATGATAAAGTGATAATTATTTAACCAACTAAAGGGGAAAAATAGTAATCATGATAAGGAAGGAGGGTAATTTAGTAATTTATCCAACTCAAGGGCAATTTAGTAATTATAACAAAGGAGAAGGGAAATTTGGTAATATAACCAACCAAATGGGAAATATGATAAGTGTAGCAATTATGAGGGGTGAATGGTGATCTAAAAAGGGTATGAGATACTTTGGTAATCTAAATTGGACAAAGGGTAATTTGGTAATTATGTAACCTAAAGGGTAATATGGTAATTTGGCGAGTAAGGAATAGATACTTAACAATTATATAAGTAAAGGGCAAATGAGTAATTTGCACCTAACATGTCCTTGAGATTGTGGAACATTATAATATGATTCAAGTAATGCTGATTAGCCAAGTAGGAGTATTAGTATGGCCTTAATGGTTTCTCTGTGATATCCTGGATAACCTTCTGAATAAGAAACTATTAATGATATCAAAACGATTGAAAGTGAATAAGTATCGGATTATTGTGCTTTTCGTGATCACTTTAATTAAGACACTATTACTTAAAGTGAAAGACCTCGAGATCGGGAATGGTGACTCCTTAGGGGTCGCTACCCTAAGGACGTGGTTTAGTCCACGATTATTCTGGTATTTTGCTGGTGTGCCTTTGTGCCCCAGCCAGGCCCTATATCTTACTCTTTCTAGCTCTACGGACCTAGTTAGGGGGTATGCATACTTATGGATTAGGTGTCCTTGTCGGTAGAGTACTGAGTTAGCTTTATGCACCAGTACGACCAGGGTACCTTTGCGTCCTTGGGTTTGTAGTTGAAGGGTACTGAGTAGCGGATATGCACCGGTACGACCGGTGTACCTTTGTGTCCCGGGTTATTGATGTCCCGTTCGAGGCAAATAAATATGATTGATGTACTGATTAAAGAAAGGAAAGATACTATTATTGAAAGTGGAATAATAATGAGCCGGGCCCAGATGATTATGATATTGAGTACCGGTCCACAGGTTATAATAGTGGCCAAGAGCGTTGCGCCCTGAATGATGATTCTTTATATATCCCGGTCCACCGGTTATAATAGTGGCTAGGAGCGTTGTGCCCTGGATGATGATTTTATATATATTCCGGTCCACCGGCAATAATAGTGGGGGTCTCGAGCTCAATAAAACCAGTTATGTATGTGAATGAAATTATGGGAAAGTACTAATTACTTATAGTGGAACAATGGCTTAAGGTCTGATTGTTTTGAGTTTGCGTTATGACATGGCTTAAGACTGTAAGTACCGATTGTTCGTAACGATATATTGATATGCTATATGAATGTTAATGGTGTGAATTTTATATATATGTATGTAGCTTGTTTCATGTGTTGCATTGCGGGCCTGCTTTTAAGTGGGACTTTAAAGGGTTACTCAATACTGTAGTAGTGAAGGGTTGCATTCGTGGGGCCCCTACCTATTCAATGGGCAGTGTCCCTTGCAGGTCTTTTCAGGTGCTACTCAAGTGGGCTACGGGAAAGAGAGTAAGGTCTCATCCCAAACTACTAGGGTTTTTCTCTCTCTCTTTGAAATTTCTGGTTTTAAATGTATATGTTGATACTGTAACCACAATTGGTGGATTTCATCCTTGTAAACGTTTGATACGCTACTCTGATTTAAGTGTGTTGAAATTCTTGCAAATTGTATTTCATTTTCCTTTAGCCTTAGCACTTAGTATTGGAACGGTATGAGTGAACCGGTCTGGTACTAAGTGTGGCGGTAATACTCCCAAAATTCACGTTTATTAATTTGCTTCCGCTAGTTTCCTTTTAATTAACGAAATTTTTCAGTAGTGAATTTTGGGGGTGTTACACAACCAATCAATATAAATCATAATGTGGTAAGGAACAAATCAAAAACCCTAATCCTTACTGCTAGAATTCAAGTTAAATGGACGGATTTTGTCCAAGATATACTGAACAATCCTTTAAAGATCAAATTGTGATTCTAGAAAATGTAGTTCAATTGGTTTAGAAATGAAATTCGCAATAGTGGTCATGGAAGGTTGGTGTAGAAGGAATTTTTAAGATGAGCTAAATAGAGCTTGAGATCAAAACAATGATCTCAAAAATCTAGGAATTTTTAAAGTACCCTCTTTGGTACCATGTCATGACCAAAGAACCTTTACCGATGGGATTGTCTTTGTACACCTCTCTCTCATCTTTGTATCCAAAATGCTCACCTATCATTCTTCATAAGTTAAAGATTCATTGAGCTCTGGCAACTCTGTTGGATAATGTGTGAAGGATCACATATGTACTTCCATAGCTGTGATATGCAAAAGCTATTATGGATACACAATAATTCCATTGGTAGAGAAAATTGATAGACGACTTCAACAACATGGTAAAAAATCTCATATGGTCCAATGTACCTTTGAATGAGCTTACCCTTCTTACCAAATATAATGCCCTGAATTTTAAATGCTTATATTTTAATAAATAAATTTTATTTTGGATAAATTAGCCTTTAAATCTTTTAATTTAATTATTTTGTGTATTTTGAGTATATAAATTTGGATATAAATATTTAATAAAATAAAATAAACAGTTTATTATTTTATCATGCCCTTTTTATTAAATAATTTTTCAAACCATTATTTTAATAAATTATTCTTTTCAACCCTTATATTTTAATTATATTAAATTAAATTATTAAATAAATTTATTACCCAAAAATATTTCACCTTATTATTTTAATTAAAATAAATTTTCCTTTTTTCCTTCTTTTTCCCTTTCTTTCTTTTTCTTTTTCCATCCTTGGGCCGCCAGTTGGCCGGCCTGCCCCTTTTCCCCCTCCTGCGATTGGGCTTGGCCCACTTCTCCCCCTGCTCCCTCATTTCCTTTTTCCTTTCCCGACCCAGCTCTCTTCTCCTCTCCTTCGCACGAGCCGGCCGCCCTTCCTCCTTTCTCTTCTTTCTCTCCCGACCATGCTAGCTTGTTTCTTCAGTTGGTCTGCCTGTCGCGCCCAACACCCCAGGCCCTTCCCTAATCCTTCTTCTTCTTTCTTTCTTCTCCCCCACTCCCTGCAACTCCCTCTCCCCTATTGACCTCCCTAACTCTCTCTCTCACTCTCTCTCCCGCCATTCCTTGCCCCATATCGAGACCTTCCCCACTCCTGTCCATCACCCCGTTCCTTCCCCCTCTCCCTACAACCGCCCATTTCCCTACCAATCTACGACCACCCCTCGAACCCCTATCCCTACCCTTCTCTTCCTCCCCTATTAATTCCTCCTTCCATGCTCAATCTGCTTTTTCTTCAAGCCTCACATGCCCCCGAGCCTCTCTCTTTTCCTTCCTTTCTTCTCCTTCCCTCACCCTCTCTATTTTAACTTTGCCACCCAGCTCCACCGCTGCCGCCTCCTTAACCACCACCTGCACCACCTACTTCCACCCTCTACCTCTCCCCCCGACCGATCACAGCCCCATTAAGCTACCCCGCAGCCCCCATCCTTCCTCCTCTCCTCTTTTTCTCTTATTTACCCCCTTATCGGCAACCGCCCTGCAACGCCTCATTCCGCCACCGTCCCACCGCTTCCGCCACCACCTAAGCCACCTTATTACTCCCGGCAAACCCCTCTACCATCCCCAATCCTCCTTCGGTTGAAACCGTCACCCGAAAGCCTCCATTTTTCCTCCCCATTTTCCTTCCTCGCCAGCCCCATCTTGAACTTCCTCCTCGGCCGCCACCTTTGCGGTTTCACTACCGCCGCCACCCTTAGCCACCATCAACCCATCTCCGACTACCACCTACACCCCCTCTCCACCTATGTACCCTTCCCTTGCCCTGAATCCTCCCCAACCACCTTCTTTTCTAGCCCCAAACCACCAACCCGAAAATGCATATCCCTCCTATTTTCACCCCTCCTTTGAGCCCCTCCTCCCCATTTTTTTTCATGCAGCTCATGTTGCATTAGCAGCATGAGTTTTTGGGTTTATTGACCTATTTGTTTACTAATTTTAAGGTATAACTATATTTTAATTTAATTATTTGATTAATTAAGCATTATAAAGTTTTATGCCTTGACTTTTATTGTTTCTATTGTAATAAATATTTATATTATTTTTAGGTATTTGTTTTGGTAATCAAAGCTTGGACCTCTAACCGGAATACCGGTAAGGTTCATTTTTGTGAAAATCAAGGTAATCGTTAAATCCCACTTAAACAATGGATTAGCGTATGTTAGCACATTAGGCATTTTTAATGTGTATTATGCTTGATGTATGTTGTTAATATATTATATATGTTTTCTTGTGTTGGTTGATGAAAAGGAAGTATGACAGATTATGTGCTATGTTTGGAGATATGGTTAAGGTAGAAGTTGGTTATTAGTGAAAATGTTAAGTATTATCCATGTTGTATTATGGCCTTAGGGGATTTTATTAATATATATTGTACAAGATTATGGCCTAGAATATATATAGGTGCTAATAATGTTACATTAATTATAAGAGTTGAAAATGAGGGATTAAGGTTAATATTTTATGTAGTAATAATAATAATTTAATATAAGTGAATTAATAAAGGGTAAGATGGTAAATTTGTAAGTGGAAGAATAAATTGGTAGTTTTGAAAAAAAAGGGCAAATTGGTAATTTGTAATAAAAGGGCTATTTTTTAATTTTGTAATAAAAGGGGGAAATTTTTGTAATAAAAGGGGCAAGTTGGTAATTTTGTAATAAAAGGGCAATTTGGTAAATGGTAATAAAAGGGTAAAATTATAATTTTATAATTAGAGGGTAAGGTAGTAATTTTGTGATTAATAGGAAAAATGGTAATTTGGAAATTGAAAGAGGTAAGATAGTAATTTCATAATTAAGGATAAATGGAAATTTTATAAGTAAAAGGGTAATGTGGTAATTTTTGGGAGTTAAAGGATAAAATGGTAAAGTTGAAGGTAAAGGGGAAAAACGGTAATTTTGTAAATCAAAGAGGTAAAAGTGGAAATTTGAAGGGAGTAAATTGGTAATCGAGAAGGGTAAAATAATAATTTAAATAACTAAAGGGTAATTTGATAATTTAATAATGGAGTAGGGTAGTTTGGTAATCATGACAATTAAAAAGGGCAATTTGGTAATTTAAATGACCAAGGGGTAATTTAGTAAATTTGATGAAGGAGAAGGGTAGTTTGGTAATTATGATCATATAAAAGGGCAATTTGGTAATTTAACCAACCAGGAGTAATTTGGTAATTTTGATAATGGAGTAGGGTAGTTGGCAATTGATAATAGAGGACGGTAAGTTGGTAATTAACTAAATAAAGGATTAATTTGATAATTAGGATAAGGAGGAAGGGTAATTTGTTAATTTGACCAACTCAAGGATAATTTATTAATTATAGTAAAGGAAAAAGGGCATATTAGTAATCTAACCAACTAAATGGGAAATATAATAAGTGTAACGATTATAAAGGGCGTTTAATGGCTTAATTTATGTGAAAGATAGCTCGGTAACCTAAACCGAGTAAGGGTGTAGCTAAAGTCAAATGTGTGCTATATGTCCTACATGCCTTGGATGCCCCGTATAATTTTTATGTCGAGATCTATATGTTATTATTTTAATTGTTTCATGTGTGGCATGGCTTGGAACCAAGGTGTGTTCATGTGCCCCTTTTGGTATGTGCTGATATGGGTATGCTATATTTTATGATGTGATGTGACGTGGCCCTTAGGGACATGCATGCTTGGATAATTAATGTGGTAATAAGGTATGGAGGCATGAAAAAGAGTAATGAGAGAGAAAGATGACCAAGGGGAAGTAAGTTGGCTAATGTAGGTATGGGAGAAACTAGGGTTTGCATGGGATGGTTAGAGTCCGCATGGGGGCAGACTTTACATATGGAAAGTTACCTTGGGACGTGAGGAAGGTAACAGAAGTGTCGCTTGGGTGTCTAGGAGCTTCGGGTGAAAAATAGTATGTGGGACAGTATAAGGGTGTGTAGGAGACCAAACTAGGGTTTAGGAAGAAACCTTAATGTGAGAAGGTGGAAAAAGAAAAAGAAAATAATAAAAGTAAAAGAGAATGAGTGGGGTCGAAAGTGAGGGTTGAATCTAAGGGTCATGACGTGTGGGGTGTTGAAATAGTCGGGATGTGTATGACAGAGAAGCATGGGCCACATAGGCCCGAGTTAGGGTTTTTCGAGAAAACCAAGTTAGGAGGTGGAGAAGTCTCAAGATATGGGATGTGCCCTCTTGGGAGGAAGTGTGGGTATAGTTAGCCATGCATGTCAAGGGTGAAATACTTCTGAATAAGATACGTTTAAGACACTAATCACTTAAAGAGGAAGATGCTGAGCCGGGCCCAGACCGGTCCACCGGCGAATAATAGTGGCCAGAAGCCGGGGTGCCTTGGAGACCGATCCACCGGCGAATAATAATGGCTAGGAGCGTTTTGCCTTGTATATATTTTTCGGTCCACCGGCTATAATAGTGGGAGATTCCGTGCTCAGCAAACCAAACGTAAAATCGATAAGATATGGGGACGATACTAATCACTTATAGTGGAATACCTTGTGAGTCGGGGCCAGACTGGTCCACCGGCGAATAATAGTGGCCAAGAGAGTTCTGCCCTAGAGACCGACCCACCGGCGAATAATAGTGGCCAGGAGCGTTTTGCCCTGTATATATTTTCGGTCCACAGGCTATAATAGTGGGGTTCCCGCACTCACATGGACATTTAACATCTGAGATGATTGATTAATGATGGATTAATGGCCTTAAGGCCCTAAAGTATCGATTATTCATTATGGCCTATTAGTATTTGGTTAACTTGTTAAGTATGCGAATGGAAAAAGGTGAGTGTTACGTATACACCATTAATATCTGATTGACCTGTTGAATATGTGAATGTATGGATCTGATTGAGATATTTACATACGTCGTTATGAACGAATATCCTATTATATCATGTGTGACATTGCGTGCCTATTTTTAAGTGCGTTTTTAAAGGGTTACTCAGTACCGTAGTACTGAAGGGTTCCCTTCATGGGTCCCCATCCTATTCAATGGGCAGTGCCCCTTTTAGGTCGTGTTCGGTGCTATTCAAGTTGGCTTTTGGGAAAGAGCGTAAGGTACTATTCGGTAAATTCTAGGGTTTTGTTTTATATCTTCTAACTTTAATGTATTTGTTATTTTGTAACCACCATTGTTTGATTTTACTCTCGTAAAATATTTACTGTGCTTCTCTGATTTTTATATGCTTTAGTTTCTCGTAAAATCTTCTTTTACCTTTTTAGCCTTAGCACTTGGTACTGGAACGGTAGGAGTGAACCGGTTTGGTACTAAGTGTGGCGGTAATATCCTAAAAGTTCACGGTTTATTAATTTACTTATGCTAATTTTCCTTTAATTAACGAAATTTTTCAGTAGTGAATTTTGGGGGTGTTACACCAAACTTCATGACTCCTTTGATGAGAGAGACCCTTAAATAGACTCTTTTGCCTACCTCGTAACCGTCAGTTTATCTTCTTAGATTTGTGTAGCTTTTTGGCCGGTCCTAGCATACTCTCATCAGGTTAAGAAATAATTGGATGTACCTTAACATCTCCTTGATCATTTTAGGTTCTAACATAAGCGTCTCGCTGATGTTGTTTGAACATAAAGGACTAACACATTTTCTCCTATATAAAGATTTAAAAGGAGCCATCTTAATGATAGCATTGTAACTATTATTGTAGAAGAACTCAATCACGTCTAGAAGATCTTACCAACATGCCCCATGGTTGTAGTAGATAGATTTAGTAAAATAGCATATTTTATACCTTGAAATAAAACTAATGATGATGTAACTATAGCAGATTTATTCTTTTCTTACATATTTAAATTACATGGTGTACCTCGAAACATAGTATCTGATATGGATGTTAAGTTTCTGATTCATTTTTGGAAGGTATTATGGGGAAAGTTAGGAACTAAGATTTTATTTTCAACTACTTGTCATCTGAAAACCAATGGACAAATAGAAGAAGTAAATAGTACTTTAGGTAACATGTTAAGGGCTATACTTGGGAAAAATCTTAGGTAATGGGAAGCTATATTACCACAGGTAGAATTTTCTTATAATAGGACTTTGCAATCTGCTACTAAGAAAACACCTTTTGAAATTGTGTATGGTTTTAATCCCTTGACCCCACTTGATTTGATTTCTTTACCTAGTTTTGAATTGCATAATTTTGGTGCTGAGTCTCATGCTGAGAAAATGAAGAAATTACATGAATCTGTAAGTCAACAGATTAATAAAAGGGTTTAACAAATGGCTAAGGTTGCTAAAAAAAGAAGAAGGAAAATTGTTTTTCAACCAGGGGATCTAGTTTGGGTACATCTTAGAAAGAATGTTTTCCAACACTTAGGAAATCTAAATTGGATCCTAGAGGTGATGAACCTTTTACTATGTTAGAAAGGATTAATGATAATGCCTATAAAATTGATCTGCCTGCTAAATTTGGAAATGTAAGTAATTCTTTCAATGTTTCTGAATTAAGTCCTTTTATTGGAGTTATGAAGGTTTCAGAGAAGAAACTCCACCAAGAAGAGGGGGATAATGTGTATCTCAATAACTTGTATTTAGACAATTCTATTGATTATTGTAAATTGCATTGTACATATAATTACTTTTCTTATTCTATGAATAATTAGGGAAAAATCAGGTTAATAGAAATGGAGCATGATGTTGGTTGTTGTGAGTAGATATTGTTGGTTGTTGCTGTTGACATGAAATTGCTGCCTAAGTTGAATTTTTTTGTTCATATCAGTGAGGGAAAGTTATTATTCCCATATGATGCATTCACCGACAAATCATAGCTAGTGGACCTAAGTAGGTCACATGGTCAGCCACTTGATCCATACTTTTGGGTTAGAAGGACTACAAATTATGTAACCCTTAATTTCCATAACTAGCTACATAATTTAGCTAATGGGAAATTAGTTGTAATTTAATTATGTTAGGAATAAATGTAATCTTGTATTTGTAGTTGGGCTGAATCATTATAATCAACACCAATGATCTTGTATATTGGGTTGATTGTCTCAGCTGTCTTGTATTTAGGCTGCTTGATTGTCTTGATTAAGCCCACTATCCGTATGTATTGGGTATTTGTATAGGTGCATATATATATAGGGCGTATACGGAAGATTGTACATACTTTTTATAAGAATAATACACATATTATTTTCGCTCGTTCTCTCTAAAATTCTCTCTCTCGATCTCTCTCTCTCACGAAACCCGCTCTCGCTTGAATCTCTTCTTTGCTAATTCTCTTGCTCGATTCTCTGTCCTATGAATCAATCTCAGTTGCCATTGAATATAACTATTCCCTAAGTTCTTGATCTTCCTTTCGTTTAAATTCCTTAGGCTGATTTGTATCTTGTTGGTTGAACCCATCACTCGAATCACGATCTAGTGAAATTTTCTTTGAAATCAAATCAAGTTTGATCAATACCTTCTTTACATCCTTGTATAGCTTGTCCCCCTTTAAGGTGGACAAAATAGGGAGTACAATGTGCTTCTTCAAGGATCCTTGTCTTAAACTCAACACAATCTTGTGGCACACACCACATACCACGGTATCGAATACTACTATACTTATAGATCTAGAGTCCTTCAGCTATCCCCTCTACCATACTAATTTGGATTCTCTCGAGCTTTACATCACTAATTTGATTAGCTCAGATCTCCTGAATGAATGAAGGTGCAATGGTGAGTGCACTTATTTTGCTTCCTGATTACCAACAGTGATCGATTCAATCTCCAACTTCTTGATTTCTTAGCATAAATAATCTGACAACATGATCATGCCTAAGGAATGCGACATCTTTCGGCTAAGTGCATCCACTACCACATTAGCCTTACCCTCATTATAAGTCAGTTCTAAGTTGTAATCCTTAAACATCAATAACTATTGGCCATGTCATAGATTTAACTTGTATTGTGTGAAAATGTACTTAGGGCTCTTTGAGTTATTGTAAAACTTGCACTAAACTTCATAGAGATAATGCCTTTAGATCTTAACGACAATCTTTATCACAAAAAGCTCTAACTCATGTATTGGGTAGTTTTGTTCATGTGGATTTAGTTGTCGAGAAGCATATGCCTTTACTCTTCCATGTTACATGAGCACACAACCAATACCATGCTTAGATGCATCACAATACACCTCAGAACCATTGGACCAGCTTGAAAATGTAGCACTAGAGCTAAAGATAGAAGTCTGTTCAATTCCTTAAAGGCTTGAATACACATCTCATCCTACTAGAAATGCATAGCCTTCTTCAGGATATGATTTAATGGTCACCCTGTCTTGGAGAAGTCTACCACAAACAAAAAGTAATATCTAACTTATCCAATAGATATGCGCACCTCCTCGGTATAAGTGGGTGCTGTCCTTTTAGAAATGGCTTCAATATTTGTAGGATCAACTATCACTCAATCCTTAGAGATTACATGTCTAAGTAAAGCCATTTGGTTTAATAAGATTTAGCATTTTAGAAGTTTGGTGTACAATTGGTGTGATCTTAGCAATGCAAAAGTCTAGCTTGAATACTGCTCTTACATGTCTTGATTATTGGAGTGGATGAGGATGTCGTTCATGAATAATATAAATAACTAGTTAAATAATGGAGAAAACATCTTATTCATAAAAGACATGAATCTACTAGAGCATTAGTGATTATAAAAGGTATTACTTTACAACTCATAATGGCTATACCTTATTCAAAAAGAAGTCTTACAGATGTCTTATTCTACTATCCTTAACTAATGGTAGCATGACTAAATATCAATCTTGGAGAACACTCTAGCTTCCTTGAGTTGATCAAACAGGTCATCAATCCTTGACAATGGATAACAATTATTTACCATCACACGGTTCAAACCCTAGTATTTGATGCCCAATCTTAAGCTCTGATCCTTCTTTCTCACAAATATGACTAGTGCTCCCCAAAATAAAATATTGCGTCAGAGGTAACCATTCTCCAAAAGATCCTCCAACTAAACCTTGAGTTCTTTCATCTTAATTAGTTCCAAGCACTACGAGGCCTTTGATAATAGATCTAGCTAAGGCAACACTTCCACGGTGAACTCAACTTCTAACAAAAATTTTATTCACCTAACTACCAAAGTAACTCCTTTATAGAACCTAGAGCATGCAATCCTATCCCAAGAAGGTAACACAAAAAAGTTGAAATACTAGTTTAGGGAGATAAGGTAGCTCTAGCTACATATGAAGATGTTAAAAAGGAGTGTGATGTAATAGATTCAAATAACACTCATGCTAGAAAAGTTGGAGACGGTAAGCATATAGGGCACAACAATGACGTGATGCTCTACCTTTGCCTAGCACATCACATTGAGGTGCCCTCCCAGAGGAACTACTATGATAGTGTCTTATCATCTCTCTTATTAGAAAGGATGAGGCTTCTAACCTCTAGGTTGGCTAGCTTAACTAGCAACACTAGCTAGTGATGGAGGAACTCTCTAAGTCTGCGACTGAACACCTTAATTTTTTACTACCAAAAAATTTCTTTAAAGCATGTTGTAAAAGTAGAAAAAACCTAGGAAAATGGGGTATTACTGCCATACAGAACATAGGATAGAAGTCCATTGCCAATCCCATATTAGATATAAGGCTAAAAAAACAAAACACTGAAACAACAGAATGCACAAATACCAATTTAATTAAGCAACTCCAAAAGCATTTACATTAGGTGACCTTATAGGTTTCAATCATATTAGTACAGAGTACATACCAATACATACGGGATTGTAAAACATAAGCTGGGGCATGATACGAAAATTAAATCTTGGGGTCCATCATGGATCCCATCGAAACGTTTTAGATTTCCTCACTCACAAGCTCTAATCAAACTAATGGCCATTCCTACTTGTGGGAATGAATAAGTGATTGAACAAGTAGGCACATCAATGCACTATGTACTGAGTAAGCTAAGTTGCTCCCTCAATTTACACAAGTATACTAATTTTCATCTATGAACATAATGTACAACATGAACTAAGGTAAGATCAAATATATAAGTAAGCATGTACAAAAAATGCTATCATATGCAATTTCAGCATAGTGGGATAGATCATGCTCAATAATCATAACACTTCCACACAAACACTTACATATGTAATAGTAATGAGTATCTAACAACCCCTAGGGTTATTTTAATTTCTCCATTTCCTTTGGAAATTTCCATCCATTTATCTATGTAAGATATAGGCTAATCACTCAATCAATGTTCCATTTTATAATCAATTACTCAATTGAATAACCCAACTTTAACCATTTTGGCCAATCATATTATTACTTCTATTTTGTAGCTAATTATCAACCATTCATTTTCTTACCATTCATAATTATCAACCAATATTTACCAACCATATTTTCTTATTATCGAGCAAAGGAATCAAGGCAAACATCATGAACATGTCCTTTAGGGCATAATATAGACACTATGAGTTCACTATGATTCCTTTTAGACTAACCAATGGTCCTGCCATATATATCGCCTTGATGATGTTGTCATTTTGTCATTCTCTTAAAATGTTCATGGTTTTATTCGTAGACAACTTATCGGTATACTCTCAAACTAGATAAGAGATTGAGCAACATTTGCATGCTATTTTTTCACTCCTTTAACAACATAAGTTGATGGTTTAACCCACCAAGGGGGTGTAGAGGTTTGGTAGGAAGGCTATGTGGATACCGAGGTATATTATTTGTTATTTGATTCTTGATAAATTCAAAAATATTTCTTACAATTTGGATATTCCATAAAAGTTAGCTTGAGTCCATAATATCTCCCATGTCTTACAGGCGAATAAGTATGATGTAGATCCTTTCTATAAGATCAAACCCGATGAAGATTTGTTATCCTATGGGGAGGAAACTTTACATATTCTTGACAACATGGTATTATGGACTTATATATTCTCATTCATACATATGTAGATTCTCTAGAGCCACCATAGAGTAGAGGAGGTCACCTGAAGGATAAAGAAGGACATGTATGAGGCGCATCCCAAGTTCTTCAGCGTAGGTGTGTTAAGTTTTAGGGTTATCTCCCTTTTTGGGGGATAACACTTCATAGTTTAGTGTCAATTCCTATATTTTTAAGCACAATTTCACCTTTCCTGACATCATTTCCCCCATTATTCCCCAACCATAACCTATTGACTTATGTGACAAAGTCTCTTCTAAAGGGCATGTGATGAAATATCCTTAAAGTTACCTAAACCTAATTGCAGGTAACTAATAATTTAATCTTAACCTAATTCTTTAATCCTAAATTTAAGCCTAATGAAAATTTTAACCATAAAATTTTTTTTACCCCTTTTATTTTCTTCTTCTTTTTCCTTTACCCATTTTATTTCCCCCTTTTCTCTCTCTTTTCTCTTCTCCTCTTTATCTCTCTATCTCCTTCTCATTCCCCTCTTCGCTTGAGTGATTCCCTCATTCCTAGACCATTTTCGTAGCCTCTATCATACCTAGTCTAAAATCCTCACCACACCTTTACCTCCCTAAAATATTAGGATGTTTCATAGCATATTTGCTAAAAAATATCCTTAGCATACCCTATATTCTTTACTTTTTCCATCCCTCACCATTTATACTAGGCTCACATATATATATATCCCTTTAATATCTCTATTTATTTCATTTATTACCTCACCTAACTTCACCCCATATGTCATCTTCCTTCCTTAACCTTTCATCCATCATTATATGCCATTTTATTTTAGCAAAGCCATGCATAAAATATTCAACATCATTCAACTAGATTATCCATGTCAATGTCTCATACACCATAGCCTAATGATGGCTCCATCCTTCACACAACCTCCATTTCAGGCAACATTATTCTAAGGCCACACCACATCTTCATACCACCTTGTCCTAATCTACGTTGACCAAGAATGCCAAAACCCCTATAGAAACCTTAGAATCTGATATAACACCCCTTTTTGCTTCATCAAAATATAATGTACACCCCCTTAGTTTTACAACCACCCTATCTATATCACCCATTAGCGTAGCACACCCCATTGTTACACTATATTCCCACATAGCAAGTCCTTACTTATGCCAATTCTCTTGCAACTTTGTTTACTATAGTTCTTACTCCTTTTCCTTCGTTCTTACTCTATCCCTTACATGGTTGATTTCTTAAGTTCTAGTAATGATTTACTCTAGGTTTATAGCTTATTTTCAAGTTGTCTGAGAGGAGGCATAATAGGATTATTCATTCATAGAAACAAGTGTTGTTTGATAAGGATACATGTTATAATTAGGGGTTTTTGAATTCCATGGATGCTTTAGGAGTATTGTTATTTTATATGATTATATTGATAATTTCATGTATTTAATCATATTACATGATCATGTGGTATTGTAATATGGAAATTGAGTAATATGAAAAAGGATGCGCTTCAAGCTATTGGTGCCAAGTTCTTATTTTTCCGAAGAAATCCATCAAAATGGTTGATGATTATTATCTATCCTTCCTTTGGTTGGGTATAGCTCACATTACTAAACGTGCATTAGTTGCTTGGATTACTTTTTGCTCTCTTATATAGAAGGTAGCCTTAGCCTTGTTCAACTCCATGTTTGGAACAAGGCCGCTGTAGGGAAATTATAATGGCAACTAGCTTTGAAGAAGGATACCTTGTGGGTGAAGTGGACACATGAATATTATTTCAAACATACAAGCCTTTAGATAGCCTAACCTAATTCTCATTTCTCATGGGTGATGAACAGAATAATGAGCATGAGTTAATCCGTAGAGAGCTTTATTTGAGGTATAGATCAGGTTGAAATAATTGATGCCTAGAGTAGATATAGTATAGCAAAATGATATTCTATTTTAAGACCTAGGGGCACTCAAGTCCGATGTTATAGAACTATAGGGAGCATAATAGATTTACCAAGACACAAATTCACCTTATGGCTTGCAGTACATGAGTAGTTAGCAACAAAGGATTTACTATAGAGGATTAGCTCTAATTAGATCCTACCTATGTTCTTTGTGAAGAAGAAGTAGAAAAAATGAAGCACTTATTTTTTGAACACAGGTATGACAAAGAAATATAGAGCACTAAAATAAAAACTCTTAGCCTTGGTCATACAATAAGAAATTGGTTGTAGGAGCTAAACTAGGTGTACAACACAAAATGACCAAAAGAGAAATTGTAGACACTCTAAGCACTTTTAGTAGCCCTAGTTTATTATGTTTAGCAAGGAAGAAATGCATGAATCTTCCAATAGAAACAACGGTGAGCAATGTCAACTTTGAAGAAAATGATTTGAGATATTGCTAGCAATACAACATCACTACATAATTGTAAATACTTTATTTATCTTATGAAAACAATAGACTCTCTACATGTATAGCTTGAGATGACATCCATGGAAGGAAAAGAGGATGTAATCACGCCTATTTTGGTTGGTAATATAATCTTCACTTACAAAAAAATATATTAAAAAATCATGTGCTTATGCGGTGTATCAAGCAATAAGCATTATCTAAAAACCCTAAGTAGGATAGTAAGATCTATTATATTGTAATGTGGAATTGATAAGGTAAGGAAAAGGGTCACATATGTGTTCAAGTGGTATTCTAGTATAATAAATTAAAGAATTGAAATTAATAATGTTGAATTCTATAATTTTATGGAAATTTGGGTATTGTAGCTATCATAATGATATTATGGTCATTTTATGATAATGTAGAAAATAATTATCGCATGGTAATCATTTAGTTTTTTTAATTATTTTATAATTTATATGATAAATGATGGTTGAGTAAGACATAAGTTATATAAAATATGATTTTAAGGCTTTATATTAATTTAATATAGGATGTTGAAAATTTTAAAATGGGAATGGGCTTAAAATATGCTAAATAAAATACATCAATTTTTTAGGATAATTATAGATAGTGTAACATAGTAAAATGAGAAAATAACTTAAATTATGAATAATAACCCTATAAGTAAGGCCATGAACGCATATGTATAACATTGTGTTAGACCGTTATTTTTCATTGTGTTACTAATTATATTATTTTATGATGTAATAAACATAGTGATGAAAGGAGTATTATGGCAAAATTTATGCTTCACTTATAAAAGAAGGGTTTCTTTAGGGAATAATAATTGTTTTCTTTTGTAATATCTCACTCATCATATGGATGTAACTTGTATAATTATGTGAAGTATTTGTTATATGCCTTACATATTTATATTTAAATCTTCATTTTGATATTAAAAAAAAACAATAGCCTAATGTGGCCCTCATCACTTAAAATAAAATATCATATTAGTTAGGATTAATGTTTTGAGTCCATTTCAGTAAAAGATAATGGTGTCACAGAAAAATATTGGTGTATTAAACCATACCACTAGTTGAAGAATAGTGGCTAGGAGTGTGTTAGCCTAGGAGGTGTTGACTCAATTACAATAGATAACAATAGTGTCTTAGCCTTTTTCTATAAAAGAGGTTCTTCAATCATTTCATAGAATTAAGAATAATGGGTTTGGTCATTACATGCTTGGTTTTCAAAGTTGTTGATCATTGCCTTAAGTATAGAGGTTAGTGAGTCAATAGTGTTCTATCACTTTGTCCAAGGGTTTCACTTTATCATTTGGAATATTATGGGTTTTTTAGCCTTTTGTGACTTATGAATTTTGTACAATTAGGTATGTGTTACCACTACTATATTTTAGAAGCAAATTTCCATTCAATATATGTAGAAGTCAAAAAAATGAGGTTTTAGATGATAGATTTAGTGTTTGGGAGGTAGACCTTTGAGTTTTCAACCCATGGGCCAAGTAGGTAGTCAAATTACATTATTGACATTGTCAAGGTAATTTGTTTGTCATTTTTGAGGTTAACATCATTTAGGATGATACTATTGGGCTGCATCTATTCACTATTGAGGTTATAGTTAGTTCGAATACTAATCTTATGAGTCCCAGTAGCAGAGCAGTTAAGTTCAAGAATAAAGACCACTTCAACAATACCAACTAAGGGCACCTACCCTAGGCAATCTATAACTTAGGGAGACTAAAAGAACCCATAGGGGCCTAGTCTATAACCTCAACTATTAGGAGGATATACATAAGGTTCTAGAGGGTATCATGGGTGATACCTAAATTGAAAAGATAGGTAAGTGCCCGAATGTCATCTGCTATATAGATGATGATCAACAACTCGATAAGGTTATTAATATATCCACCATATTTCCTAGTCTATATATTGTTTGATTTAGGTACATCATTGTCATTATTGTCTACCAATTTTGTTCCTTGAGTTGATTTTTCTCCATCTTTTTGTGTCTCTATATCAATTATGTTATCTTATGGAGATATACTCTTCTTAGATGTGAACATAGAGATCGGTAGGGTAAACGATCTATTGGATTTGGTTGAGATGGATCTATGGGACTTTACAGTAATCTATGGGATTAATATGTTGGGGAGATATTGAGTCGTGATAGAATGGGATAAGGAGGGAGTAGTGTTGCGAGGACCATAAGTTCCTACACTCTCTAATAGGAAATACAAGCCTAGGACTATGACGATGATCATATATGCCTATGCGTTATATTCATTAGCAAAGAAATAATATTTTATTATTATTTTTTCTATTAAAGAGTTATATGAGGGCGTGTTGTTGTTGGAGGACATATGGTTTTCTTAGGGCTTTATTATCATATTTTTCATAAAATACCTAGTACACTACTTATGTGTGAGATAGAATTCATCATCGAACTAGAATGTGGGGCAAGCTAATTTTGAAGGCACCCTATTAGATTGCATTAATAGAGTTGTGGGATTCAAAGTGGTAAATAAATACATTAGCAGCTCACGAGCACATATGCCCGAGTGTGTCTCTAGGTGGAGCACTGGTTCTCTTAGTGAAAAAGAAATATAGGAGTCATCATATGTATGTAAATTATCAAGGTTTGAACTAGTGTAGGGTGAAGAAATGATATTTAATTCTAAGGATTGATAATCAATTTAACCATCTTTTTCGTGGTTCAATTTTATTAAATATTGACTTGAGGTCGCGTTATTATTAACTATTCTTCATAGAGGTAAAAATCATGAAGACAGTCTTTAAGATATTATATGGGCACAATGACTTGACGTTAGAAATTTTTTTGATTCATTAATAACCCTTCTAAATTTATGGACATGATGAAGAGAATCTTTTAGCCATATCATCACCAATTCATGGCGGTATTTATTGAATATGTATTGGTATACTATCAGAGTGGAGAAGAGTATTAGCAACATCTTCACACTATTTTATCACTCCTTAGAGAGCATATGTTATGTTTCAAACTCTCCAACTATGAGACAAGGATTTGGGATGCCAAATTATTAGGACATATGGTGTTAGTAGGGCATTCATCATGGGTTCGGTGAATATTATGGGAGTTACATAGTGGAAGACACCCACTCCCATTCTTAAGCTTTATAGTTTTATACGGCACTATAGGTGCTTTAGTAAGAAATTCTCAAAGTTAGCTCATACTTTGAAAAACTTTATAAAGATGATTATCTAATTTCACTAGGATGGTGTATATGAGTAGGGCTGTTAACGAACCGAATCGAGCCGAGTCGGGTAAGCTTGGGCTTGGCTCATTTACTAAACGAGCCTAAAAATAAAGCTTGAGCTTGGTTTGTTTATAAACGAGCCGAGATTTTAACGAGCCGAGCCAAACTTTTAACGAGCCGACTCTCGAGCTTTGGTGGTAAACGAGCCGAGCTCACGAGCTTTTGCATTTTAAACGAGCTCGAGCCTAAATTTATTAGGCTCCAGCTTGACTTGTTTAATAATCGAGCCGAGCTCGAGCCAAATTTTTAAGCTTGTTTAATAAGCGAACCGAGCTGAACCGAGCCGTTAACGAACCGAGCCCAAAAAGCTTGCGAGCCGACTTGGTTTGTCAACAGCCCTATATATGAGGGATCATTTCAAGTGTTGAAGAGACATTTCACTACTACTCAAATTTTGAGTATGAAATTAGATCAAAAAAATTTGAGGTCTACAATGATGTGTCAAATCATGTAATAGGTTGTATGTTGATGCAACATGTTAAGGTAATTGCTTATACCTCTATTCCCTATTTAACTTTGCACTAAATATTTGAAGGCATTATTTGAATGGGATGAGGTGTAGGTTCTACACCAATCATAAGAGCCCCAAATATATATTCACTAAAAAAGAGGTGAATATGAGGTAATGGAAATGCTTACAAATTTCAAATGATAATGATATGGATTTAACCTAAGATAAGGGTAAAGCTAATATCCTTGCATATTCTCTAAGTATGATGACATCACACTGTTTAAGTTCTTTGGTGATAGCTAATTAGTTGCTTGAGGATCTTGGAGAGACAAAGATAAAGCTTGTTTAATAGGGTGAGTTAGATGTCTAGATGATTTCTTTGATGATTACACTAATTCTGATCGATGAGATCTCAGATGAGCTGCCTCGAGATGATTCGACATAATATACAAGGTAATCAAGCAAAGGGATTTCTATATAATGAGAATGAAAGAATTTGCTAAGGGGGTTGCTGGTTTGTACCCCCTTAGTAGCTCTAGTTTGAACCACAAAATTTTAAAGGCGAGTTATCATATTTTGTATTTTATTCACCCAAGAGGCAAAAGTTGTTCATAGATCTTAAGCCAATTTATTGGTTTCCATGTATGAAGAAAGAGTTAGGGGAGTTTATGTCATGTTTTCTTACCTATAAAAAGGTCAGGATAGAGAACTATAGATCTACAGGGTTTGACCAACATTGGAATGATAAAAAATTGAAGTGGAATTCCATCTGAGGACACATACTTGATATGATGCTATTTTGATTGTTGTCAACTGATTAACTTATTTAGTTGTCTTTGTGCTAACAAAGTTGACTTGGAGCATTTATCGATTAGTAGGTGCATACATAAATCATGATGTGAGTTAGCATGGTTCATTAATTGACACTTTAAGGGGAAGATGCACAAGGCTATGGGTATGAAGATGAGGAAGAGTATCACATTTCAAATAGCTATAGGCAGACAGACAGAGAAGACAATTCAAACTCTTGAGGATATGCTATAGGATTTTGTTTTTGACCTACGATGTAGTTGGGAGGATCATCTACATTTCACACAGTTTATATAAAATAACAGTTATGATGCTAGTATAGGTATGTTAGCCATTAAGGCAATATATGGACGCAAGTGTTAGAGGCATTTTTTTAGAGAAACACTAGCGACATAGTTTTAATTAGGTTGGATATGATTGAGGAGATGATCCATAAGGTTTCATTGATTTAAGATAAAATAAGGGTAACTCAAATTTTCCATAAGAGCAATACTAATTAGAGGCGTCATAATGATGGTTTCGAGGTAGGAGATAGACTTTTGTTCATGGTCTAAATCACTATGGAGGTACAGACATTTGGTAGGAAGTGTAAATAGAGCCTAAGGTATATGATTCTTTATGATAGTCTTGATAGGGTCAACAAGGTTTCTTGCCAATTGAACTTCCACCAGACTTAGCCTAAGCCCAAAATGTCTTGTATCTAAGGAAGTACGCTATAGATCCTTCTTATATGATCATATCATATGAGGTCAACATTAATTATTCATTATATTATGATGAGTTACCTTTACATATTCTCAATATTAAGGTAAGATTGACTTGTAGAAGCTAATTTCTACTTGTGAATATTCGCTAGAGTCATCATAGAGTAAAGCAAGTGATATGGAAGATAAAAAATGGACATTTGTGAGGTGCATATAGTGTTATTTAGATAATCTATATTATGTTTTAGGGTTTTTTCCTTTAGGGGTGTATTACTTGGTATTTTAGTGTCAATTCCTATAAAATTAGCAACCAAGATCATCTTTCCTTACATTATTTTTCTCTTCTTCCGAAACCTTAATCTATTGATTTTGGGGACAAAGTCTCTTATAAGGGATAGTGATGTAATACCCTAAAATTAACCTAACCCCAATTTTAGGTAATTAATATTTTAATCTTACCCTAAGTCTTTAATCCCAAATTAAAGATTAATTCCAACCCTAACCCCAAACTCCATTTTTTCATTTCCTTTCTAATTTTCATTCCCCATTTTTTTTCTTTTTTCTTTTTTCTTTTTCTCCTCTTTCCCAGTCTGCTCTTTATTTCTATAAGTGATACATTCTTGCTCATCCTTTTTTATTCCTTTGTGCTTCTAGCATCCATCACCTCCTTAAAATCCATCACATCTAGTATAAAATCATCATACTCATCATCACCTCCTTAAACCTCTACGATGAATCATAAAAACTTTCCCCCAAAAATCTCCTCATTGTACCTTCCATGCCTCACTTTTGCCATCCTTTTCCTTTCACACCAACATCACATATATATACCTATACATTCTACCTTCATACCTTATTTATTACCTCATATAACTACTCCCTAAACTTCATCTTCCTTCCCTAATCTTTCATCCTTCATCATTCACTAGTTTCTTCTAGGAAATCTCCATGTAACATATTGACCATCATGCAACATAGCCATTGTTGTGTTAAAAAAACCCACTTTACCTTACCTATGCCAACTCTTCATTCAACAAAACATTGAGGTGTCTCCATCTCTCATGCAACCTTCATTTAAAGCAAATTTATTCCTGAATGACAACACAACCTCACTCAATCCTATTAGAAGCTACATCAACCATACACACAAAACCACCTAAGCTGCCTTAGAGTCTGATGTTACAACCTTATTGGTTGCATCAAAATCTTATGTAACACCCTCTTTATTCCACAACTAATCTAGATATATCACCCATTAATGTAGTTCACCCCATTTTTTTTTACCATATTCCAATGTAACAAGCCCTTACTCACTCTACATTATCTTGAAACACTGTTTGTTTGGGTTCTTACTTATAAATTGATAACACTTTCCACTCTTATAACACCTCATAAGCTTAATGATTTTACATAGTTAATTTAAAGATATGTGAAAGAATGAAGACATCCTAATGTCTCAAAGCATATCTGCACCCTGCTAAGACTGTAAGAACTACCGCCTAGATCATCATCACAGGTCTACATGACAAAAAGGAAGAATGCATGATTTTCCTAAAGATGGAAGCATTCACTAGGGGACCACTATAGGGCACTATCACTTTTCAATAGGGTATAACCATCTACGACCTTGGTAGAGCTAACCACATCAGGCACTCATCCAAATTATGTATTAATTGTGATAGTGTATAGAACAAATAATAACAAATGGTCATATGATTTTCATTGAAACTTGAAGAGACCTTGTCTTCAATCCTCCAAACGTTACTACATGACATTGCCCAAGGCCCATGCACCATGATGGAGATGGCTTAAGAGTATGTTTTACCTCTAAGTGAAACCTATTGAGTCTAAGAGGATTAATATTCATCAAGCCTTACATGTTATAAATTATCATAAGGTACATACAATTGGTGTTAACAACTCTCCTCTTATGACTCTATCTTCTTATTTGATTTCCATCATCCTAAAATTGTTTAGTCACATAATTAGATTTCTAGGATACTTGATTTTGGTAAACATATTTCATTATTCATTGTTCGATGAGATCGATATCCTCTCATCACTTTATTACTTAGATTGATCAAGTATACTTGCACAATTGTGTGATGCTCCATTACTACGATTACCCTACCAAACATTTTTGAGATGAACCCACATTACACCAAGGTTTTTGCAGCATTGCTAGGGATTTAATGATTGAATTTGGAAAAATGCTACTGGTTGAAGGATAACATTCTGTGAATTTTTCTTATACATAGCTAACAACAATTTTTTTTGTAAATTTTAGATTCATTTGTTTTTAAAGGACTAACCCTTGTATGACAGAGACTAATCACGGTCCCCTGGTACCAATTGATCTAGAGATAGAATGCACACCGTGTAGAACTTGAGCACCTTGCACCATCAACGACAATAAGAAGAAGGATCAACATCAAAAAGTTCTGGCAACATGAATCATTTGGGCTCACAAGAGCCTGACAATGGTAAAAATGGATTGTATGTTCCGCAGCCAAACTAGAGTAAAGGATTAACTCTGTCCTTAGACTCTCACATCAACATAAATCCAATAGGAATGCAATCTCCTTCCATAGTAGATGATCGTAGCCAAGCTATTTGGGATTATGCTATGCCAGTCCAATACCAACTTAACCTTACCATTACCCATCAAAAAATTCAAGACCTTCATTTTGAGCTTAAACTTGTCATATTCCATATGCTGTGGACCATAAAAAGATTTAGTGGCCAACATACTGAAGATCCACACATTCATTTGACAGCATTTATGAAAGTTAGTGACGCCTTTAAAATTCAAGGAGTTCCAAAAATCTCCCTATGACATAAGTTATTCCTTTATTCCCTCAGAGACCATGCCAGAGAGTGGATGACTTCCCTACTGAATAGGTTAATTAGATCTTGGGATAACTAAGTTCAAAACTTTCTTATTCAATATTTCCCTCCCAATAAAAATGAAAAACTTAGACATAGCATTACTACATTTTTGTGAGAAGAAGATGAGACACTCCACGAAAAATGGCAGAGATATAAATAATTGTTAAGGAAATGTCCAAACCATAGAATCCCTAACTGGCTATGAATAAACACTCAAACATGAAACTTAGAGGACACTTTAGCTAATGGTGGTCTACTAAGTTAAACTTATAACCAAGCCTATCAGACTATTAAGACCATAGCATTCAATAACCAATAGTAGGGCAGTACAAGGAGCATTCATAAGGTAAGAGTAGCAGGTGCATTCAAAGTTGACGCGATCACAACCCTATGACCTGAGTTATCTTGTATGGCTAATCTATTAAAAAATATTTCTTGCACTTACTCATGGTATAGAGGATAGAGGAACATTCCATTACTTCAATAGTTTCTGTATTTTGTGTATAATGTCGAGAAGGTCATTTTTTTGAACAATGTTAAGCGAATCAAGTTTCAGTGAAATACATAGGAAAGTAGGCCAGGAACTCTCAACACCTTATGGAAATCATTACACCACAACTTAGAGACAACATCTTAACTTTTCTTGGTCCAACCAAAACAATGTGCAAAAACCCAACCAACCAGTACAATCAGTAGTGCTCTTACAAACCCAGCCCCAACACCTTCAACAATCACTATCTCACCAACTCGATACCCAGCATAATAACTCCAACTCTCTAGAAAATCTATAGAAAGGGAAAACATATGTTGTAATCCAAATAAACAAAAACTTCCTTTGAACCCTATAAAAATAAATGGGGTAAGTAGCTATAGCCCTAAGTAGCAGACTCCATGGAACTCTACCAAATGATATTGAATTCTCTAGAAGAGAAGGTATGAGGAGTAGTGTAAAGCCATTACCCTCATATTGGATAGAAATTACACCTCCCTACTTACAGGGTAGATCTACAGACAATTTGCACCTTAAAAAACAACACACTAATGTAGAACTCTTAGAGAAAAAGTCTAACTGCACAACTTCTCAACTACAGATAACCCTATCTACAACCTAAAAGAAGACACGACTTCAACACTTGAGCTAAAAAGGAATAACTAACCATTGTCGAACATGATTCCTAAACCCTATATTCCATCACCACCTTTCCCTCAGCAACTCAAGCAGCACTAGTAGGATAAGCAATTTGATAGGTTTCTTTGAGATTCTTTGTCAATTCCATGTAAACATCCCATTGGTTGAGGCCCTCTAATAGATGCCTAATTATGTAAAAATTTTAAAGGATAGTTTAACATTAAAGAGAATAATCTAAAACTATGAAAGGATAGTGATGAACTAGGTATATAATTTGATTTTCCAACAAAAACTAGCTAGAAAATTATAGGACACTACCAGTTTCAACATTGCTTGTTCCATTGGTCACAGGTATTATGGTAAGGCCCTTTGAAACTATGGTGCTAGTATCAATCTAATGCCAATTTCCATTTTCTAGAAACTAGCTAATGGAGAAGAAAGACCTACCAATAACCCTACTGCTCACCAATTGATCACATGTTCACCCTAAAGAAAGATTGAAGATGTGCTAGTAAAGGTAGATAGGTTCATCTTCCTTATAGACTTCATAAACCTTGATCATGAGGCCAACAAGGAGGTCCCTATAATTTTAGGTAAACCTTTATTAGCTACTAGTAAGACCGTTATAGACGTCCAAAAGGAAGAATTGACGATGAGGGTTAATGAGGAGTAAATATTTTGAATTCTATGAAATTGACAGAAGAGGATTTGGATGAAAGTTTAGAAGTTAACATTGTTAACTTGATTATTTGTGATGAGTATAATGGTGGAACATTTTATGAGGAATCTAGGTTGTTTGTTATAGACCATCTAACGAGCAGCCACCCTACCCATCATTCTATTGATTAGGATGAAGGAGATAAGGTAGGGTATAGCTGGATAAATTGTTCAACACCTCTAGAAACTCTTAAACTAAATAGTTAGAAGACACATCTAGCCAAACTATCAATTTTGGAGCCTCCCACACTAGAATTGAAGTCATTACTAGCTCACTTGAAGTATTTGTATTTAGGTAAAAAGGACACCCTACCGGTACTTATATCATTTGCCTTACTTGAATTGTAGTAGAACCAATTGGTTAGGCTACTATAAAAACACAAAAAGGTAATAGGATAAACCATGGTAGGCATTTATGGAATTAGTCCAAAAATATGCATGTATAAGATTCTACTAGAGGATATATCAAGCTCATCAATCAATCAATACAAATGGCTCAACCAAGCGATGAAGGAGGTAGTAAAGAAGGAAATCATTAAATGGCTCAACGTAGGTATTGTTTATCCAATATCCAATAGAAATTGGATAACCCTTTTTTAATGTCCTAAAAAAAGGGAGGTATGACTATCATTCACAATTCTAAAAATAAGTTGATTACAACCCACATAGTCATAGGATGGCACGTTTTCATGGATTATAGAAAACTCAAAAAAGCCACCTGGAAGATCATTTTCCCCTCCTTTTTATTAAGCAAATTCTTGATAGATTGCTAGGAAGAGATTTTTATTATTTTCTATATGGATACTTAGGTTATAATCAAATAGTCATTGTACCACATGATAAACATAAGACCATATTCACATTTCCCTATAGCACATTTGCCTTTCCACGAATTCTTTTTATCTTGTGCAATGCATCCACAACTTTTCAGAGGTGCATGATGGTTATCTTTACCAACATGGTAGAAGACATTTTATATATTTTTATGGATTACTTTTCTCTTTTAGGAGATATTTTTGAGGATTTTCTAACAAAATTAAAAATAGTGTCAATAAGAAGCGAAGAGATAAAATTGGTGCTTAATTGGGAAAAATGTCACTTCATGCTTTAGGAAGGTGTTGTGTTCGGTCATAGGGTCTCACCTCAAGGACTAGATGTAGACAAGGTAAAGGTATAGATTATCAAAGAATTATCTCCACCCACCATTTTGAGGGGTGTGAGAATTTTCCTAGGACATGCTATATTCTAGAAAGGATTTATGAAGGATTTCTCCAAAACTACTAAAGACCTTTTTTGGTAGCAACAGACTATTTCTCCAAGTGGATAGAGGCCACTACACTACCAACTAATGATGCCAAGGTGGTGATCCACTTCCTATAGCAAATATTATTACATTATTCTAGACTCCTAAGGTAATCATTAGTGATGGTGGTACATAATTTTGTAATAAGCATTCAATAGCTTATGTAAAAATATGGAATTCATCACAGGTTATTCATAGGCTATCACTCAAAGTCTAATGGTCAAGATGAGCTTTTTAATAGGAAAAACAAAGGAATGATGGAGAAAGTTGTCAAATCTAATAGAAAAAACTTGTCAGCTAGACTAAATAACATGTTGTGGGCATATAGGACAATGTTCAAAACTCCTCTTGGAATGTCACCTTACCACATTATGTTTCGAAAAGCTTGTCACCTACTAAATATCTTATAGAAAAAATCATATTAGGCTCTCAAATCTATTAACTTCAATCTAACAGCAGCAGGTGAAGGTTAAAAATTACAGCTAAGTGAACTCAAAGACCTAAGGAATGCTTCATACAACAGTGCTTGGTTGTACAAGCAAAAGACCAAGAAATTTCATGACCAACACTTGAAGCCAAAAGAGTTGTATCTAGGGTAGTTGGTATAACCTTATAAATCAAGGTTAAAGCTGTTCCCTAGGAAGTTAAAATCGAGATGGTGAGGACCCTACAAAATTGTCTAGGTGTATCCTTGCAAGGTAGAGGAACTCAAAGACCATAAAACAGCAGCAAAATATAAGATTAATAGGCACTGGGTAAAACCATATTAGATCACTCTCCCTACTAACCGCAAATGGTCACTTTAAGTTATCAAGTTGAGGAGATGGAACCAAGAGCTCATATGATTTAGCCTATAATGTTTTACCTTGACTCATATTTTATATGCTTTACTTTGATTTTTTGGCATTTTCTTAAAAGCAGATAATTACCATGTCTATACCCTCTTAGTGTTATAATTACTAGGTTAATGAGTAGGTGAAAGGAGGGGTAGAGAGGAGTGCTCCATGTGTAACAAAGACAATGGATTCTGACACTTCCAAGCTTGTAGGATGATTTGGCATATCATGTGTCAGGCGATTGCTCATCATGCATGTACGATCCCTTCACTCTTCTCCCGATACATCGCACCTATCCAACTTTGCTTCTTCCTTTTTTTTTTAAATCTTGCCCATTCCTTTGTATGTCTTTATAATTCACCTCTCATCTACCCATTTTAAACAATTCACACTAGCCTTCCTTGCTCCAAATGTCGAAGAAAGTTCTATAAAGTCTTTCGTTGTGGGAGGAGCACTTTCTCGATGACTATCTAGCCACCTCATTAACCTCAGCTAAGCAAGTTGACACCACCATCGCCAAAAAATCACAAGAAAATACACCATCATAAATAACCATGCCTATTTTCACTTCTAATCCTACAGTGTCATGATGTACAACTCATTATGTAGCTAAAGAAGTAGCCAAACCTCCTCAAAAATACAAAAAAGCCCACAACCTCCAAAAATTGCCTAGCACTATCAGCCTCCTTAGATGAGTTCTCCTATATCAAGGATGGTGAGGAAACCTACTCTTATGCTCCACTAACCAAGCACTTGAAGCACTGAACCAACTCCTTTAGAAATTTTTAATCCGAAACTACCTAGAACACTTTAATAGCCTGGCCAACCATAATTTCTATTTTGAGAGGATTTTCACCTTACCTGAGCTACCCCATTACCTCGCCAACCTTATTAACCACCATCAATGGTCCACTTTATATCAACACCCACCTAAATTTTCCCCACTTTTAGTTCTGGAGTTCTATGGTAACCTTGGTACAAAGTGAAAGATAAAGATTGTTTACATCCTTGGAAAGTTCATTTCTTACCTGTCTACCCTCTTTATAGCCTTTATAGCCTACCCTCTTTTGAAATTAATGAATAATCTAAATTAATCAACAACCCAACCAGTAAAGTTGTTGTTGAAATTCTCACCACACTAACCTAGTCAAGCACACAATGGAAAGTCACCACACTAACAGCTCCTCTCTCATTCAAAGGTTTGGTACCATTTCCTTTGAAGTCGTTTGTTTCCCATTGTGTATAATAGTTTAATTTCTTTTGAATGTATGGTCTTAATTTCATATGTCCTCACAAAATGCACTATTAATGTTGGAAGGATTATACAAGACCAACTGGAACAGGTGGCCACAAAGCCATAGGGTCCAATCTTTTACCCTACCTTGGTTGCTGGCCTTTGTGGTAGGGTAGAAATACCCCTGGAACCCAATGAAGAAAAGGTCACCAACCCCCAATCCATCAACCAAATTTTTATCAACCACTTCTTTGACTCTCCATTACCCATCCCTAATTCCAAATCACTACCACCACATCAAGTTCAACATCAAGTAGAGTTTGAGGTAAAAACACCGGTACTAAAGGATGACATGGATATTGGATTAAAAGGGCAGGAGGAGATAATCACAATCACCATGGAGCTATTAATCACACTAGAATTTTTTGGTTTGATCAATTTGAAAATTAGGAAAGTTAATCTAAGGAGGAAAGTATCAATTGCTCCTTCAACAGAGGCAAGATAAGGATGCTCAAAAGAATAGGTAGAGGAAAGGCAGTTGGGTAGGTTTTCAAGCACACAATGTAGTGGGTGACATCTATCCCCACTTTAGAAGATAAAGGAGTGATAAGTACCCAGACTTACATCCTAGTACTAGAAGCAGACCTAGATAGTTTTGAGAAGGAAGAATCTAACATGACAATCACTATTAAACAACCAACAACCTTACTAGTTAAGTTGCCACCATCAAAATCAGTCTACCCCATCTGTAGATCAAAAAGCATCCAATTATTTTACCATTATTTTTATTTTTTATTTATTTGTGTTGAATCCTGGCTTCATTCCCATCCTATCTTTTAGTTTTCCTACCCTCCTGCCCTAATAGTGAAAACACCGTCCACTTTTGTTAATGAAAGGACCTATCTCGATTAATATATTAGTATGTTGCAATGTTATCTTTGATTTATGGTACTAATTAATGTAGTAGACTTTTCATTATTTTTTTTGCATAGATCCTTCATTTTTTCTTAGGATGAATGTTATGTGAAAACTCAACAACCACAATATCCCTACTCCTTACCTTATCAAATCATGGCTGAACTGACTGATTATCCCTATAATGATAGCTTTACACACATCAATATTGATAGTCCTGATATTTTAAATACCATATTTGTGAAATAATTGACCTAATTTGAAGCCTTTTAAGGAATGTTAACCTCTTATCCATATCTATTTTGTTTACCATACATAAGCATTTTTTGTTAAAACCATCAGCATGGAAATGCTTTAAGCATAAGGAAATGAGGAATCTCTTCATAAGAAAATCCTATTAAACCTTACACTTAGGAGAATGGCACATTACTTATGATATCCTCGAGACAAAGTATTAGGAGGCCTACTATGACCACCTTGTGAGGGATACAATTGAATAAGTTTGGGGAATTAACCCTAACAATTGATTAAGAGCCTATCTCGACATTTTAATAGTTAAGAAGGATCTTCAATGCCCGAAACACCTAGTAACCAAGGGTACTTACATGAGAACCATGTATGTACTTATGTCAAACCATTTAGGAGCGTGGCAAGCCTGCTTAAATATTTTTAGAATAGATGTTAGGGGTACTTGTCAGAGACCTTGATGTACACTCTCATGGAAAGACCCTATCAATCTGAGGAAACCCTGTCTCAAGCTGTAAAAAATAAAAATAAATAAATTTCACATAGGGATATAAGTAGGCCGATTAGAAGAAAATGATGTTGAGTTCACAAGTTCCTTAATAACCATTATTGATCTAATAGGAAGCCTTGCAAAAAAATCCACAAAAATTCCTTCCATACAAGACAAACTACTAACCCTTTTTATATAGCTTGCATATAAGTAGGCAATTTTTTAGCTAAAACCAAAAGCTCAACATGACTAAAGGCTAAGAATTTCTTCTTTATTTTACATAGGTTTCACCTCTAATACTTTCATAATGTGTCTTAAGACAAGCAATGGCTTAAGTTTAGGGGAAGTTATATGAGTGGATTTAAACTGATTAAAAGAACCTACGAGTGTCATTATATCTATTACTGTTTTTCCACATGAGGCATTCATAGTGTGTATTTCTAAAAAAAAATTCCACATTTCGAGATCTTACGTGAATCACTTGAGTTTGACTTAAAAATAGCTCCTTTATCTTATCAATTCACAACATTTTCCACTCTTATGACACCTCATAGGTTTAATGGTTTTACTTAGTTACTTTCAAGATATGTTTTGGAACAGCGACATCCTAGCATCTCAAAGCATATCTGCACCCTGCCAAGAGTATAGCAGCTATTTCCTAGATTCCATCACAGCTTTACATGCTACAAAAGAAGAACACCTAATTTTCCTAATGTTAGTTGCATTCACAAGGGGACCACTATAGAGTACTGTCACCTAAAAATAGGGTAATGCCACCTAAAACCTAGGTATAACTGACCATTATGGCATCAAGGGACCTTTGTCCTATCTACACAGTTGCACATTATAAATACCCCATAAAGGTATCAAGAAAAAAATGATTGAGCATAAAGAAGGGAGATCAAGGAATCAAGGAATCATCATTAAAGGAGAGAGATAACAATGTCAATGGAAGAGTGGTAGAGAAAGAATAAAAAAAAAGAAAGAGAATATTCATGGAAAAGCTCAATTGAGAGAAGAAAAAGGAGTGATTAGGTGAGATAAGGGTTGGATTACATTAATCTACCTATTCCTTTCCCTTTTTTCTCTTCTTTACTTTATATTAGCTAGAGTAAATTTAGGATTGGATAAAATTCTTAGTGAAAGAAAAGTTAGAAACCCTTGTTGTAATTGTTGACTATTTCTCATGTTAAGTTAAATGATATTTCATTTTTTGAGCTATATTTTTGAAAGTGTTGAATTCTGGCCACATTAGGAACTCATCCAAATTAGGTATTAACTATGATAGTATACAGAACTTATGATAACATATGCTGATAGGGTTGGCGCCAAAAGATGAAGTGATCTTGTCATTAATCCTCCAAACCTCACTACATGACATTGTCAAGGATCATGCACCATGATGGAGACACCCTAAGTGTATGGTTCACCACTAGGTGAAACCTAGTGAGTCTAAGAGGATTAATATTCATCAAGACAGACATGTTATGACTTGTCATAAGGTACACATACTTGGCATTAACAACTCTCCTCTCACGACTCTATCTTATAATTTCCTTCCCATCTATCCTGTATTGATATTATTAAATTCTTGAGCATTCAATTATCTCTTTACATTTTCATAATCACCCTAATAACATTTAGTCACATAAGTAGATTCATTGGATACTTAATTTTGGTAAGCATATTTCATTCATATTTATCCCTGTGGGATTGACATCCTCTCATCACTTAATTACTTGGATCAACCTTGTATACTTGCATGATTATTCGGTGCTTCATTATTACAATTACCCTATGAAACATTATTGAACTAAGCACACACTACACCAATTTGTCTAAGAGATTTTGGTTTTTATCACTACATTTCCAACTTATTTTTCAAATGATCCTCTATTTTTTTTCATCTGTCTATTTCATATTTTCAGAAAAAAAAAACTTGATTCTTTGAAATCAGAAGTGACTTGTGAGGAATAGAGAATAGGTAGCCTTGATGGCCTTTGAATGTGATAATATGTACAAATGTGTTAGTAAGATAAAAATATTTTCCCTAACATGCTTTTTGTCTTACACCTAGTTTGTTATGACACTTAACTGGTCATCTAGAGGAGACCTTAAAGGTATTCATTGTGTTTTCTTATGCCTGCCTCAATCTTAGCTGTCGCCGCCACCATTGCATTACTTATAGGATGGTGTTGGAGAAGATTGACTTTGAAAGGTTATGGGACATCACCCCCCGATCTACACTAGTGATAAGGATATGGCATGCTGAAGGGATGGATTTGGGATATGGATAGGATTTTTGAGGCAGTTAACTTCCCACCTACTAAGAAGGTGAGTATTACAGCTCTCTTCTTACAAGGAGTCGTTGACACCTAATGGGTAAGTCATCATGTTCTGAGAGGGTTGTCGATGTTCTAGGAGGATTCTAAGGTAGAAGATTCATACTAATTTTTACCCTAAGAGCCTTAAAAAGAGATAAGATTAAGGAATTAATATAGTTAACTTAAGGGAACATGATCGTGAGGTAGTAGCACGCCTGATTTACCTAGTTATTGATGTTCACGCTGGAGATCGTAGATAGTGAAATGAGGGTGGTCTATTAGTTTGAGTAGGGGCTCTACTTTAGTATTCGTAAGATGATGACTATTGTGGCTTTTCGCAACTTAGCCACATTGTACGATAAGGTATGTATCGTCACTACATTATTTTAGAAGTAGCATTCCATTTTGGTAAGAGGAAGCCAAAGATCAAAGGTTCTTGAGGCATAATCTAATTTTTGGGAGGTAAATTTCTTGGATTTTACAAGTGGGGTCAAATCTAGTCTTAGGGAGGTTTGTTCAAACAAGAGGGTCAAATGGGAAATCAAGGAAGATTTTTGGGTTAGTCGAGGCACTTCCTATTTTGTTTCTATGGTTGGGATCATCAAATGAGAGACTGTTGATGCACACATATTTAGTGTAGAACATGTGGTTAGAAAGTCCATTGGTCATATAAGTGCTAGTGTCAAGAGGTCACTATTAGTAGTAGGGACCCCTAATACCTCAATAGTAAGACTTTTTGCAGTGACCTATTAGCCACAACAACACCAGCAAAAGGTACATACCCCAACCATTAGTCATTCTACAAATGCTATGGGAGACTTACCTATTTTCTCAAGGAGGAGGATAGACCTAGGGTTCTGGAGGGTGTCATGGATAATACCATGGAGAACACTCAGGCGGTCACTTGAATTTCATTAATTAGGTAGAGGTTGATAGGCAGCTATATATGGTCACTGGTACACTCTCCATCCTCTCTCTACTAGCTTATGTATTGGTTGATTCAAGGAAACTCTATGTTTTGTGTCTACCATGTTTATTACTAGAGTTTCTTCATCTCCATCTTCTTCTATATTTATTTCTATGATGTAGCCTTCTAGGAATATATTTGACTATACTAGGCCCTACTCAGATGCAGCCTTAGAGATAGGCAGGGTAGACATCTTAAAAAACCTGGTTGAGATGAAAATTTAGGATTTTGACATTCTCCTTGGGATAGATATGTTGGGGGGTTACAAGGTAGTCATAGGTTACATCTAAGAGCGAGTTGTGTTATAGGGACCTTAGGATCCTAGGGTCTGTTATCGAATATGTAAGCCTAGACCTACAATAGAGGTCATATCTATCCATACATTATATTCCTTGGTGCATAATGGTTACCTTATGTATTTATATAGGATTCAAGAGATAAAAAAAGAAGTGATGGAATTGGAAGATATTTCTGTTGCTCGAGGGTTTCTAGACGTTCTCCCTACGAAGATTCCAAGTATATCACTGATACATGAGATAAACTTCACTATTAAGTTGGTACCAAGGATTGAGCCTATTTCAAAGGCTCCTTAACAGATGTCACTAATAGAGTTGAAGGAGCTAAATACTTAGTTATAGGACATGCTAGCTCATGGGTATAATTGTCCAAGTGTGTGTACATAGGGAGCACAATTTTTATTTATGATGAAAGTTGGGCACCTTCCTTTGTACATCAATTATCAAGGTTTGAACTAGTTGATTGTAAACAACTATTATCCACTTTTGAATATAAATGAATTATTTAACTAGCTTCAAGGTGATTCAACCATTTTGAAGATTCACTTGGAGTTACGATATCATTAGTTATGCATTGCAAAGGCATACATCATGAATTCAATATTTATGAAAATGTACAAGCATTATGAGTTTACAGTGATGAATTTTGGCTCACTAACGCATATCTTACCTGTATAGACTTTATGACAAGGATTTTCTAGCCTTTTCTTAATTAGTTTATTTTAGTCTTCATAGACGATATTTTGGTTTACACTCAAAGTAGAGAGGAGCAAGATCGGCCCCTACTTATGACATTATCACTCGTTAAAGAGCATGAGTTGTATATCAAGCTATCTATGTTAGAGTTTTAGCTTTAGGAGGTTTCACTTTTAGGTCACATGGTGTCAACAATAGGTGTCACCTTAGATATCGAAGGCCCACACTAGCATCCTCGAGGTACATAGTTTCTTGGGTTTGGTCGGGTAACATAGATGCTTTGTTCAGAAGTTCTTAAGGGTTGCTCATCATTTGACAAACCTTCTAAAGAAGACGACCATGTTTTAGTGGGATGGTTCATGTGAGGGATCATTTTTAGAGTTGAAATGGAGGTTGACTAAGACACCAATTTTTACTCTAGCATTGGGATTAGATGGGTTTGAGGTCTACAACAATATCTCGAAGCATGGACTAGGTTGTGTTTTGATGCAACATTGTGAGGTAGTGGCTAATGCTTCTCACCAATTGAAGCAACATGAACAGAATTGCCCGATGGATGACTTGGAGTTGGTAGCAGTCATATTTGCGCTAAAGATTTAGAGGCATTATTTATATGGGACTCAATGCTGATTCTACACTAACCATAAGAGCCTCAAGTATATATTCACTTACATGGATTTAAATGTGAGCTAGAGGAGATGGTTATAATGGGTGAAAGGCTAGGATATCGAGTTGATCTACCACAAAATTAAGGACAATGTCATTACAAATGCCATTAGTAGAAAGACATTACACTCTTTGATATTTATTTTGGTGGCTAGTCAGTTGCTGAAGGAGCGAGGAGAGATGGGGATAAGGATGATCCAACATGGTGAATTAGATGTTTAGATGAGTGCTTTGACGATTACATCAAAGAATTTTTATGAGATCCGAGCAAGATAGCTTGGTGATGATAAGCTCAAGAGGATTTAATAAAAGATTCAGGAAAGTTGAGTTGTGGGTTCTTAAATTCACGACAATGGTAACCTTTGTTACAAGGGTCGATGGTGTATACCATACCGTTACACTAATATGAAGTGTTAAACTTAAGAGGAGAATGACTATAGTCCTTATTCCTTCTACCTAGGATAGGATAACATACATAGGAACCTCAAGATAGTCTAATAGTGGCCTCACATGAAGTGTGAGGTAGTAGAGTTAGTGTTGAGATGTCTGACCTACCAGAAGGTTAAGATCAAGCATTGGGAGCCTGTATGGTTTTTTTAACCTTTAGATGTCCCAAGGTAGAAGTGGGATTCCATCTCAATGGATTTTATTAGTAGGATACTAATGACTTAGAGCAAGTATGACACGGTTTGGTCTATCATCGATAAGTTGACTAAGTTAGTAGCGTTTGTGTCAATGAAGTCAACTTGTCGTATAGATTAGCTTGTTGATACATATTGGAGGATTGTGGTGAGTAGGCATAGTACACCTACTGACATAATCTCCGATCTCAATTGGAGGTTTCTTTCACACTTATAGGGGAAGTTGTAGCAGGATATGGGTATAAGATTGAGGATGAGTACCACCTTTTACCTAGCTACAATTGGGTAGACTAAAAAAAATATTCAAGCACTTGAAGAAACAATATAGGCTTATATGTTGGACATTCAAGGCAGCTAGAAAGATTGTATACATTTGGTTAGGTTCTCATACAACAATAGTTATCATGCTAACATAGGGATAACATCCTTTGAGGCACTATATGGACGTAAGTGCAGGACACCCTTATGTTGGAGCAACATCAGCAAACTATTATACTTGAACCTAAAATAGTTGAGGATATAACTCAATTAGTTCGGTTGATCTAGGATAAGATGAGAATAGCTCAAAGTCATTAGAAGGTTTATGCAAATCAGAGGCACCATATTGATGGATTTGAGTCAGGGGACAGACTTCTATTAAGGGTTTCATCCACCAAACAAGTCTAGAGATTTAGTTAGAAGGGTGAGCTAATCCTAAGGTACATTGGTCCTTATGAGATCCTCATTCATTTTGGCAATGTTTCATACTTCCTAGAACTTCCATTGGAGTTGGTTTGAGTTTGTAACGTCTTCCACATCTCCTAGTTATAGAAATATGTTGTAGATCCATCCCACATGATTAGGCCAAATGAGATTGTGTTCAATGATTCTTAATCCTAAGAGGAGAGGAATTTACAAATTCTTGCTCTCAAGGTTTGGAATACCCAGAAAAGTTTAGTTATAAGTTTCTTTAGAGCTAGCATGGAGCAAAAGAGGCAACCTGGGAAGCAAAAGTTTGAGTTGCACTCCAAGATCTTTGGCTCAGGTCTATTTGGTTTTGGGATTTTCTCTCTTTTATAGTATAGTAGCATCTCCAATAGCATTAACCATTAAGATCACATTTCTTAAATATTTTCTCTCTTCATCCCCAACCTTAATTTCTTGACTTTGTGGATGAAATTCCTTTTAAGGAGCAGTGATGTAATACCTTTAAATTTAGCTAACCCTAATCCTAAGTAATTAATATCATCACCTAATTCTAATCTTAAGGAATTAATCATTCTTTCTTACCCTAACTTCCTAATATTAAATCTTAGCCTAACTCTAATTTTTATTTTTTGCTATTAATACCTTTTCTACCCTAAACCTAATATTGGATAATCATTTACTTTGATTATACTAATATCTTAACCTAGTCTAGTTTAACTTAAAACTAAATCTAAACCCACCTTTTTATTTTTCCATTTTTCCTTCCTTCTCTCTTCTTTATTTTATTTTATTTTATTCTCACCCTGTCGATCACCTCTCCTCATCTTCTTATGTGCACGCCTTCCATATTATGCCTACACTCTACCCATCAACTCCCCCCTCCTCAACTTAAGGATTTCCATTAAACATTTTGGTAGTGTGAGCTTGTGACTCGTATTTGAAATACCCCAAAATTCTAATTATCAAAATTATGGCTAAATAAGGATTTATTAGGAAAATTAATTATATAAATTATTTTATTAAAATTAAGATATTTTATTAAGGTAAGTTAGGAGGAAAATAATAAAGAATTTAATTGGGAAAAAATTAGGGTATTTTTCTTATTAACACGGAAGTTAAGGAAATTCATCTAAAATAACCTAAATTAAGCTAAAAAGGAATTAATTATTATTTTCTAAATATTTTTATTCTAAATAACCCAAAAATATTCTAAATAATTTATGCAAAATCTAAAACAAAAAAAAAAACCCCTTTCCCTTTTTCTTCCTTTTCCTTTTCTTCCTTTTCTTTTTCCTTTCTTCTTACCCGCCGGTTGGGCCTTACCCGGCCCAACTTTCCCTTTTCCCTCCCTTCTCCTTCCCCCGTGGTCCAGCGCGTCCAGCCCGCATCGCAGGGCGCGACGCAGATTTTTTCCCCGATATCCTCTGAAACTCCGCGTTTCAATTAGTAGGAGGTAACCGTTGCCAACCGGCCGGTTCTCCCCCTCCTTTCTTTTTCCCTGGACCGCCGGTCCACCCCCTTTTCCTTTTCTTCTTCCTCCTGCGTGATCGTACCCCGACCTGCAACCGCTGCACCTGCCGGCAACCGCCTGCAACGGCCGACCACTCTGCCCTTCCCTCTCCCGTCGTTTTCTTACACCAATTCGACCCCAACCGGCCTTTTTCCCCTCTCCCGAGCGACCTGTCCCTTTCCCTTTTCCTCTTCCCTCGACTTTACTGCCCTGCCATGGCAGCACCTCCTCGACTGCCGCCACCGGCCGGCCTGCCTGGCATCTGCACACCCTTGTCTTCTTCCCCTTGGCCTTGCCCAGCCAATTGACCTATATATATACCCCATAGCCTACCTTAATTCGAGATTTTAGACCTAGAAAACCCTAGAGTCAGCCACCTCACCGCTGCCCCGTTAGACGAGCCGTCCGCCGCCGCCGCCTATCGCCGACTGTCCAAACACCCCCAGAACCGACCATTGCACCACCCTCTACCTAACCAGACCCTCCTTGCTCCTCGATTTTCCCTGCACGAGCCACCCCGGCCGTGCAAAACCGCCAACCCATTTAACACACTTCCAGCCCCTACCGCCCTTCGCACCGCCTTCCGTTGTCGATTCCGCCGCCACCAGCGCCACCTCTACCCTCCAAAACAATCAGGGGGGACTCCTCTACCACCCCACACCTCCCTTTCTTCCTCCTCCCTTCCTTATCCTCCTCCCTCCTTTCTTCATCTTCCACCACCTCAAACCTCCACAACCGCCGCCGCCGCCGTGCGCCGCCGCCGGAGCCACCACTGCCTTAGGTGGTCCTCCGGCCCTCCTCAAACCTTAAACTCATTTTATACTAATGTTAATAATATTTATGGTATTAACTATGTTATTATTATTAATATTATTATTATTATTATTATTATTATTATTATTATCCTTATTGTACCATTATGATTATTATTATTATATTTATCATCTTGCTAAAATTGTTAATATTAGCTTTATATATTATCACTTTCATTATTAATATAGATACTTGGACCCTTATATTACTATTATCATTTTGATTACTATATTATGGTTATTATCATTATTATTACTATGCTTAACATTATTACTATTATCATTATTATTTTTATTATTACTATTATTATTATCATTATTAATTTATTATTATTACTATTAATATTGTTATTATCATTATTATTATTGTGGTTATTTTTGTTGTTGGCGTTGTTAATAATATTAATATTAGTCTTAGTATTATTAAGGTTATTGAAACCAAAGTTGGCATGTTTTCCCCCTTTTGTTACTATAGAAGGAGAATACCCAACCTTAGTATTATTACTATTATTATTATTCAACTTTGCCAATATTGTTCCTAATGCCTTTATTACTAGAATTATTACTATGGTATCATTATTAGTTATTACTAGTACTATTGTTCGTATTTTGTTAATATTATTATGACAAAAACATTTGAACCCTTATATTATTATTATTATTCCAAATATAACTAATATCACTACCATCTTTAATAACATTAATACTTTGTTAGTAATACTAATATTATATTATTATTTTATCCCTAAAACCATTATTAGCCTTAGCCTTAAAAATAATAGGGATTCTATTTCTAGGAGCATTGGTATTACTATTATTATTATTATTATTACTATCTTATTTTAACAAGTATTAGTACTATCATTAGAAGAAATAAAGCTATTAGGTTTGATGAGATAAATATAGTTATGAATAATAACATAAGTATATTTTGACTAGTAATAACTAGTGGGCTAACTAGATGGTAAAAACCCTTGTTTTCACTTATAAAAATCCGTGTAATAATAACAAACCTAATCTTAGACTAAAATAGGAAATAATAGTATTTTTGGGTAGAAAGGAAACTAATCGTTAGTCTTACCCTCTTATAGGTGAATCGAGCAAAAGCCTTAAAGAGTTGTAGGAGCGTGCTCCAAGCCCGGCGTCACTTTAGGTAAGGATGTAGATAAGGCCCATGTGCGTTATGTGAATTGTATGCCTTGGATGCCTTGTATTTCATGTTATATTATGTATCGTATAATTTTCCTTAACTTGTCCTATGTGTAGCGCAGCTTGGAATTGAGGTATGTTTTGTATGTGTTTGTATGGCATGAGTATGATATGTATGAGTGGTGATTGTGGTGTGATACAATATGGCCCTCTAAGACATGCGTGCTAGGAAAAATGATATTATGATATGGGAAATGAAAGGACAATGAGAAACAAATGGGAAGTGAGATGCTAAGGGGGATACGAGGTTGACCAAAATGAACGAGAGATGGAAACCATGTATGGAAATCCTAGGGTTTGTATGGGGACTTCAGGAATTTGCATAGGATGGACAGAACTTGCATGGGGGTGATCCTTACGTGAGAAAAGTTGATTTAGGGTGTAAATAAGCTAAGGGGAGAGTTGTGGAGTGATTGGAGACTTGGGATGACAAATATTACGTAGGTCGGTGTGAGAGTGTATAGGGGACCCGATTAGGGTTTTGGGAGGAAGTAATAACCTGGAAATTGTGGAAGTAAAAATGATTAAGGGAGAGTGGACTACGGGTTAAGAATGGGAATTTATTATGTAAGGAGTGAGTATGGGTGTCATGGGATAGAAGGGATATTGAGGGAGAAAAAGGGAGAGGTTACTTGTGGAAGAAGAAAGGTACTAGGGTTTGAGGTGGCTAACTAGGGTTTTTCCAGTCATTTGTGAAGTCGAGATGTAAAGTGATATGTTTGGGGATTAAATCTAATTAAGGTGAGATGTGGGGAGATGGATGGAGCAATGGTTGTGTAAGTGAGAGGAAGTTAGGCCACATAGGTCTAATTAGGGTTTTCAAGGGAAGACCCTCAAGGGTGATGGTAGGTGGAGTTGATGTCGTGAGGTGTTGGGCCCTAACCCGCACCCTTAGGAGTTGGGATTACATTAAAGAGTAAGTGTAAAGGGAAGCGGATGTCGAGGTGTGAGTTAGTGGGCACCGAGTCTCAAGATATGGGATGGGCCCTCGTTGGGGGATAACTATAGCTGGAGTTAGTCATACATGTCTAGGACGAAATTTGTTGAATAAGATACGATAAAATACTAATCATGTAAAGTGAAAGAGTACTGAGTCGGGGCCAGCCGATCCACCGGTAAGGAATAGTGGTGTGGACTATTGTCCCGCAAGTGACAGATCCACCGGCGAATAATAGTGGTGTGGACTTCGTCTCGCAAGTGACCGGCCCACCGGCAATAATAGTGGGGGATCCCGAGCTCAGTAAACCAAACCCTAATTTGTTAATACACGTAAAAGATACTAAGTACTTACAGTGGAACACCATGAGAGTCAGGGCCAGTCCGATCCACCGGCATAAAATAGTGGTTAGGTGCGTTCTGCCCTATAAGTGACTGATCCACCGGCTATAATAGTGGTTAGGTGCGTTTTGCCCTATAAGTGACCGATCCACCGGCTATAATAGTGGGGTTCCCGTACTCGCATGGATTAATAAAGATTATGATGTGAATCTATTATAATTACCAGAGATCTAAAGAATAAGTCTATCCGGACCATAGCTAGCCTTTATCACCTGTTTACTATATGTTGTTCATATGACTATGCCATGTATACCGTGTAGTGTGTTTTATATGATGGCCTTAGCGCACCTACTACCTTACTCAGTATCAGACCCGTACTGATACTACCTTGGTTGAATGGGTCCTGTGATGATCCACCGATGGTAGGGAGCATACCTCTTGTGCAGGTTTAAGATCGGGTACTATCTTGGGGTGGAAGGCTTGACTTGAGTGAATAGGCGATCCGGATATTGATCCTTTTGGGATTTGTTTTGTTGGCTATATTTTGTATTACGTTTTCCGTTTTAAAGAAAAAAAATGTATTATGGGGATGTAATCCTAAATCGTATTCTAACTTCTGTTTGACTTATATCTTATTAATGATTTATGCTAAATGTTGTCTTGCGTTTTATGATACTTCGTACTTAATGATGATCGGATTTAGCCTTAGCACTTAGTACTGGAACGGTAGGAGTGAACCAGTCTGGTACTAAGTGTGGCGGTAACGCCCCCGAGTTTACAGTTTTATCTTTTGCTTCCGCTAAACCTTTTGATTTAAACGAAATTTTTCAGTAGTAAATTTGGGGGTGTTACAAGAATAGCTTGGATTGGTGTGTGAAGTGTTTCGGAGAAATTTGAAGTAAAACTGTGAGCTGTTCTGGAAAGATGTGAATATTTTACATTGAATATATTAGAATTTGGAAATGTGCTAAACATGAAATTTGTATATCTTTCTATTATCTTTCCAACGCATCAAGAATCAGCTCGATTAGAGGTCAGATGAAGAAGTTGTGGCTGAAATACTAAAGATTGTCAAAGTTGGAAATAAATATGGGGGGCCCGTGTTTTGGAAACACGATCCGTATTTTTTCATCAGGAAAATATGTTATATTTTCTGGGAGAGGCCGAGAGATAGAAAATAAACACGGGGGTACCGTGTTTATTAACACGGTCCGTGTGTTTTGGGGTTTTTGTTCCGCCTCAGTTTTCGCTAATGACAGTTTTGTATAGTATAAATACCATGCGATTAGAACCCTAATCAAAGAGCGAACGCCGTCTTCTTCTCCTATTGAGTTCTATTGTAATTCCTTGATGTATTGAGTGATTTACGTGAGAATTTCTTTGATTCTTTGTAATCACGATTACTTCACATCAATAAGATCATCTGTTTCCCCAATCTGTGTTCTTGAGTGTTATTCTCTTCTCAATTCTTGTGTGTTCTAATTGATTCTAATTAGATCTTATTTTTCGAATTAGTATCAATCCATAACAAATTGGTATCAGAGCGTTGGGTTCGTATTCGGGATGTCTATAAGATTTGATATAGAGAAGTTTGATCGGTCTGTGAACTTCGGCTTATGGAAGTTGAAGATGAAGGCGATCCTAATTTAGAATGGATTGGAGAAGGCGTTACTCGAGATATCAAAAAAGCCCGATTCGATGACAGATGAGAAATTTAAGGAGATAGATCAAAAGGCCCTTTCCACCATACAATTGTGTTTGTCTAATGAGGTCTTGCGTGAGGTGGCTAAAGAAACAATGGCGGCATCCTTATGGCTCAAGCTAGAGTCTCTATACATGACGAAGTCGGTGACAAATCGTCTGTTATTGAAGAGCAAGTTGCATGAGTTAAAATTAGGTAAGGGACAATCCCTTAAATCTCATCTTGATGAATTTGACTCTATAATTATGGATCTGAGGAATATAGATGTTAAATTGGAGGATGAAGATATTGCTATTCCATTGTTGTGTTCTTTGCCTGTTGATTATAAACATTTTCGTGAGACCATACTGTATGGGAAGGATGATGAGTTGGTTCTTGATGATGTCAAGAATGCCCTGCTACAACGGGAACTGATTGAGAATCAGTTGACTGGAGGTGGTTCTAGTGACTCACATAGTGAGGGACTTGTAGCTAGGGGCAGAACTCAGGAATGGGGTTCTGGTGAGAAGAAGAAGTCTAGGTTAAAGTCGAGGAAAAACATATCCAAGAATGTCATGTGCTATGGATGTCACAAGAAGAGTCATATCAAGAAGTTTTTTCCTAATAGGATATCTCGAGATAAACCTGGTGAATCATCTAGCACAAATGATGATGTTGCTATAGCTCAATATGATAGTGATGGTGATCTGTTGACTGTCACTGATAGTCAGACCATGATTATGGACAGGTGGATCTTGGACTCTGGATGCTCTTACCATATTTGTCCCAACAGGAACTGGTTCCAGACTTATGAGACAACTCGAGGTGGAGTAGTTCTAATGGGTAATGATGCTGCATGCAAAGTTGCTGGAATTGGGACAGTGAAGGTGAAGATGCACGATGGTGTGGTCAGAACACTGTCTAATGTTCGACATGTCCCTGAGATGACCAAGAACTTGATTTCATTGAGTTCTTTGGATTGTAATGGATATCGTTGTGTGATCGAGGATGGCACGATGAGGACTAGGGGGGCTCTTGTTGCAATGAAAGGCAAGAGGATCAGAACACTATATGAGCTTGTTGGTTCCACTGTTGAGGGAGCAGCTGTGGTAACATCATCGAGTATGTCTGACTCGGATGTTACTAGAATTTGGCATATGCGACTTGGACACATGAGTATCAAAGGCTTGACTGAACTCTCCAAGAGAGGGTTATTGGATGGAAAGAGTACAGGTACTATGGATTTCAGTGAGCACTGTGTGTTTGGCAAGCATAAGTGGGTTAGTTTTTCAAAGGCTACACATAGTACAAAGGGGCCTCTGTATTATGTTCACTCTGATTTGTGGGGTCCTACAAGGGTGGTTTCCAAGGGTGGTTCGCGATACCTACTGACATTTATTGATGACTTCTCTAAGAAGGTATGGACTTATTTTATTAAAAATAAGAATGATGTCTTTGAAGTTTTCAAGCATTGGAAGACTTTACTAGAGAAGCAGACTGGGACAGATAATGGCCTTGAGTTTGTGGAGCGTAGTTTCATTGAGTATTGTGAGGACCATGGTATTTCTAGGCATCGCACTTGTGTTGGAAGACCACATCAGAATAGGGTTTGCTGAGAGGATGAATAGAACCCTATTAGAGAAGGCTCGATGTATGTTGTCACAAGCTAGATTAGGCAAGGAGTTTTGGGCTGAGGGAGTTCACATGGCGGCATTCCTAGTGAACAAGTCACCCAATCGTTCCATTAATTTGAAGACACCTAAGGAGGTATGGTCTGGCAAACCAGCTGATTATTCTGATTTGCATATTTTTGGATGTCCTGCCTATGCTTATGTGAATGATGGGAAGCTCGAGCCTAGAGCTAAGAAGTGCATCTTTCTTGGCTATACATCCGGTGTGAAGGGGTACAGGTTATGGGATCCAGCTGCATCCAAGTTTTTGACAAGCAGGGATGTTACCTTCAATGAGTCCGTATTCCTCCAAAAGTCCGAGTCTTCTTCTGATAGATTGTCTAAAGAGGTGGAGCAGAAGAATCTGCATGGTGTTACGGATAAGGTGGAGGTAGAGGTTGATTTGGATCAGTCAGACTCTTCTAGTATGAGACCCACTATTCTTGAAGTGGGTAGATCCAGGTAGTAGGTTGAGCAAAGGGGCGTTGCTCCCGGTAGACCACGGAGGGTTGTGAAGCCTCCTGTGAGGTATGACTTTGAGGAGTTAGCAGGTTATGCTTTGGCTCGTGCTTAGACTGCAGTTGATGTACAGGAGCTAGTGTCATACTCAGATGCCATTGTTAGTGCTGATTCTGATCAGTGGTGTGCTGCTATGGAGGAGGAGATGCAATCTCTATGGAAGAATCAGACATGGGAACTTGTGAAGGCACCCAGGAAGAAGAAAATAGTTGATTGCAAGTGGGTGTACAAGTTCAAATAGGGAATTCCAGGTGTTGAGGGACCGAGGTACAAGGCTCGTTTAGTTGCACGTGAGTTTAGTCAGATACCTGGTGTAGACTATAACGAGGTATTTCCCCCTGTTGACAGGCATACTTCTATTCATACTTTGCTTGCGCTTGTGGCTATGCAGGATATGGAGTTAGAGCAATTGGATGTTAAAACAGCTTTTCTGCATGGTGAGCTCGAGGAGGAGATCTATATGCGCCAACTAGATGGCTTTGTTGTTGAAGGCAAGCAGGATCATGTGTGCTTATTGAATAAGTCACTATATGGTCTGAAGCAGTCGCCTAGACAATGGTATAAGAGGTTTGATCAGTTTATGATTGAGCATGGGTTCTCCAGGATTGAGTACGATGGATGTGTATACTTGAAGCAGGTTGGTGATGGTTCTCTGGTGTATCTTTTGTTGTATGTCGATGACATGCTTGTTGCAGCAAAAGATCTGACTGAAGTTAACAAGGTGAAAACAATGCTGAAGACTGAGTTTGAGATGAAGGATATGGGAGCTGCGAAGAAGATCCTTGGCATGGAGATCATTCGAGAAGCGTCTTTACTTGTCACAAGAGCAATATGTGAACAAGGTGTTGGAGAGGTTTCATATGATTGATGCCAAGCCGGTTAGTACTCCCTTGGCTACTCACTTCAGATTGTCTACTTTAGATTGCCCCAAATCTAAAGATGAGGAGGAGTTTATGGCCACAGTTCCCTACTCTAATTCTGTGGGATGCATGATGTACGCTTACCAGGCCGGATATTGCTCAAGTTGTGAGTGTTGTGAGCAGATATATGGCGAATCCTGGGAAGGCTCACTGGCAAGCAGTGAAGTGGATTCTGAGGTACTTGAAGGGTACTGCATCATCTTGTTTGGAGTATGGGAGGTCAACTGATGCGTTGACTGGGTTCGTTGACTCTGATTATGGTGGAGATCTTGATAATAGGAGATCCAGTGGAGGTTATGTGTTTTGTCTTGGTGGTTCGGCAATTAGCTGGAGGTCATCTTTGCAAGATGTGACTGCATTGTCCACTACTGAGGCTGAGTATATGGCTATGACGGAAGCTTTTCAAGAAGCTTCGTGGCTTGGTGGTTTCGTTCGTGAGCTTGGATTTGGTCATGGTGCTCCTGTTGTTCGTAGCGATAACCAGAGTGCTATTTGCTTGGCAAAGAATCAGAATTCTTTCCATCATCGGACGAAGCACATTGATATCAGGTACCACTTCATCCAAGGTACTATTGCTGCAAGCAAGGTTGTGTTGGAGAAGGTGGCTACTGCTGAGAATCCAGCAGATATGCTAACGAAGCCATTGACAGTGAGCAAGTTCGAGCATTGCTCGGACTTGGTTGGTGTTTGTGTACCATGAGGGCCTTTTGGGGCCCAGGGGTTTTTACAGATGGTCTTTTGTGTTCCTGGTGCTAGCTACTTTAAATACGTCATCAAGGTGGAGAATTGTGAGTTTGTGACTCGTATTTGGTGTGTAGAATAGCTTGGATTGGTGTGTGAAGTGTTTCGGAGAAATTTGAAGTAGAACTGTGAGCTGTTCTGGAAAGATGTGAATATTTTACATTGAAGATATTATAATTTGGAAATGTGCTAAACATGAAAGTTGTATATCTTTCTGTTAGCTTTCCAACGCATCAAGAATCAACTCGATCAGAGGTCAGATGAAGAACTTGTGGCTGAAATACTAAAGATTGTCAAAGCTGGAAATAAACACGGGCCCCCCGTGTTTTGGAAACACGATCCGTGTTTTTATCAGGAAAATATGTTCTGTTTTCTGGGAGAGGCCGAGAGATAGAAAACAAACACGGGGGTACCGTGTTTATTAACACGGTCCGTGTGTTTTGGGTTTTTCGCTCTGCCTCGGTTTTCGCTAATGACAGTTTCGTATAGTATAAATACCATGCGATTAGAACCCTAATCGAAGAGCGAACGCCGTCTTCTTCTCCTATTGAGTTCTATTGTAATTCCTTGATGTATTGAGTGATTTACGTGAGAATTTCTTTGATTCTTTGTAATTATGATTACTTCACATCAATAAGATCATCTGTTTCCCCAATCTGTGTTCTTGAGTGTTATTCTCTTCTCAATTCTTGTATGTTCTAATTGATTCTAATTAGATCTTATTTTTCCGAATTAGTATCGATCCACAACAGGTAGATAACCCATCTCTATGCGCATGTGTGTGTGTATAAAAGCAAATCATTTAATGCTACTACTACCTCTCATTTCTCCTTTTAGATTCTAAAAACCAAACAACCATCTTCCTTATCCTTCACCTCCTCCTTGCAGCCATAAAAACCAACAGAAAAAGCTACCTCTAGCAGCCCTAACTAAATCACCTCACTACCCTTCAGTTACCATTATCAAGGCTCACCCCTCGCCACTAGCCAAAACCACTATTGCCCTATTCCCTTCGGCATCTTGCATTATAGCTCCTCTTTCTTTTCCTTCCTTGGTTGTGGCACCAATAATTGGCACTCCCCCTAACTTCAACTACAACCAAGATCACTACTTTTGGTAGCCACAACCACAGCCTCCGCTCCATGCCTCAACAACATGCACCAAAACCATCATCACCACCTTTGGCCATTTTTCCACCTAAACCATCATACTTCCATTCAATCATTTTCACCAAACAATACATATACTACCTTTCAGCCATTTCCACCATAACCTACAACCTTCCTTTGACCAGAACCATCAATCCTCACCCCTCCTTCAGCCAAACTTTCTATTTCCACCTATCTTGTTTCACCCATTCAATCAATTCCACTTTTGTTGCACACTACTTGGTTAAGAGTTATGGTTATCTAGTATATTACCCTTATGGTACTTGTGTAGTTTAATCTAGATATTTTTAGGCTCCCAGGTCACACCTATACTTGTATTTGATCATCGCACTTTGTAGTTTAACTTACTATTGTACTATGAGTCATAATCCTTTTTTAACTTTACTTATGATTTAATGATGTTGATCATTTCAATTCCCTTTCATTTGGTTGTTTTTAAAGCTTAGTTCGTACATACCATTTGTATAAGAGGGTGGATGGTTATGATACCATACTTATATAAAGTGTGATTGTAACAACCATTTATTTATCTTCAAGCTCTTGCAAACTACTAATTTTCTGTGTATTTGCTTTCACCTTCTCTCTCATAGTTATGTTATTGTGCTTGAATATTTGATCTATGGAGTGTTCAATCTATGTCTCCCGTTTGAATTTATCGTGTTGAAAGTTCCTTGATTTTTCTTCACGCTATTAACATGAGTTATGTCCTTCTTTATTTATAAAAATTGAGAAATGATGCTTTTCTAGTTCATATATATAATAACTTTCTTAATTTCAAAGAAAATAAGTAAAAATGTCGAATGAGATCACGTTTTTCATATATAGTGAATTTGTTAATAGGAAAACCAATTGCAATTCGTCTTTCTAATTCGTATATAGGAAGTGCCGTTGGTGCAATAGATATACAAGTCGAACGACTATATACATTATACTTACATAATACACGCTGAAACATAACACACATTATTAATTAATGCTTCTCATGAGACATGAAATCAATTTGCTGGCTATAAAAGTCTTGTGATAGTAAGTCAGCTACCGAAAACATTCAAACGGATGGATCATTACGCCTCTTAGAAGGAAGAGTACCAAGCATCGTAGACAACAATGGGGCTCCTAACCAGATGGACACCATCATCCCAGACCATGGATGCAGAAAACACAGTCTCGTTAAAAAGCAACGTCCCGGAAACGGTGACGATAAAGGGAAGCTTCTGTCCGGTAGACGTGAAATTCAGCACGTTTGGCTCTACAAGGACAGCAATGTTAGAAGCAAGAGCTGTACCCAATGTCACACTAACAACATATGAAGAGTTTGGAGAGCCGACATTTGTGACAGTCCTATTAAAGGAACGAGTGAAGGTCGAGGATGTATTTGTAGGGATGGCTATGGAGGGATAGTTGAGATCATAGCTGGTTCCGGCTGCCATATGATTGGGACAACTGCTTTCATTGCCAGATAACATTCTTATCATGGTATTGTTAAAGCCTTTACTGCATAAGAAGTTGATATAGTCAATTTCATCGATGTCGTAAACTAGACCAGGATCAATAGCCTTAGTGGGATTGATGTGGCCTGCTCCATAGGCTAATTCAGCTTGGTCGCTCCTTGAATTGGGCTTCAAGGGGAAAGCTGCAACGTTTAAACATAATTAAAAATATTCTACAAGAAAGAGTACAATATATGTAGAAATAGAAAGCGAAACGCTTAAGAGGGTCGACTATAATTATATATAGAGCTTTTCTTCTTTTTTATCTAGGGGACGATATAATTAATATAGCTTCGTGTATATATATATATATATATATATATATATATATGTATATGTATATGAGAGAGAGGAGTATATTTATATTTACCAGTAGTCATTAGAGCAGATTTAATAGCAGCAGGAGACCAGTCTGAGTGAAATGATTTAACATAGGCAGCTGCTGCGGTTGCATGCGGACATGCCATGGAAGTTCCGGACATGATGTTGAACTCAGCTGTTCTATTATCGCCTTTGATCCCGGACGGAGGCGCAACATGCGAAAATGCTGCTAGAATATTAACTCCAGGTGCCGTTAAATCTGGCTGCAATCATGCATTTATATAAGATTAATCAAAGTGCATGGACATAGGTGCAAATCTTCTCGCTGATTTATAAAATCTGAAATACTAAGTAAAACCACATCCATACCAAAGGTATACATAAGAAATAAAGAAAGTAATATTGATTATAAGTAAAATGTCACTAATTATCTGATTAATCAATTAATTATAAGCTATTATTACGTGCGCACGTACCTTAAGGATGTCAGGTGAAATTATATTGGGACCCCTGGAGGAGAAGGATACAACATAGGGAGCCATTGTGTCATTGCCTTGCTTGCTCTTTGTTATAGTTCCAACAGGATTGCTGCATGCATTTTATAGTAAAGAATAAAACTAAAGGAGTTTATTTATTTATTTTTTTTTTATACAAGGTCATTTTTTTAAGTTACATGCATTACCTATCAAGTGATTCTCTACCTTCATAAGAAAATATACCTTTTTTTTTTCAGAAAATTTTGGACTATTTGGTTTTAATTGCTATTTGAAAGTATTTCCATGCCTCCACTATGGAAATGAATACTTAATTGATTCTATACACTCATATATATATATACACACACACATATAAACATTTAAGAGAAAACCTAACCTGTCAGAGAAAATGTAGGAATAAGTGTTAACACCAGCATCCCAACCAACAATAGAAGCAGGTAAAGGAAATCTAATTCCCCAATCCATCGTACCATTTTCATGCATTATGGCCCCAGCGGCACCGGCTTGAATTGCCCCAATTCCATTGCTGAACTCATCACATAGTATAATTTTTCCTTTCACCATTGTTTCATTCAGTGAACCGTTGTAGCAGTATCTGCATATAAATTGAACTATTTTTGTTCAATATGTATTGCTTCACTACATATTACATTAATTAGCAGGGCCCTATCTACCTAGCTCCCTCCTAATATAAATCTCTATTTTCCTTTTTATATCGCAGGTTCTGGTAGATGCCCTCCTGAGAGAAGAGATAATTTTTCTTTTTGTTAACAATTTTTGTTCATTAAATAGCTCTTAAACTTAGCTTCTTGGTTGGTAAATATAAATCACCAGCCTTCAAGTGAGATTCATGGTTTCTTCCTTTTCTTTTCAATTTTTTTTTTCTCTTTTTATATAGAATTAAAACAAAGAATGGGCAATATATAATATATGCCTAAGTACTATACATATGATTGATTACCTGGAAGATTCAAATGATGACAGATCTTGAGCCGCTCCACCATAAATCAAAGGAAAAGTTTTATCTTCAACATCAAAAGTGTTTAAAGACGAATTTCCCTAGAAAAAACACGACAGTACGAATGTTGACAAGCATAAGACAATATTGCATGTATACCGTTTTGAGGAAGAAACCAAATACCGATCCCATCTTGATTCTAATTACTGAATCAATAATTTATTTTTGTGTATATATATATATATATATATATATATATATTGGGATAGAACAGATCAAATAAAACACAAATAAAGATCAGGAGAAAAAGGACACGCGGGACCCCCAAACCCCAAAACCAGCCCCCTAAGGCCCTAACACCTTGCAAACGACATAGGCCCCAACGAACCAACCCTGCTGAATCCTAACAAAAACACCTCATGGCCCAGCAGAACTTAGCGACATGCATGGACATTGTAAATCGCCCCATCCAACCTAAAAGGGAAGTTAACATAGCAATGCTAGCTTGACCCACATACGAATTCCGATCTTGATGTGCAGAATCACCTGACTGCTTTAGCAGTTAACCCATTTGAAGATAACCTCATTCCACTCTTTCCAAATTAAATCATAAGTGACACAAAACTCTACTCACTGAAAATATTTATAGCTACATCAAATATTTTTTTCATTCCTTATCCTTTGTGAACCTTCAAATAATGTACATGATATATTATTTTGGTCGAACAATTGATATGTTGTGCCTTAAATGTTAGAATAGAAGAATCTGTGTTGCAAACAGACAAAATTTCTGGAAAAAAATTAATATCAAAGTACAAATTAAATATGCACATTATTCATCGTTTTATAGACTGACCTCAAACACCATGCCGTTGCCCAATATGATCTTGTTAGAGAAGTTGCGATCTATGGTGCTAGCTCCCACGGAAAGAAGCCAAGGCGCAACGTTTGAAGCAGTGCTAAGATAAGGACCACTGTTGCCAGCTGCTGCTGAAGTGAAAATTCCGTTCCTCATAGCATGGTAAGCTCCGATAGCAACTGAGTTTTCCAGGTAAGGCTCAGCGTATGTAGATCCGAGAGAAACTGATAATATATCCACACCATCAGCGATCGCAGCATCAAATCCAGCGAGGATGTCTGCATCGTGGCAACCATTGCCGGACCAGCACACCTTATAAACAGCTATACGCGCTGAAGGAACACCGCCTCGCGCGGTCCCAGATGCGTAACCAAAGAAGGTGGCTTCATTCACAATTCCACCGGCTGCTATTGATGCTGTGTGAGTCCCATGTCCGTGTATGTCCAACGGAGATGGCGTTTCGTCTTCCTCATATAAATCAAGGGAATTAAAGTATCGAGCACCGATAATTTTGCTGCATGCATTATTTCGCACCGCATTTAATTAATTAAAGAGTGACTGACTGAATATATATGCATAACATATACGCAGCCCGTTGAAGGAAAGTGTTTCCGTTAAGGAATCGAAAATCATAGTGACTCATTATTCCCCCGCCGTCCGGATCATCATTTTATTTATATATACTTATTCAATATAAAAAAATATATATATATACTTTAACAACTAATGCATTTAAAAAAAAATTAATAAGTATAGTTTTAAAATTTTATTCACATCCTTTGTTAACGTAGAACAAAATATTTAATATATAAATATATATATATATATATAATGAAATAAAACATATAAGGGTAAAAATAAAGTGTAAATTTATGATTTTTTTTTTAAAGTGACTTAATTTTGTATCGAAAAATTTAGTTATAGAATGACTTGTTTTTTATATAGATATATAGAGTAATATATTTTCCGATTAATTGAAAGGGCAGTAGTATAGTACCAGTTTAATATTGCTTACTTGTTGCACGTGATGTTCGAGCAAGTGCCTTTCCATTTTGCTGGTGGTGGACCGAATCCGTCGTCACTAAAACTAGCGGAGTCGGGCCATATTCCAGTGTCCATTACGCCGATAATGATGTCACTTTCGACGGACGTATTCCTCTTAGCATCCACGGGAAAGCCCATGAAATCCCATGACCTTGTAGTTGCGAGCTCCCTCTTTTTATTTAGGAACAAAGAGACTACCCCCTCCATTTCTACACATACACAAGTATATATACAATACACATCAGGGAATTGGGCCCATTAGCCAGCCAGCTAGTTAAAACGGAAAGAAATGGAATCTAATTAAGTAATATAATAGTGATTTTTCTAGTTGGGAATACGGATATACCAATCAAACAATTATTTATTCACTTAATTTTTGTTCCCTCTTTATCAAAATACGTTAAATTTAATAATCAAAAAATTAATCATATATCCATTGAGCTACTTGATTAATTTTAAGTAGCAATAAGCTTGTACTAACTAGATAGTTTCTGCGCTTCATGGTTGGTCAAGTTGGCAACAAACCCATTGAAGCCCTTTTCATAACTGTAGAGATGATGTTTCGATACCTCGGCGTTGAATGAGCTGGCCAAATGATAAACATATAGATTAAGGAACAAACTATATCGGGATAAGCAGTAAGTTATAATTGCCTCAATGCTCATGTAGAAATATTGAATAAGTAAATAGTGAAATCAATAGTAAACAAGCACAACACACCGTGATAATCACACTAAGTCTTGATGAGAGCTGATTATCCCGTACCCTAACCAAGGCATATAGCTAGGAGTACTATTATGACCCTTTATGATATCTAATTTGATCTGAAAAATCATATATATGATCAATGAATAAATGTTTTATTCTGATCAAATGACTAATTCATTTAACAAATGCCGAACCAACCGGTCCTGTTTTGGTGCTTGCAGGAACGAACATATAACGTGAGCAAACTCTATAAAAAAATATGTAGCTTCCAGCATAAGTTTAGCCTAAAGCACTACTAATTTGCATGAGTTATAAGCGTAATTAGATATACTTACGCATCTACATCCACGGTTCAAATGCAGTTTTTTTTAATAGTTATACTAAAGTTTTACAAGTCTGCTAAGACACGAAGTATGCACACGCGCACACATACATAAGAATATATGGACATGATTGTGCTACAACACTTCTGCTATATATAGAGAGGTTTGTTGTAATTAGTTGATTGAGGAAGCATATATACTTTCAAGAGTAGTTCAATTTGAGACATTGATCACGAAAGAAAGTATGTATACTGAATATATTTACCTTCCAATAGCATCCTTCAACATGCTCAAGTGAAGTGCTTTTGCTGGGAGATCACCTTTGAGTGGTTCACCCATGTATACAATATGAACCTGCATATATATGCAATCCCAACATATGAAACCGTCCGAGCTTGCTTTAAAAAATGCAATTTATCACATGTGCTTCTAAAATGAGTATGAGAATCATGGATGGAACATGCATTAAGGAAAAAAAAAATTCGAACTCTAGCTCGATACATTCTATTTATTATTATTATTATTATTATTATTATTATTATTGTGAATCGGATATGAGAGAAAAAAGAAAGTTTAATTGCCTTTCTCTGATGATGGTCATCAACTGCTTGGATAGCGCTATGTTGTTGAACAAGGATGATGAAGAGTTGAAGTACCCAAAGGTATGAAAGAATAGGTGCCCTTTTCATTCCGCTTGCCATTGAAACCTTAATAACTAGCTGTTACTTCTCAAATGATACGATTTGTATTTCAGATGGCATGTATATATATACTGCAGGATATAGGCGGTCCTTTTAAGAACATACATCACGATTGCGAAGTGCTAGAATACTAGGTCCTGCTTTTCTCAAAGACTTTGAAAAGGCAAAACTTATTTAAAAAACCCCCTAACCTTCTCTTTAATGAAAAAGTCCACCTCATTTATTTATACATTTGACTTACGCAAAATAATCATATCATGTAATTTACAATTTCTCTCTCCACCTAATAGCCCCAGCATCACAATTAAAATAACGTATAGTTAGCTTCGGAAATTTGTGTTAGGAATACCTTTCTATCAAATATTGTATAAGAATTCAAATGCCTTGTGTGATTTGTTACGTAAGAGACAATAAATGAATAATAAATAATAAATGATTGCATTTTTTTTCCACCCAAAAAACAAAAGAGAAAAATTTTAAGTTTTAAATATAAAGGTATAATTTTTTTTTTTATCAAATTAAGGAAGGTTGTTACATCGGTGTTGATCAAATTATATTTAACTAGCCTTCTGAGTATGTTAGGAGTGACGATGTCATTTACATAACATTGGTGGAGGTTATTAGTGAAATTTATAAGCATGAATGGATGTTAACAATAAGTGTTGTCGAACTCTTTAAGTATTATATTACATTATATATTTTAACACTTTATTGATTTGTATAATTTTATTACCTCTCACTCTCTCTCTCTCTCTCTCTCTCCATATATATATATCCATATATACATACATACATACATACATATACATATACATATATAGAAACTCGTTCATGTGCGCACCTATATGTCTGTACAAACGTAGGAACAATTACTGGCCGTTGGATCTAAATTAGATCCAACGGCCAGTAATATATGGAAGATAAAACACGGCCTTCTTCGCCGAGCCCCGCCCCATTCTGTTTCGACCTTGCCAGCTCGCCCCGACCCCCAGACCCCATCGCGCCTCTCTCTCTCTCCATCGCACCTCTCTCCCTCCATGGCACCTCGCTCCCTCCATCGCACCCTGCTCCCTCCATCGCACCTCTCTCCCTCTCCATCGCACCCGTTTCTCTAGCTCCCCCTCGCCATTTATGCTTCTGCATCTCTCCATCGACCTGCTCCTCCCATCCGTGACAGATCGAGCGAAGTACTCGACCTCCCTCCATTTCCACTCCTCTAATCCGACGAACTTCGTAGACCAACAAACAAGCTCGGTCGCTGTTCTCTTCGACCAGACCTTAGCTCCTCCATTCTTCAATCGCCACTACACTGCCAAACAGGAGACAAGGAGAAGCGCTCGGTTTGTCTCTCCCCGTGTGCTCGAGCTCCCTCCCATGGAGCAAGCGCACGATTGCTGACCAATAGCTTCATCGAGCACTTCCTGTGAACTCCCCCTCGTTTTCTTTTCCTTTATTGCTGTTTGTTCTTCCTCTTGTCTCTGTTGTGCGGACTGGTATGGTGTAATGGGAAAAAAAAATTCCCCCGAGGTCGAACGCAGGGGAAACCCCCTATCTGCGCACTTCCGAGCCCGATCAAAAGAGTAACCTCCAGTGATTCTTCACCGGATGCGTCGAGCTCTTCTAGTTCCAGCTTGTCTTCTTCAGAGTGCTCCCCGGATGTGGATTTTAAATCCAAAAATTCTGCCCTAATCGATCGGGACGATAATGAACAGTGCGCGATCCCCAAATCAACTCCGGAGCATATTCAAGTGTCTCTCCTGGAAAGGCAATGTCCGCCGATTATTGAGCATCCTGAGGACGGCCCTAATTTGCACACCTATATGGAAATTGCGACAACGAAGATCCAATTGCAGCATCCGATTTTGCCTTTGCCCTGCCAAGCTGCTCGAGACCCCATTTCTTCGATGCCTTCTCTTCTGTCTGACTCCGAAGTGGAATTAGAAACAGAGAATAATCAAATTCCTCCTGGGAACAATTCGAAGCCCAATTTGCTGATTCAGGGAATAATCGAAACCAAACTGATGAACCTCAGGTACCTCGCTCATCCAGCTCATTTCTTCAACATACCAAAGCTCACATCATCGATTTTATTTATTCTCCGCTACCAATCATCGCCGATACTCTTCTCCTTCGTTTGTCACCATTTTTCCCGAAAATTCTGCTATTGTTACTGTCAAAAATTTTCCATAACGACAGTATTATACTAGTTAATATCTTCATTGTGTTTATATTATTATGTAATCTAGTGTTTGTTAACCTGATTTTTTGTATTGATTTGGCTGATTTTCGTTTGTATGTGTTTTAGGTCTTACTGATTCAGCATTCAATCGAAGTAATATGCCTCAACTTTAGTTGATTTCGAACTTGCTGAATTGATTTAGTAAGTATTTTTTATTGTTTGCTGAGTAATGTTTGTTGTTTTTTGATTAAATTATGTTGCTGTTGTACTATGAATAATGTGATTAGGGTTAATTACAGTAATGTGGGCTGATATTCTATTGCTGTTGCTGTTGTATTTTCTGTTGCTGAATAATGTTGTTCTGTTGTTTTTATGCTAGTCTGATTAATAATCAGATTATTAATCAGCTATTGTTGTGTATTTTTGCATAATATATGCTGGTATGGTGTTGGTATTGCTAATTGATGGCTGTATAATGGTATCTTGTTTCATATTTACAATATTTGCAATATTTTATTTAATTTGTTACTTCAAATTGTAACTAATATCAATTTTTTTATATTTGGATGACAGATATTGGAATGAAATACCGGAGTTGGATGTAAATTTTAATTCAACTTCATGAAAGTATTGGTCATTTATGCTTTTCATTGTAGTTTAGATGATAGTGTAAGGTTTCTTTTCA